>OZ014519.1:248111006-249311006 GCA_963966055.1 Lathyrus aphaca | reverse complement strand
AATAATTTTTATTTTTATTTTTATTTTACAGGTTGGAACAATGTAAAAAGGGTACGTTTTAACGTTTATCATATAAGAAAAGAAAAGTCACTCTTTTTCCAAATCTTTCTCATTCTCATCATTACTATGCAACTTATTCATCATCCATTCATCTACAACAATTTTCTCATTTTAACTCAACGCTTTCTTTTAATTAATTTTTATTTTTTTATTTATTTTACAGGTTAGAATAATGTAAAAAGGGTAAATTTTAACGTTTATAATATAAGAATTGAAAAGTCACTCTTTTTCCAAATCTTTCTCATTCTCATCATTACGATGCAACTTATTCATCATCCATTCATCTCCAACAATTTTCTCATTTTAACTCAACGCTTTCTTTTAATTAATTTTTATTTTTCTTTTTATTTTACAGGTTAGAATAATGTAAAAAGGGTAAATTTTAACGTTTATAATATAAGAAACGAAAAGTCACACTTTTTCCAAATCTTTCTCATTCTCATCATTACTATGCAACTTATGCATCATCCATTCATCTCCAACAATTTTCTCATTTTAACTCAACGCTTTCTTTTAATTTATTTTTATTTTTCTTTTTATTTTACAGGTTGGAACAATGTAAAAAGGGTAAGTTTTAACGTTTTATCATATAAGAAACGAAAAGTCACTCTTTTTCTAAATCTTTCTCATTCTCATCATTACTATGCAACTTATTCATCGTCCATTCATCTCCAATAATTTTCTCATTTTAACTCAACGCTTTCTTTTAATTAATTTTTATTTTTCTTTTTATTTTACAGGTTGGAACAATGTAAAAAGGGTAAGTTTTAACGTTTATCATATAAGAAACGAAAAGTCACTCTTTTTCCAAATCATTCTCATTCTCATCATTACTATGCAACTTATTCATCATCCAATCATCTCCAACAATTTTTTCATTTTAACTCAACGCTTTCTTTTAATTAATTTTTATTTTTCTTTTTATTTTACAGGTTGGAACAATGTAAAAAGGGTAAGTTTTAACGTTTATCATATAAGAAACAAAAAGTCACTCTTTTTCCAAATCTTTCTCATTCTCATCATTACTATGTAACTTTTTTATCATCCATTCATCTCCAACAATTTTCTCATTTTAACTCAACGCTTTCTTTTAATTTATTTTTATTTTTCTTTTTATTTTAAAGGTTGGAACAATGTAAAAAGGGTAAGTTTTAACGTTAATCATATAAGAAACGAAAAGTCACTCTTTTTCCAAATCTTTCTCATTCTCATCATTACTATGCAACTTATTCATCATCCATTCATCTCCAACAATTTTCTCATTTTAACTCAACGCTTTCTTTTAATTTATTTTTATTTTTCTTTTTATTATAAAGGTTGGAACAATGTAAAAAGGGTAAGTTTTAACGTTAATCATATAAGAAACGAAAAGTCACTCTTTTTTCAAATCTTTCTCATTCTCATCATTACTATGCAACTTATTCATCATCCATTCATCTCCAACAATTTTCTCATTTTAACTCAACGCTTTCTTTTAATTAATTTTTATATTTCTTTTTATTTTACAGGTTGGAACAATGTAAAAAGGATAAGTTTTAACGTTTATCATATAAGAAAGGAAAAGTCACTCTTTTTCCAAATCTTTCTCATTCTCATCATTACTATGCAACTTATTCATCATCTATTCATCTCCAACAATTTTCTCATTTTAACTCAACGCTTTCTTTTAATTTATTTTTATTTTTCTTTTTATTTTAAAGGTTGGAACAATGTAAAAAGGGTAAGTTTTAACATTAATCATATAAGAAACGAAAAGTCACTCTTTTTCCAAATCTTTCTCATTCTCTTCATTACTATGCAACTTATTCATCATCCATTCATCTCTAACAATTTTCTCATTTTAACTCAACACTTTCTTTTAATTAATTTTTATATTTCTTTTTATTTTACAGGTTGGAACAATGTAAAAAGGATAAGTTTTAACGTTTATCATATAAGAAAGGAAAAGTCACTCTTTTTCCAAATTTTTCTCATTCTCATCATTACTATGCAACTTATTCATCATCCATTCATCTCCAACAATTTTCTCATTTTAACTCAATGCTTTCTTTTAATTAATTTTTATTTTTATTTTTATTTTCCAGGTTGGAACAATGTAAAAAGGGTAAGTTTTAACGTTTATCATATAAGAAAAGAAAAGTCACTCTTTTTTACCTAAATTTGACTCGTGGTTGGCCTCAAAATTCAGCATTATCATATTTGTTATTCCAATTCCAAATCTTTCCAATTTTACGGTTTCTTTTTCCAAATCTTTCTCATTCTCATTATTACTATGCAACTTATTCATCATCCATTCATCTCCAACAATTTTCTCATTTTAATTCAACGCTTTCTTTTAAATAATATTTATTTTTATTTTTATTTTACAGGTTGGAACAATGTAAAAAGGGTACGTTTTAACGTTTATCATATAAATAAAGAAAAGTCACTCTTTTTCCAAATCTTTCTCATTCTCATCATTACTATGCAACTTATTCATCATCCATTCATCTACAACAATTTTCTCATTTTAACTCAACGCTTTCTTTTAATTAATTTTTATTTTTATTTTTATTTTACAGGTTAGAATAATGTAAAAAGGGTAAATTTTAACGTTTATAATATAAGAAATGAAAAGTCACTCTTTTTCCAAATATTTCTCATTCTCATCATTACTATGCAACTTATTCATCATCCATTCATCTCCAACAATTTTCTCATTTTAACTCAACGCTTTCTTTTAATTTCTTTTTCTTTTTCTTTTTATTTTACAGGTTGGAACAATGTAAAAAGGGTAAGTTTTAACGTTTTATCATATAAGAAATGAAAAGTCACTCTTTTTCCAAATCTTTCTCATTCTCATCATTACTATGCAACTTATTCATCATCCATTCATCTCCAATAATTTTCTCATTTTAACTCAACGCTTTCTTTTAATTAATTTTTATTTTTCTTTTTATTTTACAGGTTGGAACAATGTAAAAAGGGTAAGTTTTAACGTTTATCATATAAGAAATGAAAAGTCACTCTTTTTCCAAATCTTTCTCATTCTCATCAATACTATGCAACTTATTCATCATCCATTCATCTCCAATAATTTTCTCATTTTAACTAAACGCTTTCTTTGAATTGATTTTTATTTTTCTTTTTATTTTATAGGTTGGAACAATGTAAAAAGGGTAAGTTTTAACGTTTATCATATAAGAAACGAAAAGTCACTCTTTTTCCAAATCTTTCTCATTCTCATCATTACTATGCAACTTATTCATCATCCATTCATCTCCAATAAATTTCTCTTTTTAACTCAACGCTTTCTTTTAATTTATTTTTATTTTTCTTTTTATTTTACAGGTTGGAACAATGTAAAAAGGGTAAGTTTTAACGTTTATCATATAAGAAACAAAAAGTCACTCTTTTTCCAAATCTTTCTCATTCTCATCATTACTATGCAACTTATTCATCATCCATTCATCTCCAACAATTTTCTCATTTTAACTCAACGCTTTCTTTTAATTTATTTTTATTTTTCTTTTTATTTTAAAGGTTGGAACAATGTAAAAAGGGTAAGTTTTAACGTTAATCATATAAGAAACGAAAAGTCTCTCTTTTTCCAAATCTTTCTCATTCTCATCATTACTATGCAACTTATTCATCATCCATTCATCTCCAATAAAATTCTCTTTTTAACTAAACGCTTTCTTTTAATTAATTTTTATTTTTCTTTTTATTTTACAGGTTGGAACAATGTAAAAAGGGTAAGTTTTAACGTTTATCATATAAGAAAAGAAAAGTCACTCTTTTTACCTAAATTTGACTCGTGGTTGGCCTCAAAATTCAGCATTATCATATTTGTTATTCCAATTCCAAATCTTTCCAATTTTACGGTTTCTTTTTCCAAATCTTTCTCATTCTCATTATTACTTTGCAACTTATTCATCATCCATTCATCTCCAACAATTTTCTCATTTTAATTCAACGCTTTCTTTTAAATAATATTTATTTTTATTTTTATTTTACAGGTTGGAACAATGTAAAAAGGGTACGTTTTAACGTTTATCATATAAGAAAAGAAAAGTCACTCTTTTTCCAAATCGTTCTCATTCTCATCATTACTATGCAACTTATTCATCATCCATTCATCTACAACAATTTTCTCATTTTAACTCAACGCTTTCTTTTAATTAATTTTTATTTTTCTTTTTATTTTACAGGTTAGAATAATGTAAAAAGGGTAAATTTTAACGTTTATAATATAAGAAATGAAAAGTCACTCTTTTTCCAAATATTTCTCATTCTCATCATTACTATGCAACTTATTCATCATCCATTCATCTCCAACAATTTTCTCATTTTAACTCAACGCTTTCTTTTAATTTCTTTTTCTTTTTCTTTTTATTTTACAGGTTGGAACAATGTAAAAAGGGTAAGTTTTAACGTTTTATCATATAAGAAAAGAAAAGTCACTCTTTTTCTAAATCTTTCTCATTTTCATCATTACTATGCAACTTATTCATCATCCATTCATCTCCAATAATTTTCTCATTTTAACTCAACGCTTTCTTTTAATTAATTTTTATTTTTCTTTTTATTTTACAGGTTGGAACAATGTAAAAAGGGTAAGTTTTAACGTTTATCATATAAGAAATGAAAAGTCACTCTTTTTCCAAATCTTTCTCATTCTCATCAATACTATGCAACTTATTCATCATCCATTCATCTACAACAATTTTCTCATTTTAACTAAACGCTTTCTTTGAATTGATTTTTATTTTTCTTTTTATTTTATAGGTTGGAACAATGTAAAAAGGGTAAGTTTTAACGTTTATCATATAAGAAACGAAAAGTCACTCTTTTTCCAAATCTTTCTCATTCTCATCATTACTATGCAACTTATTTATCATCCATTCATCTCCAACAATTTTCTCATTTTAATTCAACGCTTTCTTTTAAATAATATTTATTTTTATTTTTATTTTACAGGTTGGAACAATGTAAAAAGGGTATGTTTTAACGTTTATCATATAAGAAACAAAAAGTCACTCTTTTTCCAAATCTTTCTCATTCTCATCATTACTATGAAACTTTTTCATCATCCATTCATCTCCAACAATTTTCTCATTTTAACTCAACGCTTTCTTTTAATTTATTTTTATTTTTCTTTTTATTTTAAAGGTTGGAACAATGTAAAAAGGGTAAGTTTTAACGTTAATCATATAAGAAACGAAAAGTCACTCTTTTTCCAAATCTTTCTCATTCTCATCATTACTATGCAACTTATTCATCATCCATTCATCTCCAACAATTTTCTCATTTTAACTCAACGCTTTCTTTTAATTTATTTTTATTTTTCTTTTTATTTTAAAGGTTGGAACAATGTAAAAAGGGTAAGTTTTAACGTTAATCATATAAGAAACGAAAAGTCACTCTTTTTCCAAATCTTTCTCATTCTCATCATTACTATGCAACTTATTCATCATCCATTCATCTCCAACAATTTTCTCATTTTAACTCAACGCTTTCTTTTAATTAATTTTTATATTTCTTTTTATTTTACAGGTTGGAACAATGTAAAAAGGATAAGTTTTAACGTTTATCATATAAGAAAGGAAAAGTCACTCTTTTTCCAAATCTTTCTCATTCTCATCATTACTATGTAACTTATTCATCATCCATTCATCTCCAACAATTTTCTCATTTTAACTCAACGCTTTCTTTTAATTAATTTTTCTTTTTATTTTCCAGGTTGGAACAATGTAAAAAGGGTAAGTTTTAACGTTTATCATATAAGAAAAGAAAAGTCACTCTTTTTTACCTAAACTTGACTCGTGGTTGGCCTCAAAATTCAGCATTATTATATTTGTTATTCCAATTCCAAATCTTTCCAATTCTACGGTTTCTTTTTCCAAATCTTTCTCATTCTCATTATTACTATGCAACTTATTCATCATCCATTTATCTCCAACAATTTTCTCATTTTAATTCAACGCTTTCTTTTAAATAATATTTATTTTTATTTTTATTTTACAGGTTGGAACAATGTAAAAAGGGTATGTTTTAACGTTTATCATATAAGAAACAAAAAGTCACTCTTTTTCCAAATCTTTCTCATTCTCATCATTACTATGCAACTTTTTCATCATCCATTCATCTCCAACAATTTTCTCATTTTAACTCAACGCTTTCTTTTAATTTATTTTTATTTTTCTTTTTATTTTAAAGGTTGGAACAATGTAAAAAGGGTAAGTTTTAACGTTAATCATATAAGACACGAAAAGTCACTCTTTTTCCAAATCTTTCTCATTCTCATCATTACTATGCAACTTATTCATCATCCATTCATCTCCAACAATTTTCTCATTTTAACTCAACGCTTTCTTTTAATTTATTTTTCTTTTTCTTTTTATTTTAAAGGTTGGAACAATGTAAAAAGGGTAAGTTTTAACGTTAATCATATAAGAAACGAAAAGTCACTCTTTTTCCAAATCTTTCTCATTCTCATCATTACTATGCAACTTATTCATCATCCATTCATCTCCAACAATTTTCTCATTTTAACTCAACGCTTTCTTTTAATTAATTTTTATATTTCTTTTTATTTTACAGGTTGGAACAATGTAAAAAGGATAAGTTTTAACGTTTATCATATAAGAAAGGAAAAGTCACTCTTTTTCCAAATCTTTCTCATTCTCATCATTACTATGTAACTTATTCATCATCCATTCATCTCCAACAATTTTCTCATTTTAACTCAACGCTTTCTTTTAATTAATTTTTCTTTTTATTTTCCAGGTTGGAACAATGTAAAAAGGGTAAGTTTTAACGTTTATCATATAAGAAAAGAAAAGTCACTCTTTTTTACCTAAACTTGACTCGTGGTTGGCCTCAAAATTCAGCATTATTATATTTGTTATTCCAATTCCAAATCTTTCCAATTCTACGGTTTCTTTTTCCAAATCTTTCTCATTCTCATTATTACTATGCAACTTATTCATCATCCATTTATCTCCAACAATTTTCTCATTTTAATTCAACGCTTTCTTTTAAATAATATTTATTTTTATTTTTATTTTACAGGTTGGAACAATGTAAAAAGGGTATGTTTTAACGTTTATCATATAAGAAACAAAAAGTCACTCTTTTTCCAAATCTTTCTCATTCTCATCATTACTATGCAACTTTTTCATCATCCATTCATCTCCAACAATTTTCTCATTTTAACTCAACGCTTTCTTTTAATTTATTTTTATTTTTCTTTTTATTTTAAAGGTTGGAACAATGTAAAAAGGGTAAGTTTTAACGTTAATCATATAAGAAACGAAAAGTCACTCTTTTTCCAAATCTTTCTCATTCTCATCATTACTATGCAACTTATTCATCATCCATTCATCTCCAACAATTTTCTCATTTTAACTCAACGCTTTCTTTTAATTTATTTTTATTTTTCTTTTTATTTTAAAGGTTGGAACAATGTAAAAAGGGTAAGTTTTAACGTTAATCATATAAGAAACGAAAAGTCACTCTTTTTCCAAATCTTTCTCATTCTCATCATTACTATGCAACTTATTCATCATCCATTCATCTCCAACAATTTTCTCATTTTAACTCAACGCTTTCTTTTAATTTATTTTTATTTTTCTTTTTATTTTAAAGGTTGGAACAATGTAAAAAGGGTAAGTTTTAACGTTAATCATATAAGAAACGAAAAGTCACTCTTTTTCCAAATTTTTCTCATTCTCATCATTACTATGCAACTTATTCATCATCCATTCATCTCCAACAATTTTCTCATTTTAACTCAACGCTTTCTTTTAATTAATTTTTATATTTCTTTTTATTTTACAGGTTGGAACAATGTAAAAAGGATAAGTTTTAACGTTAATCATATAAGAAAGGAAAAGTCACTCTTTTTCCAAATCTTTCTCATTCTCATCATTACTATGCAACTTATTCATCATCCATTCATCTCCAACAATTTTCTTATATTAACTCAACGCTTTCTTTTAATTTATTTTTCTTTTTCTTTTTATTTTAAAGGTTGGAACAATGTAAAAAGGGTAAGTTTTAACGTTAATCATATAAGAAACGAAAAGTCACTCGTTTTCCATATCTTTTTCATTCTCATCATTACTATGCAACTTATTCATCATCCATTCATCTCCAATAAAATTCTCTTTTTAACTCAACGCTTTCTTTTAATTAATTTTTATTTTTATTTTTATTTTACAGGTTGGAACAATGTAAAAAGGGTAAGTTTTAACGTTTATCATATAAGAAACAAAAAGTCACTCTTTTTCCAAATCTTTCTCATTCTCATCATTACTATGCAACTTATTCATCATCCATTCATCTCCAACAATTTTCTCATTTTAACTCAACGCTTTCTTTTAATTAATTTTTATATTTCTTTTTATTTTACAGGTTGGAACAATGTAAAAAGGATAAGTTTTAACGTTTATCATATAAGAAAGGAAAAGTCACTCTTTTTCCAAATCTTTCTCATTCTCATCATTACTATGTAACTTATTCATCATCCATTCATCTCCATCAATTTTCTCATTTTAACTCAACGCTTTCTTTTAATTAATTTTTCTTTTTCTTTTTATTTTCCAGGTTGGAACAATGTAAAAAGGGTAAGTTTTAACGTTTATCATATAAGAAAAGAAAAGTCACTCTTTTTTACCTAAACTTGACTCGTGGTTGGCCTCAAAATTCAGCATTATCATATTTGTTATTCCAATTCCAAATCTTTCCAATTCTACGGTTTCTTTTTCCAAATCTTTCTCATTCTCATTATTACTATGCAACTTATTCATCATCCATTCATCTCCAACAATTTTCTCATTTTAATTCAACGCTTTCTTTTAATTTATTTTTATTTTTCTTTTTATTTTAAAGGTTGGAACAATGTAAAAAGGGTAAGTTTTAACGTTAATCATATAAGAAACGAAAAGTCACTCTTTTTCCAAATCTTTCTCATTCTCATCATTACTATGCAACTTATTCATCATCCATTCATCTCCAACAATTTTCTCATTTTAACTCAACGCTTTCTTTTAATTTATTTTTATTTTTCTTTTTATTTTAAAGGTTGGAACAATGTAAAAAGGGTAAGTTTTAACGTTAATCATATAAGAAACGAAAAGTCACTCGTTTTCCAAATCTTTTTCATTCTCATCATTACTATGCAACTTATTCATCATCCATTCATCTCCAATAAAATTCTCTTTTTAACTCAACGCTTTCTTTTAATTAATTTTTATTTTTATTTTTATTTTACAGGTTGGAACAATGTAAAAAGGGTAAGTTTTAACGTTTATCATACAAGAAACAAAAAGTCACTCTTTTTCCAAATCTTTCTCATTCTCATCATTACTATGCAACTTATTTATCATCCATTCATCTCCAACAATTTTCTCATTTTAACTCAACGCTTTCTTTTAATTTATTTTTATTTTTCTTTTTATTTTAAAGGTTGGAACAATGTAAAAAGGGTAAGTTTTAACGTTAATCATATAAGAAACGAAAAGTCACTCTTTTTCCAAATCTTTCTCATTCTCATCATTACTATGCAACTTATTCATCATCCATTCATCTCCAACAATTTTCTCATTTTAACTCAACGCTTTCTTTTAATTAATTTTTATATTTCTTTTTATTTTACAGGTTGGAACAATGTAAAAAGGATAAGTTTTAACGTTTATCATATAAGAAAGGAAAAGTCACTCTTTTTCCAAATCTTTCTCATTCTCATCATTACTATGTAACTTATTCATCATCCATTCATCTCCCTCAATTTTCTCATTTTAACTCAACGCTTTCTTTTAATTAATTTTTCTTTTTCTTTTTATTTTCCAGGTTGGAACAATGTAAAAAGGGTAAGTTTTAACGTTTATCATATAAGAAAAGAAAAGTCACTCTTTTTTACCTAAACTTGACTCGTGGTTGGCCTCAAAATTCAGCATTATCATATTTGTTATTCCAATTCCAAATCTTTCCAATTCTACGGTTTCTTTTTCCAAATCTTTCTCATTCTCATCATTACTATGCAACTTATTCATCATCCATTCATCTCCAACAATTTTCTCATTTTAATTCAACGCTTTCTTTTAATTTATTTTTATTTTTCTTTTTATTTTAAAGGTTGGAACAATGTAAAAAGGGTAAGTTTTAACGTTAATCATATAAGAAACGAAAAGTCACTCTTTTTCCAAATCTTTCTCATTCTCATCATTACTATGCAACTTATTCATCATCCATTCATCTCCAACAATTTTCTCATTTTAACTCAACGCTTTCTTTTAATTTATTTTTATTTTTCTTTTTATTTTAAAGGTTGGAACAATGTAAAAAGGGTAAGTTTTAACGTTAATCATATAAGAAACGAAAAGTCACTCTTTTTCCAAATCTTTCTCATTCTCATCATTACTATGCAACTTATTCATCATCCATTCATCTCCAACAATTTTCTCATTTTAACTCAACGCTTTCTTTTAATTTATTTTTATTTTTCTTTTTATTTTAAAGGTTGGAACAATGTAAAAAGGGTAAGTTTTAACGTTAATCATATAAGAAACGAAAAGTCACTCTTTTTCCAAATTTTTCTCATTCTCATCATTACTATGCAACTTATTCATCATCCATTCATCTCCAACAATTTTCTCATTTTAACTCAACGCTTTCTTTTAATTAATTTTTATATTTCTTTTTATTTTACAGGTTGGAACAATGTAAAAAGGATAAGTTTTAACGTTAATCATATAAGAAAGGAAAAGTCACTCTTTTTCCAAATCTTTCTCATTCTCATCATTACTATGCAACTTATTCATCATCCATTCATCTCCAACAATTTTCTTATATTAACTCAACGCTTTCTTTTAATTTATTTTTCTTTTTCTTTTTATTTTAAAGGTTGGAACAATGTAAAAAGGGTAAGTTTTAACGTTAATCATATAAGAAACGAAAAGTCACTCGTTTTCCAAATCTTTTTCATTCTCATCATTACTATGCAACTTATTCATCATCCATTCATCTCCAATAAAATTCTCTTTTTAACTCAACGCTTTCTTTTAATTAATTTTTATTTTTATTTTTATTTTACAGGTTGGAACAATGTAAAAAGGGTAAGTTTTAACGTTTATCATATAAGAAACAAAAAGTCACTCTTTTTCCAAATCTTTCTCATTCTCATCATTACTATGCAACTTATTTATCATCCATTCATCTCCAACAATTTTCTCATTTTAACTCAACGCTTTCTTTTAATTTATTTTTATTTTTCTTTTTATTTTAAAGGTTGGAACAATGTAAAAAGGGTAAGTTTTAACGTTAATCATATAAGAAACGAAAAGTCACTCTTTTTCCAAATCTTTCTCATTCTCATCATTACTATGCAACTTATTCATCATCCATTCATCTCCAACAATTTTCTCATTTTAACTCAACGCTTTCTTTTAATTAATTTTTATATTTCTTTTTATTTTACAGGTTGGAACAATGTAAAAAGGATAAGTTTTAACGTTTATCATATAAGAAAGGAAAAGTCACTCTTTTTCCAAATCTTTCTCATTCTCATCATTACTATGTAACTTATTCATCATCCATTCATCTCCAACAATTTTCTCATTTTAACTCAACGCTTTCTTTTAATTAATTTTTCTTTTTCTTTTTATTTTCCAGGTTGGAACAATGTAAAAAGGGTAAGTTTTAACGTTTATCATATAAGAAAAGAAAAGTCACTCTTTTTTACCTAAACTTGACTCGTGGTTGGCCTCAAAATTCAGCATTATCATATTTGTTATTCCAATTCCAAATCTTTCCAATTCTACGGTTTCTTTTTCCAAATCTTTCTCATTCTCATTATTACTATGCAACTTATTCATCATCCATTCATCTCCAACAATTTTCTCATTTTAATTCAACGCTTTCTTTTAATTTATTTTTATTTTTATTTTTATTTTAAAGGTTGGAACAATGTAAAAAGGGTAAGTTTTAACGTTAATCATATAAGAAACGAAAAGTCACTCTTTTTCCAAATCTTTCTCATTCTCATCATTATTATGCAACTTATTCATCATCCATTCATCTCCAACAATTTTCTCATTTTAACTCAACGCTTTCTTTTAATTTATTTTTATTTTTCTTTTTATTTTAAAGGTTGGAACAATGTAAAAAGGGTAAGTTTTAACGTTAATCATATAAGAAACGAAAAGTCACTCTTTTTCCAAATCTTTCTCATTCTCATCATTACTATGCAACTTATTCATCATCCATTCATCTCCAACAATTTTCTCATTTTAACTCAACGCTTTCTTTTAATTTATTTTTATTTTTCTTTTTATTTTAAAGGTTGGAACAATGTAAAAAGGGTAAGTTTTAACGTTAATCATATAAGAAACGAAAAGTCACTCTTTTTCCAAATCTTTCTCATTCTCATCATTACTATGCAACTTATTCATCATCCATTCATCTCCAACAATTTTCTCATTTTAACTCAACGCTTTCTTTTAATTAATTTTTATATTTCTTTTTATTTTACAGGTTGGAACAATGTAAAAAGGATAAGTTTTAACGTTAATCATATAAGAAAGGAAAAGTCACTCTTTTTCCAAATCTTTCTCATTCTCATCATTACTATGCAACTTATTCATCATCCATTCATCTCCAACAATTTTCTCATTTTAACTCAACGCTTTCTTTTAATTTATTTTTATTTTTCTTTTTATTTTAAAGGTTGGAACAATGTAAAAATGGTAAGTTTTAACGTTAATCATATAAGAAACGAAAAGTCACTCGTTTTCCAAATCTTTTTCATTCTCATCATTACTATGCAACTTATTCATCATCCATTCATCTCCAATAAAATTCTCTTTTTAACTCAACGCTTTCTTTTAATTAATTTTTATTTTTATTTTTATTTTACAGGTTGGAACAATGTAAAAAGGGTAAGTTTTAACGTTTATCATATAAGAAACAAAAAGTCACTCTTTTTCCAAATCTTTCTCATTCTCATCATTACTATGCAACTTATTTATCATCCATTCATCTCCAACAATTTTCTCATTTTAACTCAACGCTTTCTTTTAATTTATTTTTATTTTTATTTTTATTTTAAAGGTTGGAACAATGTAAAAAGGGTAAGTTTTAACGTTAATCATATAAGAAACGAAAAGTCACTCTTTTTCCAAATCTTTCTCATTCTCATCATTACTATGCAACTTATTCATCATCCATTCATCTCCAACAATTTTCTCATTTTAACTCAACGCTTTCTTTTAATTAATTTTTATATTTCTTTTTATTTTACAGGTTGGAACAATGTAAAAAGGATAAGTTTTAACGTTTATCATATAAGAAAGGAAAAGTCACTCTTTTTCCAAATCTTTCTCATTCTCATCATTACTATGTAACTTATTCATCATCCATTCATCTCCAACAATTTTCTCATTTTAACTCAACGCTTTCTTTTAATTAATTTTTCTTTTTCTTTTTATTTTCCAGGTTGGAACAATGTAAAAAGGGTAAGTTTTAACGTTTATCATATAAGAAAAGAAAAGTCACTCTTTTTTACCTAAACTTGACTCGTGGTTGGCCTCAAAATTCAGCATTATCATATTTGTTATTCCAATTCCAAATCTTTCCAATTCTACGGTTTCTTTTTCCAAATCTTTCTCATTCTCATTATTACTATGCAACTTATTCATCATCCATTCATCTCCAACAATTTTCTCATTTTAATTCAACGCTTTCTTTTAATTTATTTTTATTTTTCTTTTTATTTTAAAGGTTGGAACAATGTAAAAAGGGTAAGTTTTAACGTTAATCATATAAGAAACGAAAAGTCACTCTTTTTCCAAATCTTTCTCATTCTCATCATTACTATGCAACTTATTCATCATCCATTCATCTCCAACAATTTTCTCATTTTAACTCAACGCTTTCTTTTAATTTATTTTTATTTTTCTTTTTATTTTAAAGGTTGGAACAATGTAAAAAGGGTAAGTTTTAACGTTAATCATATAAGAAACGAAAAGTCACTCTTTTTCCAAATCTTTCTCATTCTCATCATTACTATGCAACTTATTCATCATCCATTCATCTCCAACAATTTTCTCATTTTAACTCAACGCTTTCTTTTAATTTATTTTTATTTTTCTTTTTATTTTAAAGGTTGGAACAATGTAAAAAGGGTAAGTTTTAACGTTAATCATATAAGAAACGAAAAGTCACTCTTTTTCCAAATCTTTCTCATTCTCATCATTACTATGCAACTTATTCATCATCCATTCATCTCCAACAATTTTCTCATTTTAACTCAACGCTTTCTTTTAATTAATTTTTATATTTCTTTTTATTTTACAGGTTGGAACAATGTAAAAAGGATAAGTTTTAACGTTAATCATATAAGAAAGGAAAAGTCACTCTTTTTCCAAATCTTTCTCATTCTCATCATTACTATGCAACTTATTCATCATCCATTCATCTCCAACAATTTTCTCATTTTAACTCAACGCTTTCTTTTAATTTATTTTTATTTTTCTTTTTATTTTAAAGGTTGGAACAATGTAAAAAGGGTAAGTTTTAACGTTAATCATATAAGAAACGAAAAGTCACTCGTTTTCCAAATCTTTTTCATTCTCATCATTACTATGCAACTTATTCATCATCCATTCATCTCCAATAAAATTCTCTTTTTAACTCAACGCTTTCTTTTAATTAATTTTTATTTTTATTTTTATTTTACAGGTTGGAACAATGTAAAAAGGGTAAGTTTTAACGTTTATCATATAAGAAACAAAAAGTCACTCTTTTTCCAAATCTTTCTCATTCTCATCATTACTATGCAACTTATTTATCATCCATTCATCTCCAACAATTTTCTCATTTTAACTCAACGCTTTCTTTTAATTTATTTTTATTTTTCTTTTTATTTTAAAGGTTGGAACAATGTAAAAAGGGTAAGTTTTAACGTTAATCATATAAGAAACGAAAAGTCACTCTTTTTCCAAATCTTTCTCATTCTCATCATTACTATGCAACTTATTCATCATCCATTCATCTCCAACAATTTTCTCATTTTAACTCAACGCTTTCTTTTAATTAATTTTTATATTTCTTTTTATTTTACAGGTTGGAACAATGTAAAAAGGATAAGTTTTAACGTTTATCATATAAGAAAGGAAAAGTCACTCTTTTTCCAAATCTTTCTCATTCTCATCATTACTATGTAACTTATTCATCATCCATTCATCTCCAACAATTTTCTCATTTTAACTCAACGCTTTCTTTTAATTAATTTTTCTTTTTCTTTTTATTTTCCAGGTTGGAACAATGTAAAAAGGGTAAGTTTTAACGTTTATCATATAAGAAAAGAAAAGTCACTCTTTTTTACCTAAACTTGACTCGTGGTTGGCCTCAAAATTCAGCATTATCATATTTGTTATTCCAATTCCAAATCTTTCCAATTCTACGGTTTCTTTTTCCAAATCTTTCTCATTCTCATTATTACTATGCAACTTATTCATCATCCATTCATCTCCAACAATTTTCTCATTTTAATTCAACGCTTTCTTTTAAATAATATTTATTTTTATTTTTATTTTACAGGTTGGAACAATGTAAAAAGTGTATGTTTTAACGTTTATCATATAAGAAACAAAAAGTCACTCTTTTTCCAAATCTTTCTCATTCTCATCATTACTATGCAACTTTTTCATCATCCATTCATCTCCAACAATTTTCTCATTTTAACTCAACGCTTTCTTTTAATTTATTTTTATTTTTCTTTTTATTTTAAAGGTTGGAATAATGTAAAAAGGGTAAGTTTTAACGTTAATCATATAAGAAACGAAAAGTCACTCTTTTTCCAAATCTTTCTCATTCTCATCATTACTATGCAACTTATTCATCATCCATTCATCTCCAACAATTTTCTCATTTTAACTCAACGCTTTCTTTTAATTTATTTTTATTTTTCTTTTTATTTTAAAGGTTGGAACAATGTAAAAAGGGTAAGTTTTAACGTTAATCATATAAGAAACGAAAAGTCACTCTTTTTCCAAATCTTTCTCATTCTCATCATTACTATGCAACTTATTCATCATCCATTCATCTCCAACAATTTTCTCATTTTAACTCAACGCTTTCTTTTAATTAATTTTTATATTTCTTTTTATTTTACAGGTTGGAACAATGTAAAAAGGATAAGTTTTAACGTTTATCATATAAGAAAGGAAAAGTCACTCTTTTTCCAAATCTTTCTCATTCTCATCATTACTATGCAACTTATTCATCATCCATTCATCTCCAACAATTTTCTCATTTTAACTCAACGCTTTCTTTTAATTTATTTTTATTTTTCTTTTTATTTTAAAGGTTGGAACAATGTAAAAAGGGTAAGTTTTAACGTTAATCATATAAGAAACGAAAAGTTACTCTTTTTCCAAATCTTTCTCATTCTCATCATTACTATGCAACTTATTCATCATCCATTCATCTCCAATAAAATTCTCTTTTTAACTCAACGCTTTCTTTTAATTAATTTTTATTTTTCTTTTTATTTTACTGGTTGGAACAATGTAAAAAGGGTAAGTTTTAACGTTTATCATATAAGAAACAAAAAGTCACTCTTTTTCCAAATCTTTCTCATTCTCATCATTACTATGCAACTTATTTATCATCCATTCATCTCCAACAATTTTCTCATTTTAACTCAACGCTTTCTTTTAATTTATTTTTATTTTTCTTTTTATTTTAAAGGTTGGAACAATGTAAAAAGGGTAAGTTTTAACGTTAATCATATAAGAAACGAAAAGTCACTCTTTTTCCAAATCTTTCTCATTCTCATCATTACTATGCAACTTATTCATCATCCATTCATCTCCAACAATTTTCTCATTTTAACTCAACGCTTTCTTTTAATTAATTTTTATATTTCTTTTTATTTTACATGTTGGAACAATGTAAAAAGGATAAGTTTTAACGTTTATCATATAAGAAAGGAAAAGTCACTCTTTTTCCAAATCTTTCTCATTCTCATCATTACTATGTAACTCATTCATCATCCATTCATCTCCAACAATTTTCTCATTTTAACTCAACGCTTTCTTTTAATTAATTTTTCTTTTTCTTTTTATTTTCCAGGTTGGAACAATGTAAAAAGGGTAAGTTTTAACGTTTATCATATAAGAAAAGAAAAGTCACTCTTTTTACCTAAACTTGACTCGTGGTTGGCCTCAAAATTCAGCATTATCATATTTGTTATTCCAATTCCAAATCTTTCCAATTCTACGGTTTCTTTTTCCAAATCTTTCTCATTCTCATTATTACTATGCAACTTATTCATCATCCATTCATCTCCAACAATTTTCTCATTTTAATTCAACGCTTTCTTTTAAATAATATTTATTTTTATTTTTATTTTACAGGTTGGAACAATGTAAAAAGGGTATGTTTTAACGTTTATCATATAAGAAACAAAAAGTCACTCTTTTTCCAAATCTTTCTCATTCTCATCATTACTATGCAACTTTTTCATCATCCATTCATCTCCAACAATTTTCTCATTTTAACTCAACGCTTTCTTTTAATTTATTTTTATTTTTCTTTTTATTTTAAAGGTTGGAACAATGTAAAAAGGGTAAGTTTTAACGTTAATCATATAAGAAACGAAAAGTCACTCTTTTTCCAAATCTTTCTCATTCTCATCATTACTATGCAACTTATTCATCATCCATTCATCGCCAACAATTTTCTCATTTTAACTCAACGCTTTCTTTTAATTTATTTTTATTTTTCTTTTTATTTTAAAGGTTGGAACAATGTAAAAAGGGTAAGTTTTAACGTTAATCATATAAGAAACGAAAAGTCACTCTTTTTCCAAATCTTTCTCATTCTCATCATTACTATGCAACTTATTCATCATCCATTAATCTCCAACAATTTTCTCATTTTAACTCAACACTTTCTTTTAATTAATTTTTATATTTCTTTTTATTTTACAGGTTGGAACAATGTAAAAAGGGTAAGTTTTAACGTTTATCATATAAGAAAGGAAAAGTCACTCTTTTTCCAAATCTTTCTCATTCTCATCATTACTATGCAACTTATTCATCATCCATTCATCTCCAACAATTTTCTCATTTTAACTCAACGCTTTCTTTTAATTAATTTTTCTTTTTCTTTTTATTTTCCAGGTTGGAACAATGTAAAAAGGGTAAGTTTTAACGTTTATCATATAAGAAAAGAAAAGTCACTCTTTTTTACCTAAATTTGACTCGTGGTTGGCCTCAAAATTCAGCATTATCATATTTGTTATTCCAATTCCAAATCTTTCCAATTCTACGGTTTTTTTTTCCAAATCTTTCTCATTCTCATTATTACTATGCAACTTATTCATCATCCATTCATCTCCAACAATTTTCTCATTTTAATTCAACGCTTTCTTTTAAATAATATTTATTTTTATTTTTATTTTACAGGTTGGAACAATGTAAAAAGGGTACGTTTTAACGTTTATCATATAAGAAAAGAAAAGTCACTCTTTTTCCAAATCTTTCTCATTCTCATCATTACTATGCAACTTATTCATCATCCATTCATCTACAACAATTTTCTCATTTTAACTCAACGCTTTCTTTTAATTTATTTTTATTTTTATTTTTATATTACAGGTTAGAATAATGTAAAAAGGGTAAATTTTAACGTTTATAATATAAGAAATGAAAAGTCACTCCTTTTCCAAATCTTTCTCATTCTCATCATTACTATGCAACTTATTCATCATCCATTCATCTCCAACAATTTTCTCATTTTAACTCAACGCTTTCTTTTAATTTCTTTTTCTTTTTCTTTTTATTTTACAGGTTGGAACAATGTAAAAAGGGTAAGTTTTAACGTTTTATCATATAAGAAATGAAAAGTCACTCTTTTTCCAAATCTTTCTCATTCTCATCATTACTATGCAACTTATTCATCATCCATTCATCTCCAATAATTTTCTCATTTTAACTCAACGCTTTCTTTTAATTAATTTTTATTTTTCTTTTTATTTTACAGGTTGGAACAATGTAAAAAGGGTAAGTTTTAACATTTATCATATAAGAAATGAAAAGTCACTCTTTTTCCAAATCTTTCTCATTCTCTTCAATACTATGCAACTTATTCATCATCCATTCATCTCCAACAATTTTCTCATTTTAACTAAACGCTTTCTTTTAATTGATTTTTATTTTTCTTTTTATTTTATAGGTTGGAACAATGTAAAAAGGGTAATGTTCCGACCCGGCCCAATTCTTCTTATTGGACCAAAAAGGCTGATCCATTTACCTTGCTCGACGTCGAGCACAGTCATGAAAAGTGGTCCCTCAGTCGACCACTAATGATTCGATCATAAAGAGACCCTCTAACGGCTAGTATTGACCGTTTCCTATCTTCACGGACCCCTCGATCCGCACCTTATAAACGAACCAATAGTCTTCTAGCTAGTCCTTTATATAAACTCTCTCATTTGAGAGGGTCAGGTATTCAATTCTCAACCCTAATACTAGTACTTGCTCGCTCTTGCTCGGATACTTACTTTAGCATCGGAGTGCATTGCAGGTACATCCCTTTTTTCTCCTCAACGACCACTTCCGCCCGCTCTCGAGTCCAGCCGTATCGGATCCTGATCTCCAAGTACGATCAGGTGGCGCCGTCTGTGGGAATCGCTAAGATTTCCCCGTTCTTCTTTCAAGATCCTCAAAGAACAAAAGTTTCAACAAGATCCATGGCTACTCGGGACAACCAGAAGAATCGATCGAATGATGGGATGATTCTCACGCAACGTGAGAGCAACATCCAGCCTCCCCTACACGATGAAACGGTGCACGACCGACCAGAAGGGAAGGCAACATCACCTTCACCCGACCGTGACCAACCCTTGGAGAGTCGCCCGGAAACTCTTTTTCCTTCGACTCCTTCGGGGTCAGATTTCGCCGCGCTGGCCGAAATCCTAAATCAAACGAACTTGCTACTCCTCACTCATGGTGAAAAGATTGCCCGACTTGAAGATAATTCTCGTCGGCCTCATTCTCCAAAGAAGCCCCGAGGGGAGTTCACTCCGTCTCCTGCGAAGAAGAAGAGGAGAGGAAACACCGACGAATCAACAGGCAACAAACGCTTTCATCAGTCATCTCCACAACCCTCTCCTAAAAGAAAATCAAGAAGGAGCAGATCAAGATCCACCTCCCCTCGAAAAATAAAGAAACACGAGCACAAATCATCTCTTGTTTCCAGTGACGACGAGGACGCTCGGGGTCCCTTGTCGTCTGAAATTATGGCAGCCAAGCTCCCAAGAGGCTTAGAGAAACCTCCTCCTCTAGGCTCGTACGACGGGACTACCGATCCAGACGAACACATCGAAAACATCGATGCCTTGCTCGACTATCGGGGTGTTCGAGGAGCAATTAAATGTCGACTCTTTCCCACGACGCTGAGGAAAGGGGCAATGACGTGGTACAAAAGTCTTGAAGCTGAATCCATCACATCATGGAAACAACTTGGGCGCACGTTCTCTAGACACTTTACCGCATCAAAACGACACCCTAAGACAGAGGCTTCGCTCGAAGCAATAATCCAAGGGAGGGATGAGCCTTTACGAACTTACATCGAAAGGTTCAATAAAGAGGCAGTCCAAGTGTCTACGACCGACGACATGAAAAAGTACCTGCTGGAACGAGGGTTACGTCCCTCGACCGATTTCCATCGGGCGGTCGGCATTGAAACCCCGGCCACCCTTGACGCATTCTTGCTAAAAGCCCAAGCTTACATCCAATATGAAGAAAAGCAAGCGGCCAGTTCAGTCAGAGACGCTCGACGCCGTGAAGACGCCAAACCACACCGAGTTGATGAGCCCTCGACATCTCGTCGAGGAGGAGACAAAAGAAAAGACGAGCGCTCCCGTGAACCACGAGAGCACCGGGGACCTATTGGTCGGTTCCACGAATACACGCCCCTCCTAGCATCTAGGGAGAAAATTTTGTCTGAATGCGCCAATTCAAAATTCAAACAAGCGGGAGTACGCTTCCCAAGGCAACAACCTAGCAAGCCCGGTACAGATAAAACGAAATACTGTAGATTCCACAAGAGTCATGGGCACAACACAGAGGATTGCATCCACCTCAAGGACGCAATCGAAATCCTCATCAAAGACGGGCACCTGAAACAGTTCACGAAGTCCAGAGAAAATCCTCGACAAGATACTCAGGAGACCCAGAAAATCGAAGAAGCCGTGCCAATCCCTGCAGACGCTAACATGCAAGTCGCCCTGAGCATTTACCTCCCGGAAGATTTCTTTTTGCCAGACCACACCAATGGTACGGGATACCTCTCCTCCCACAGTCCGTGGGAAGCGTTCCCTTCTGCGATGGTCATATCAGGGGGGGTTTCAATAAAATCACGGTCGGTTCCGTGAAGAGAAAATTCGACCAGTTGATCGCTAAAGGGCCCGCGCAAAACGCCACTTTAGATCCACCGAGGGAAGGTTCCATACCCCTCGCATTCTATCGAGAAGAGCTCCTGGGAGGGGCACCCAACGCCAGCATTCCTTTACTCATCCGAGCACGCATGGCGAACTTTGATGTAAGGAGGATATTGGTGGACCAAGGTAGTTCATGCGACATCATGTACTCCCAACTGTTTTCAACACTCCAACTGAACGAAACACATCTGACTCCATACGTCGGATCAGACCTGCAAGGTTTCAACGGAGCAGTATCCCGACCATGGGGTTATGTTGACCTGTTTGTCACTTTCGGGGCGGGCGAGACAGCCAGGACGGTTAGGGTCCAATTCCTTGTCGTGGATTGCCCATCACTATACCAATGCATATTAGGACGACCAACTCTAGCCGAGTTGATAGCCGTGTCATCCACCGTCCACTTGAAGATGAAGTACTATACTAGTTCGGGCAGAGTCGCCACATTGCACGGAGACGTCGACGCTGCCCGTAGATGTTTCGAGGCAGCATCAAAAGGCCTCAGCTCGATATCGTACCAACCAAGTCCCCCGACATTGGATTTGCCAGATGTACCCAAGGCTTTCCCTCAAGTCGATTCGATCGACCTAGATTGCAGGTTTTCAGATAGTAGCGAGAGCGTTCAGAGACCAGGAGAAACCCTAGCCCGACCAATACCGGACGGAGATTTCGAGCTGATTCCCTTGGGAGAGGACCCTACCCGGTGCGTCAAGATCGGGGCACATATGCCCGAACTTGTAAAACGACAGTTAGAAGCTTGCCTCAAAGGGAACGCAAACTTGTTTGCATGGAGCGCCGCAGAAATGCCAGGGCTCGACCCAGAAACAGCTTGTCACCACCTCTCTATCGACCCAACACATAAAGCGGTCGCTCAACGCAGGAGAAAGCAGTCGAGCGAGAAGACTGATGCTGCCGAATCTGCTGCTAAAGACCTCCTAGAGGCTAAATTTGTAACCGAGGCCAGGTATACGACCTGGCTCTCAAACGTTGTACTTGTGAAAAAATCTAGTGGAAAATGGAGAATGTGTGTTGATTATACCGATCTCAATCGGGCGTGCCCGAAAGATGCATACCCTTTACCTAACATCGACAAGTTGGTCGACAATTCGTCCGGAAACAAATTACTATCCTTCATGGACGCATACTCGGGGTACAATCAAATACCCATGGCCGTGTCTGACAAAAAATACACGGCCTTCATGACCGAGTCGGGCAATTACTTTTACAACGTTATGCCCTTCGGTCTAAAAAACGCAGGAGCAACGTATCAGCGCATGATGAATAAAGTTTTCCGAACCGAAATCGGAGACATGCTCGAAGTATACATGGACGACATGATCGTCAAATCTCAACGACAAACGGACCATGCGTCCCATTTGCGAAAAGTGTTTGACCAAGCACGAAAGTGCAAAATGCGCTTCAACCCTGAGAAATGCACCTTTGGTGTCCGAGCGGGAAAATTCCTCGGATTCTATTTGACTGAGCGGGGCATCGAGGCAAATCCCGATAAGTTTCGAGCGTTCGCGGAGTTCCCGACCCCCACGACCAAGAAGTCCATACAAACACTAAACGGGGTCATTACCTCCCTTGCTCGATTTGTAGCAAAATCGGCTCAACACGCTCTCCCCTTTTACAAGCTCCTCCGTAAGGAAGCAACTTTCGAATGGACGGCAGAATGTGAGTTAGCACTATCCCACTTGAAAAAGGCATTAAGTGAACCCCCAGTCTTATCCAGACCGGAAGAGGGGGAGACTCTGTATCTCTACCTCGCGGTCGCAAACGAAGCGGTGAGCACGGCCCTCGTGCGCGAACGACCCGATGGGCAAAAGCCCGTGTATTTCACAAGCAAAGCTCTCCACGACCCAGAAGTTCGATACCTTCAGATAGAAAAGGTCGCATTGGCCCTCCTTCTCGCGGCAAGAAGACTACGCCACTACTTCCTAGCTCACACCATCATCGTAAGGACTGATCAACCCATAAGACAGTTGCTCGGTCGACCAGACATGGCCGGCCGAATGTTAAAATGGTCACTCGAACTATCTGAATTCGACATCAAATTTGAAGGAAGACAGGCCCTCAAAGCTCAAGCGCTGGCCGACTTCGTGGCTGAACTTGCCTTCACCGGGCAGGATCCGAAAGTTTCGTCCAAGTGGGTTATTTTCGTGGACGGTGCATCTGGACCGACGGGCAGCGGGGCCGGTATCATTTTGGAGAACGAAGAAGGGAACGTCATCGAAGTATCCTTGACTTTATCTTTCCCCACTTCTAACAACCAAGCAGAGTATGAAGCCTTCCTGGCGGGCATACGGCTCGCTACCGACCTAGAAGCAGAAGAGATCACATTTTTGCACGGATTCCCAACTGGTTGCAAGCCAAGTCCGAGGGGACTTCCAGGCTAGAAGCGACAGCATGGCCGAATATCTGGCCCTCGTAAAAGACGAAATAAAACGGTTTAAGAGTGTCGAAATCAAACACGTTCCTCGGGAAAACAACGCTCGCGCAGATATCCTGTCCAAGCTGGCGAGCACTAAAAGGAAAGGAAACAACAAGTCCGTCATACAAAAATTGCTTCCCCAACCAAGTATCGGGCACTCTTCAGCCTGCGTACACGTTAACGTCGTGGGCGACACGGGTTGCTGGATGACTCCAGTGTTCAACTATCTGACCAAAGGAGAGTTACCAACCGACTCAAAAGAGGCCAGTACTATACGACGAAGGGCATGCTCATACTCTTTAGTAGGAGGACGTATGTATCGTCGAGGATTCTCTACACCCCTCCTCAGATGCATAGAGGAGGAAAACATTCCACACGTACTCAGGGAAGTCCACGAAGGAATTAATGCGCAGCATCCTGGCGGTCGTTCGCTAGCTCGGAAAAGTTTGAGGGCAGGATACTACTGGCCTACCCTCCAGCACGACGCAAAGGAGCGTGTAAGAAGATGCGACAGATGCCAACGACATGGAGACGTGCACATAGCACCCCCATCCGAGCTAAAATCGTTATCATCCCCCTGGCCATTCGCGTGGTGGGGAATGGACATTCTAGGACCATTCGTCGTTGGGTCTGGTCAGAACAAATACTTAATTGTAGGCGTCGACTATTTCACCAAATGGATAGAAGCTGAGGCCCTGGCCAAAATTACTGCACTCAATATACTTCGATTCTTCAAAAGAAACATCCTCGCCCGGTTTGAGTGCCCCTCGCTATTGTGACCGACAACGGGACTCAATTCACGGATAAACATTTCAAAGAATTCGTTGCGTCAATGGGGACAAAACAACACTTCGCTTCAGTCGAGCACCCTCAAACTAACGGGCAAGCCGAGGCTGCAAACAGGGTAATCCTGAGAGGTCTGAAACGAAGGTTGGACGAGCATAAGAAACACTGGGTCGAGGAATTACATAGCTTATTATGGGCATATAGGACCACTCCCCATTCAACGACCGGAGAGTCCCCGTTTCGATTAGCATATGGGACCGAAGCAGTAATTCCAATAGAAATGCATGTCTGTTCAAGACGCACGGAATTCCCCATGGAACAAGATGTCAATAATGAAGCTTTAAGAGACGAGCTCGACATGGTTGAAGAAATTCGATCGGCAGCCGCTCTTCGAGAAACCATTCTCAAACAAAAGATAGCTGCTCGGTATGATTCCAAGGTCATCAGGCGGACGTTCGAAGTAGGCAGCCTCGTCCTTAGAAGAAACCACAGGGATCCCCGCGAGGGAAAACTAACGCCCAACTGGGAAGGCCCATATCGCGTTCGAGCAAAAACCGAGAACGGTGCTTATTACTTAGAAAACCTACACGGGGAAGAACTCGCTCGGCCTTGGAACGCCGAAAAACTTAAACAATATTATAGTTAAATCATTCACCTTGCTCAACTACCAAGCGAAGAGAGAGAGAGACTAACGAAAAACTGCGTGCCTAGGTACGAGCACGTCAGCCCAAATATCACAAATCAAACAAGACTTCTTTTCGAGCAAAAGAAAAACTTGTTGCACGGACGGATACTCAAACGAGTCCGACGTCGCCTAAGTACCACGACCAGGCAGAACCCCAGCTCGCGATGGGACGTTCACGCCACGGAGTCCGGGCCCTTATCTTGGCTCGAGCACCGATCGAGGGTAAAACCCTCCAACACTGATTGGTTCCCCTAACCAACAGGTCGTCCATACTCCCCCGTACCTATCCAATTGCTTCTAGCCAATGCAAATACAAGCACCAAACACTTAGTAAAAATAATAAATAAACTATGTCCTCCGACGGACGCATTATTACGAGCAAACAATATATGCAACCGACCTCCAGGGTCAAACACTTAACATTTAAAATAAATGCGGCACCAAAAGGCCGACTTGTTCGGAATTACAAATAAAGGGGGCCGCGCCCCCCAAAACAAGATACATTATAAATTACAAGGCACGCAGGCCGCAAATTAATTCTCTTCACCCACCGGGCGGTTTTCCTCTGCACGGGCTTCCTCCTGGTCCGGCTGCTCCACTGGTTGATCGGGCTGGGCAATCGTCCCCGGCTGGGAGTCGGCCACCACCAAGTCGGCAGGAACCACAATCTGACCATCCACCACCTTGTACAAGTAATTCATCCGATCAACATCCAAGGCTAGGTCAGGGTGGAGAGCTTTTACTTGGTCCACCGCATTCTGGAAACTGAACTCAGTAGACGCGTTCAGATCTTCCATATCTTGGTCGATCCGAGCGAGAAACTGAGCCCTCGTCACCAAATGCTTGGTGTCCTCGTCCTCATCCTCCTTGGGGCAGAAGGCATTTTTTAATTTCTTATTCTGTTCGAGCAACCTCTTCTTGTCGACTTCTAATTTGGCGATGACCGTTGCTCGCTCAGCCGATTCGGTGGTGACCTTCTTTACCTCCTCTGTGGAAGCCGTCAGCTTGGCCTCGGAAGCAGCCAACTGCTCCTTGAGTTTGCTGTTCTCCCGCTCCAGCATAGGGGACCCCTCGGCCATCATCCAAGCCATGGTCAGGACCCGCATAACCGCGCTCGCGTCCTGGGCCAAAGAAAGCCGCCGAGCAGGACGATCCATCCCCTCCAGGAACAGAGAGTCCGCCCGGTCCACATCCATAGTATTCCCCTCGAAAAAGTTCCGAACAACGAAACACGGGGGTATCCCATGCCTTGGCTTCGGAGGAGCACCGGCCGTCAGGTCCACGGTAGCCGTCGCTTTGTGTTTCTTCATCAAAGAGCCGGTAGAGGCCCCTGGAGAGCCCTGGACCAAAGGACTCGAGCCTGAACCGCTCGCTTCAGTCAGCCTGGTCTGCACGACCCTCGACCGCTTCCGCTGCTGCTGGACCAAACGCTCGTGAATCTTGTCTAGAGGATTTGTCAAAGAACCTGAAAAGAAGAACAAAACCAAAATTAGCTACGAGCAACAAAGTCAAATCAAAAACTTAACGAGCATAAGCAAACAGATACCAAAAAAGTCAGCTATCTCCTGCCCGTTATTACAGGCCAGCAGGTCAGTAACACTGATCAGGGGACGCTCCAAAGCTTCTCCCCCATCTTGATCGACCATAACCTTCCCTTCCCCGTCCAATAGAGGGGTCGGAGTAAAAGAAGCTATCAATTTTCTAAAGGCTTCAAAGCTGGCCGCATCATCGTCATTCAAGGTGTCCCCCACCTGGACAAACTCTCCCACTGGTCGCTCATAGTGCACATGACTCCAAGAGAAGGGAAACATCCATAATCTCCTCGGAATCACCTCACCTTGGTCGTCCAGCCTGGGCTCATCGTTCTCATCGGTATCAATTCCGAGAAAACTCATAGCCCTCACGGCCGCATCACTCGCAGGTTTTACCAAGAAGTAGTCGGTCTTGAAAGCCTGGATGGATTCTGAGTGGGCCTTGAAGATCTTGGTCCGCTGCTTGAAAGACACGAACCCCTTCCGGTCGGTTCCCCGCCCGACCTGGCGCTGTAAAGAAAAGAGACGGAAGAAGAGAGGAAGTGTGGCCCCTACGCCCAGAAAAGCGCACGTCATCTCAAACGCCCTCAAGAATGCGTATGAGTTGAGGTGTAACTGGGAAGGAGCTATGCAGAGGTGCCCAAGCACAACACTCACGAAGTCGCTGAAGGGCAGCGTCACTCCCAGAACCGAAGTGGCGTATTCATACATGGAAAATGCCCGACCACGAAAGGTCACTCTTTTTCCAAATCTTTCTCATTCTCATCATTACTATGCAACTTATTCATCATCCATTCATCTCCAACAATTTTCTCATTTTAATTCAACGCTTTCTTTTAATTAATTTTTATTTTTATTTTTATTTTACAGGTTGGAACAATGTAAAAAGGGTAAGTTTTAACGTTTATCATCTAAGAAACGAAAAGTCACTCTTTTTCCAAATCTTTCTCATTCTCATCATTACTATGCAACTTATTCATCATCCATTCATCTATAACAATTTTCTCATTTTAACTCAACGCTTTCTTTTAATTAATTTTAATTTTTCTTTTTATTTTACAGGTTGGAACAATGTAAAAAGGGTAAGTTTTAACGTTTATCATATAAGAAACGAAAAGTCACTCTTTTTCCAAATCTTTCTCATTTTCATCATTACTATGCAACTTATTCATCATCCATTCATCTCCAACAATTTTCTCATTTTAACTCAACGCTTTCTTTTAATTAATTTTTTATTTTTCTTTTTATTTTATAGGTTGGAACAATGTAAAAAGGGTAAGTTTTAACGTTTATCATATAAGAAACGAAAAGTCACTCTTTTTCCGAATCTTTCTCATTATCATCATTACTATGCAACTTATTCATCATCCATTCATCTCCAACAAATTTTCTCATTTTAACTCAACGCTTTCTTTTAATTAATTTTTATTTTTCTTTTTATTTTACAGGTTGGAACAATGTAAAAAGGGTAAGTTTTAACGTTTATCATATAAGAAACGAAAAGTCACTCTTTTTCCAAATCTTTCTCATTCTCATCATTACTATGCAACTTATTTATCATCCATTCATCTCCAACAATTTTCTCATTTTAACTCAACGTTTTCTTTTAATTTATTTTTATTTTTCTTTTTATTTTACAGGTTGGAACAATGTAAAAAGGGTAAGTTTTAACGTTTATCATATAAGAAACGAAAAGTCACTTTTTATCCAAATCTTTCTCATTCTCATCATTACTATGCAACTTATTTATCATCTATTCATCTCCAACAATTTTCTCATTTTAACTCAACGCTTTCTTTTAATTTATTTTTATTTTTATTTTTATTTTCCAGGTTAGAACAATGTAAAAAGGGTAAATTTTTACGTTATTCATATAATAAAAGAAAAGTCACTCTTTTCTTCCTAAATTTGACACGTGGTTGGCCTCAAAATTCAGCATTCTCATATTTTTATTCCAATTCCAAATCATTCCAATTCTACGGTTTCTTTTTCCAAATATTTCTCATTCTCATCATTACTATGCAACTTATTCATCATCCATTCATCTCCAACAATTTTCTCATTTTAATTCAACGCTTTCTTTTAATTAATTTTTATTTTTATTTTTATTTTACAGGTTGGAACAATGTAAAAAGGGTAAGTTTTAACATTTATCATATAAGAAAAGAAAAGTCACTCTTTTTTACGTAAATTTGACACGTGGTTGGCCTCAAAATTCAGCATTATCATATTTGTTATTCCAATTCCAAATCTTTCCAATTCTACGGTTTCTTTTTTCAAATATTTCTCATTCTCATCATTACTATGCAACTTATTCATCATCCATTCATCTCCAACAATTTTCTCATTTTAATTCAACGCTTTCTTTTAATTAATTTTTATTTTTATTTTTATTTTACAGGTTGGAACAATGTAAAAAGGGTAAGTTTTAACATTTATCATATAAGAAAAGAAAAGTCACTCTTTTTTACCTAAATTTGACACGTGGTTGGCCTCAAAATTCAGCATTATCATATTTGTTATTCCAATTCCAAATCTTTCCAATTCTACGGTTTCTTTTTTCAAATCTTTCTCATTCTCATCATTACTATGCAACTTATTCATCATCCATTCATCTCCAACAATTTTCTCATTTTAATTCAACGCTTTCTTTTAATTAATTTTTATTTTTATTTTTATTTTACAGGTTGGAACAATGTAAAAAGGGTAAGTTTTAACGTTTATCATCTAAGAAACGAAAAGTCACTCTTTTTCCAAATCTTTCTCATTCTCATCATTACTATGCAACTTATTCATCATCCATTCATCTATAACAATTTTCTCATTTTAACTCAACGCTTTCTTTTAATTAATTTTAATTTTTCTTTTTATTTTACAGGTTGGAACAATGTAAAAAGGGTAAGTTTTAACGTTTATCATATAAGAAACGAAAAGTCACTCTTTTTCCAAATCTTTCTCATTTTCATCATTACTATGCAACTTATTCATCATCCATTCATCTCCAACAATTTTCTCATTTTAACTCAACGCTTTCTTTTAATTAATTTTTTATTTTTCTTTTTATTTTATAGGTTGGAACAATGTAAAAAGGGTAAGTTTTAACGTTTATCATATAAGAAACGAAAAGTCACTCTTTTTCCGAATCTTTCTCATTATCATCATTACTATGCAACTTATTCATCATCCATTCATCTCCAACAAATTTTCTCATTTTAACTCAACGCTTTCTTTTAATTAATTTTTATTTTTCTTTTTATTTTACAGGTTGGAACAATGTAAAAAGGGTAAGTTTTAACGTTTATCATATAAGAAACGAAAAGTCACTCTTTTTCCAAATCTTTCTCATTCTCATCATTACTATGCAACTTATTTATCATCCATTCATCTCCAACAATTTTCTCATTTTAACTCAACGTTTTCTTTTAATTTATTTTTATTTTTCTTTTTATTTTACAGGTTGGAACAATGTAAAAAGGGTAAGTTTTAACGTTTATCATATAAGAAACGAAAAGTCACTCTTTATCCAAATCTTTCTCATTCTCATCATTACTATGCAACTTATTTATCATCTATTCATCTCCAACAATTTTCTCATTTTAACTCAACGCTTTCTTTTAATTTATTTTTATTTTTATTTTTATTTTCTAGGTTAGAATAATGTAAAAAGGGTAAATTTTTACGTTATTCATATAATAAAAGAAAAGTCACTCTTTTCTTCCTAAATTTGACACGTGGTTGGCCTCAAAATTCAGCATTCTCATATTTTTATTCCAATTCCAAATCTTTCCAATTCTACGGTTTCTTTTTCCAAATATTTCTCATTCTCATCATTACTATGCAACTTATTCATCATCCATTCATCTCCAACAATTTTCTCATTTTAATCCAACGCTTTCTTTTAATTAATTTTTATTTTTATTTTTATTTTACAGGTTGGAACAATGTAAAAAGGGTAAGTTTTAACATTTATCATATAAGAAAAGAAAAGTCACTCTTTTTTACCTAAATTTGACACGTGGTTGGCCTCAAAATTCAGCATTATCATATTTGTTATTCCAATTCCAAATCTTTCCAATTATACGGTTTCTTTTTTCAAATCTTTCTCATTCTCATCATTACTATGCAACTTATTCATCATCCATTTATCTCCAACAATTTTCTCATTTTAACTCAACGCTTTCTTTTAATTAATTTTTATTTTTATTTTTATTTTACAGGTTGGAACAATGTAAAAAGGGTAAGTTTTAACGTTTATCATATAAAAAACGAAAAGTCACTCTTTTTCCAAATCTTTCTCATTCTCATCATTACTATGCAACTTATTCATCATACATTCATCTATAACAATTTTCTCATTTTAACTCAACGCTTTCTTTTAATTAATTTTAATTTTTCTTTTTATTTTACAGGTTGGAACAATGTAAAAAGAGTAAGTTTTAACGTTTATCATATAAGAAACGAAAAGTCACTCTTTTTCCAAATCTTTCTCATTCTCATCATTACTATGCAACTTATTTATCATCTATTCATCTCCAACAATTTTCTCATTTTAACTCAACGCTTTCTTTTAATTAATTTTTATTTTTATTTTTATTTTCCAGGTTGGAACAATGTAAAAAGGGTAAATTTTAACGTTACTCATATAATAAAAGAAAAGTCACTCTTTTCTTCCTAAATTTGACACGTGGTTGGCCTCAAAATTCAGCATTCTCATATTTTTTATTCCAATTCCAAATCTTTCCAATTCTACGGTTTCTTTTTCCAAATATTTCTCATTCTCATCATTACTATGCAACTTATTCATCATCCATTCATCTCCAACAATTTTCTCATTTTAATTCAACCCTTTCTTTTAATTAATTTTTATTTTTATTTTTATTTTACAGGTTGGAACAAGGTAAAAAGGGTAAGTTTTAATGTTTATCATATAAAAAACGAAAAGTCACTCTTTTTCCAAATCTTTCTCATTCTCATCATTACTATGCAACTTATTCATCATCCATTCATCTACAACAATTTTCTCATTTTATCTCAACGCTTTCTTTTAATTAATTTTTATTTTTCTTTTTATTTTACAGGTTGGAGCAATGTAAAAAGGGTAAGTTTTAACGTTTATCATATAAGAAACGAAAAGTCACTCTTTTTCCAAATCTTTCTCATTTTCATCATTACTATGCAATTTATTCATCATCCATTCATCTCCAACAATTTTCTCATTTTAACTCAACGCTTTCTTTTAATTAATTTTTATTTTTCTTTTTATTTTATAGGTTGGAACAATGTAAAAAGGGTAAGTTTTAACGTTTATCATATAAGAAACGAAAAGTCACTCTTTTTCCCAATCTTTCTCATTATCATCATTACTATGCAACTTATTCATCATCCATTCATCTCCAACAAATTTTCTCATTTTAACTCAACGCTTTCTTTTAATTAATTTTTATTTTTCTCTTTATTTTACAGGTTGGAACAATGTAAAAAGGGTAAGTTTTAACGTTTATCATATAAGAAACGAAAAGTCACTCTTTTTCCAAATCTTTCTCATTCTCATCATTACTATGCAACTTATTTATCATCCATTCATCTCCAACAATTTTCTCATTTTAACTCAACGTTTTCTTTTAATTTATTTTTATTTTTATTTTTATTTTACAAGTTGGAACAATGTAAAAAGGGTAAGTTTTAACGTTAATCATATAAGAAACGAAAAGTCACTCTTTTTCCAAATCTTTCTCATTCTCATCATTACTATGCAACTTATTCATCATTCATTCATCTCCAACAATTTTCTCATTTTAACTCAACGCTTTCTTTTAATTTATTTTTATTTTTATTTTTATTTTCCATGTTGGAACAATGTAAAAAGGGTAAATTTTAACGTTATTCATATAAGAAAAGAAAAGTCATTATTTTCTTCCTAAATTTGACACATGGTTGGCCTGAAAATTCAGCATTCTCATATTTGTTATTCCAATTCCAAATCTTTCCAATTCTACGGTTTCTTTTCCAAATCTTTTTCATTCTCATCATTACTATGCAACTTATTCATCATCCATTCATCTCCAACAATTTTCTCATTTTAATTCAACGCTTTCTTTTAATTAATTTTTATTTTTATTTTTATTTTACAGGTTGGAACAATGTAAAAAGGGTAAGTTTTAACATTTATCATATAAGAAAAGAAAAGTCACTCTTTTTTACCTAAATTTGACACGTGGTTGGCCTCAAAATTCAGCATTATTATATTTGTTATTCCAATTCCAAATCTTTCCAATTCTACGGTTTCTTTTTTCAAATCTTTCTCATTCTCATCATTACTATGCAACTTATTCATCATCCTTTTATCTCCAACAATTTTCTCATTTTAACTCAACGCTTTCTTTTAATTAATTTTTATTTTTATTTTTATTTTACAGGTTGGAACAATGTAAAAAGGGTAAGTTTTAACATTTATCATATAAGAAACGAAAAGTCACTCTTTTTCCAAATCTTTCTCATTCTCATCATTACTATGCAACTTATTCATCATTCATTCATCTACAACAATTTTCTCATTTTAACTCAACGCTTTCTTTTAATTAATTTTAATTTTTCTTTTTATTTTACAGGTTGGAACAATGTAAAAAGAGTAAGTTTTAACGTTTATCATATAAGAAACGAAAAGTCACTCTTTTTCCAAATCTTTCTCATTCTCATCATTACTATGCAACTTATTTATCATCCATTCATCTCCAACAATTTTCTCATTTTAACTCAACGCTTTCTTTTAATTTATTTTTATTTTTATTTTTATTTTCCAGGTTGGAACAATGTAAAAAGGGTAAATTTTAACGTTATTCATATAATAAAAGAAAAGTCACTCTTTTCTTCCTAAATTTGACACGTGGTTGGCCTCAAAATTCAGCATTCTCATATTTGTTATTCCAATTCCAAATCTTTCCAATTCTACGGTTTCATTTTCCAAATATTTCTCATTCTCATCATTACTATGCAACTTATTCATCATCCATTCATCTCCAACAATTTTCTCATTTTAAATCAACGCTTTCTTTTAATTAATTTTTATTTTTATTTTTATTTTACAGGTTGGAACAATGTAAAAATGGTAAGTTTTAACGTTTATCATATAAGAAACGAAAAGTCACTCTTTTTCCAAATCTTTCTCATTCTCATCATTACTATGCAACTTATTCATCATCCATTCATCTACAACCATTTTCTCATTTTAACTCAACGCTTTCTTTTAATTAATTTTAATTTTTCTTTTTATTTTACAGGTTGGAACAATGTAAAAAGGGTAAGTTTTAACGTTTATCATATAAGAAACGAAAAGTCACTCTTTTTCCAAATCTTTCTCATTCTCATCATTACTATGCAACTTATTCATCATCCATTCATCTCCAACAATTTTCTCATTTTAACTCAACGCTTTCTTTTAATTTATTTTTATTTTTATTTTTATTTTCCCGGTTGGAACAATGTAAAAAGGGTAAATTTTATCGTTATTCATATAAGAAAAGAAAAGTCACTCTTTTCTTCCTAAATTTGAAACGTGGTTGTCCTCAAAATTCAGCATTCTCATATTTGTTATTCCAATTCCAAATCTTTCCAATTCTACGGTTTCTTTTTCCAAATCTTTCTCATTCTCATCATTACTATGCAACTTATTCATCATCCATTCATCTCCAACAATTTTCTCATTTTAATTCAACGCTTTCTTTTAATTAATTTTTATTTTTATTTTTATTTTACAGGTTGGAACAATGTAAAAATGGTAAGTTTTAACGTTTATCATGTAAGAAACGAAAAGTCACTCTTTTTCCAAATCTTTCTCATTCTCATCATTACTATGCAACTTATTCATCATCCATTCATCTCCAACAATTTTCTCATTTTAACTCAACACTTTCTTTTAATTAATTTTTCTTTTTCTTTTTATTTTATAGGTTGGAATAATGTAAAAAGGGTAAGTTTTAACGTTTTCATATAAGAAACGAAAAATCACTCTTTTTCCAAATCTTTCTCATTATCATCATTACTATGCAACTTATTCATCATCCATTCATCTCCAACAAATTTTCTCATTTTAACTCAACGCTTTCTTTTTATTAGTTTTTATTATTCTTTTTATTTTACAGGTTGGAACAATGTAAAAAGGGTAAGTTTTAACGTTTACCATATAAGAAACGAAAAGTCACTCTTTTTCCAAATCTTTCTCATTCTCATCATTACTATGCAACATATTCATCATCCATTCATCTCCAACAATTTTCTCATTTTAAATCAACGCTTTCTTTTAATTAATTTTTATTTTTATTTTTATTTTACAGGTTGGAACAATGTAAAAATGGTAAGTTTTAACGTTTATCATATAAGAAACGAAAAGTCACTCTTTTTCCAAATCTTTCTCATTCTCATCATTACTATGCAACTTATTCATCATCCATTCATCTCCAACAATTTTCTCATTTTAACTCAACGCTTTCTTTTAATTTATTTTTATTTTTATTTTTATTTTCCCGGTTGGAACAATGTAAAAAGGGTAAATTTTATCGTTATTCATATAAGAAAAGAAAAGTCACTCTTTTCTTCCTAAATTTGAAACGTGGTTGTCCTCAAAATTCAGCATTCTCATATTTGTTATTCCAATTCCAAATCTTTCCAATTCTACGGTTTCTTTTTCCAAATCTTTCTCATTCTCATCATTACTATGCAACTTATTCATCATCCATTCATCTCCAACAATTTTCTCATTTTAATTCAACGCTTTCTTTTAATTAATTTTTATTTTTATTTTTATTTTACAGGTTGGAACAATGTAAAAATGGTAAGTTTTAACGTTTATCATGTAAGAAACGAAAAGTCACTCTTTTTCCAAATCTTTCTCATTCTCATCATTACTATGCAACTTATTCATCATCCATTCATCTCCAACAATTTTCTCATTTTAACTCAACACTTTCTTTTAATTAATTTTTCTTTTTCTTTTTATTTTATAGGTTGGAATAATGTAAAAAGGGTAAGTTTTAACGTTTTCATATAAGAAACGAAAAATCACTCTTTTTCCAAATCTTTCTCATTATCATCATTACTATGCAACTTATTCATCATCCATTCATCTCCAACAAATTTTCTCATTTTAACTCAACGCTTTCTTTTTATTAGTTTTTATTATTCTTTTTATTTTACAGGTTGGAACAATGTAAAAAGGGTAAGTTTTAACGTTTACCATATAAGAAACGAAAAGTCACTCTTTTTCCAAATCTTTCTCATTCTCATCATTACTATGCAACATATTCATCATCTATTCATCTCCAACAATTTTCTCATTTTAACTCAACGTTTTCTTTTAATTTATTTTTATTTTTCTTTTTATTTTACAGGTTGGAACAATGTAAAAAGGGTAAGTTTTAACGTTAATCATATAAGAAACGAAAAGTCACTCTTTTTCCAAATCTTTCTCATTCTCATCATTACTATGCAACTTATTCATCATTCATTCATCTCCAACAATTTTCTCATTTTAACTCAACGCTTTCTTTTAATTAATTTTAATTTTTCTTTTTATTTTACAGGTTGGAACAATGTAAAAAGGGTAAGTTTTAACGTTTATCATATAAGAAACGAAAAGTCACTCTTTTTCCAAATCTTTCTCATTCTCATCATTACTATGCAACTTATTCATCATCCATTCATCTCCAACAATTTTCTCATTTTAACTCAACGCTTTCTTTTAATTTATTTTTATTTTTATTTTTATTTTCCCGGTTGGAACAATGTAAAAAGGGAAAATTTTATCGTTATTCATATAAGAAAAGAAAAGTCACTCTTTTCTTCCTAAATTTGAAACGTGGTTGTCCTCAAAATTCAGCATTCTCATATTTGTTATTCCAATTCCAAATCTTTCCAATTCTACGGTTTCTTTTTCCAAATCTTTCTCATTCTCATCATTACTATGCAACTTATTCATCATCCATTCATCTCCAACAATTTTCTCATTTTAATTCAACGCTTTCTTTTAATTAATTTTTATTTTTATTTTTATTTTACAGGTTGGAACAATGTAAAAATGGTAAGTTTTAACGTTTATCATGTAAGAAACGAAAAGTCACTCTTTTTCCAAATCTTTCTCATTCTCATCATTACTATGCAACTTATTCATCATCCATTCATCTCCAACAATTTTCTCATTTTAACTCAACACTTTCTTTTAATTAATTTTTCTTTTTCTTTTTATTTTATAGGTTGGAATAATGTAAAAAGGGTAAGTTTTAACGTTTATCATATAAGAAACGAAAAATCACTCTTTTTCCAAATCTTTCTCATTATCATCATTACTATGCAACTTATTCATCATCCATTCATCTCCAACAAATTTTCTCATTTTAACTCAACGCTTTCTTTTTATTAGTTTTTATTATTCTTTTTATTTTACAGGTTGGAACAATGTAAAAAGGGTAAGTTTTAACGTTTACCATATAAGAAACGAAAAGTCACTCTTTTTCCAAATCTTTCTCATTCTCATCATTACTATGCAACATATTCATCATCTATTCATCTCCAACAATTTTCTCATTTTAACTCAACGTTTTCTTTTAATTTATTTTTATTTTTCTTTTTATTTTACAGGTTGGAACAATGTAAAAAGGGTAAGTTTTAACGTTAATCATATAAGAAACGAAAAGTCACTCTTTTTCCAAATCTTTCTCATTCTCATCATTACTATGCAACTTATTCATCATTCATTCATCTCCAACAATTTTCTCATTTTAACTCAACGCTTTCTTTTAATTTATTTTTATTTTTATTTTCCAGGTTGGAACAATGTAAAAAGGGTAAATTTTAACGTTATTCATATAAGAAAAGAAAAGTCACTCTTTTCTTCCTAAATTTGACACATGGTTGGCCTGAAAATTCAGCATTCTTTGTTATTCCAATTCCAAATCTTTCCAATTCTACGATTTCTTTTTCCAAATCTTTTTCATTCTCAACATTACTATGCAACTTATTCATCATCCATTCATCTCCAACAATTTTCTCATTTTAATTCAACGCTTTCTTTTAATTAATTTTTATTTTTATTTTTATTTTACAGGTTGGAACAATGTAAAAAGGGTAAGTTTTAACATTTATCATATAAGAAAAGAAAAGTCACTCTTTTTTACCTAAATTTGACACGTGGTTGGCCTCAAAATTCAGCATTATCATATTTGTTATTCCAATTCCAAATCATTCCAATTTTACGGTTTCTTTTTCCAAATCTTTCTCATTCTCATCATTACTATGCAACTTATTCATCATCCATTCATCTCCAACAATTTTCTCATTTTAACTCAATGCTTTCTTTTAATTAATTTTTATTTTTATTTTTATTTTACAGGTTGGAACAATGTAAAAAGGGTAAGTTTTAACGTTTATCATATAAGAAACGAAAAGTCACTCTTTTTCCAAATCTTTCTCATTCTCATCATTACTATGCAACTTATTTATCATCTATTCATCTCCAACAATTTTCTCATTTTAACTCAACGCTTTCTTTTAATTTATTTTTATTTTTATTTTTATTTTCCAGGTTGGAACAATGTAAAAAGGGTGAATTTTAACGTTATTCATATAATAAAAGAAAAGTCACTCTTTTCTTCCTAAATTTGACACGTGGTTGGCCTCAAAATTCAGCATTCTCATATTTTTATTCCATTTCCAAATCTTTGCAATTCTACGGTTTCTTTTTCCAAATATTTCTCATTCTCATCATTACTATGCAACTTATTTATCATCCATTCATCTCCAACAATTTTCTCATTTTAATTCAACCCTTTCTTTTAATTAATTTTTATTTTTATTTTTATTTTACAGGTTGGAACAAGGTAAAAAGGGTAAGTTTTAATGTTTATCATATAAGAAACGAAAAGTCACTCTTTTTCCAAATCTTTCTCATTCTCATCATTACTATGTAACTTATTCATCATCCATTCATCTACAACAATTTTCTCATTTTAACTCAACGCTTTCTTTTAATTAATTTTTATTTTTATTTTTATTTTACAGGTTGGAACAATGTAAAAAGGGTAAGTTTTAACGTTTATCATATAAGAAACGAAAAGTCACTCTTTTTCCAAATCTTTCTCATTCTCATCATTACTATGCAACTTATTCATCATTCATTCATCTCCAACAATTTTCTCATTTTAACTCAACGCTTTCTTTTAATTTATTTTTATTTTTATTTTTATTTTCCAGGTTAGAACAATGTAAAAAGGGTAAATTTTATCGTTATTCAAATAAGAAAAGAAAAGTCACTCTTTTCTTCCTATATTTGACACGTGGTTGTCCTCAAAATTCAGCATTCTCATATTTGTTATTCCAATTCCTAATCTTTCCAATTCTAAGGTTTCTTTTTCCAAATCTTTCTCATTCTCATCATTACTATGCAACTTATTCATCATCCATTCATCTCCAACAATTTTCTCATTTTAAATCAACGCTTTCTTTTAATTAATTTTAATTTTTCTTTTTATTTTACAGGTTGGAACAATGTAATAAGGGTAAGTTTTAACGTTTATCATATAAGAAATGAAAAGTCACTCTTTTTCCAAATCTTTCTCATTATCATCATTACTATGCAACTTATTCATCATCCATTTATCTCCAACAAATTTTCTCATTTTAACTCAACGCTTTCTTTTAATTAATTTTTATATTTCTTTTTATTTTACAGGTTGGAACAATGTAAAAAGGGTAAGTTTTAACGTTTATCATATAAGAAACGAAAAGTCACTCTTTTTCAAAATCTTTCTCATTCTCATCATTACTATGCATTTTATTCATCATCCATTCATCTCCTACAATTTTCTCATTTTAACTCAACGTTTTCTTTTAATTTATTTTTATTTTTCTTTTTATTTTACAGGTTGGAACAATGTAAAAAGGGTAAGTTTTAACGTTAATCATATAAGAAACGAAAAGTCACTCTTTTTCCAAATCTTTCTAATTCTCATCATTACTATGCAACTTATTCATCATCCATCCATCTCCAACAATTTTCTCATTTTAACTCAACGCTTTCTTTTAATTAATTTTTGTTTTTCTTTTTATTTTACAGGTTGGAACAATGTAAAAAGTGTAAGTTTTAACGTTTATCATATAAGAAATGAAAAGTCACTCTTTTTCCAAATTTTTCTCATTCTCATCATTACTATGCAACTTATTCATCATCCATTCATCTCCAACAATTTTCTCATTTTAACTCAACGCTTTCTTTTAATTAATTTTTATTTTTCTTTTAATTTACAGGTTGGAACAATGTAAAAAGGGTAAGTTTTAATGTTTATTATATAGGAAACGAAAAGTCACTCTTTTTCCAAATCTTTCTCATTCTCATCATTACTATGCAACTTATTCATCCTCCATTCATCTCCACCAATTTCTCATTTTAACTCAACGCTTTCTTTTAATTAATTTTTATTTTTCTTTTTATTTTACAGGTTGGAACAATGTAAAAATGGTAATTTTTAACGTTTATCATATAAGAATCGAAACGTCACTCTTTTTCCAAATCTTTCTCATTCTCATCATTACTATGCAACTTATTCATCATCCATTCATCTCCAACAATATTCTCATTTTAACTCAACGCTTTCTTTTAATTAATTTTTATTTTTCTTTTTATTTACAGGTTGGAACAATGTAAAAAGGGTAAGTTTTAAGTTTATCATATAAGAAACGAAAAGTCACTCTTTTTCCAAATCTTTTTAATTCTCATCATTACTATGCAACTTATTCATCATCCATCCATCTCCAACAATTTTCTCATTTTAACTCAACGCTTTCTTTTAATTAATTTTTATTTTTCTTTTTATTTTACAGGTTGGAACAATGTAAAAAGTGTAAGTTTTAACGTTTATCATATAAGAAATGAAAAGTCACTCTTTTTCCAAATCTTTCTCATTCTCATCATTACTATGCAACTTATTCATCATCCATTCATCTCCAACAATTTTCTCATTTTAACTCAACGCTTTCTTTTAATTAATTTTTATTTTTCTTTTAATTTACAGATTGGAACAATGTAAAAAGGGTAAGTTTTAACGTTTATTATATAGGAAACGAAAAGTCACTCTTTTTCCAAATCTATCTCATTCTCATCATTACTATGCAACTTATTCATCATCCATTCATCTCCAACAATTTCTCATTTTAACTCAACACTTTCTTTTAATTAATTTTTATTTTTATTTTTATTTTACAGGTTGGAACAATGTAAAAAGGGTAAGTTTTAACGTTTATCATATAAGAATCGAAACGTCACTCTTTTTCCATATCTTTCTCATTCTCATCATTACTATGCAACTTATTCATCATCCATTCATCTCCAACAATTTTCTCATTTTAATTCAACGCTTTATTTTAATTAATTTTTATTTTTGTTTTTATTTTCAAGGTTGGAACAATGTAAAAAGGGTAAGTTTTAACGTTTATCATATAAGAAAAGAAAAGTCACTCTTTTTTACCTAAATTTAACACGTGGTTGGCCTCAAAATTCAGCATTATCATATTTGTTATTTCAATTCCAAATCTTTCCAATTCTACGGTTTCTTTTTCCAAATCTTTCTCATTCTCATCATTACTATGCAACTTATTCATCATCCATTCATCTCCAACAAATTTTCTCATTTTAACTCAAAACTTTCTTTTAATTAATTTTTATTTTTATTTTTATTTTACAGGTTGGAACAATGTAAAAAGGGTAAGTTTTAACGTTTATCATATAAGAAACGAAAAGTCACTCTTTTTCCCAATCTTTCTCATTCTCATCATTACTATGCAACTTATTCATCATCCATTCATCTCCAACAATTTTCTCATTTTAACTCAACGTTTTCTTTTAATTTATTTTTATTTTTCTTTTTATTTTACAGGTTGGAACAATGTAAAAAGGGTAAGTTTTAACGTTAATCATATAAGAAACGAAAAGTGACTCTTTTTCCAAATATTTCTCATTTTCATCATTACTATGCAACTTATTCATCATCCATCCATCTCCAACAATTTTCTCATTTTAACTCAACGCTTTCTTTTAATTAATTTTTCTTTTTCTTTTTATTTTACAGGTTGGAACAATGTAAAAAGGGTAAGTTTTAACATTTATCATATAAGAAAAGAAAAGTCACTCTTTTTTACCTAAATTTGACACGTGGTTGGCCTCAAAATTCAGCATTATCATATTTGTTATTCCAATTCCAAATCTTTCCAATTTTACGGTTTCTTTTTCCAAATCTTTCTCATTCTCATCATTACTATGCAACTTATTCATCATCCATTCATCTCCAACAATTTTCTCATTTTAACTCAACGCTTTCTTTTAATTAATTTTTATTTTTATTTTTATTTTACAGGTTGGAACAATGTAAAAAGGGTAAGTTTTAACGTTTATCATATAAGAAACGAAAAGTCACTCTTTTTCCAAATCTTTCTCATTCTCATCATTACTATGCAACTTATTTATCATCTATTCATCTCCAACAATTTTCTCATTTTAACTCAACGCTTTCTTTTAATTTATTTTTATTTTTATTTTTATTTTCCAGGTTGGAACAATGTAAAAAGGGTGAATTTTAACGTTATTCATATAATAAAAGAAAAGTCACTCTTTTCTTCCTAAATTTGACACGTGGTTGGCCTCAAAATTCAGCATTCTCATATTTTTATTCCAATTCCAAATCTTTCCAATTCTACGGTTTCTTTTTCCAAATATTTCTCATTCTCATCATTACTATGCAACTTATTTATCATCCATTCATCTCCAACAATTTTCTCATTTTAATTCAACCCTTTCTTTTAATTAATTTTTATTTTTATTTTTATTTTACAGGTTGGAACAAGGTAAAAAGGGTAAGTTTTAATGTTTATCATATTAGAAACGAAAAGTCACTCTTTTTCCAAATCTTTCTCATTCTCATCATTACTATGCAACTTATTCATCATTCATACATCTCCAACAATTTTCTCATTTTAACTCAACGCTTTCTTTTAATTTATTTTTATTTTTATTTTATTTTTATTTTCCAGGTTGGAACAATGTAAAAAGGGTAAATTTTATCGTTATTCATATAAGAAAAGAAAAGTCACTCTTTTCTTCCTATATTTGACACGTGGTTGTCCTCAAAATTCAGCATTCTCATATTTGTTATTCCAATTCCTAATCTTTCCAATTCTAAGGTTTCTTTTTCCAAATCTTTCTCATTCTCATCATTACTATGCAACTTATTCATCATCCATTCATCTCCAACAATTTCCTCATTTTAAATCAACGCTTTCTTTTAATTAATTTTAATTTTTCTTTTTATTTTACAGGTTGGAACAATGTAATAAGGGTAAGTTTTAACGTTTATCATATAAGAAACGAAAAGTCACTCTTTTTCCAAATCTTTCTCATTATCATCATTACTATGCAACTTATTCATCATCCATTTATCTCCAACAAATTTTCTCATTTTAACTCAACGCTTTCTTTTAATTAATTTTTATATTTCTTTTTATTTTACAGGTTGGAACAATGTAAAAAGGGTAAGTTTTAACGTTTATCATATAAGAAACGAAAAGTCACTCTTTTTCAAAATCTTTCTCATTCTCATCATTACTATGCATTTTATTCATCATCCATTCATCTCCTACAATTTTCTCATTTTAACTCAACGTTTTCTTTTAATTTATTTTTATTTTTCTTTTTATTTTACAGGTTGGAACAATGTAAAAAGGGTAAGTTTTAACGTTAATCATATAAGAAACGAAAAGTCACTCTTTTTCCAAATCTTTCTAATTCTCATCATTACTATGCAACTTATTCATCATCCATCCATCTCCAACAATTTTCTCATTTTAACTCAACGCTTTCTTTTAATTAATTTTTGTTTTTCTTTTTATTTTACAGGTTGGAACAATGTAAAAAGTGTAAGTTTTAACGTTTATCATATAAGAAATGAAATGTCACTCTTTTTCCAAATTTTTCTCATTCTCATCATTACTATGCAACTTATTCATCATCCATTCATCTCCAACAATTTTCTCATTTTAACTCAACGCTTTCTTTTAATTAATTTTTATTTTTCTTTTAATTTACAGGTTGGAACAATGTAAAAAGGGTAAGTTTTAATGTTTATTATATAGGAAACGAAAAGTCACTCTTTTTCAAAATCTTTCTCATTCTCATCATTACTATGCAACTTATTCATCCTCCATTCATCTCCAACAATTTCTCATTTTAACTCAACGCTTTCTTTTAATTAATTTTTATTTTTCTTTTTATTTTACAGGTTGGAACAATGTAAAAATGGTAAGTTTTAACGTTTATCATATAAGAATCGAAACGTCACTCTTTTTCCAAATCTTTCTCATTCTCATCATTACTATGCAACTTATTCATCATCCATTCATCTCCAACAATATTCTCATTTTAACTCAACGCTTTCTTTTAATTAATTTTAATTTTTATTTTTATTTTACAGGTTGGAACAATGTAAAAAGGGTAAGTTTTAACGTTTATCATATAAGAAACGAAAAGTCACTCTTTTTCCAAATCTTTCTCATTCTCATCATTACTATGCAACTTATTCATCATTCATTCATCTCCAACAATTTTCTCATTTTAACTCAACGCTTTCTTTTAATTTATTTTTATTTTTATTTTTATTTTTATTTTCCAGGTTGGAACAATGTAAAAAGGGTAAATTTTATCGTTATTCAAATAAGAAAAGAAAAGTCACTCTTTTCTTCCTATATTTGACACGTGGTTGTCCTCAAAATTCAGCATTCTCATATTTGTTATTCCAATTCCTAATCTTTCCAATTCTAAGGTTTCTTTTTCCAAATCTTTCTCATTCTCATCATTACTATGCAACTTATTCATCATCCATTAATCTCCAACAATTTTCTCATTTTAAATCAACGCTTTCTTTTAATTAATTTTAATTTTTCTTTTTATTTTACAGGTTGGAACAATGTAATAAGGGTAAGTTTTAACGTTTATTATATAAGAAACGAAAAGTCACTCTTTTTCCAAATCTTTCTCATTATCATCATTACTATGCAACTTATTCATCATCCATTTATCTCCAACAAATTTTCTCATTTTAACTCAACGCTTTCTTTTAATTAATTTTTATATTTCTTTTTATTTTACAGGTTGGAACAATGTAAAAAGGGTAAGTTTTAACGTTTATCATATAAGAAACGAAAAGTCACTCTTTTTCCAAATCTTTCTCATTCTCATCATTACTATGCAACTTATTTATCATCTATTCATCTCCAACAATTTTCTCATTTTAACTCAACGCTTTCTTTTAATTTATTTTTATTTTTATTTTTATTTTCCAGGTTGGAACAATGTAAAAAGGGTGAATTTTAACGTTATTCATATAATAAAAGAAAAGTCACTCTTTTCTTCCTAAATTTGACACGTGGTTGGCCTCAAAATTCAGCATTCTCATATTTTTATTCCAATTCCAAATCTTTCCAATTCTACGGTTTCTTTTTCCAAATATTTCTCATTCTCATCATTACTATGCAACTTATTTATCATCCATTCATCTCCAACAATTTTCTCATTTTAATTCAACCCTTTCTTTTAATTAATTTTTATTTTTATTTTTATTTTACAGGTTGGAACAAGGTAAAAAGGGTAAGTTTTAATGTTTATCATATTAGAAACGAAAAGTCACTCTTTTTCCAAATCTTTCTCATTCTCATCATTACTATGCAACTTATTCATCATTCATACATCTCCAACAATTTTCTCATTTTAACTCAACGCTTTCTTTTAATTTATTTTTATTTTTATTTTTATTTTTATTTTCCAGGTTGGAACAATGTAAAAAGGGTAAATTTTATCGTTATTCATATAAGAAAAGAAAAGTCACTCTTTTCTTCCTATATTTGACACGTGGTTGTCCTCAAAATTCAGCATTCTCATATTTGTTATTCCAATTCCTAATCTTTCCAATTCTAAGGTTTCTTTTTCCAAATCTTTCTCATTCTCATCATTACTATGCAACTTATTCATCATCCATTCATCTCCAACAATTTCCTCATTTTAAATCAACGCTTTCTTTTAATTAATTTTAATTTTTCTTTTTATTTTACAGGTTGGAACAATGTAATAAGGGTAAGTTTTAACGTTTATCATATAAGAAACGAAAAAGTCACTCTTTTTCCAAATCTTTCTCATTATCATCATTACTATGCAACTTATTCATCATCCATTTATCTCCAACAAATTTTCTCATTTTAACTCAACGCTTTCTTTTAATTAATTTTTATATTTCTTTTTATTTTACAGGTTGGAACAATGTAAAAAGGGTAAGTTTTAACGTTTATCATATAAGAAACGAAAAGTCACTCTTTTTCAAAATCTTTCTCATTCTCATCATTACTATGCATTTTATTCATCATCCATTCATCTCCTACAATTTTCTCATTTTAACTCAACGTTTTCTTTTAATTTATTTTTATTTTTCTTTTTATTTTACAGGTTGGAACAATGTAAAAAGGGTAAGTTTTAACGTTAATCATATAAGAAACGAAAAGTCACTCTTTTTCCAAATCTTTCTAATTCTCATCATTACTATGCAACTTATTCATCATCCATCCATCTCCAACAATTTTCTCATTTTAACTCAACGCTTTCTTTTAATTAATTTTTGTTTTTCTTTTTATTTTACAGGTTGGAACAATGTAAAAAGTGTAAGTTTTAACGTTTATCATATAAGAAATGAAATGTCACTCTTTTTCCAAATTTTTCTCATTCTCATCATTACTATGCAACTTATTCATCATCCATTCATCTCCAACAATTTTCTCATTTTAACTCAACGCTTTCTTTTAATTAATTTTTATTTTTCTTTTAATTTACAGGTTGGAACAATGTAAAAAGGGTAAGTTTTAATGTTTATTATATAGGAAACGAAAAGTCACTCTTTTTCCAAATCTTTCTCATTCTCATCATTACTATGCAACTTATTCATCATCCATTAATCTCCAACAATTTTCTCATTTTAAATCAACGCTTTCTTTTAATTAATTTTAATTTTTCTTTTTATTTTACAGGTTGGAACAATGTAATAAGGGTAAGTTTTAACGTTTATTATATAAGAAACGAAAAGTCACTCTTTTTCCAAATCTTTCTCATTCTCATCATTACTATGCAACTTATTCATCATCCATTTATCTCCAACAAATTTTCTCATTTTAACTCAACGCTTTCTTTTAATTAATTTTTATATTTCTTTTTATTTTACAGGTTGGAACAATGTAAAAAGGGTAAGTTTTAACGTTTATCATATAAGAAACGAAAAGACACTCTTTTTCAAAATCTTTCTCATTCTCATCATTACTATGCATTTTATTCATCATCCATTCATCTCCTACAATTTTCTCATTTTAACTCAACGTTTTCTTTTAATTTATTTTTATTTTTCTTTTTATTTTACAGGTTGGAACAATGTAAAAAGGGTAAGTTTTAACGTTAATCATATAAGAAACGAAAAGTCACTCTTTTTCCAAATCTTTCTAATTCTCATCATTACTATGCAACTTATTCATCATCCATCCATCTCCAACAATTTTCTCATTTTAACTCAACGCTTTCTTTTAATTAATTTTTGTTTTTCTTTTTATTTTACAGGTTGGAACAATGTAAAAAGTGTAAGTTTTAACGTTTATCATATAAGAAATGAAAAGTCACTCTTTTTCCAAATTTTTCTCATTCTCATCATTACTATGCAACTTATTCATCATCCATTCATCTCCAACAATTTTCTCATTTTAACTCAACGCTTTCTTTTAATTAATTTTTATTTTTCTTTTAATTTACAGGTTGGAACAATGTAAAAAGGGTAAGTTTTAATGTTTATTATATAGGAAACGAAAAGTCACTCTTTTTCCAAATCTTTCTCATTCTCATCATTACTATGCAACTTATTCATCCTCCATTCATCTCCAACAATTTCTCATTTTAACTCAACGCTTTCTTTTAATTAATTTTTATTTTTCTTTTTATTTTACAGGTTGGAACAATGTAAAAATGGTAAGTTTTAACGTTTATCATATAAGAATCGAAACGTCACTCTTTTTCCAAATCTTTCTCATTCTCATCATTACTATGCAACTTATTCATCATCCATTCATCTCCAACAATATTCTCATTTTAACTCAACGCTTTCTTTTAATTAATTTTTATTTTTCTTTTTATTTTACAGGTTGGAACAATGTAAAAAGGGTAAGTTTTAAGTTTATCATATAAGAAACGAAAAGTCACTCTTTTTCCAAATCTTTTTAATTCTCATCATTACTATGCAACTTATTCATCATCCATCCATCTCCAACAATTTTCTCATTTTAACTCAACGCTTTCTTTTAATTAATTTTTATTTTTCTTTTTATTTTACAGGTTGGAACAATGTAAAAAGTGTAAGTTTTAACGTTTATCATATAAGAAATGAAAAGTCACTCTTTTTCCAAATCTTTCTCATTCTCATCATTACTATGCAACTTATTCATCATCCATTCATCTCCAACAATTTTCTCATTTTAACTCAACGCTTTCTTTTAATTAATTTTTATTTTTCTTTTAATTTACAGATTGGAACAATGTAAAAAGGGTAAGTTTTAACGTTTATTATATAGGAAACGAAAAGTCACTCTTTTTCCAAATCTATCTCATTCTCATCATTACTATGCAACTTATTCATCATCCATTCATCTCCAACAATTTCTCATTTTAACTCAACACTTTCTTTTAATTAATTTTTATTTTTATTTTTATTTTACAGGTTGGAACAATGTAAAAAGGGTAAGTTTTAACGTTTATCATATAAGAATCGAAACGTCACTCTTTTTCCATATCTTTCTCATTCTCATCATTACTATGCAACTTATTCATCATCCATTCATCTCCAACAATTTTCTCATTTTAATTCAACACTTTATTTTAATTAATTTTTCTTTTTCTTTTTATTTTAAAGGTTGGAACAATGTAAAAAGGGTAAGTTTTAACGTTTATCATATAAGAAACGAAAAGTCACTCTTTTTCAAAATCTTTCTCATTCTCATCATTACTATACAACTTATTCATCATCCATTCATCTCCAACAATTTTCTCATTTTAACTCAACACTTTCTTTTAATTTATTTTTATTTTTGTTTTTATTTTCAAGGTTGGAACAATGTAAAAAGGGTAAGTTTTAACGTTTATCATATAAGAAAAGAAAAGTCACTCTTTTTTACCTAAATTTAACACGTGGTTGGCCTCAAAATTCAGCATTATCATATTTGTTATTTCAATTCCAAATCTTTCCAATTCTACGGTTTCTTTTTCCAAATCTTTCTCATTCTCATCATTACTATGCAACTTATTCATCATCCATTCATCTCCAACAAATTTTCTCATTTTAACTCAAAACTTTCTTTTAATTAATTTTTATTTTTATTTTTATTTTACAGGTTGGAACAATGTAAAAAGGGTAAGTTTTAACGTTTATCATATAAGAAACGAAAAGTCACTCTTTTTCCCAATCTTTCTCATTCTCATCATTACTATGCAACTTATTCATCATCCATTCATCTCCAACAATTTTCTCATTTTAACTCAACGTTTTCTTTTAATTTATTTTTATTTTTCTTTTTATTTTACAGGTTGGAACAATGTAAAAAGGGTAAGTTTTAACGTTAATCATATAAGAAACGAAAAGTCACTCTTTTTCCAAATATTTCTCATTTTCATCATTACTATGCAACTTATTCATCATCCATCCATCTCCAACAATTTTCTCATTTAAACTCAACGCTTTCTTTTAATTAATTTTTCTTTTTATTTTTATTTTACAGGTTGGAACAATGTAAAAAGGGTAAGTTTTAACATTTATCATATAAGAAAAGAAAAGTCACTCTTTTTTACCTAAATTTGACACGTGGTTGGCCTCAAAATTCAGCATTATCATATTTGTTATTCCAATTCCAAATCTTTCCAATTTTACGGTTTCTTTTTCCAAATCTTTCTCATTCTCATCATTACTATGCAACTTATTCATCATCCATTCATCTCCAACAATTTTCTCATTTTAACTCAACGCTTTCTTTTAATTAATTTTTATTTTTATTTTTATTTTACAGGTTGGAACAATGTAAAAAGGGTAAGTTTTAACGTTTATCATATAAGAAACGAAAAGTCACTCTTTTTCCAAATCTTTCTCATTCTCATCATTACTATGCAACTTATTTATCATCTATTCATCTCCAACAATTTTCTCATTTTAACTCAACGCTTTCTTTTAATTTATTTTTATTTTTATTTTTATTTTCCAGGTTGGAACAATGTAAAAAGGGTGAATTTTAACGTTATTCATATAATAAAAGAAAAGTCACTCTTTTCTTCCTAAATTTGACACGTGCTTGGCCTCAAAATTCAGCATTCTCATATTTTTATTCCAATTCCAAATCTTTCCAATTCTACGGTTTCTTTTTCCAAATATTTCTCATTCTTATCATTACTATGCAACTTATTTATCATCCATTCATCTCCAACAATTTTCTCATTTTAATTCAACCCTTTCTTTTAATTAATTTTTATTTTTATTTTTATTTTACAGGTTGGAACAAGGTAAAAAGGGTAAGTTTTAATGTTTATCATATAAGAAACGAAAAGTCACTCTTTTTCCAAATCTTTCTCATTCTCATCATTACTATGCAACTTATTCATCATCCATTCATCTACAACAATTTTCTCATTTTAACTCAACGCTTTCTTTTAATTTATTTTTATTTTTATTTTTATTTTACAGGTTGGAACAATGTAAAAAGGGTAAGTTTTAACGTTTATCATATAAGAAACGAAAAGTCACTCTTTTTCCAAATCTTTCTCATTCTCATCATTACTATTCAACTTATTCATCATTCATTCATCTCCAACAATTTTCTCATTTTAACTCAACGCTTTCTTTTAATTTATTTTTATTTTTATTTTTATTTTTATTTTCCAGGTTGGAACAATGTAAAAAGGGTAAATTTTATCGTTATTCATATAAGAAAAGAAAAGTCACTCTTTTCTTCCTATATTTGACACGTGGTTGTCCTCAAAATTCAGCATTCTCATATTTGTTATTCCAATTCCTAATCTTTCCAAATCTAAGGTTTCTTTTTCCAAATCTTTCTCATTCTCATCATTACTATGCAACTTATTCATCATCCATTCATCTCCAACAATTTCCTCATTTTAAATCAACGCTTTCTTTTAATTAATTTTAATTTTTCTTTTTATTTTACAGGTTGGAACAATGTAATAAGGGTAAGTTTTAACGTTTATCATATAAGAAACGAAAAGTCACTCTTTTTCCAAATCTTTCTCATTATCATCATTACTATGCAACTTATTCATCATCCATTTATCTCCAACAAATTTTCTCATTTTAACTCAACGCTTTCTTTTAATTAATTTTTATATTTCTTTTTATTTTACAGGTTGGAACAATGTAAAAAGGGTAAGTTTTAACGTTTATCATATAAGAAACGAAAAGTCACTCTTTTTCAAAATCTTTCTCATTCTCATCATTACTATGCATTTTATTCATCATCCATTCATCTCCTACAATTTTCTCATTTTAACTCAACGTTTTCTTTTAATTTATTTTTATTTTTCTTTTTATTTTACAGGTTGGAACAATGTAAAAAGGGTAAGTTTTAACGTTAATCATATAAGAAACGAAAAGTCACTCTTTTTCCAAATCTTTCTAATTCTCATCATTACTATGCAACTTATTCATCATCCATCCATCTCCAACAATTTTCTCATTTTAACTACACGCTTTCTTTTAATTAATTTTTGTTTTTCTTTTTATTTTACAGGTTGGAACAATGTAAAAAGTGTAAGTTTTAACGTTTATCATATAAGAAATGAAAAGTCACTCTTTTTCCAAATTTTTCTCATTCTCATCATTACTATGCAACTTATTCATCATCCATTCATCTCCAACAATTTTCTCATTTTAACTCAACGCTTTCTTTTAATTAATTTTTATTTTTCTTTTAATTTACAGGTTGGAACAATGTAAAAAGGGTAAGTTTTAATGTTTATTATATAGGAAACGAAAAGTCACTCTTTTTCCAAATCTTTCTCATTCTCATCATTACTATGCAACTTATTCATCCTCCATTCATCTCCAACAATTTCTCATTTTAACTCAACGCTTTCTTTTAATTAATTTTTATTTTTCTTTTTATTTTACAGGTTGGAACAATGTAAAAATGGTAAGTTTTAACGTTTATCATATAAGAATCGAAACGTCACTCATTTTCCAAATCTTTCTCATTCTCATCATTACTATGCAACTTATTCATCATCCATTCATCTCCAACAATATTCTCATTTTAACTCAACGCTTTCTTTTAATTAATTTTTATTTTTCTTTTTATTTTACAGGTTGGAACAATGTAAAAAGGGTAAGTTTTAAGTTTATCATATAAGAAACGAAAAGTCACTCTTTTTCCAAATCTTTTTAATTCTCATCATTACTATGCAACTTATTCATCATCCATCCATCTCCAACAATTTTCTCATTTTAACTCAACGCTTTCTTTTAATTAATTTTTATTTTTCTTTTTATTTTACAGGTTGGAACAATGTAAAAAGTGTAAGTTTTAACGTTTATCATATAAGAAATGAAAAGTCACTCTTTTTCCAAATCTTTCTCATTCTCATCATTACTATGCAACTTATTCATCATCCATTCATCTCCAACAATTTTCTCATTTTAACTCAACGCTTTCTTTTAATTAATTTTTATTTTTCTTTTAATTTACAGATTGGAACAATGTAAAAAGGGTAAGTTTTAACGTTTATTATATAGGAAACGAAAAGTCACTCTTTTTCCAAATCTATCTCATTCTCATCATTACTATGCAACTTATTCATCATCCATTCATCTCCAACAATTTCTCATTTTAACTCAACACTTTCTTTTAATTAATTTTTATTTTTATTTTTATTTTACAGGTTGGAACAATGTAAAAAGGGTAAGTTTTAACGTTTATCATATAAGAATCGAAACGTCACTCTTTTTCCATATCTTTCTCATTCTCATCATTACTATGCAACTTATTCATCATCCATTCATCTCCAACAATTTTCTCATTTTAATTCAACGCTTTATTTTAATTAATTTTTCTTTTTCTTTTTATTTTAAAGGTTGGAACAATGTAAAAAGGGTAAGTTTTAACGTTTATCATATAAGAAACGAAAAGTCACTCTTTTTCAAAATCTTTCTCATTCTCATCATTACTATACAACTTATTCATCATCCATTCATCTCCAACAATTTTCTCATTTTAACTCAACACTTTCTTTTAATTTATTTTTATTTTTGTTTTTATTTTCAAGGTTGGAACAATGTAAAAAGGGTAAGTTTTAACGTTTATCATATAAGAAAAGAAAAGTCACTCTTTTTTACCTAAATTTAACACGTGGTTGGCCTCAAAATTCAGCATTATCATATTTGTTATTTCAATTCCAAATCTTTCCAATTCTACGGTTTCTTTTTCCAAATCTTTCTCATTCTCATCATTACTATGCAACTTATTCATCATCCATTCATCTCCAACAAATTTTCTCATTTTAACTCAAAACTTTCTTTTAATTAATTTTTATTTTTATTTTTATTTTACAGGTTGGAACAATGTAAAAAGGGTAAGTTTTAACGTTTATCATATAAGAAACGAAAAGTCACTCTTTTTCCCAATCTTTCTCATTCTCATCATTACTATGCAACTTATTCATCATCCATTCATCTCCAACAATTTTCTCATTTTAACTCAACGTTTTCTTTTAATTTATTTTTATTTTTCTTTTTATTTTACAGGTTGGAACAATGTAAAAAGGGTAAGTTTTAACGTTAATCATATAAGAAACGAAAAGTCACTCTTTTTCCAAATATTTCTCATTTTCATCATTACTATGCAACTTATTCATCATCCATCCATCTCCAACAATTTTCTCATTTAAACTCAACGCTTTCTTTTAATTAATTTTTCTTTTTATTTTTATTTTACAGGTTGGAACAATGTAAAAAGGGTAAGTTTTAACATTTATCATATAAGAAAAGAAAAGTCACTCTTTTTTACCTAAATTTGACACGTGGTTGGCCTCAAAATTCAGCATTATCATATTTGTTATTCCAATTCCAAATCTTTCCAATTTTACGGTTTCTTTTTCCAAATCTTTCTCATTCTCATCATTACTATGCAACTTATTCATCATCCATTCATCTCCAACAATTTTCTCATTTTAACTCAACGCTTTCTTTTAATTAATTTTTATTTTTATTTTTATTTTACAGGTTGGAACAATGTAAAAAGGGTAAGTTTTAACGTTTATCATATAAGAAACGAAAAGTCACTCTTTTTCCAAATCTTTCTCATTCTCATCATTACTATGCAACTTATTTATCATCTATTCATCTCCAACAATTTTCTCATTTTAACTCAACGCTTTCTTTTAATTTATTTTTATTTTTATTTTTATTTTCCAGGTTGGAACAATGTAAAAAGGGTGAATTTTAACGTTATTCATATAATAAAAGAAAAGTCACTCTTTTCTTCCTAAATTTGACACGTGCTTGGCCTCAAAATTCAGCATTCTCATATTTTTATTCCAATTCCAAATCTTTCCAATTCTACGGTTTCTTTTTCCAAATATTTCTCATTCTTATCATTACTATGCAACTTATTTATCATCCATTCATCTCCAACAATTTTCTCATTTTAATTCAACCCTTTCTTTTAATTAATTTTTATTTTTATTTTTATTTTACAGGTTGGAACAAGGTAAAAAGGGTAAGTTTTAATGTTTATCATATAAGAAACGAAAAGTCACTCTTTTTCCAAATCTTTCTCATTCTCATCATTACTATGCAACTTATTCATCATCCATTCATCTACAACAATTTTCTCATTTTAACTCAACGCTTTCTTTTAATTTATTTTTATTTTTATTTTTATTTTACAGGTTGGAACAATGTAAAAAGGGTAAGTTTTAACGTTTATCATATAAGAAACGAAAAGTCACTCTTTTTCCAAATCTTTCTCATTCTCATCATTACTATTCAACTTATTCATCATTCATTCATCTCCAACAATTTTCTCATTTTAACTCAACGCTTTCTTTTAATTTATTTTTATTTTTATTTTTATTTTTATTTTCCAGGTTGGAACAATGTAAAAAGGGTAAATTTTATCGTTATTCATATAAGAAAAGAAAAGTCACTCTTTTCTTCCTATATTTGACACGTGGTTGTCCTCAAAATTCAGCATTCTCATATTTGTTATTCCAATTCCTAATCTTTCCAAATCTAAGGTTTCTTTTTCCAAATCTTTCTCATTCTCATCATTACTATGCAACTTATTCATCATCCATTCATCTCCAACAATTTCCTCATTTTAAATCAACGCTTTCTTTTAATTAATTTTAATTTTTCTTTTTATTTTACAGGTTGGAACAATGTAATAAGGGTAAGTTTTAACGTTTATCATATAAGAAACGAAAAGTCACTCTTTTTCCAAATCTTTCTCATTATCATCATTACTATGCAACTTATTCATCATCCATTTATCTCCAACAAATTTTCTCATTTTAACTCAACGCTTTCTTTTAATTAATTTTTATATTTCTTTTTATTTTACAGGTTGGAACAATGTAAAAAGGGTAAGTTTTAACGTTTATCATATAAGAAACGAAAAGTCACTCTTTTTCAAAATCTTTCTCATTCTCATCATTACTATGCATTTTATTCATCATCCATTCATCTCCTACAATTTTCTCATTTTAACTCAACGTTTTCTTTTAATTTATTTTTATTTTTCTTTTTATTTTACAGGTTGGAACAATGTAAAAAGGGTAAGTTTTAACGTTAATCATATAAGAAACGAAAAGTCACTCTTTTTCCAAATCTTTCTAATTCTCATCATTACTATGCAACTTATTCATCATCCATCCATCTCCAACAATTTTCTCATTTTAACTACACGCTTTCTTTTAATTAATTTTTGTTTTTCTTTTTATTTTACAGGTTGGAACAATGTAAAAAGTGTAAGTTTTAACGTTTATCATATAAGAAATGAAAAGTCACTCTTTTTCCAAATTTTTCTCATTCTCATCATTACTATGCAACTTATTCATCATCCATTCATCTCCAACAATTTTCTCATTTTAACTCAACGCTTTCTTTTAATTAATTTTTATTTTTCTTTTAATTTACAGGTTGGAACAATGTAAAAAGGGTAAGTTTTAATGTTTATTATATAGGAAACGAAAAGTCACTCTTTTTCCAAATCTTTCTCATTCTCATCATTACTATGCAACTTATTCATCCTCCATTCATCTCCAACAATTTCTCATTTTCACTCAACGCTTTCTTTTAATTAATTTTTATTTTTCTTTTTATTTTACAGGTTGGAACAATGTAAAAATGGTAAGTTTTAACGTTTATCATATAAGAATCGAAACGTCACTCTTTTTCCAAATCTTTCTCATTCTCATCATTACTATGCAACTTATTCATCATCCATTCATCTCCAACAATATTCTCATTTTAACTCAACGCTTTCTTTTAATTAATTTTTATTTTTCTTTTTATTTTACAGGTTGGAACAATGTAAAAAGGGTAAGTTTTAAGTTTATCATATAAGAAACGAAAAGTCACTCTTTTTCCAAATCTTTTTAATTCTCATCATTACTATGCAACTTATTCATCATCCATCCATCTCCAACAATTTTCTCATTTTAACTCAACGCTTTCTTTTAATTAATTTTTATTTTTCTTTTTATTTTACAGGTTGGAACAATGTAAAAAGTGTAAGTTTTAACGTTTATCATATAAGAAATGAAAAGTCACTCTTTTTCCAAATCTTTCTCATTCTCATCATTACTATGCAACTTATTCATCATCCATTCATCTCCAACAATTTTCTCATTTTAACTCAACGCTTTCTTTTAATTAATTTTTATTTTTCTTTTAATTTACAGATTGGAACAATGTAAAAAGGGTAAGTTTTAACGTTTATTATATAGGAAACGAAAAGTCACTCTTTTTCCAAATCTATCTCATTCTCATCATTACTATGCAACTTATTCATCATCCATTCATCTCCAACAATTTCTCATTTTAACTCAACACTTTCTTTTAATTAATTTTTATTTTTATTTTTATTTTACAGGTTGGAACAATGTAAAAAGGGTAAGTTTTAACGTTTATCATATAAGAATCGAAACGTCACTCTTTTTCCATATCTTTCTCATTCTCATCATTACTATGCAACTTATTCATCATCCATTCATCTCCAACAATTTTCTCATTTTAATTCAATGCTTTATTTTAATTAATTTTTCTTTTTCTTTTTATTTTAAAGGTTGGAACAATGTAAAAAGGGTAAGTTTTAACGTTTATCATATAAGAAACGAAAAGTCACTCTTTTTCAAAATCTTTCTCATTCTCATCATTACTATACAACTTATTCATCATCCATTCATCTCCAACAATTTTCTCATTTTAACTCAACACTTTCTTTTAATTTATTTTTATTTTTGTTTTTATTTTCAAGGTTGGAACAATGTAAAAAGGGTAAGTTTTAACGTTTATCATATAAGAAAAGAAAAGTCACTCTTTTTTACCTAAATTTAACACGTGGTTGGCCTCAAAATTCAGCATTATCATATTTGTTATTTCAATTCCAAATCTTTCCAATTCTACGGTTTCTTTTTCCAAATCTTTCTCATTCTCATCATTACTATGCAACTTATTCATCATCCATTCATCTCCAACAAATTTTCTCATTTTAACTCAAAACTTTCTTTTAATTAATTTTTATTTTTATTTTTATTTTACAGGTTGGAACAATGTAAAAAGGGTAAGTTTTAACGTTTATCATATAAGAAACGAAAAGTCACTCTTTTTCCCAATCTTTCTCATTCTCATCATTACTATGCAACTTATTCATCATCCATTCATCTCCAACAATTTTCTCATTTTAACTCAACGTTTTCTTTTAATTTATTTTTATTTTTCTTTTTATTTTACAGGTTGGAACAATGTAAAAAGGGTAAGTTTTAACGTTAATCATATAAGAAACGAAAAGTCACTCTTTTTCCAAATATTTCTCATTTTCATCATTACTATGCAACTTATTCATCATCCATCCATCTCCAACAATTTTCTCATTTTAACTCAACGCTTTCTTTTAATTAATTTTTCTTTTTCTTTTTATTTTACAGGTTGGAACAATGTAAAAAGGGTAAGTTTTAACATTTATCATATAAGAAAAGAAAAGTCACTCTTTTTTACCTAAATTTGACACGTGGTTGGCCTCAAAATTCAGCATTATCATATTTGTTATTCCAATTCCAAATCTTTCCAATTTTACGGTTTCTTTTTCCAAATCTTTCTCATTCTCATCATTACTATGCAACTTATTCATCATCCATTCATCTCCAACAATTTTCTCATTTTAACTCAACGCTTTCTTTTAATTAATTTTTATTTTTATTTTTATTTTACAGGTTGGAACAATGTAAAAAGGGTAAGTTTTAACGTTTATCATATAAGAAACGAAAAGTCACTCTTTTTCCAAATCTTTCTCATTCTCATCATTACTATGCAACTTATTTATCATCTATTCATCTCCAACAATTTTCTCATTTTAACTCAACGCTTTCTTTTAATTTATTTTTATTTTTATTTTTATTTTCCAGGTTGGAACAATGTAAAAAGGGTGAATTTTAACGTTATTCATATAATAAAAGAAAAGTCACTCTTTTCTTCCTAAATTTGACACGTGCTTGGCCTCAAAATTCAGCATTCTCATATTTGTTATTCCAATTCCTAATCTTTCCAAATCTAAGGTTTCTTTTTCCAAATCTTTCTCATTCTCATCATTACTATGCAACTTATTCATCATCCATTCATCTCCAACAATTTCCTCATTTTAAATCAACGCTTTCTTTTAATTAATTTTAATTTTTCTTTTTATTTTACAGGTTGGAACAATGTAATAAGGGTAAGTTTTAACGTTTATCATATAAGAAACGAAAAGTCACTCTTTTTCCAAATCTTTCTCATTATCATCATTACTATGCAACTTATTCATCATCCATTTATCTCCAACAAATTTTCTCATGTTAACTCAACGCTTTCTTTTAATTAATTTTTATATTTCTTTTTATTTTACATGTTGGAACAATGTAAAAAGGGTAAGTTTTAACGTTTATCATATAAGAAACGAAAAGTCACTCTTTTTCAAAATCTTTCTCATTCTCATCATTACTATGCATTTTATTCATCATCCATTCATCTCCTACAATTTTCTCATTTTAACTCAACGTTTTCTTTTAATTTATTTTTATTTTTCTTTTTATTTTACAGGTTGGAACAATGTAAAAAGGGTAAGTTTTAACGTTAATCATATAAGAAACGAAAAGTCACTCTTTTTCCAAATCTTTCTAATTCTCATCATTACTATGCAACTTATTCATCATCCATCCATCTCCAACAATTTTCTCATTTTAACTACACGCTTTCTTTTAATTAATTTTTGTTTTTCTTTTTATTTTACAGGTTGGAACAATGTAAAAAGTGTAAGTTTTAACGTTTATCATATAAGAAATGAAAAGTCACTCTTTTTCCAAATTTTTCTCATTCTCATCATTACTATGCAACTTATTCATCATCCATTCATCTCCAACAATTTTCTCATTTTAACTCAACGCTTTCTTTTAATTAATTTTTATTTTTCTTTTAATTTACAGGTTGGAACAATGTAAAAAGGGTAAGTTTTAATGTTTATTATATAGGAAACGAAAACTCACTCTTTTTCCAAATCTTTCTCATTCTCATCATTACTATGCAACTTATTCATCCTCCATTCATCTCCAACAATTTCTCATTTTAACTCAACGCTTTCTTTTAATTAATTTTTATTTTTCTTTTTATTTTACAGGTTGGAACAATGTAAAAATGGTAAGTTTTAACGTTTATCATATAAGAATCGAAACGTCACTCTTTTTCCAAATCTTTCTCATTCTCATCATTACTATGCAACTTATTCATCATCCATTCATCTCCAACAATATTCTCATTTTAACTCAACGCTTTCTTTTAATTAATTTTTATTTTTCTTTTTATTTTACAGGTTGGAACAATGTAAAAAGGGTAAGTTTTAAGTTTATCATATAAGAAACGAAAAGTCACTCTTTTTCCAAATCTTTTTAATTCTCATCATTACTATGCAACTTATTCATCATCCATCCATCTCCAACAATTTTCTCATTTTAACTCAACGCTTTCTTTTAATTAATTTTTATTTTTCTTTTTATTTTACAGGTTGGAACAATGTAAAAAGTGTAAGTTTTAACGTTTATCATATAAGAAATGAAAAGTCACTCTTTTTCCAAATCTTTCTCATTCTCATCATTACTATGCAACTTATTCATCATCCATTCATCTCCAACAATTTTCTCATTTTAACTCAACGCTTTCTTTTAATTAATTTTTATTTTTCTTTTAATTTACAGATTGGAACAATGTAAAAAGGGTAAGTTTTAACGTTTATTATATAGGAAACGAAAAGTCACTCTTTTTCCAAATCTTTCTCATTCTCATCATTACTATGCAACTTATTCATCATCCATTCATCTCCAACAATTTCTCATTTTAACTCAACACTTTCTTTTAATTAATTTTTATTTTTATTTTTATTTTACAGGTTGGAACAATGTAAAAAGGGTAAGTTTTAACGTTTATCATATAAGAATCGAAACGTCACTCTTTTTCCATATCTTTCTCATTCTCATCATTACTATGCAACTTATTCATCATCCATTCATCTCCAACAATTTTCTCATTTTAATTCAACGCTTTATTTTAATTAATTTTTCTTTTTCTTTTTATTTTAAAGGTTGGAACAATGTAAAAAGGGTAAGTTTTAACGTTTATCATATAAGAAACGAAAAGTCACTCTTTTTCAAAATCTTTCTCATTCTCATCATTACTATACAACTTATTCATCATCCATTCATCTCCAACAATTTTCTCATTTTAACTCAACACTTTCTTTTAATTTATTTTTATTTTTGTTTTTATTTTCAAGGTTGGAACAATGTAAAAAGGGTAAGTTTTAACGTTTATCATATAAGAAAAGAAAAGTCACTCTTTTTTACCTAAATTTAACACGTGGTTGGCCTCAAAATTCAGCATTATCATATTTGTTATTTCAATTCCAAATCTTTCCAATTCTACGGTTTCTTTTTCCAAATCTTTCTCATTCTCATCATTACTATGCAACTTATTCATCATCCATTCATCTCCAACAAATTTTCACATTTTAACTCAAAACATTCTTTTAATTAATTTTTATTTTTATTTTTATTTTACAGGTTGGAACAATGTAAAAAGGGTAAGTTTTAACGTTTATCATATAAGAAACGAAAAGTCACTCTTTTTCCCAATCTTTCTCATTCTCATCATTACTATGCAACTTATTCATCATCCATTCATCTCCAACAATTTTCTCATTTTAACTCAACGTTTTCTTTTAATTTATTTTTATTTTTCTTTTTATTTTACAGGTTGGAACAATGTAAAAAGGGTAAGTTTTAACGTTAATCATATAAGAAACGAAAAGTCACTCTTTTTCCAAATATTTCTCATTTTCATCATTACTATGCAACTTATTCATCATCCATCCATCTCCAACAATTTTCTCATTTTAACTCAACGCTTTCTTTTAATTAATTTTTCTTTTTCTTTTTATTTTACAGGTTGGAACAATGTAAAAAGGGTAAGTTTTAACGTTTATCATATAAGAAAAGAAAAGTCACTCTTTTTTACCTAAATTTAACACGTGGTTAGCCTCAAAATTCAGCATTATCATATTTGTTATTCCAATTCCAAATCTTTCCAATTCTACGGTTTCTTTTTCCAAAACTTTCTCATTCTCATCATTACTATGCAACTTATTCATCATCCATTCATCTCCAACAATTTTCTCATTTTAATTCAACGCTTTCTTTTCGGTAATTTTTATTTTTATTTTTATTTTACAGGTTGGAACAATGTAAAAAGGGTAAGTTTTAACGTTTATCATATAAGAAACGAAAAGTCACTCTTTTTCCAAATCTTTCTCATTCTCATCATTACTATGCAACTTATTCATCATCCATTCATCTACAACAATTTTCTCATTTTAACTCAACGCTTTCTTTTAATTAATTTTTATTTTTCTTTTTATTTTAAAGGTTGGAACAATGTAAAAAGGGTAAGTTTTAACGTTTATCATATAAGAAACGAAAAGTCACTCTTTTTCCAAATCTTTCTCATTCTCATCATTACTATGCAACTTATTCATCATCCATTCATCTCCAACAATTTTTTCATTTTAACTCAACGCTTTCTTTTAATTTATTTTTATTTTTCTTTTTATTTTACAGGTTGGAACAATGTTAAAAGGGTAAGTTTTAACGTTAATCATATAAGAAAAGAAAAGTCACTCTTTTTCCAAATCTTTCTCATTCTCATCATTACTATGCAACTTATTCATCATCCATTCATCTCCAACAATTTTTTCATTTTAAATCAACGCTTTCTTTTAATTAATTTTTATTTTTCTTTTTATTTTACAGGTTGGAACAATGTAAAAAGGAAAAGTTTTAACGTTTATCATATAAGAAACGAAAAGTCACTCTTTTTCCAAATCTTTCTCGTTCTCATCATTACTATGCAACTTATTCATCATCCATTCATCTCCAACAATTTTCTCATTTTAACTCAAGGCTTTCTTTTAATTAATTTTTCTTTTTCTTTTTATTTTAAAGGTTGGAACAATGTAAAAAGGGTAAGTTTTAACGTTTATCATATAAGAAACGAAAAGTCACTCTTTTTCCAAATCTTTCTCATTCTCATCATTACTATGCAACTTATTCATCATCCATTCATCTCCAACAATTTTTTCATTTTAACTCAACTCTTTCTTTTAATTAATTTTTATTTTTCTTTTTATTTTACAGGTTGGAACAATGTAAAAAGGAAAAGTTGTAACGTTTATCATATAAGAAACGAAAAGTCACTCTTTTTCCAAATCTTTCTCATTCTCATCATTACTATGCAACTTATTCATCATCCATTCATTTCCAACAATTTTCTCATTTTAACTCAACGCTTTCTTTTAATTTATTTTTATTTTTCTTTTTATTTTACAGGTTGGAACAATGTAAAAAGGGTAAGTTTTAACGTTAATCATATAAGAAAAGAAAAGTCACTCTTTTTCCAAATCTTTCTCATTCTCATCATTACCATGCAACTTATTCATCATCCATTCATCTCCAACAATTTTTTCATTTTAACTCAACGCTTTCTTTTAATTAATTTTTATTTTTCTTTTTATTTTACAGGTTGGAACAATGTAAAAAGCAAAAGTTTTAACGTTTATCATATAAGAAACGAAAAGTCACTCTTTTTCCAAATCTTTCTCATTCTCATCATTACTATGCAACTTATTCATCATCCATTCATCTCCAACAATTTTCTCATTTTAACTCAACGCTTTCTTTTAATTAATTTTTATTTTTATTTTTATTTTAAAGGTTGGAACAATGTAAAAAGGGTAAGTTTTAACGTTTATCATATAAGAAACGAAAAGTCACTCTTTTTCCAAATCTTTCTCATTCTCATCATTACTATGAATCTTATTCATCATCCATTCATCTCCAACAATTTTCTCATTTTAACTCAACGCTTTCTTTTAATTAATTTTTCTTTTTCTTTTTATTTTATAGGTTGGAACAATGTAAAAAGGGTAAGTTTTAACGTTTATCATATAAGAAACGAAAAGTTACTCTTTTTCCAAATCTTTCTCATTCTCATCATTACTATGCAACTTATTCATCATCCATTCATCTCCAACAATTTTTTCATTTTAACTCAACGCTTTCTTTTAATTAATTTTTATTTTTATTTTTATTTTATAGGTTGGAACAATGTAAAAAGGAAAAGTTTTAACGTTTATCATATAAGAAACGAAAAGTCACTCTTTTTCCAAATCTTTCTCATTCTAATCATTACTATGCAACTTATTCATCATCCATTCATCTCCAACAATTTTTTCATTTTAACTCAACGCTTTCTTTTAATTTATTTTTATTTTTCTTTTTATTTTACAGGTTGGAACAATGTAAAAAGGGTAAGTTTTAACGTTAATCATATAAGAAAAGAAAAGTCACTCTTTTACCAAATCTTTCTCATTCTCATCATTACTATGCAACTTATTCATCATCCATTCATCTCCAACAATTTCTCATTTTAACTCAACACTTTAATTTAGTTAATTTTTATTTTTCTTTTTATTTTACAGGTTGGCACAATGTAAAAAGGGTAAGTTTTAACGTTTATCATATAAGAAATGAAAAGTCACTCTTTTTCCAAATTTTTCTCATTCTTATCATTACTATGCAACTTATTCATCATCCATTCATCTCCAACAATTTTCTCATTTTAACTCAACGCTTTCTTTTAATTAATTTTTATTTTTCTTTTTATTTTACAGGTTGGAACAATGTAAAAAGGGTAAGTTTTAATGTTTATCATATAAGAAACAAAAAGTCACTCTTTTTCCAAATCTTTCTCATTCTAATCATTACTATGCAACTTATTCATCATCCTTTCATCTCCAACAATTTTCTCATTTTAACTCAATGCTTTCTTTTAATTAATTTTTATTTTTCTATTTATTTTACAGGTTGGAACAATGTAAAAAGGGTAAGTTTTAACGTTTATCATATAAGTAACGAAAAGTCACTCTTTTTCCAAATCTTTATCATTCTCATCATTACTATGCAACTTATTCATCATCCATTCATCTCTAACAATTTTCTCATTTTAACTCAACGCTTTCTTTTAATTAATTTTTATTTTTCTTTTTATTTTACAGGTTGGAACAATGTAAAAAGGGTAAGTTTTAATGTTTATCATATAAGAAACAAAAAGTCACTCTTTTTCCAAATCTTTCTCATTCTAATCATTACTATGCAACTTATTCATCATCCTTTCATCTCCAACAATTTTCTCATTTTAACTCAATGCTTTCTTTTAATTAATTTTTATTTTTCTATTTATTTTACAGGTTGGAACAATGTAAAAAGGGTAAGTTTTAACGTTTATCATATAAGTAACGAAAAGTCACTCTTTTTCCAAATCTTTATCATTCTCATCATTACTATGCAACTTATTCATCATCCATTCATCTCTAACAATTTTCTCATTTTAACTCAACGCTTTCTTTTAATTAATTTTTATTTTTCTTTTTATTTTACAGGTTGGAACAATGTAAAAAGGGTAAGTTTTAACATTTATCATATAAGAAACGAAAAGTCACTCTTTTTCCAAATTTTTCTCATTCTCATCATTACTATGCAACTTATTCATCATCCATTCATCTCCAACAATTTTCTCATTTTAACTCAACGCTTTCTTTTAATTAATTTTTATTTTTCATTTAATTTACAGGTTGGAAAAATGTAAAAAGGGTAAGTTTTAATGTTTATTATATAGGAAACGAAAAGTCACTCTTTTTCCAAATCTTTCTCATTCTCATCATTACTATGCAACTTATTCATCCTCCATTCATCTCCAACAATTTCTCATTTTAACTCAACGCTTTCTTTTAATTAATTTTTATTTTTCTTTTTATTTTACAGGTTGGAACAATGTAAAAATGGTAAGTTTTAACGTTTATCATATAAGAATCGAAACGTCACTCTTTTTCCAAATCTTTCTCATTCTCATCATTACTATGCAACTTATTCATCATCCATTCATCTCCAACAATATTCTCATTTTAACTCAACGCTTTCTTTTAATTAATTTTTATTTTTCTTTTTATTTTACAGGTTGGAACAATGTAAAAAGGGTAAGTTTTAAGTTTATCATATAAGAAACGAAAAGTCACTCTTTTTCCAAATCTTTTTAATTCTCATCATTACTATGCAACTTATTCATCATCCATCCATCTCCAACAATTTTCTCATTTTAACTCAACGCTTTCTTTTAATTAATTTTTATTTTTCTTTTTATTTTACAGGTTGGAACAATGTAAAAAGTGTAAGTTTTAACGTTTATCATATAAGAAATGAAAAGTCACTCTTTTTCCAAATCTTTCTCATTCTCATCATTACTATGCAACTTATTCATCATCCATTCATCTCCAACAATTTTCTCATTTTAACTCAACGCTTTCTTTTAATTAATTTTTATTTTTCTTTTAATTTACAGATTGGAACAATGTAAAAAGGGTAAGTTTTAACGTTTATTATATAGGAAACGAAAAGTCACTCTTTTTCCAAATCTTTCTCATTCTCATCATTACTATGCAACTTATTCATCATCCATTCATCTCCAACAATTTCTCATTTTAACTCAACACTTTCTTTTAATTAATTTTTATTTTTATTTTTATTTTACAGGTTGGAACAATGTAAAAAGGGTAAGTTTTAACGTTTATCATATAAGAATCGAAACGTCACTCTTTTTCCATATCTTTCTCATTCTCATCATTACTATGCAACTTATTCATCATCCATTCATCTCCAACAATTTTCTCATTTTAATTCAACGCTTTATTTTAATTAATTTTTCTTTTTCTTTTTATTTTAAAGGTTGGAACAATGTAAAAAGGGTAAGTTTTAACGTTTATCATATAAGAAACGAAAAGTCACTCTTTTTCAAAATCTTTCTCATTCTCATCATTACTATACAACTTATTCATCATCCATTCATCTCCAACAATTTTCTCATTTTAACTCAACACTTTCTTTTAATTTATTTTTATTTTTGTTTTTATTTTCAAGGTTGGAACAATGTAAAAAGGGTAAGTTTTAACGTTTATCATATAAGAAAAGAAAAGTCACTCTTTTTTACCTAAATTTAACACGTGGTTGGCCTCAAAATTCAGCATTATCATATTTGTTATTTCAATTCCAAATCTTTCCAATTCTACGGTTTCTTTTTCCAAATCTTTCTCATTCTCATCATTACTATGCAACTTATTCATCATCCATTCATCTCCAACAAATTTTCACATTTTAACTCAAAACTTTCTTTTAATTAATTTTTATTTTTATTTTTATTTTACAGGTTGGAACAATGTAAAAAGGGTAAGTTTTAACGTTTATCATATAAGAAACGAAAAGTCACTCTTTTTCCCAATCTTTCTCATTCTCATCATTACTATGCAACTTATTCATCATCCATTCATCTCCAACAATTTTCTCATTTTAACTCAACGTTTTCTTTTAATTTATTTTTATTTTTCTTTTTATTTTACAGGTTGGAACAATGTAAAAAGGGTAAGTTTTAACATTAATCATATAAGAAACGAAAAGTCACTCTTTTTCCAAATATTTCTCATTTTCATCATTACTATGCAACTTATTCATCATCCATCCATCTCTAACAATTTTCTCATTTTAACTCAACGCTTTCTATTAATTAATTTTTCTTTTTCTTTTTATTTTACAGGTTGGAACAATGTAAAAAGGGTAAGTTTTAACGTTTATCATATAAGAAAAGAAAAGTCACTCTTTTTTACCTAAATTTAACACGTGGTTAGCCTCAAAATTCAGCATTATCATATTTGTTATTCCAATTCCAAATCTTTCCAATTCTACGGTTTCTTTTTCCAAAACTTTCTCATTCTCATCATTACTATGCAACTTATTCATCATCCATTCATCTCCAACAATTTTCTCATTTTAATTCAACGCTTTCTTTTCGGTAATTTTTATTTTTATTTTTATTTTACAGGTTGGAACAATGTAAAAAGGGTAAGTTTTAACGTTTATCATATAAGAAACGAAAAGTCACTCTTTTTCCAAATCTTTCTCATTCTCATCATTACTATGCAACTTATTCATCATCCATTCATCTACAAGAATTTTCTCATTTTAACTCAACGCTTTCTTTTAATTAATTTTTATTTTTCTTTTTATTTTAAAGGTTGGAACAATGTAAAAAGGGTAAGTTTTAACGTTTATCATATAAGAAACGAAAAGTCACTCTTTTTCCAAATCTTTCTCATTCTCATCATTACTATGCAACTTATTCATCATCCATTCATCTCCAACAATTTTTTCATTTTAACTCAACGCTTTCTTTTAATTTATTTTTATTTTTCTTTTTATTTTACAGGTTGGAACAATGTTAAAAGGGTAAGTTTTAACGTTAATCATATAAGAAAAGAAAAGTCACTCTTTTTCCAAATCTTTCTCATTCTCATCATTACTATGCAACTTATTCATCATCCATTCATCTCCAACAATTTTTTCATTTTAAATCAACGCTTTCTTTTAATTAATTTTTATTTTTCTTTTTATTTTACAGGTTGGAACAATGTAAAAAGGAAAAGTTTTAACGTTTATCATATAAGAAACGAAAAGTCACTCTTTTTCCAAATCTTTCTCGTTCTCATCATTACTATGCAACTTATTCATCATCCATTCATCTCCAACAATTTTCTCATTTTAACTCAAGGCTTTCTTTTAATTAATTTTTCTTTTTCTTTTTATTTTAAAGGTTGGAACAATGTAAAAAGGGTAAGTTTTAACGTTTATCATATAAGAAACGAAAAGTCACTCTTTTTCCAAATCTTTCTCATTCTCATCATTACTATGCAACTTATTCATCATCCATTCATCTCCAACAATTTTCTCATTTTAACTCAACGCTTTCTTTTAATTAATTTTTATTTTTCTTTTAATTTACAGATTGGAACAATGTAAAAAGGGTAAGTTTTAACGTTTATTATATAGGAAACGAAAAGTCACTCTTTTTCCAAATCTTTCTCATTCTCATCATTACTATGCAACTTATTCATCATCCATTCATCTCCAACAATTTCTCATTTTAACTCAACACTTTCTTTTAATTAATTTTTATTTTTATTTTTATTTTACAGGTTGGAACAATGTAAAAAGGGTAAGTTTTAACGTTTATCATATAAGAATCGAAACGTCACTCTTTTTCCATATCTTTCTCATTCTCATCATTACTATGCAACTTATTCATCATCCATTCATCTCCAACAATTTTCTCATTTTAATTCAACGCTTTATTTTAATTAATTTTTCTTTTTCTTTTTATTTTAAAGGTTGGAACAATGTAAAAAGGGTAAGTTTTAACGTTTATCATATAAGAAACGAAAAGTCACTCTTTTTCAAAATCTTTCTCATTCTCATCATTACTATACAACTTATTCATCATCCATTCATCTCCAACAATTTTCTCATTTTAACTCAACACTTTCTTTTAATTTATTTTTATTTTTGTTTTTATTTTCAAGGTTGGAACAATGTAAAAAGGGTAAGTTTTAACGTTTATCATATAAGAAAAGAAAAGTCACTCTTTTTTACCTAAATTTAACACGTGGTTGGCCTCAAAATTCAGCATTATCATATTTGTTATTTCAATTCCAAATCTTTCCAATTCTACGGTTTCTTTTTCCAAATCTTTCTCATTCTCATCATTACTATGCAACTTATTCATCATCCATTCATCTCCAACAAATTTTCACATTTTAACTCAAAACTTTCTTTTAATTAATTTTTATTTTTATTTTTATTTTACAGGTTGGAACAATGTAAAAAGGGTAAGTTTTAACGTTTATCATATAAGAAACGAAAAGTCACTCTTTTTCCCAATCTTTCTCATTCTCATCATTACTATGCAACTTATTCATCATCCATTCATCTCCAACAATTTTCTCATTTTAACTCAACGTTTTCTTTTAATTTATTTTTATTTTTCTTTTTATTTTACAGGTTGGAACAATGTAAAAAGGGTAAGTTTTAACGTTAATCATATAAGAAACGAAAAGTCACTCTTTTTCCAAATATTTCTCATTTTCATCATTACTATGCAACTTATTCATCATCCATCCATCTCTAACAATTTTCTCATTTTAACTCAACGCTTTCTTTTAATTAATTTTTCTTTTTCTTTTTATTTTACAGGTTGGAACAATGTAAAAAGGGTAAGTTTTAACGTTTATCATATAAGAAAAGAAAAGTCACTCTTTTTTACCTAAATTTAACACGTGGTTAGCCTCAAAATTCAGCATTATCATATTTGTTATTCCAATTCCAAATCTTTCCAATTCTACGGTTTCTTTTTCCAAAACTTTCTCATTCTCATCATTACTATGCAACTTATTCATCATCCATTCATCTCCAACAATTTTCTCATTTTAATTCAACGCTTTCTTTTCGGTAATTTTTATTTTTATTTTTATTTTACAGGTTGGAACAATGTAAAAAGGGTAAGTTTTAACGTTTATCATATAAGAAACGAAAAGTCACTCTTTTTCCAAATCTTTCTCATTCTCATCATTACTATGCAACTTATTCATCATCCATTCATCTACAACAATTTTCTCATTTTAACTCAACGCTTTCTTTTAATTAATTTTTATTTTTCTTTTTATTTTAAAGGTTGGAACAATGTAAAAAGGGTAAGTTTTAACGTTTATCATATAAGAAACGAAAAGTCACTCTTTTTCCAAATCTTTCTCATTCTCATCATTACTATGCAACTTATTCATCATCCATTCATCTCCAACAATTTTTTCATTTTAACTCAACGCTTTCTTTTAATTTATTTTTATTTTTCTTTTTATTTTACAGGTTGGAACAATGTTAAAAGGGTAAGTTTTAACGTTAATCATATAAGAAAAGAAAAGTCACTCTTTTTCCAAATCTTTCTCATTCTCATCATTACTATGCAACTTATTCATCATCCATTCATCTCCAACAATTTTTTCATTTTAAATCAACGCTTTCTTTTAATTAATTTTTATTTTTCTTTTTATTTTACAGGTTGGAACAATGTAAAAAGGAAAAGTTTTAACGTTTATCATATAAGAAACGAAAAGTCACTCTTTTTCCAAATCTTTCTCGTTCTCATCATTACTATGCAACTTATTCATCATCCATTCATCTCCAACAATTTTCTCATTTTAACTCAAGGCTTTCTTTTAATTAATTTTTCTTTTTCTTTTTATTTTAAAGGTTGGAACAATGTAAAAAGGGTAAGTTTTAACGTTTATCATATAAGAAACGAAAAGTCACTCTTTTTCCAAATCTTTCTCATTCTCATCATTACTATGCAACTTATTCATCATCCATTCATCTCCAACAATTTTTTCATTTTAACTCAACTCTTTCTTTTAATTAATTTTTATTTTTCTTTTTATTTTACAGGTTGGAACAATGTAAAAAGGAAAAGTTGTAACGTTTATCATATAAGAAACGAAAAGTCACTCTTTTTCCAAATCTTTCTCATTCTAATCATTACTATGCAACTTATTCATCATCCTTTCATCTCCAACAATTTTCTCATTTTAACTCAACGCTTTCTTTTAATTAATTTTTATTTTTCTATTTATTTTACAGGTTGGAACAATGTAAAAAGGGTAAGTTTTAACGTTTATCATATAAGTAACGAAAAGTCACTCTTTTTCCAAATCATTATCATTCTCATCATTACTATGCAACTTATTCATCATCCATTCATCTCTAACAATTTTCTCATTTTAACTCAACGCTTTCTTTTAATTAATTTTTATTTTTCTTTTTATTTTACAGGTTGGAACAATGTAAAAAGGGTAAGTTTTAACGTTTATCATATAAGAAACGAAAAGTCACTCTTTTTCCAAATCTTTCTCATTCTTATCATTACTATGCAACTTATTCATCATCCATTCATCTCCAACAATTTTCTCATTTTAATTCAACGCTTTCTTTTAGGTAATTTTTATTTTTATTTTTATTTTACAAGTTGGAACAATGTAAAAAGGGTAAGTTTTAACGTTTATCATATAAGAAACGAAAAGTCACTCTTTTTCCAATTTTTCTCATTCTCATCATTACTATGCAACTTATTCATCATCCATTCATCTACAACAATTTTCTCATTTTAACTCAACGCTTTCTTTTAATTAATTTTTATTTTTCTTTTTAATTTAAAGGTTGGAACAATGTAAAAAGGGTAAGTTTTATCGTTTATCAGATAAGAAACGAAAAGTCACTCTTTTTCCAAATCTTTCTCATTCTCATCATTACTATGCAACTTATTCATCATCCATTCATCTCCAACAATTTTCTCATTTTAACTCAAGGCTTTCCTTTAATTAATTTTTATTTTTATTTTTATTTTATAGGTTGGAACAATGTAAAAAGGGTAAGTTTTAACGTTTATCATATAAGAAACGAAAAGTCACTCTTTTTCCAAATCTTTCTCATTCTCATCATTACTATGCAACTTATTCATCATCCATTCATCTCCAACAATTTTCTCATTTTAACTCAACGCTTTCTTTTAATTTAAAAGGTTGGAACAATGTAAAAAGGGTAAGTTTTAACATTAATCATATAAGAAACGAAAAGTCACTCTTTTTCCAAATCTTTCTCATTCTCTTCATTACTATGCAACTTATTCATCATCCATTCATCTCTAACAATTTTCTCATTTTAACTCAACACTTTCTTTTAATTAATTTTTATATTTCTTTTTATTTTACAGGTTGGAACAATGTAAAAAGGATAAGTTTTAACGTTTATCATATAAGAAAGGAAAAGTCACTCTTTTTCCAAATCTTTCTCATTCTCATAATTACTATGCAACTTATTCATCATCCATTCATCTCCAACAATTTTCTCATTTTAACTCAATGCTTTCTTTTAATTAATTTTTATTTTTATTTTTATTTTCCAGGTTGGAACAATGTAAAAAGGGTAAGTTTTAACGTTTATCATATAAGAAAAGAAAAGTCACTCTTTTTTACCTAAATTTGACTCGTGGTTGGCCTCAAAATCCAGCATTATCATATTTGTTATTCCAATTCCAAATCTTTCCAATTTTACGGTTTCTTTTTCCAAATCTTTCTCATTCTCATTATTACTATGCAACTTATTCATCATCCATTCATCTCCAACAATTTTCTCATTTTAATTCAACGCTTTCTTTTAAATAATATTTATTTTTATTTTTATTTTACAGGTTGGAACAATGTAAAAAGGGTACGTTTTAACGTTTATCATATAAATAAAGAAAAGTCACTCTTTTTCCAAATCTTTCTCATTCTCATCATTACTATGCAACTTATTCATCATCCATTCATCTACAACAATTTTCTCATTTTAACTCAACGCTTTCTTTTAATTAATTTTTATTTTTCTTTTTATTTTACAGGTTAGAATAATGTAAAAAGGGTAAATTTTAACGTTTATAATATAAGAAATGAAAAGTCACTCTTTTTCCAAATATTTCTCATTCTCATCATTACTATGCAACTTATTCATCATCCATTCATCTCCAACAATTTTCTCATTTTAACTCAACGCTTTCTTTTAATTTCTTTTTCTTTTTCTTTTTATTTTACAGGTTGGAACAATGTAAAAAGGGTAAGTTTTAACGTTTTATCATATAAGAAATGAAAAGTCACTCTTTTTCCAAATCTTTCTCATTCTCATCATTACTATGCAACTTATTCATCATCCATTCATCTCCAATAATTTTCTCATTTTAACTCAACGCTTTCTTTTAATTAATTTTTATTTTTCTTTTTATTTTACAGGTTGGAACAATGTAAAAAGGGTAAGTTTTAACGTTTATCATATAAGAAACGAAAAGTCACTCTTTTTCCAAATCTTTCTCATTCTCATCATTACTATGCAACTTATTCATCATCCATTCATCTCCAACAATTTTTTCATTTTAACTCAACGCTTTCTTTTAATTTATTTTTATTTTTCTTTTTATTTTACAGGTTGGAACAATGTTAAAAGGGTAAGTTTTAACGTTAATCATATAAGAAAAGAAAAGTCACTCTTTTTCCAAATCTTTCTCATTCTCATCATTACTATGCAACTTATTCATCATCCATTCATCTCCAACAATTTTTTCATTTTAAATCAACGCTTTCTTTTAATTAATTTTTATTTTTCTTTTTATTTTACAGGTTGGAACAATGTAAAAAGGAAAAGTTTTAACGTTTATCATATAAGAAACGAAAAGTCACTCTTTTTCCAAATCTTTCTCGTTCTCATCATTACTATGCAACTTATTCATCATCCATTCATCTCCAACAATTTTCTCATTTTAACTCAAGGCTTTCTTTTAATTAATTTTTCTTTTTCTTTTTATTTTAAAGGTTGGAACAATGTAAAAAGGGTAAGTTTTAACGTTTATCATATAAGAAACGAAAAGTCACTCTTTTTCCAAATCTTTCTCATTCTCATCATTACTATGCAACTTATTCATCATCCATTCATCTCCAACAATTTTTTCATTTTAACTCAACTCTTTCTTTTAATTAATTTTTATTTTTCTTTTTATTTTACAGGTTGGAACAATGTAAAAAGGAAAAGTTGTAACGTTTATCATATAAGAAACGAAAAGTCACTCTTTTTCCAAATCTTTCTCATTCTAATCATTACTATGCAACTTATTCATCATCCTTTCATCTCCAACAATTTTCTCATTTTAACTCAACGCTTTCTTTTAATTAATTTTTATTTTTCTATTTATTTTACAGGTTGGAACAATGTAAAAAGGGTAAGTTTTAACGTTTATCATATAAGTAACGAAAAGTCACTCTTTTTCCAAATCATTATCATTCTCATCATTACTATGCAACTTATTCATCATCCATTCATCTCTAACAATTTTCTCATTTTAACTCAACGCTTTCTTTTAATTAATTTTTATTTTTCTTTTTATTTTACAGGTTGGAACAATGTAAAAAGGGTAAGTTTTAACGTTTATCATATAAGAAACGAAAAGTCACTCTTTTTCCAAATCTTTCTCATTCTTATCATTACTATGCAACTTATTCATCATCCATTCATCTCCAACAATTTTCTCATTTTAATTCAACGCTTTCTTTTAGGTAATTTTTATTTTTATTTTTATTTTACAAGTTGGAACAATGTAAAAAGGGTAAGTTTTAACGTTTATCATATAAGAAACGAAAAGTCACTCTTTTTCCAATTTTTCTCATTCTCATCATTACTATGCAACTTATTCATCATCCATTCATCTACAACAATTTTCTCATTTTAACTCAACGCTTTCTTTTAATTAATTTTTATTTTTCTTTTTAATTTAAAGGTTGGAACAATGTAAAAAGGGTAAGTTTTATCGTTTATCAGATAAGAAACGAAAAGTCACTCTTTTTCCAAATCTTTCTCATTCTCATCATTACTATGCAACTTATTCATCATCCATTCATCTCCAACAATTTTCTCATTTTAACTCAAGGCTTTCCTTTAATTAATTTTTATTTTTATTTTTATTTTATAGGTTGGAACAATGTAAAAAGGGTAAGTTTTAACGTTTATCATATAAGAAACGAAAAGTCACTCTTTTTCCAAATCTTTCTCATTCTCATCATTACTATGCAACTTATTCATCATCCATTCATCTCCAACAATTTTCTCATTTTAACTCAACGCTTTCTTTTAATTTAAAAGGTTGGAACAATGTAAAAAGGGTAAGTTTTAACATTAATCATATAAGAAACGAAAAGTCACTCTTTTTCCAAATCTTTCTCATTCTCTTCATTACTATGCAACTTATTCATCATCCATTCATCTCTAACAATTTTCTCATTTTAACTCAACACTTTCTTTTAATTAATTTTTATATTTCTTTTTATTTTACAGGTTGGAACAATGTAAAAAGGATAAGTTTTAACGTTTATCATATAAGAAAGGAAAAGTCACTCTTTTTCCAAATCTTTCTCATTCTCATAATTACTATGCAACTTATTCATCATCCATTCATCTCCAACAATTTTCTCATTTTAACTCAATGCTTTCTTTTAATTAATTTTTATTTTTATTTTTATTTTCCAGGTTGGAACAATGTAAAAAGGGTAAGTTTTAACGTTTATCATATAAGAAAAGAAAAGTCACTCTTTTTTACCTAAATTTGACTCGTGGTTGGCCTCAAAATCCAGCATTATCATATTTGTTATTCCAATTCCAAATCTTTCCAATTTTACGGTTTCTTTTTCCAAATCTTTCTCATTCTCATTATTACTATGCAACTTATTCATCATCCATTCATCTCCAACAATTTTCTCATTTTAATTCAACGCTTTCTTTTAAATAATATTTATTTTTATTTTTATTTTACAGGTTGGAACAATGTAAAAAGGGTACGTTTTAACGTTTATCATATAAATAAAGAAAAGTCACTCTTTTTCCAAATCTTTCTCATTCTCATCATTACTATGCAACTTATTCATCATCCATTCATCTACAACAATTTTCTCATTTTAACTCAACGCTTTCTTTTAATTAATTTTTATTTTTCTTTTTATTTTACAGGTTAGAATAATGTAAAAAGGGTAAATTTTAACGTTTATAATATAAGAAATGAAAAGTCACTCTTTTTCCAAATATTTCTCATTCTCATCATTACTATGCAACTTATTCATCATCCATTCATCTCCAACAATTTTCTCATTTTAACTCAACGCTTTCTTTTAATTTCTTTTTCTTTTTCTTTTTATTTTACAGGTTGGAACAATGTAAAAAGGGTAAGTTTTAACGTTTTATCATATAAGAAATGAAAAGTCACTCTTTTTCCAAATCTTTCTCATTCTCATCATTACTATGCAACTTATTCATCATCCATTCATCTCCAATAATTTTCTCATTTTAACTCAACGCTTTCTTTTAATTAATTTTTATTTTTCTTTTTATTTTACAGGTTGGAACAATGTAAAAAGGGTAAGTTTTAACGTTTATCATATAAGAAATGAAAAGTCACTCTTTTTCCAAATCTTTCTCATTCTCATCAATACTATGCAACTTATTCATCATCCATTCATCTCCAACAATTTTCTCATTTTAACTAAACGCTTTCTTTGAATTGATTTTTATTTTTCTTTTTATTTTATAGGTTGGAACAATGTAAAAAAGGGTAAGTTTTAACGTTTATCATATAAGAAACGAAAAGTCACTCTTTTTCCAAATCTTTCTCATTCTCATCATTACTATGCAACTTATTCATCATCCATTCATCTCCAATAAATTTCTCTTTTTAACTCAACGCTTTCTTTTAATTTATTTTTATTTTTCTTTTTATTTTACAGGTTGGAACAATGTAAAAAGGGTATGTTTTAACGTTTATCATATAAGAAACAAAAAGTCACTCTTTTTCCAAATCTTTCTCATTGTCATCATTACTATGCAACTTATTCATCATCCATTCATCTCCAACAATTTTCTCATTTTAACTCAACGCTTTCTTTTAATTTATTTTTATTTTTCTTTTTATTTTAAAGGTTGGAACAATGTAAAAAGGGTAAGTTTTAACGTTAATCATATAAGAAACGAAAAGTCACTCTTTTTCCAAATCTTTCTCATTCTCATCATTACTATGCAACTTATTCATCATCCATTCATCTCCAATAAAATTCTCTTTTTAACTAAACGCTTTCTTTTAATTAATTTTTATTTTTCTTTTTATTTTACAGGTTGGAACAATGTAAAAAGGGTAAGTTTTAACGTTTATCATATAAGAAAAGAAAAGTCACTCTTTTTTACCTAAATTTGACTCGTGGTTGGCCTCAAAATTCAGCATTATCATATTTGTTATTCCAATTCCAAATCTTTCCAATTTTACGGTTTCTTTTTCCAAATCTTTCTCATTCTCATTATTACTATGCAACTTATTCATCATCCATTCATCTCCAACAATTTTCTCATTTTAATTCAACGCTTTCTTTTAAATAATATTTATTTTTATTTTTATTTTACAGGTTGGAACAATGTAAAAAGGGTACGTGTTAACGTTTATCATATAAGAAAAGAAAAGTCACTCTTTTTCCAAATCTTTCTCATTCTCATCATTACTATGCAACTTATTCATCATCCATTCATCTACAACAATTTTCTCATTTTAACTCAACGCTTTCTTTTAATTAATTTTTATTTTTCTTTTTATTTTACAGGTTAGAATAATGTAAAAAGGGTAAATTTTAACGTTTATAATATAAGAAATGAAAAGTCACTCTTTTTCCAAATATTTCTCATTCTCATCATTACTATGCAACTTATTCATCATCCATTCATCTCCAACAATTTTCTCATTTTAACTCAACGCTTTCTTTTAATTTCTTTTTCTTTTTCTTTTTATTTTACAGGTTGGAACAATGTAAAAAGGGTAAGTTTTAACGTTTTATCATATAAGAAATGAAAAGTCACTCTTTTTCCAAATCTTTCTCATTTTCATCATTACTATGCAACTTATTCATCATCCATTCATCTCCAATAATTTTCTCATTTTAACTCAACGCTTTCTTTTAATTAATTTTTATTTTTCTTTTTATTTTACAGGTTGGAACAATGTAAAAAGGGTAAGTTTTAACGTTTATCATATAAGAAATGAAAAGTCACTCTTTTTCCAAATCTTTCTCATTCTCATCAATACTATGCAAAATATTCATCATCCATTCATCTCCAACAATTTTCTCATTTTAACTAAACGCTTTCTTTGAATTGATTTTTATTTTTCTTTTTATTTTATAGGTTGGAACAATGTAAAAAGGGTAAGTTTTAACGTTTATCATATAAGAAACGAAAAGTCACTCTTTTTCCAAATCTTTCTCATTCTCATCATTACTATGCAACTTATTCATCATCCATTCATCTCCAATAAATTTCTCTTTTTAACTCAACGCTTTCTTTTAATTTATTTTTATTTTTCTTTTTATTTTACAGGTTGGAACAATGTAAAAAGGGTAAGTTTTAACGTTTATCATATAAGAAACAAAAAGTCACTCTTTTTCCAAATCTTTCTCATTCTCATCATTACTATGCAACTTATTTATCATCAATTCATCTCCAACAATTTTCTCATTTTAACTCAACGCTTTCTTTTAATTTATTTTTATTTTTCTTTTTATTTTAAAGGTTGGAACAATGTAAAAAGGGTAAGTTTTAACGTTAATCATATAAGAAACGAAAAGTCACTCTTTTTCCAAATCTTTCTCATTCTCATCATTAATATGCAACTTATTCATCATCCTTTCATCTCCAATAAATTTCTCATTTTAACTCAACGCTTTCTTTTAATTAATTTTTATTTTTCTTTTTATTTTAAAAGTTGGAACAATGTAAAAAGGGTAAGTTTTAACGTTTATCATATAAGAAATGAAAAGTCACTCTTTTTCCAAATCTTTCTCATTCTCATCATTACTATGCAACTTATTCATCATCCATTCACCTCCAATAAATTTCTCATTTTAACTCAACGCTTTCTTTGAATTAGTTTTTATTTTTAATTTTATTTTTCTTTTTATTTTACAGGTTGGAACAATGTAAAAAGGGTAAGTTTTAACGTTTATCATATAAGAAACGAAAAGTCACTCTTTTTCCAAATCTTTCTCATTCTCATGATTAATATGCAACTTATTCATCATCCATTCATCTCCAACAATTTTTTCGTTTTAACTCAACGCTTTCTTTTAATTAATTTTTATTTTTCTTTTTATTTTATAGGTTGGAACAATGTAAAAAGGGTAAGTTTTAACGTTTATCATATAAGAAACGAAAAGTCACTCTTTTTCCAAATCTTTCTCATTCTCATATTACTATGCAACTTATTCTTCATCCATTCATCTCCAACAATCTTTTCATTTTAACTCAACGCTTTCTTTTAATTTATTTTTATTTTTCTTTTTATTTTAAAGGTTGGAACAATGTAAAAAGGGTAAGTTTTAACGTTAATCATATAAGAAACGAAAAGTCACTCTTTTTCCAAATCTTTCTCATTCTCATCATTACTATGCAACTTATTCATCATCCATTCATCTCCAATAAATTTCTCATTTTAACTCAACGCTTTCTTTTAATTAGTTTTTATTTTTATTTTTATTTTACAGGTTGGAACAATGTAAAAAGGGTAAGTTTTAACGTTAATCATATAAGAAATTAAAAGTCACTCTTTTTCCAAATCTTTCTCATTCTCATCATTACTATGCAAATTATTTATCATCCATTCATCTCCAACAATTTTCTCATTTTAACTCAATGCTTTCTTTTAATTAATTTTTATTTTTCTTTTTATTTTACAAGTTGTAACAATGTAAAAAGGGTAAGTTTTAACGTTTATCATATAAGAAACGAAAAGTCACTCTTTTTCCAAATCTTTCTCATTCTCATCATTACTATGCAACTTATTCATCATCCATTCATCTCCAACAATTTTTTCGTTTTAACTCAACGCTTTCTGTTAATTAATTTTTATTTTTCTTTTTATTTTACAGGTTGGAACAATGTAAAAAGGGTAAGTTTTAACGTTTATCATATAAGAAATGAAAAGTCACTCTTTTTCCAAATATTTCTCATTCTCATCATTACTATGCAACTTATTCATCATCCATTCATCTCAAACAATTTTCTGATTTTAACTCAACGCTTTCTTTTAATTAATTTTTATTTTTCTTTTTATTTTATAGGTTGGAACAATGTAAAAAGGGTATGTTTTAACGTTTATCATATAAGAAACGAAAAGTCACTCTTTTTCCAAATCTTTCTCATTCTCATCATTAATATGCAACTTATTCATCATCCTTTCATCTCCAATAAATTTCTCATTTTAACTCAACGCTTTCTTTTAATTAATTTTTATTTTTCTTTTTATTTTAAAAGTTGGAACAATGTAAAAAGGGTAAGTTTTAACGTTTATCATATAAGAAATGAAAAGTCACTCTTTTTCCAAATCTTTCTCATTCTCATCATTACTATGCAACTTATTCATCATCCATTCATCTCCAATAAATTTCTCATTTTAACTCAACGCTTTCTTTGAATTAGTTTTTATTTTTATTTTTATTTTATAGGTTGGAACAATGTAAAAAGGGTAAGTTTTAACGTTAATCATATAAGAAATGAAAAGTCACTCTTTTTCCAAATCTTTCTCATTCTCATCATTACTATGCAAATTATTTATCATCCATTCATCTCCAACAATTTTCTCATTTTAACTCAACGATTTCTTTTAATTAATTTTTATTTTTATTTTTATTTTTCTTTTTATTTTACAGGTTGGAACAATGTAAAAAGGGTATGTTTTAACGTTTATCATATAAGAAACGAAAAGTCACTCTTTTTCCAAATCTTTCTCATTCTCATGATTAATATGCAACTTATTCATCATCCATTCATCTCCAACAATTTTTTCGTTTTAACTCAACGCTTTCTTTTAATTAATTTTTATTTTTATTTTTATTTTATAGGTTGGAACAATGTAAAAAGGGTAAGTTTTAACGTTTATCATATAAGAAACGAAAAGTCACTCTTTTTCCAAATCTTTCTCATTCTCATCATTACTATGCAACTTATTCATCATCCATTCATCTAAAACAGTTTTCTCATTTTAATTCAATGCTTTCTTTTAATTAATTTTTAGTTTTCTTTTTATTTTACTGGTTGGAACAATGTAAAAAGGGTAAGTTTTAACTTTTATCATATAAGAAACGAAAAGTCACTCTTTTTCCAAATCTTTCTCATTCTCCTCATTATTATGCAACTTATGCATCATCCATTCATCTCCAACAATTTTCTCATTTATACTCAACGCTTTCTTTTAATTTATTTTTATTTTTCTTTTTATTTTACAGGTTGGAACAATGTAAAAAGGGTAAGTTTTAACGTTTATCATATAAGAAACGAAATGTCACTCTTTTTCCAAATCTTTCTCATTCTCATCAGTACTATGCAACTTATTCATCATCCATTCATCTCCAACAATTTTCTCATTTTAACTCAACGCTTTCTTTTAATTTATTTTTATTTTTATTTTTATTTTATAGGTTGGAACAATGTAAAAAGGGTAAGTTTTAACGTTTATCATATAAGAAACGAAAAGTCACTCTTTTTCCAAATCTTTCTCATTCTCATCATTACTATAGAACTTATTCATCATCCATTCATCTCCAACAATTTTTTCGTTTTAACTCAGCGCTTTCTTTTAATTAATTTTTATTTTTCATTTTATTTTACAGGTTGGAACAATGTAAAAAGGGTAAGTTTTAACGTTTATCATATAAGAAACGAAAAGTCACTCTTTTTCCAAATCTTTCTCATTCTCATCATTACTATGCAACTTATTCTTCATCTATTCATCTCCAACAATCTTTTCATTTTAACTCATGGCTTTCTTTTAATTTATTTTTATTTTTCTTTTTATTTTAAAGGTTGGAACAATGTAAAAAGGGTAAGTTTTAACGTTAATCATATAAGAAACGAAAAGTCACTCTTTTTCCAAATCTTTCTCATTCTCATCATTACTATGCAACTTATGCATCATCCATTCATCTCCAACAATTTTCTCATTTTAACTCAACGCTTTCTTTTAATTTATTTTTATTTTTCTTTTTATTTTACACGTTGGAACAATGTAAAAAGGGTAAGTTTTAACGTTTATCATATAAGAAATGAAAAGTCACTCTTTTTCCAAATCTTTCTCATTCTCATCATTACTATGCAACTTATTCATCATCCATTCATCTCCAACAATTTTCTCATTTTAACTCAACGCTTTCTTTTAATTAATTTTTATTTTTAATTTTATTTTTCTTTTTATTTTACAGGTTGGAACAATGTAAAAAGGGTAAGTTTTAACGTTTATCATATAAGAAACGAAAAGTCACTCTTTTTCCAAATCTTTCTCATTCTCATCATTACTATGCAACTTATTCATCATCCATTCATCTACAACAATTTTCTCATTTTAACTCAACGCTTTCTTTTAATTAATTTTTAGTTTTCTTTTTATTTTACAGGTTGGAACAATGTAAAAAGGGTAAGTTTTAACGTTTATCATATAAGAAACGAAAAGTCACTCTTTTTCCAAATCTTTCTCATTCTTATCATTACTATGCAACTTATTCATCATCCATTCATCTCCAACAATTTTCTCATTTTTACTCAACACTTTCTTTTAATTAATTTTTATTTTTTTTTTATTTTCCAGGTTGGAACAATGTAAAAAGGGTAAGTTTTAACGTTTATCATATAAGAAAAGAAAAGTCACTCTTTTTTACCTAAATTTGACACGTGGTTGGCCTCAAAATTCAGCATTATCATATTTGTTATTCCAATTCCAAATCTTTCCAATTCTACGGTTTCTTTTTCCAAATCTTTCTCATTCTCATTATTACTATGCAACTTATTCATCATCCATTCATCTCCAACAATTTTCTCATTTTAATTCAACGCTTTCTTTTAAATAATTTTTATTTTTATTTTTATTTTACAGGTTGGAACAATGTAAAAAGGGTATGTTTTAACGTTTATCATATAAGAAAATAAAAGTCACTCTTTTTCCAAATCTTTCTCATTCTCATCATTACTATGCAACTTATTCATCATCCATTCATCTCCAACAATTTTTTCGTTTTAACTCAACGCTTTCTTTTAATTAATTTTTATTTTTATTTTTATTTTACAGGTTGGAACAATGTAAAAAGGGTAAGTTTTAACGTTTATCATATAAGAAACGAAAAGTCACTCTTTTTCCAAATCTTTCTCATTCTCATCATTACTATGCAACTTATTCATCATCCATTCATCTACAACAATTTTCTCATTTTAACTCAACGCTTTCTTTTAATTAATTTTTAGTTTTCTTTTTATTTTACAGGTTGGAACAATGTAAAAAGGGTAAGTTTTAACGTTTATCATATAAGAAAAGAAAAGTCACTCTTTTTCCAAATCTATCTCCTTCTCATCATTACTATGCAACTTATTCATCATCCATTCATCTCCAACAATTTTTTCGTTTTAACTCAACGCTTTCTTTTAATTAATTTTTAGTTTTCTTTTTATTTTACAGGTTGGAACAATGTAAAAAGGGTAAGTTTTAACGTTTATCATATAAGAAATGAAAAGTCACTCTTTTTCCAAATCTTTCTCATTCTCATCATTACTATGCAACTTATTCATCATCCATTCATCTCCAACAATTTTCTCATTTTAACTCAACGCTTTCTTTTAATTTATTTTTATTTTTCTTTTTATTTTAAAGGTTGGAACAATGAAAAAAGGGTAAGTTTTAACGTTAATCATATAAGAAACGAAAAGTCACTCTTTTTCCAAATCTTTCTCATTCTCATCATTACTATGCAACTTATTCATCATCCATTCATCTCCAACAATTTTCTCATTTTAACTCAACGCTTTCTTTTAATTAATTTTTATATTTCTTTTTATTTTACAGGTTGGAACAATATAAAAAGGATAAGTTTTAACGTTTATCATATAAGAAAGGAAAAGTCACTCTTTTTCCAAATCTTTCTCATTCTCATCATTACTATGCAACTTATTCATCATCCATTCATCTCCAACAATATTCTCATTTTAACTCAACGCTTTCTTTTAATTAATTTTTCTTTTTCTTTTTATTTTACAGGTTGGAACAATGTAAAAAGGGTAAGTTTTAACGTTTATCATATAAGAAACGAAAAGTCACTCTTTTTCTAAATCTTTCTCATTCTCATCATTACTATACAACTTATTCATCATCCATTCATCTCCAACAATTTTCTCATTTTAACTCAACACTTTCTTTTAATTAATTTTTATTTTTCTTTTTATTTTCCAGGTTGGAACAATGTAAAAAGGGTAAGTTTTAACGTTTTTCATATAAGAAAAGAAAAGTCACTCTTTTTTACCTAAATTTGACACGTGGTTGGCCTCAAAATTCAGCATTATCATATTTGTTATTCCAATTCCAAATCTTTCCAATTCTACGGTTTCTTTTTCCAAATCTTTCTCATTCTCATTATTACTATGCAACTTATTCATCATCCATTCATCTCCAACAATTTTCTCATTTTAATTCAACGCTTTCTTTTAAATAATTTTTATTTTTATTTTTATTTTACAGGTTGGAACAACGTAAAAAGGGTATGTTTTAACGTTTATCATATAAGAAAAGAAAAGTCACTCTTTTTCCAAATCTTTCTCATTGTCATCATTACTATGCAACTTATTCATCATCCATTCATCTACAACAATTTTCTCATTTTAACTCAAAGCTTTCTTTTAATTAAATTTTTTTTTTACAGGTTAGAATAATGTAAAAAGGGTAAATTTTAGCGTTTATAATATAAGAAACGAAAAGTCACTCTTTTTCCAAATCTTTCTCATTCTCATCATTACTATGCAACTTATTCATCATCCATTCATTTCCAACAATTTTCTCATTTTAACTCAACGCTTTCTTTTAATTAATTTTTATTTTTATTTTTATTTTATAGTTTGGAAAAATGTAAAAAGGGTAAGTTTTAACGTTTATCATATAAGAAACGAAAAGTTACTCTTTTTCAAAATCTTTCTCATTCTCATCATTACTATGCAACTTATTCATCATCCATTCATCTCCAATAATTTTCTCATTTTAACTCAAAGCTTTCTTTTAATTAATTTTTATTTTTCTTTTTATTTTACAGGTTGGAACAATGTAAAAAGGGTAAGTTTTAACGTTTATCATATAAGAAACGAAAAGTCACTCTTTTTCCAAATCTTTCTCATTCTCATCATTACTATGCAACTTATTCATCATCCATTCATCTCCAACAACTTTTTCATTTTAACTCAACGCTTTCTTTTAATTAATTTTTATTTTTCTTTTTATTTTACAGGTTGGAACAATGTAAAAAGGGTAAGTTTTAACATTTATCATATAAGAAATGAAAAGTCACTCTTTTTCCAAATCTTTCTCATTCTCATCATTACTATGCAACTTATTCATCATCCATTCATCTCCAACAATTTTCTCATTTTAACTCAACGCTTTCTTTTAATTAATTTTTATTTTTCTTTTTATTTTATAGGTTGGAACAATGTAAAAAGGGTAAGTTTTAACGTTTATCATATAAGAAACGAAAAGTCACTCTTTTTCCAAATCTTTCTCATTCTCATCATTACTATGCAACTTATTCATCATCCATTCATCTCCAACAATTTTCTCATTTTAACTCAACGCTTTCTTTTAATTAATTTTTTTTTTATTTTTATTTTATAGGTTGGAAAAATGTAAAAAGGGTAAGTTTTAACGTTTATCATATAAGAAACGAAAAGTTACTCTTTTTCAAAATCTTTCTCATTCTCATCATTACTATGCAACTTATTCATCATCCATTCATCTCCAATAATTTTCTCATTTTCACTCAAAGCTTTCTTTTAATTAATTTTTATTTTTATTTTTATTTTACAGGTTGGAACAATGTAAAAAGGGTAAGTTTTAACGTTTATCATATAAGAAACGAAAAGTCACTCTTTTTCCAAATCTTTCTCATTCTCATCATTACTATGCAACTTATTCATCATCCATTCATCTCCAACAACTTTTTCATTTTAACTCAACGCTTTCTTTTAATTAATTTTTATTTTTCTTTTTATTTTACAGGTTGGAACAATGTAAAAAGGGTAAGTTTTAACATTTATCATATAAGAAATGAAAAGTCACTCTTTTTCCAAATCTTTCTCATTCTCATCATTACTATGCAACTTATTCATCATCCATTCATCTACAACAATTTTCTCATTTTAACTCAACGCTTTCTTTTAATTAATTTTTAGTTTTCTTTTTATTTTACAGGTTGGAACAATGTAAAAAGGGTAAGTTTTAACGTTTATCATATAAGAAAAGAAAAGTCACTCTTTTTCCAAATCTATCTCCTTCTCATCATTACTATGCAACTTATTCATCATCCATTCATCTCCAACAATTTTTTCGTTTTAACTCAACGCTTTCTTTTAATTAATTTTTAGTTTTCTTTTTATTTTACAGGTTGGAACAATGTAAAAAGGGTAAGTTTTAACGTTTATCATATAAGAAATGAAAAGTCACTCTTTTTCCAAATCTTTCTCATTCTCATCATTACTATGCAACTTATTCATCATCCATTCATCTCCAACAATTTTCTCATTTTAACTCAACGCTTTCTTTTAATTTATTTTTATTTTTCTTTTTATTTTAAAGGTTGGAACAATGAAAAAAGGGTAAGTTTTAACGTTAATCATATAAGAAACGAAAAGTCACTCTTTTTCCAAATCTTTCTCATTCTCATCATTACTATGCAACTTATTCATCATCCATTCATCTCCAACAATTTTCTCATTTTAACTCAACGCTTTCTTTTAATTAATTTTTATATTTCTTTTTATTTTACAGGTTGGAACAATGTAAAAAGGATAAGTTTTAACGTTTATCATATAAGAAAGGAAAAGTCACTCTTTTTCCAAATCTTTCTCATTCTCATCATTACTATGCAACTTATTCATCATCCATTCATCTCCAACAATTTTCTCATTTTAACTCAATGCTTTCTTTTAATTAATTTTAATTTTTCTTTTTATTTTATAGGTTGGAACAATGTAAAAAGGGTAAGTTTTAACGTTTATCATATAAGAAACGAAAAGTCACTCTTTTTCCAAATCTTTCTCATTCTTATCATTACTATGCAACTTATTCATCATCCATTCATCTCCAACAATTTTCTCATTTTTACTCAACACTTTCTTTTAATTAATTTTTATTTTTTTTTTATTTTCCAGGTTGGAACAATGTAAAAAGGGTAAGTTTTAACGTTTATCATATAAGAAAAGAAAAGTCACTCTTTTTTACCTAAATTTGACACGTGGTTGGCCTCAAAATTCAGCATTATCATATTTGTTATTCCAATTCCAAATCTTTCCAATTCTACGGTTTCTTTTTCCAAATCTTTCTCATTCTCATTATTACTATGCAACTTATTCATCATCCATTCATCTCCAACAATTTTCTCATTTTAATTCAACGCTTTCTTTTAAATAATTTTTATTTTTATTTTTATTTTACAGGTTGGAACAATGTAAAAAGGGTATGTTTTAACGTTTATCATATAAGAAAATAAAAGTCACTCTTTTTCCAAATCTTTCTCATTCTCATCATTACTATGCAACTTATTCATCATCCATTCATCTCCAACAATTTTTTCGTTTTAACTCAACGCTTTCTTTTAATTAATTTTTATTTTTATTTTTATTTTACAGGTTGGAACAATGTAAAAAGGGTAAGTTTTAACGTTTATCATATAAGAAACGAAAAGTCACTCTTTTTCCAAATCTTTCTCATTCTCATCATTACTATGCAACTTATTCATCATCCATTCATCTACAACAATTTTCTCATTTTAACTCAACGCTTTCTTTTAATTAATTTTTAGTTTTCTTTTTATTTTACAGGTTGGAACAATGTAAAAAGGGTAAGTTTTAACGTTTATCATATAAGAAAAGAAAAGTCACTCTTTTTCCAAATCTATCTCCTTCTCATCATTACTATGCAACTTATTCATCATCCATTCATCTCCAACAATTTTTTCGTTTTAACTCAACGCTTTCTTTTAATTAATTTTTAGTTTTCTTTTTATTTTACAGGTTGGAACAATGTAAAAAGGGTAAGTTTTAACGTTTATCATATAAGAAATGAAAAGTCACTCTTTTTCCAAATCTTTCTCATTCTCATCATTAATATGCAACTTATTCATCATCCATTCATCTCCAACAATTTTCTCATTTTAACTCAACGCTTTCTTTTAATTTATTTTTATTTTTCTTTTTATTTTAAAGGTTGGAACAATGAAAAAAGGGTAAGTTTTAACGTTAATCATATAAGAAACGAAAAGTCACTCTTTTTCCAAATCTTTCTCATTCTCATCATTACTATGCAACTTATTCATCATCCATTCATCTCCAACAATTTTCTCATTTTAACTCAACGCTTTCTTTTAATTAATTTTTATATTTCTTTTTATTTTACAGGTTGGAACAATATAAAAAGGATAAGTTTTAACGTTTATCATATAAGAAAGGAAAAGTCACTCTTTTTCCAAATCTTTCTCATTCTCATCATTACTATGCAACTTATTCATCATCCATTCATCTCCAACAATATTCTCATTTTAACTCAACGCTTTCTTTTAATTAATTTTTCTTTTTCTTTTTATTTTACAGGTTGGAACAATGTAAAAAGGGTAAGTTTTAACGTTTATCATATAAGAAACGAAAAGTCACTCTTTTTCTAAATCTTTCTCATTCTCATCATTACTATACAACTTATTCATCATCCATTCATCTCCAACAATTTTCTCATTTTAACTCAACACTTTCTTTTAATTAATTTTTATTTTTCTTTTTATTTTCCAGGTTGGAACAATGTAAAAAGGGTAAGTTTTAACGTTTTTCATATAAGAAAAGAAAAGTCACTCTTTTTTACCTAAATTTGACACGTGGTTGGCCTCAAAATTCAGCATTATCATATTTGTTATTCCAATTCCAAATCTTTCCAATTCTACGGTTTCTTTTTCCAAATCTTTCTCATTCTCATTATTACTATGCAACTTATTCATCATCCATTCATCTCCAACAATTTTCTCATTTTAATTCAACGCTTTCTTTTAAATAATTTTTATTTTTATTTTTATTTTACAGGTTGGAACAACGTAAAAAGGGTATGTTTTAACGTTTATCATATAAGAAAAGAAAAGTCACTCTTTTTCCAAATCTTTCTCATTGTCATCATTACTATGCAACTTATTCATCATCCATTCATCTACAACAATTTTCTCATTTTAACTCAAAGCTTTCTTTTAATTAAATTTTTTTTTTACAGGTTAGAATAATGTAAAAAGGGTAAATTTTAGCGTTTATAATATAAGAAACGAAAAGTCACTCTTTTTCCAAATCTTTCTCATTCTCATCATTACTATGCAACTTATTCATCATCCATTCATTTCCAACAATTTTCTCATTTTAACTCAACGCTTTCTTTTAATTAATTTTTATTTTTATTTTTATTTTATAGTTTGGAAAAATGTAAAAAGGGTAAGTTTTAACGTTTATCATATAAGAAACGAAAAGTTACTCTTTTTCAAAATCTTTCTCATTCTCATCATTACTATGCAACTTATTCATCATCCATTCATCTCCAATAATTTTCTCATTTTAACTCAAAGCTTTCTTTTAATTAATTTTTATTTTTCTTTTTATTTTACAGGTTGGAACAATGTAAAAAGGGTAAGTTTTAACGTTTATCATATAAGAAACGAAAAGTCACTCTTTTTCCAAATCTTTCTCATTCTCATCATTACTATGCAACTTATTCATCATCCATTCATCTCCAACAAATTTTTCATTTTAACTCAACGCTTTCTTTTAATTAATTTTTATTTTTCTTTTTATTTTACAGGTTGGAACAATGTAAAAAGGGTAAGTTTTAACATTTATCATATAAGAAATGAAAAGTCACTCTTTTTCCAAATCTTTCTCATTCTCATCATTACTATGCAACTTATTCATCATCCATTCATCTCCAACAATTTTCTCATTTTAACTCAACGCTTTCTTTTAATTAATTTTTATTTTTCTTTTTATTTTATAGGTTGGAACAATGTAAAAAGGGTAAGTTTTAACGTTTATCATATAAGAAACGAAAAGTCACTCTTTTTCCAAATCTTTCTCATTCTCATCATTACTATGCAACTTATTCATCATCCATTCATCTCCAACAATTTTCTCATTTTAACTCAACGCTTTCTTTTAATTAATTTTTTTTTTTTTTTATTTTATAGGTTGGAAAAATGTAAAAAGGGTAAGTTTTAACGTTTATCATATAAGAAACGAAAAGTTACTCTTTTTCAAAATCTTTCTCATTCTCATCATTACTATGCAACTTATTCATCATCCATTCATCTCCAATAATTTTCTCATTTTAACTCAAAGCTTTCTTTTAATTAATTTTTATTTTTATTTTTATTTTACAGGTTGGAACAATGTAAAAAGGGTAAGTTTTAACGTTTATCATATAAGAAACGAAAAGTCACTCTTTTTCCAAATCTTTCTCATTCTCATCATTACTATGCAACTTATTCATCATCCATTCATCTCCAACAACTTTTTCATTTTAACTCAACGCTTTCTTTTAATTAATTTTTATTTTTCTTTTTATTTTACAGGTTGGAACAATGTAAAAAGGGTAAGTTTTAACATTTATCATATAAGAAATGAAAAGTCACTCTTTTTCCAAATCTTTCTCATTCTCATCATTACTATGCAACTTATTCATCATCCATTCATCTCCAACAATTTTCTCATTTTAACTCAACGCTTTCTTTTAATTAATTTTTATTTTTCTTTTTATTTTATAGGTTGGAACAATGTAAAAAGGGTAAGTTTTAACGTTTATCATATAAGAAACGAAAAGTCACTCTTTTTCCAAATCTTTCTCATTCTCATCATTACTATGCAACTTATTCATCATCCATTCATCTCCAACAATTTTCTCATTTTAACTCAACGCTTTCTTTTAATAAATTTTTCTTTTTCTTTTTATTTTACAGGTTGGAACAATGTAAAAAGGGTAAGTTTTAACGTTTATCATATAAGAAATGAAAAGTCACTCTTTTTCCAAATCTTTCTCATTCTCATCATTACTATGCACCTTATTCATCATCCATTCATCTCCAACAATTTTCTCATTTTAACTCAACGCTTTCTTTTAATTAATTTTTATTTTTCTTTTTATTTTATAGGTAGGAACAAGGTAAAAAGGGTAAGTTTTAACGTTTATCATATAAGAAACGAAAAGTCACTCTTTTTCCAAATCTTTCTCATTCTCATCATTACTATGCAACTTATTCATCATCCATTCATCTCCAACAATTTTCTCATTTTAACTCAACACTTTCTTTTAATTAATTTTTATTTTTCTTTTTATTTTCCAGGTTGGAACAATGTAAAAAGGGTAAGTTTTAACGTTTATCATATAAGAAAAGAAAAGTCACTCTTTTTTACCTAAATTTGACACGTGGTTGGCCTCAAAATTCAGCATTATCATATTTGTTATTCCAATTCCAAATCTTTCCAATTCTACGGTTTCTTTTTCCAAATCTTTCTCATTCTCATTATTACTATGCAACTTATTCATCATCCATTCATCTCCAACAATTTTCTCATTTTAATTCAACGCTTTCTTTTAAATAATTTTTATTTTTATTTTTATTTTACAGGTTGGAACAATGTAAAAAGGGTATGTTTTAACGTTTATCATATAAGAAAAGAAAAGTCACTCTTTTTCCAAATCTTTCTCATTCTCATCATTACTATGCAACTTATTCATCATCCATTCATCTACAACAATTTTCTCATTTTAACTCAAAGCTTTCTTTTAATTAAATTTTTTTTTTACAGGTTAGAATAATGTAAAAAGGGTAAATTTTAGCGTTTATAATATAAGAAACGAAAAGTCACTCTTTTTCCAAATCTTTCTCATTCTCATCATTACTATGCAACTTATTCATCATCCATTCATTTCCAACAATTTTCTCATTTTAACTCAACGCTTTCTTTTAATTAATTTTTATTTTTATTTTTATTTTATAGGTTGGAAAAATGTAAAAAGGGTAAGTTTTAACGTTTATCATATAAGAAACGAAAAGTTACTCTTTTTCAAAATCTTTCTCATTCTCATCATTACTATGCAACTTATTCATCATCCATTCATCTTCAATAATTTTCTCATTTTAACTCAAAGCTTTCTTTTAATTAATTTTTATTTTTCTTTTTATTTTACAGGTTGGAACAATGTAAAAAGGGTAAGTTTTAACGTTTATCATATAAGAAAGGAAAAGTCACTCTTTTTCCAAATCTTTCTCATTCTCATCATTACTATGCAACTTATTCATCATCCATTCATCTCCAACAACTTTTTCATTTTAACTCAACGCTTTCTTTTAATTAATTTTTATTTTTCTTTTTATTTTACAGGTTGGAACAATGTAAAAAGGGTAAGTTTTAACATTTATCATATAAGAAATGAAAAGTCACTCTTTTTCCAAATCTTTCTCATTCTCATCATTACTATGCAACTTATTCATCATCCATTCATCTCCAACAATTTTCTCATTTTAACTCAACGCTTTCTTTTAATTAATTTTTATTTTTCTTTTTATTTTATAGGTTGGAACAATGTAAAAAGGGTAAGTTTTAACGTTTATCATATAAGAAACGAAAAGTCACTCTTTTTCCAAATCTTTCTCATTCTCATCATTACTATGCAACTTATTCATCATCCATTCATCTCCAACAATTTTCTCATTTTAACTCAACGCTTTCTTTTAATTAATTTTTATTTTTCTTTTTATTTTATAGGTTGGAACAATGTAAAAAGGGTAAGTTTTAACGTTTATCATATAAGAAACGAAAAGTCACTCTTTTTCCAAATCTTTCTCATTCTCATCATTACTATGCAACTTATTCATCATCCATTCATCTCCAACAATTTTCTCATTTTAACTCAACGCTTTCTTTTAATTAATTTTTATTTTTCTTTTTATTTTATAGGTTGGAACAATGTAAAAAGGGTAAGTTTTAACGTTTATCATATAAGAAACGAAAAGTCACTCTTTTTCCAAATCTTTCTCATTCTCATCATTACTATGCAACTTATTCATCATCCATTCATCTCCAACAATTTTCTCATTTTAACTCAACGCTTTCTTTTAATTAATTTTTCTTTTTCTTTTTATTTTATAGGTTGGAAAAATGTAAAAAGGGTAAGTTTTAACGTTTATCATATAAGAAACGAAAAGTCACTCTTTTTCAAAATCTTTCTCTTTCTCATCATTACTATGCAACTTATTCATCATCCATTCATCTCCAATAATTTTCTCATTTTAACTCAAAGCTTTCTTTTAATTAATTTTTATTTTTCTTTTTATTTTACAGGTTGGAACAATGTAAAAAGGGTAAGTTTTAACGTTTATCATATATGAAACGAAAAGTCACTCTTTTTCCAAATCTTTCTCATTCTCATCATTACTATGCAACTTATTCATCATCCATTCATCTCCAACAATTTTCTCATTTTAACTCAACGCTTTCTTTTAATTAATTTTTATTTTTATTTTTATTTTACAGGTTGGAACAATGTAAAAAGGGTAAGTTTTAACGTTTATCATATAAGAAACGAAAAGTCACTCTTTTTCCAAATATTTCTCATTCTCATCATTACTATGCAACTTATTCATCATCCATTCATCTCCAACAATTTTCTCATTTTAACTCAACGCTTTCTTTTAATTAATTTTTATATTTCGTTTTATTTTACAGGTTGGAACAATGTAAAAAGGATAAGTTTTAACGTTTATCATATAAGAAACGAAAAGTCACTCTTTTTCCAAATCTTTCTCATTCTCATCATTACTATGCAACTTATTCATCATCCATTCATCTCCAACAATTTTCTCATTTTAACTCAACGCTTTCTTTTAATTAATTTTTATATTTCTTTTTATTTTACAGGTTGGAACAATGTAAAAAGGATAAGTTTTAACGTTTATCATATAAGAAACGAAAAGTCACTCTTTTTCCAAATCTTTCTCATTCTCATTATTACTATGCAACTTATTCATCATCCATTCATCTCCAACAATTTTCTCATTTTAATTCAACGCTTTCTTTTAATTAATTTTTATATTTCTTTTTATTTTACAGGTTGGAACAATGTAAAAAGGATAAGTTTTAACGTTTATCATATAAGAAAGGAAAAGTCACTCTTTTTCCAAATCTTTCTCATTCTCATCATTACTATGCAACTTATTCATCATCCATTCATCTCCAACAATTTTCTCATTTTAACTCAACGCTTTCTTTTAATTAATTTTTCTTTTTCTTTTTATTTTACAGGTTGGAACAATGTAAAAAGGGTAAGTTTTAACGTTTATCATATAAGAAACGAAAGGTCACTCTTTTTCAAAATCTTTCTCTTTCTCATCATTACTATGCAACTTATTCATCATCCATTCATCTCCAATAATTTTCTCATTTTAACTCAAAGCTTTCTTTTAATTAATTTTTATTTTTCTTTTTATTTTACAGGTTGGAACAATGTAAAAAGGGTAAGTTTTAACGTTTATCATATATGAAACGAAAAGTCACTCTTTTTCCAAATCTTTCTCATTCTCATCATTACTATGCAACTTATTCATCATCCATTCATCTCCAACAATTTTCTCATTTTAACTCAACGCTTTCTTTTAATTAATTTTTATTTTTATTTTTATTTTACAGGTTGGAACAATGTAAAAAGGGTAAGTTTTAACGTTTATCATATAAGAAACGAAAAGTCACTCTTTTTCCAAATATTTCTCATTCTCATCATTACTATGCAACTTATTCATCATCCATTCATCTCCAACAATTTTCTCATTTTAACTCAACGCTTTCTTTTAATTAATTTTTATATTTCGTTTTATTTTACAGGTTGGAACAATGTAAAAAGGATAAGTTTTAACGTTTATCATATAAGAAACGAAAAGTCACTCTTTTTCCAAATCTTTCTCATTCTCATCATTACTATGCAACTTATTCATCATCCATTCATCTCCAACAATTTTCTCATTTTAACTCAACGCTTTCTTTTAATTAATTTTTATATTTCTTTTTATTTTACAGGTTGGAACAATGTAAAAAGGATAAGTTTTAACGTTTATCATATAAGAAACGAAAAGTCACTCTTTTTCCAAATCTTTCTCATTCTCATTATTACTATGCAACTTATTCATCATCCATTCATCTCCAACAATTTTCTCATTTTAATTCAACGCTTTCTTTTAATTAATTTTTATATTTCTTTTTATTTTACAGGTTGGAACAATGTAAAAAGGATAAGTTTTAACGTTTATCATATAAGAAAGGAAAAGTCACTCTTTTTCCAAATCTTTCTCATTCTCATCATTACTATGCAACTTATTCATCATCCATTCATCTCCAACAATTTTCTCATTTTAACTCAACGCTTTCTTTTAATTAATTTTTCTTTTTCTTTTTATTTTACAGGTTGGAACAATGTAAAAAGGGTAAGTTTTAACGTTTATCATATAAGAAACGAAAGGTCACTCTTTTTCTAAATCTTTCTCATTCTCATCATTACTATACAACTTATTCATCATCCATTCATCTCCAACAATTTTCTCATTTTAACTCAACACTTTCTTTTAATTAATTTTTATTTTTCTTTTTATTTTAGAGGTTGGAACAATGTAAAAAGGGTAAGTTTTAACGTTTATCATATAAGAAACGAAAAGTCACTCTTTTTCCAAATCTTTCTCATTCTCATCATTACTATGCAACTTATTCATCATCCATTCATCTCCAACAATTTTCTCATTTTAACTCAACGCTTTCTTTTAATTTATTTTTATTTTTCTTTTTATTTTACAGGTTGGAACAATGTAAAAAAGATAAGTTTTAACGTTTATCATATAAGAAACGAAAAGTCACTCTTTTTCCAAATCTTTCTCATTCTCATCATTACTATGCAACTTATTCATCATCCATTCATCTCCAACAATTTTCTCATTTTAACTCAACGCTTTCTTTTAATTAATTTTTATTTTTCTTTTTATTTTATAGGTTGGAACAATGTAAAAAGGGTAAGTTTTAACGTTTATCATATAAGAAACGAAAAGTCACTCTTTTTCCAAATCTTTCTCATTCTCATCATTACTATGCAACTTATTCATCATCCATTCATCTCCAACAATTTTCTCATTTTAACTCAACGCTTTCTTTTAATTAATTTTTATTTTTCTTTTTATTTTATAGGTTGGAACAATGTAAAAAGGGTAAGTTTTAACGTTTATCATATAAGAAACGAAAAGTCACTCTTTTTCCAAATCTTTCTCATTCTCATCATTACTATGCAACTTATTCATCATCCATTCATCTCCAACAATTTTCTCATTTTAACTCAACGCTTTCTTTTAATTAATTTTTCTTTTTCTTTTTATTTTATAGGTTGGAAAAATGTAAAAAGGGTAAGTTTTAACGTTTATCATATAAGAAACGAAAAGTCACTCTTTTTCAAAATCTTTCTCTTTCTCATCATTACTATGCAACTTATTCATCATCCATTCATCTCCAATAATTTTCTCATTTTAACTCAAAGCTTTCTTTTAATTAATTTTTATTTTTCTTTTTATTTTACAGGTTGGAACAATGTAAAAAGGGTAAGTTTTAACGTTTATCATATATGAAACGAAAAGTCACTCTTTTTCCAAATCTTTCTCATTCTCATCATTACTATGCAACTTATTCATCATCCATTCATCTCCAACAATTTTCTCATTTTAACTCAACGCTTTCTTTTAATTAATTTTTATTTTTATTTTTATTTTACAGGTTGGAACAATGTAAAAAGGGTAAGTTTTAACGTTTATCATATAAGAAACGAAAAGTCACTCTTTTTCCAAATCTTTCTCATTCTCATCATTACTATGCAACTTATTCATCATCCATTCATCTCCAACAATTTTCTCATTTTAACTCAACGCTTTCTTTTAATTAATTTTTATATTTCTTTTTATTTTACAGGTTGGAACAATGTAAAAAGGATAAGTTTTAACGTTTATCATATAAGAAACGAAAAGTCACTCTTTTTCCAAATCTTTCTCATTCTCATCATTACTATGCAACTTATTCATCATCCATCATCTCCAACAATTTTCTCATTTTAACTCAACGCTTTCTTTTAATTAATTTTTATATTTCTTTTTATTTTACAGGTTGGAACAATGTAAAAAGGATAAGTTTTAACGTTTATCATATAAGAAACGAAAAGTCACTCTTTTTCCAAATCTTTCTCATTCTCATTATTACTATGCAACTTATTCATCATCCATTCATCTCCAACAATTTTCTCATTTTAATTCAACGCTTTCTTTTAATTAATTTTTATATTTCTTTTTATTTTACAGGTTGGAACAATGTAAAAAGGATAAGTTTTAACGTTTATCATATAAGAAAGGAAAAGTCACACTTTTTCCAAATCTTTCTCATTCTCATCATTACTATGCAACTTATTCATCATCCATTCATCTCCAACAATTTTCTCATTTTAACTTAACGCTTTCTTTTAATTAATTTTTCTTTTTCTTTTTATTTTACAGGTTGGAACAATGTAAAAAGGGTAAGTTTTAACGTTTATCATATAAGAAACGAAAGGTCACTCTTTTTCTAAATCTTTCTCATTCTCATCATTACTATACAACTTATTCATCATCCATTCATCTCCAACAATTTTCTCATTTTAACTCAACACTTTCTTTTAATTAATTTTTATTTTTATTTTTATTTTAGAGGTTGGAACAATGTAAAAAGGGTAAGTTTTAACGTTTATCATATAAGAAACGAAAAGTCACTCTTTTTCCAAATCTTTCTCATTCTCATCATTACTATGCAACTTATTCATCATCCATTCATCTCCAACAATTTTCTCATTTTAACTCAACGCTTTCTTTTAATTAATTTTTATATTTCTTTTTATTTTACAGGTTGGAACAATGTAAAAAAGATAAGTTTTAACGTTTATCATATAAGAAAGGAAAAGTCACTCTTTTTCCAAATCTTTCTCATTCTCATCATTACTATGCAACTTATTCATCATCCATTCATCTCCAACAATTTTCTCATTTTAACTCAACGCTTTCTTTTAATTAATTTTTCTTTTTATTTTTATTTTACAGGTTGGAACAATGTAAAAAGGGTAAGTTTTAACGTTTATCATATAAGAAACGAAAAGTCACTCTTTTTCTAAATCTTTCTCATTCTCATCATTACTATACAACTTATTCATCATCCATTCATCTCCAACAATTTTCTCATTTTAACTCAACACTTTCTTTTAATTAATTTTTATTTTTCTTTTTATTTTCCAGGTTGGAACAATGTAAAAAGGGTAAGTTTTAACGTTTATCATATAATAAAAGAAAAGTCACTCTTTTTTACCTAAATTTGACACGTGGTTGACCTCAAAATTCAGCATTATCATATTTGTTATTCCAATTCCAAATCTTTCCAATTCTACGGTTTCTTTTTCCAAATCTTTCTCATTCTCATTATTACTATGCAACTTATTCATCATCCATTCATCTCCAACAATTTTCTCATTTTAATTCAACGCTTTCTTTTAAATAATATTTATTTTTATTTTTATTTTACAGGTTGGAACAATGTAAAAAGGGTACGTTTTAACGTTTATCATATAAGAAAAGAAAAGTCACTCTTTTTCCAAATCTTTCTCATTCTCATCATTACTATGCAACTTATTCATCATCCATTCATCTACAACAATTTTCTCATTTTAACTCAAAGCTTTCTTTTAATTAAATTTTTTTTTACAGGTTAGAATAATGTAAAAAGGGTAAATTTTAGCGTTTATAATATAAGAAACGAAAAGTCACTCTTTTTCCAAATCTTTCTCATTCTCATCATTACTATGCAACTTATTCATCATCCATTCATCTCCAACAATTTTCTCATTTTAACTCAACGCTTTCTTTTAATTAATTTTTCTTTTTCTTTTTATTTTACAGGTTGGAACAATGTAAAAAGGGTAAGTTTTAACGTTTATCATATAAGAAACGAAAGGTCACTCTTTTTCTAAATCTTTCTCATTCTCATCATTACTATACAACTTATTCATCATCCATTCATCTCCAACAATTTTCTCATTTTAACTCAACACTTTCTTTTAATTAATTTTTATTTTTCTTTTTATTTTAGAGGTTGGAACAATGTAAAAAGGGTAAGTTTTAACGTTTATCATATAAGAAACGAAAAGTCACTCTTTTTCCAAATCTTTCTCATTCTCATTATTACTATGCAACTTATTCATCATCCATTCATCTCCAACAATTTTCTCATTTTAATTCAACGCTTTCTTTTAATTAATTTTTATATTTCTTTTTATTTTACAGGTTGGAACAATGTAAAAAGGATAAGTTTTAACGTTTATCATATAAGAAAGGAAAAGTCACTCTTTTTCCAAATCTTTCTCATTCTCATCATTACTATGCAACTTATTCATCATCCATTCATCTCCAACAATTTTCTCATTTTAACTCAACGCTTTCTTTTAATTAATTTTTCTTTTTCTTTTTATTTTACAGGTTGGAACAATGTAAAAAGGGTAAGTTTTAACGTTTATCATATAAGAAACGAAAGGTCACTCTTTTTCCAAATCTTTCTCATTCTCATCATTACTATACAACTTATTCATCATCCATTCATCTCCAACAATTTTCTCATTTTAACTCAACGCTTTCTTTTAATTAATTTTTATATTTCTTTTTATTTTAGAGGTTGGAACAATGTAAAAAGGATAAGTTTTAACGTTTATCATATAAGAAACGAAAAGTCACTCTTTTTCCAAATCTTTCTCATTCTCATCATTACTATGCAACTTATTCATCATCCATTCATCTCCAACAATTTTCTCATTTTAACTCAACGCTTTCTTTTAATTAATTTTTATATTTCTTTTTATTTTACAGGTTGGAACAATGTAAAAAAGATAAGTTTTAACGTTTATCATATAAGAAAGGAAAAGTCACTCTTTTTCCAAATCTTTCTCATTCTCATCATTACTATGCAACTTATTCATCATCCATTCATCTCCAACAATTTTCTCATTTTAACTCAACGCTTTCTTTTAATTAATTTTTCTTTTTCTTTTTATTTTCCAGGTTGGAACAATGTAAAAAGGGTAAGTTTTAACGTTTATCATATAATAAAAGAAAAGTCACTCTTTTTTACCTAAATTTGACACGTGGTTGGCCTCAAAATTCAGCATTATCATATTTGTTATTCCAATTCCAAATCTTTCCAATTCTACGGTTTCTTTTTCCAAATCTTTCTCATTCTCATTATTACTATGCAACTTATTCATCATCCATTCATCTCCAACAATTTTCTCATTTTAATTCAACGCTTTCTTTTAATTAATTTTTATATTTCTTTTTATTTTACAGGTTGGAACAATTTAAAAAGGATAAGTTTTAACGTTTATCATATAAGAAAGGAAAAGTCACTCTTTTTCCAAATCATTCTCATTCTCATCATTACTATGCAACTTATTCATCATCCATTCATCTCCAACAATTTTCTCATTTTAACTCAACGCTTTCTTTTAATTAATTTTTCTTTTTATTTTTATTTTACAGGTTGGAACAATGTAAAAAGGGTAAGTTTTAACGTTTATCATATAAGAAACGAAAGGTCACTCTTTTTCTAAATCTTTCTCATTCTCATCATTACTATACAACTTATTCATCATCCATTCATCTCCAACAATTTTCTCATTTTAACTCAACACTTTCTTTTAATTAATTTTTATTTTTCTTTTTATTTTCCAGGTTGGAACAATGTAAAAAGGGTAAGTTTTAACGTTTATCATATAATAAAAGAAAAGTCACTCTTTTTTACCTAAATTTGACACGTGGTTGGCCTCGAAATTCAGCATTATCATATTTGTTATTCCAATTCCAAATCTTTCCAATTCTACGGTTTCTTTTTCCAAATCTTTCTCATTCTCATTATTACTATGCAACTTATTCATCATCCATTCATCTCCAACAATTTTCTCATTTTAATTCAACGCTTTCTTTTAAATAATATTTATTTTAATTTTTATTTTACAGGTTGGAACAATGTAAAAAGGGTACGTTTTAACGTTTATCATATAAGAAAAGAAAAGTCACTCTTTTTCCAAATCTTTCTCATTCTCATCATTACTATGCAACTTATTCATCATCCATTCATCTACAACAATTTTCTCATTTTAACTCAAAGCTTTCTTTTAATTAAATTTTTTTTTACAGGTTAGAATAATGTAAAAAGGGTAAATTTTAGCGTTTATAATAAAAGAAACGAAAAGACACTCTTTTTCCAAATCTTTCTCATTCTCATCATTACTATGCAACTTATTCATCATCCATTCATCTCCAACAATTTTCTCATTTTAACTCAACGCTTTCTTTTAATTAATTTTTATTTTTCTTTTTATTTTATAGGTTGGAAAAATGTAAAAAGGGTAAGTTTTAACGTTTATCATATAAGAAACGAAAATTCACTCTTTTTCAAAATCTTTCTCTTTCTCATCATTACTATGCAACTTATTCATCATCCAGTCATCTCCAATAATTTTCTCATTTTAACTCAAAGCTTTCTTTTAATTAATTTTTATTTTTCTTTTTATTTTACAGGTTGGAACAATGTAAAAAGGGTAAGTTTTAACGTTTATCATATAAGAAAGGAAAAGTCACTCTTTTTCCAAATCTTTCTCATTCTCATCATTACTATGCAACTTATTCATCATCCATTCATCTCCAACAATTTTCTCATTTTAACTCAACGCTTTCTTTTAATTAATTTTTCTTTTTCTTTTTATTTTACAGGTTGGAACAATGTAAAAAGGGTAAGTTTTAACGTTTATCATATAATAAAAGAAAAGTCACTCTTTTTTACCTAAATTTGACACGTGGTTGGCCTCAAAATTCAGCATTATCATATTTGTTATTCCAATTCCAAATCTTTCCAATTCTACGGTTTCTTTTTCCAAATCTTTCTCATTCTCATTATTACTATGCAACTTATTCATCATCCATTCATCTCCAACAATTTTCTCATTTTAATTCAACGCTTTCTTTTAATTAATTTTTATATTTCTTTTTATTTTACAGGTTGGAACAATGTAAAAAGGATAAGTTTTAACGTTTATCATATAAGAAAGGAAAAGTCACTCTTTTTCCAAATCATTCTCATTCTCATCATTACTATGCAACTTATTCATCATCCATTCATCTCCAACAATTTTCTCATTTTAACTCAACGCTTTCTTTTAATTAATTTTTCTTTTTCTTTTTATTTTACAGGTTGGAACAATGTAAAAAGGGTAAGTTTTAACGTTTATCATATAAGAAACGAAAGGTCACTCTTTTTCTAAATCTTTCTCATTCTCATCATTACTATACAACTTATTCATCATCCATTCATCTCCAACAATTTTCTCATTTTAACTCAACACTTTCTTTTAATTAATTTTTATTTTTCTTTTTATTTTCCAGGTTGGAACAATGTAAAAAGGGTAAGTTTTAACGTTTATCATATAATAAAAGAAAAGTCACTCTTTTTTACCTAAATTTGACACGTGGTTGGCCTCAAAATTCAGCATTATCATATTTGTTATTCCAATTCCAAATCTTTCCAATTCTACGGTTTCTTTTTCCAAATCTTTCTCATTCTCATTATTACTATGCAACTTATTCATCATCCATTCATCTCCAACAATTTTCTCATTTTAATTCAACGCTTTCTTTTAATTAATTTTTATATTTCTTTTTATTTTACAGGTTGGAACAATGTAAAAAGGATAAGTTTTAACGTTTATCATATAAGAAAGGAAAAGTCACTCTTTTTCCAAATCATTCTCATTCTCATCATTACTATGCAACTTATTCATCATCCATTCATCTCCAACAATTTTCTCATTTTAACTCAACGCTTTCTTTTAATTAATTTTTCTTTTTCTTTTTATTTTACAGGTTGGAACAATGTAAAAAGGGTAAGTTTTAACGTTTATCATATAAGAAACGAAAGGTCACTCTTTTTCTAAATCTTTCTCATTCTCATCATTACTATACAACTTATTCATCATCCATTCATCTCCAACAATTTTCTCATTTTAACTCAACACTTTCTTTTAATTAATTTTTATTTTTCTTTTTATTTTCCAGGTTGGAACAATGTAAAAAGGGTAAGTTTTAACGTTTATCATATAATAAAAGAAAAGTCACTCTTTTTTACCTAAATTTGACACGTGGTTGGCCTCAAAATTCAGCATTATCATATTTGTTATTCCAATTCCAAATCTTTCCAATTCTACGGTTTCTTTTTCCAAATCTTTCTCATTCTCATTATTACTATGCAACTTATTCATCATCCATTCATCTCCAACAATTTTCTCATTTTAATTCAACGCTTTCTTTTAAATAATATTTATTTTAATTTTTATTTTACAGGTTGGAACAATGTAAAAAGGGTACGTTTTAACGTTTATCATATAAGAAAAGAAAAGTCACTCTTTTTCCAAATCTTTCTCATTCTCATCATTACTATGCAACTTATTCATCATCCATTCATCTACAACAATTTTCTCATTTTAACTCAAAGCTTTCTTTTAATTAAATTTTTTTTTACAGGTTAGAATAATGTAAAAAGGGTAAATTTTAGCGTTTATAATAAAAGAAACGAAAAGACACTCTTTTTCCAAATCTTTCTCATTCTCATCATTACTATGCAACTTATTCATCATCCATTCATCTCCAACAATTTTCTCATTTTAACTCAACGCTTTCTTTTAATTAATTTTTATTTTTCTTTTTATTTTATAGGTTGGAAAAATGTAAAAAGGGTAAGTTTTAACGTTTATCATATAAGAAACGAAAATTCACTCTTTTTCAAAATCTTTCTCTTTCTCATCATTACTATGCAACTTATTCATCATCCAGTCATCTCCAATAATTTTCTCATTTTAACTCAATGCTTTCTTTTAATTAATTTTTATTTTTCTTTTTATTTTACAGGTTGGAACAATGTAAAAAGGGTAAGTTTTAACGTTTATCATATAAGAAACGAAAAGTCACTCTTTTTCCAAATCTTTCTCATTCTCATCATTACTATGCAACTTATTCATCATCCATTCATCTCCAACAATTTTCTCATTTTAACTCAACGCTTTCTTTTAATTAATTTTTCTTTTTCTTTTTATTTTCCAGGTTGGAACAATGTAAAAAGGGTAAGTTTTAACGTTTATCATATAATAAAAGAAAAGTCACTCTTTTTTACCTAAATTTGACACGTGGTTGGCCTCAAAATTCAGCATTATCATATTTGTTATTCCAATTCCTAATCTTTCCAATTCTACGGTTTCTTTTCCCAAATCTTTCTCATTCTCATTATTACTATGCAACTTATTCATCATCCATTCATCTCCAACAATTTTCTCATTTTAATTCAACGCTTTCTTTTAATTAATTTTTATATTTCTTTTTATTTTACAGGTTGGAACAATGTAAAAAGGATAAGTTTTAACGTTTATCATATAAGAAAGGAAAAGTCACTCTTTTTCCAAATCTTTCTCATTCTCATCATTACTATGCAACTTATTCATCATCCATTCATCTCCAACAATTTTCTCATTTTAACTCAACGCTTTCTTTTAATTAATTTTTCTTTTTCTTTTTATTTTACAGGTTGGAACAATGTAAAAAGGGTAAGTTTTAACGTTTATCATATAAGAAACGAAAGGTCACTCTTTTTCTAAATCTTTCTCATTCTCATCATTACTATACAACTTATTCATCATCCATTCATCTCCAACAATTTTCTCATTTTAACTCAACACTTTCTTTTAATTAATTTTTATTTTTTTTTTATTTTCCAGGTTGGAACAATGTAAAAAGGGTAAGTTTTAACGTTTATCATATAATAAAAGAAAAGTCACTCTTTTTTACCTAAATTTGACACGTGGTTGGCCTCAAAATTCAGCATTATCATATTTGTTATTCCAATTCCAAATCTTTCCAATTCTACGGTTTCTTTTTCCAAATCTTTCTCATTCTCATTATTACTATGCAACTTATTCATCATCCATTCATCTCCAACAATTTTCTCATTTTAATTCAACGCTTTCTTTTAAATAATATTTATTTTTATTTTTATTTTACAGGTTGGAACAATGTAAAAAGGGTACGTTTTAACGTTTATCATATAAGAAAAGAAAAGTCACTCTTTTTCCAAATCTTTCTCATTCTCATCATTACTATGCAACTTATTCATCATCCATTCATCTACAACAATTTTCTCATTTTAACTCAAAGCTTTCTTTTAATTAAATTTTTTTTTACAGGTTAGAATAATGTAAAAAGGGTAAATTTTAGCGTTTATAATATAAGAAACGAAAAGACACTCTTTTTCCAAATCTTTCTCATTCTCATCATTACTATGCAACTTATTCATCATCCATTCATCTCCAACAATTTTCTCATTTTAACTCAACGCTTTCTTTTAATTAATTTTTATTTTATAGGTTGGAAAAATGTAAAAAGGGTAAGTTTTAACGTTTATCATATAAGAAACGAAAATTCACTCTTTTTTAAAATCTTTCTCTTTCTCATCATTACTATGCAACTTATTCATCATCCATTCATCTCCAATAATTTTCTCATTTTAACTCAAAGCTTTCTTTTAATTAATTTTTATTTTTCTTTTTATTTTACAGGTTGGAACAATGTAAAAAGGGTAAGTTTTAACGTTTATCATATAAGAAACGAAAAGTCACTCTTTTTCCAAATCTTTCTCATTCTCATCATTACTATGCAACTTATTCATCATCCATTCATCTCCAACAATTTTCTCATTTTAACTCAACGCTTTCTTTTAATTAATTTTTCTTTTTCTTTTTATTTTCCAGGTTGGAACAATGTAAAAAGGGTAAGTTTTAACGTTTATCATATAATAAAAGAAAAGTCACTCTTTTTTACCTAAATTTGACACGTGGTTGGCCTCAAAATTCAGCATTATCATATTTGTTATTCCAATTCCTAATCTTTCCAATTCTACGGTTTCTTTTCCCAAATCTTTCTCATTCTCATTATTACTATGCAACTTATTCATCATCCATTCATCTCCAACAATTTTCTCATTTTAATTCAACGCTTTCTTTTAATTAATTTTTATATTTCTTTTTATTTTATAGGTTGGAACAATGTAAAAAGGATAAGTTTTAACGTTTATCATATAAGAAAGGAAAAGTCACTCTTTTTCCAAATCTTTCTCATTCTCATCATTACTATGCAACTTATTCATCATCCATTCATCTCCAACAATTTTCTCATTTTAACTCAACGCTTTCTTTTAATTAATTTTTCTTTTTCTTTTTATTTTACAGGTTGGAACAATGTAAAAAGGGTAAGTTTTAACGTTTATCATATAAGAAACGAAAGGTCACTCTTTTTCTAAATCTTTCTCATTCTCATCATTACTATACAACTTATTCATCATCCATTCATCTCCAACAATTTTCTCATTTTAACTCAACACTTTCTTTTAATTAATTTTTATTTTTTTTTTATTTTCCAGGTTGGAACAATGTAAAAAGGGTAAGTTTTAACGTTTATCATATAATAAAAGAAAAGTCACTCTTTTTTACCTAAATTTGACACGTGGTTGGCCTCAAAATTCAGCATTATCATATTTGTTATTCCAATTCCAAATCTTTCCAATTCTACGGTTTCTTTTTCCAAATCTTTCTCATTCTCATTATTACTATGCAACTTATTCATCATCCATTCATCTCCAACAATTTTCTCATTTTAATTCAACGCTTTCTTTTAAATAATATTTATTTTTATTTTTATTTTACAGGTTGGAACAATGTAAAAAGGGTACGTTTTAACGTTTATCATATAAGAAAAGAAAAGTCACTCTTTTTCCAAATCTTTCTCATTCTCATCATTACTATGCAACTTATTCATCATCCATTCATCTACAACAATTTTCTCATTTTAACTCAAAGCTTTCTTTTAATTAAATTTTTTTTTACAGGTTAGAATAATGTAAAAAGGGTAAATTTTAGCGTTTATAATATAAGAAACGAAAAGACACTCTTTTTCCAAATCTTTCTCATTCTCATCATTACTATGCAACTTATTCATCATCCATTCATCTCCAACAATTTTCTCATTTTAACTCAACGCTTTCTTTTAATTAATTTTTATTTTATAGGTTGGAAAAATGTAAAAAGGGTAAGTTTTAACGTTTATCATATAAGAAACGAAAATTCACTCTTTTTCAAAATCTTTCTCTTTCTCATCATTACTATGCAACTTATTCATCATCCAGTCATCTCCAATAATTTTCTCATTTTAACTCAAAGCTTTCTTTTAATTAATTTTTATTTTTCTTTTTATTTTACAGGTTGGAACAATGTAAAAAGGGTAAGTTTTAACGTTTATCATATAAGAAACGAAAAGTCACTCTTTTTCCAAATCTTTCTCATTCTCATCATTACTATGCAACTTATTCATCATCCATTCATCTCCAACAATTTTCTCATTTTAACTCAACGCTTTCTTTTAATTAATTTTTCTTTTTCTTTTTATTTTCCAGGTTGGAACAATGTAAAAAGGGTAAGTTTTAACGTTTATCATATAATAAAAGAAAAGTCACTCTTTTTTACCTAAATTTGACACGTGGTTGGCCTCAAAATTCAGCATTATCATATTTGTTATTCCAATTCCTAATCTTTCCAATTCTACGGTTTCTTTTCCCAAATCTTTCTCATTCTCATTATTACTATGCAACTTATTCATCATCCATTCATCTCCAACAATTTTCTCATTTTAATTCAACGCTTTCTTTTAATTAATTTTTATATTTCTTTTTATTTTACAGGTTGGAACAATGTAAAAAGGATAAGTTTTAACGTTTATCATATAAGAAAGGAAAAGTCACTCTTTTTCCAAATCTTTCTCATTCTCATCATTACTATGCAACTTATTCATCATCCATTCATCTCCAACAATTTTCTCATTTTAACTCAACGCTTTCTTTTAATTAATTTTTCTTTTTCTTTTTATTTTACAGGTTGGAACAATGTAAAAAGGGTAAGTTTTAACGTTTATCATATAAGAAACGAAAGGTCACTCTTTTTCTAAATCTTTCTCATTCTCATCATTACTATACAACTTATTCATCATCCATTCATCTTCAACAATTTTCTCATTTTAACTCAACACTTTCTTTTAATTAATTTTTATTTTTTTTTTATTTTCCAGGTTGGAACAATGTAAAAAGGGTAAGTTTTAACGTTTATCATATAATAAAAGAAAAGTCACTCTTTTTTACCTAAATTTGACACGTGGTTGGCCTCAAAATTCAGCATTATCATATTTGTTATTCCAATTCCAAATCTTTCCAATTCTACGGTTTCTTTTTCCAAATCTTTCTCATTCTCATTATTACTATGCAACTTATTCATCATCCATTCATCTCCAACAATTTTCTCATTTTAATTCAACGCTTTCTTTTAAATAATATTTATTTTAATTTTTATTTTACAGGTTGGAACAATGTAAAAAGGGTACGTTTTAACGTTTATCATATAAGAAAAGAAAAGTCACTCTTTTTCCAAATCTTTCTCATTCTCATCATTACTATGCAACTTATTCATCATCCATTCATCTACAACAATTTTCTCATTTTAACTCAAAGCTTTCTTTTAATTAAATTTTTTTTACAGGTTAGAATAATGTAAAAAGGGTAAATTTTAGCGTTTATAATATAAGAAACGAAAAGACACTCTTTTTCCAAATCTTTCTCATTCTCATCATTACTATGCAACTTATTCATCATCCATTCATCTCCAACAATTTTCTCATTTTAACTCAACGCTTTCTTTTAATTAATTTTTATTTTATAGGTTGGAAAAATGTAAAAAGGGTAAGTTTTAACGTTTATCATATAAGAAACGAAAATTCACTCTTTTTTAAAATCTTTCTCTTTCTCATCATTACTATGCAACTTATTCATCATCCATTCATCTCCAATAATTTTCTCATTTTAACTCAAAGCTTTCTTTTAATTAATTTTTATTTTTCTTTTTATTTTACAGGTTGGAACAATGTAAAAAGGGTAAGTTTTAACGTTTATCATATAAGAAACGAAAAGTCACTCTTTTTCCAAATCTTTCTCATTCACATCATTACTATGCAACTTATTCATCATCCATTCATCTCCAACAATTTTCTCATTTTAACTCAACGCTTACTTTTAATTAATTTTTATTTTTCTTTATATTTTATAGGTTGGAACAATGTAAAAAGGGTAAGTTTTAACGTTTATCATATAAGAAACGAAAAGTCACTCTTTTTCCAAATCTTTCTCATTCTCATCATTACTATGCAACTTATTCATCATCCATTCATCTCCAACAATTTTCTCATTTTAACTCAACGCTTTCTTTTAATTAATTTTTATATTTCTTTTTATTTTACAGGTTGGAACAATGTAAAAAGGATAAGTTTTAACGTTTATCATATAAGAAAGGAAAAGTCACTCTTTTTCCAAATCTTTCTCATTCTCATCATTACTATGCAACTTATTCATCATCCATTCATCTCCAACAATTTTCTCATTTTAACTCAACGCTTTCTTTTAATTAATTTTTCTTTTTCTTTTTATTTTCTAGGTTGGAACAATGTAAAAAGGGTAAGTTTTAACGTTTATCATATAATAAAAGAAAAGTCACCCTTTTTTACCTAAATTTGACACGTGGTTGGCCTCAAAATTCAGCATTATCATATTTGTTATTCCAATTCCAAATCTTTCCAATTCTACGGTTTCTTTTTCCAAATCTTTCTCATTCTCATTATTACTATGCAACTTATTCATCATCCATTCATCTCCAACAATTTTCTCATTTTAATTCAACGCTTTCTTTTAAATAATATTTATTTTTATTTTTATTTTACAGGTTGGAACAATGTAAAAAGGGTACGTTTTAACGTTTATCATATAAGAAAAGAAAAGTCACTCTTTTTCCAAATCTTTCTCATTCTCATCATTACTATGCAACTTATTCATCATCCATTCATCTACAACAATTTTCTCATTTTAACTCAAAGCTTTCTTTTAATTAAATTTTTTTTTACAGGTTAGAATAATGTAAAAAGGGTAAATTTTAGCGTTTATAATATAAGAAACGAAAAGTCACTCTTTTTCCAAATCTTTCTCATTCTCATCATTACTATGCAACTTATTCATCATCCATTCATCTCCAACAATTTTCTCATTTTAACTCAACGCTTTCTTTTAATTAATTTTTATTTTTCTTTTTATTTTATAGGTTGGAAAAATGTAAAAAGGGTAAGTTTTAACGTTTATCATATAAGAAACGAAAATTCACTCTTTTTCAAAATCTTTCTCTTTCTCATCATTACTATGCAACTTATTCATCATCCAGTCATCTCCAATAATTTTCTCATTTTAACTCAAAGCTTTCTTTTAATTAATTTTTATTTTTCTTTTTATTTTACAGGTTGGAACAATGTAAAAAGGGTAAGTTTTAACGTTTATCATATAAGAAACGAAAAGTCACTCTTTTTCCAAATCTTTCTCATTCTCATCATTACTATGCAACTTATTCATCATCCATTCATCTCCAACAATTTTCTCATTTTAACTCAACGCTTTCTTTTAATTAATTTTTCTTTTTATTTTTATTTTCCAGGTTGGAACAATGTAAAAAGGGTAAGTTTTAACGTTTATCATATAATAAAAGAAAAGTCACTCTTTTTTACCTAAATTTGACACGTGGTTGGCCTCAAAATTCAGCATTATCATATTTGTTATTCCAATTCCAAATCTTTCCAATTCTACGGTTTCTTTTTCCAAATCTTTCTCATTCTCATTATTACTATGCAACTTATTCATCATCCATTCATCTCCAACAATTTTCTCATTTTAATTCAACGCTTTCTTTTAAATAATATTTATTTTAATTTTTATTTTACAGGTTGGAACAATGTAAAAAGGGTACGTTTTAACGTTTATCATATAAGAAAAGAAAAGTCACTCTTTTTCCAAATCTTTCTCATTCTCATCATTACTATGCAACTTATTCATCATCCATTCATCTACAACAATTTTCTCATTTTAACTCAAAGCTTTCTTTTAATTAAATTTTTTTTTACAGGTTAGAATAATGTAAAAAGGGTAAATTTTAGCGTTTATAATATAAGAAACGAAAAGACACTCTTTTTCCAAATCTTTCTCATTCTCATCATTACTATGCAACTTATTCATCATCCATTCATCTCCAACAATTTTCTCATTTTAACTCAACGCTTTCTTTTAATTAATTTTTATTTTATAGGTTGGAAAAATGTAAAAAGGGTAAGTTTTAACGTTTATCATATAAGAAACGAAAATTCACTCTTTTTTAAAATCTTTCTCTTTCTCATCATTACTATGCAACTTATTCATCATCCATTCATCTCCAATAATTTTCTCATTTTAACTCAAAGCTTTCTTTTAATTAATTTTTATTTTTCTTTTTATTTTACAGGTTGGAACAATGTAAAAAGGGTAAGTTTTAACGTTTATCATATAAGAAACGAAAAGTCACTCTTTTTCCAAATCTTTCTCATTCACATCATTACTATGCAACTTATTCATCATCCATTCATCTCCAACAATTTTCTCATTTTAACTCAACGCTTACTTTTAATTAATTTTTATTTTTCTTTATATTTTATAGGTTGGAACAATGTAAAAAGGGTAAGTTTTAACGTTTATCATATAAGAAACGAAAAGTCACTCTTTTTCCAAATCTTTCTCATTCTCATCATTACTATGCAACTTATTCATCATCCATTCATCTCCAACAATTTTCTCATTTTAACTCAACGCTTTCTTTTAATTAATTTTTATATTTCTTTTTATTTTACAGGTTGGAACAATGTAAAAAGGATAAGTTTTAACGTTTATCATATAAGAAAGGAAAAGTCACTCTTTTTCCAAATCTTTCTCATTCTCATCATTACTATGCAACTTATTCATCATCCATTCATCTCCAACAATTTTCTCATTTTAACTCAACGCTTTCTTTTAATTAATTTTTCTTTTTCTTTTTATTTTCTAGGTTGGAACAATGTAAAAAGGGTAAGTTTTAACGTTTATCATATAATAAAAGAAAAGTCACCCTTTTTTACCTAAATTTGACACGTGGTTGGCCTCAAAATTCAGCATTATCATATTTGTTATTCCAATTCCAAATCTTTCCAATTCTACGGTTTCTTTTTCCAAATCTTTCTCATTCTCATTATTACTATGCAACTTATTCATCATCCATTCATCTCCAACAATTTTCTCATTTTAATTCAACGCTTTCTTTTAAATAATATTTATTTTTATTTTTATTTTACAGGTTGGAACAATGTAAAAAGGGTACGTTTTAACGTTTATCATATAAGAAAAGAAAAGTCACTCTTTTTCCAAATCTTTCTCATTCTCATCATTACTATGCAACTTATTCATCATCCATTCATCTACAACAATTTTCTCATTTTAACTCAAAGCTTTCTTTTAATTAAATTTTTTTTTACAGGTTAGAATAATGTAAAAAGGGTAAATTTTAGCGTTTATAATATAAGAAACGAAAAGTCACTCTTTTTCCAAATCTTTCTCATTCTCATCATTACTATGCAACTTATTCATCATCCATTCATCTCCAACAATTTTCTCATTTTAACTCAACGCTTTCTTTTAATTAATTTTTATTTTTCTTTTTATTTTATAGGTTGGAAAAATGTAAAAAGGGTAAGTTTTAACGTTTATCATATAAGAAACGAAAATTCACTCTTTTTCAAAATCTTTCTCTTTCTCATCATTACTATGCAACTTATTCATCATCCAGTCATCTCCAATAATTTTCTCATTTTAACTCAAAGCTTTCTTTTAATTAATTTTTATTTTTCTTTTTATTTTACAGGTTGGAACAATGTAAAAAGGGTAAGTTTTAACGTTTATCATATAAGAAACGAAAAGTCACTCTTTTTCCAAATCTTTCTCATTCTCATCATTACTATGCAACTTATTCATCATCCATTCATCTCCAACAATTTTCTCATTTTAACTCAACGCTTTCTTTTAATTAATTTTTCTTTTTCTTTTTATTTTCCAGGTTGGAACAATGTAAAAAGGGTAAGTTTTAACGTTTATCATATAATAAAAGAAAAGTCACTCTTTTTTACCTAAATTTGACACGTGGTTGGCCTCAAAATTCAGCATTATCATATTTGTTATTCCAATTCCAAATCTTTCCAATTCTACGGTTTCTTTTTCCAAATCTTTCTCATTCTCATTATTACTATGCAACTTATTCATCATCCATTCATCTCCAACAATTTTCTCATTTTAATTCAACGCTTTCTTTTAAATAATATTTATTTTAATTTTTATTTTACAGGTTGGAACAATGTAAAAAGGGTACGTTTTAACGTTTAGCATATAAGAAAAGAAAAGTCACTCTTTTTCCAAATCTTTCTCATTCTCATCATTACTATGCAACTTATTCATCATCCATTCATCTACAACAATTTTCTCATTTTAACTCAAAGCTTTCTTTTAATTAAATTTTTTTTTACAGGTTAGAATAATGTAAAAAGGGTAAATTTTAGCGTTTATAATATAAGAAACGAAAAGACACTCTTTTTCCAAATCTTTCTCATTCTCATCATTACTATGCAACTTATTCATCATCCATTCATCTCCAACAATTTTCTCATTTTAACTCAACGCTTTCTTTTAATTAATTTTTATTTTATAGGTTGGAAAAATGTAAAAAGGGTAAGTTTTAACGTTTATCATATAAGAAACGAAAATTCACTCTTTTTTAAAATCTTTCTCTTTCTCATCATTACTATGCAACTTATTCATCATCCATTCATCTCCAATAATTTTCTCATTTTAACTCAAAGCTTTCTTTTAATTAATTTTTATTTTTCTTTTTATTTTACAGGTTGGAACAATGTAAAAAGGGTAAGTTTTAACGTTTATCATATAAGAAACGAAAAGTCACTCTTTTTCCAAATCTTTCTCATTCACATCATTACTATGCAACTTATTCATCATCCATTCATCTCCAACAATTTTCTCATTTTAACTCAACGCTTACTTTTAATTAATTTTTATTTTTCTTTATATTTTATAGGTTGGAACAATGTAAAAAGGGTAAGTTTTAACGTTTATCATATAAGAAACGAAAAGTCACTCTTTTTCCAAATCTTTCTCATTCTCATCATTACTATGCAACTTATTCATCATCCATTCATCTCCAACAATTTTCTCATTTTAACTCAACGCTTTCTTTTAATTAATTTTTCTTTTTCTTTTTATTTTACAGGTTGGAACAATGTAAAAAGGGTAAGTTTTAACGTTTATCATATAAGAAAGGAAAAGTCACTCTTTTTTACCTAAATTTGACACGTGGTTGGCCTCAAAATTCAGCATTATCATATTTGTTATTCCAATTCCAAATCTTTCCAATTTTACGGTTTCTTTTTCCAAATCTTTCTCATTCTCATCATTACTATGCAACTTATTCATCATCCATTCATCTCCAACAATTTTCTCATTTTAACTCAACGCTTTCTTTTAATTAATTTTTATTTTTATTTTTATTTTACAGGTTGGAACAATGTAAAAAGGGTAAGTTTTAACGTTTATCATATAAGAAACGAAAAGTCACTCTTTTTCCAAATCTTTCTCATTCTCATCATTACTATGCAACTTATTTATCATCTATTCATCTCCAACAATTTTCTCATTTTAACTCAACGCTTTCTTTTAATTTATTTTTATTTTTATTTTTATTTTCCAGGTTGGAACAATGTAAAAAGGGTGAATTTTAACGTTATTCATATAATAAAAGAAAAGTCACTCTTTTCTTCCTAAATTTGACACGTGGTTGGCCTCAAAATTCAGCATTCTCATATTTTTATTCCAATTCCAAATCTTTCCAATTCTACGGTTTCTTTTTCCAAATATTTCTCATTCTCATCATTACTATGCAACTTATTTATCATCCATTCATCTCCAACAATTTTCTCATTTTAATTCAACCCTTTCTTTTAATTAATTTTTATTTTTATTTTTATTTTACAGGTTGGAACAAGGTAAAAAGGGTAAGTTTTAATGTTTATCATATTAGAAACGAAAAGTCACTCTTTTTCCAAATCTTTCTCATTCTCATCATTACTATGCAACTTATTCATCATTCATACATCTCCAACAATTTTCTCATTTTAACTCAACGCTTTCTTTTAATTTATTTTTATTTTTATTTTTATTTTTATTTTCCAGGTTGGAACAATGTAAAAAGGGTAAATTTTATCGTTATTCATATAAGAAAAGAAAAGTCACTCTTTTCTTCCTATATTTGACACGTGGTTGTCCTCAAAATTCAGCATTCTCATATTTGTTATTCCAATTCCTAATCTTTCCAATTCTAAGGTTTCTTTTTCCAAATCTTTCTCATTCTCATCATTACTATGCAACTTATTCATCATCCATTCATCTCCAACAATTTCCTCATTTTAAATCAACGCTTTCTTTTAATTAATTTTAATTTTTCTTTTTATTTTACAGGTTGGAACAATGTAATAAGGGTAAGTTTTAACGTTTATCATATAAGAAACGAAAAAGTCACTCTTTTTCCAAATCTTTCTCATTATCATCATTACTATGCAACTTATTCATCATCCATTTATCTCCAACAAATTTTCTCATTTTAACTCAACGCTTTCTTTTAATTAATTTTTATATTTCTTTTTATTTTACAGGTTGGAACAATGTAAAAAGGGTAAGTTTTAACGTTTATCATATAAGAAACGAAAAGTCACTCTTTTTCAAAATCTTTCTCATTCTCATCATTACTATGCATTTTATTCATCATCCATTCATCTCCTACAATTTTCTCATTTTAACTCAACGTTTTCTTTTAATTTATTTTTATTTTTCTTTTTATTTTACAGGTTGGAACAATGTAAAAAGGGTAAGTTTTAACGTTAATCATATAAGAAACGAAAAGTCACTCTTTTTCCAAATCTTTCTAATTCTCATCATTACTATGCAACTTATTCATCATCCATCCATCTCCAACAATTTTCTCATTTTAACTCAACGCTTTCTTTTAATTAATTTTTGTTTTTCTTTTTATTTTACAGGTTGGAACAATGTAAAAAGTGTAAGTTTTAACGTTTATCATATAAGAAATGAAATGTCACTCTTTTTCCAAATTTTTCTCATTCTCATCATTACTATGCAACTTATTCATCATCCATTCATCTCCAACAATTTTCTCATTTTAACTCAACGCTTTCTTTTAATTAATTTTTATTTTTCTTTTAATTTACAGGTTGGAACAATGTAAAAAGGGTAAGTTTTAATGTTTATTATATAGGAAACGAAAAGTCACTCTTTTTCCAAATCTTTCTCATTCTCATCATTACTATGCAACTTATTCATCCTCCATTCATCTCCAACAATTTCTCATTTTAACTCAACGCTTTCTTTTAATTAATTTTTATTTTTCTTTTTATTTTACAGGTTGGAACAATGTAAAAATGGTAAGTTTTAACGTTTATCATATAAGAATCGAAACGTCACTCTTTTTCCAAATCTTTCTCATTCTCATCATTACTATGCAACTTATTCATCATCCATTCATCTCCAACAATATTCTCATTTTAACTCAACGCTTTCTTTTAATTAATTTTTATTTTTATTTTTATTTTACAGGCTGGAACAATGTAAAAAGGGTAAGTTTTAACGTTTATCATATAAGAAACGAAAAGTCACTCTTTTTCCAAATCTTTCTCATTCTCATCATTACTATGCAACTTATTCATCATCCATTCATCTCCAACAAATTTTCTCATTTTAACTCAAAACTTTCTTTTAATTAATTTTTATTTTTATTTTTATTTTACAGGTTGGAACAATGTAAAAAGGGTAAGTTTTAACGTTTATCATATAAGAAACGAAAAGTCACTCTTTTTCCCAATCTTTCTCATTCTCATCATTACTATGCAACTTATTCATCATCCATTCATCTCCAACAATTTTCTCATTTTAACTCAACGTTTTCTTTTAATTTATTTTTATTTTTCTTTTTATTTTACAGGTTGGAACAATGTAAAAAGGGTAAGTTTTAACGTTAATCATATAAGAAACGAAAAGTCACTCTTTTTCCAAATATTTCTCATTTTCATCATTACTATGCAACTTATTCATCATCCATCCATCTCCAACAATTTTCTCATTTTAACTCAACGCTTTCTTTTAATTAATTTTTCTTTTTCTTTTTATTTTACAGGTTGGAACAATGTAAAAAGGGTAAGTTTTAACATTTATCATATAAGAAAAGAAAAGTCACTCTTTTTTACCTAAATTTGACACGTGGTTGGCCTCAAAATTCAGCATTATCATATTTGTTATTCCAATTCCAAATCTTTCCAATTTTATGGTTTCTTTTTCCAAATCTTTCTCATTCTCATCATTACTATGCAACTTATTCATCATCCATTCATCTCCAACAATTTTCTCATTTTAACTCAACGCTTTCTTTTAATTAATTTTTATTTTTATTTTTATTTTACAGGTTGGAACAATGTAAAAAGGGTAAGTTTTAACGTTTATCATATAAGAAACGAAAAGTCACTCTTTTTCCAAATCTTTCTCATTCTCATCATTACTATGCAACTTATTTATCATCTATTCATCTCCAACAATTTTCTCATTTTAACTCAACGCTTTCTTTTAATTTATTTTTATTTTTATTTTTATTTTCCAGGTTGGAACAATGTAAAAAGGGTGAATTTTAACGTTATTCATATAATAAAAGAAAAGTCACTCTTTTCTTCCTAAATTTGACACGTGGTTGGCCTCAAAATTCAGCATTCTCATATTTTTATTCCAATTCCAAATCTTTCCAATTCTACGGTTTCTTTTTCCAAATATTTCTCATTCTCATCATTACTATGCAACTTATTTATCATCCATTCATCTCCAACAATTTTCTCATTTTAATTCAACCCTTTCTTTTAATTAATTTTTATTTTTATTTTTATTTTACAGGTTGGAACAAGGTAAAAAGGGTAAGTTTTAATGTTTATCATATTAGAAACGAAAAGTCACTCTTTTTCCAAATCTTTCTCATTCTCATCATTACTATGCAACTTATTCATCATTCATACATCTCCAACAATTTTCTCATTTTAACTCAACGCTTTCTTTTAATTTATTTTTATTTTTATTTTTATTTTTATTTTCCAGGTTGGAACAATGTAAAAAGGGTAAATTTTATCGTTATTCATATAAGAAAAGAAAAGTCACTCTTTTCTTCCTATATTTGACACGTGGTTGTCCTCAAAATTCAGCATTCTCATATTTGTTATTCCAATTCCTAATCTTTCCAATTCTAAGGTTTCTTTTTCCAAATCTTTCTCATTCTCATCATTACTATGCAACTTATTCATCATCCATTCATCTCCAACAATTTCCTCATTTTAAATCAACGCTTTCTTTTAATTAATTTTAATTTTTCTTTTTATTTTACAGGTTGGAACAATGTAATAAGGGTAAGTTTTAACGTTTATCATATAAGAAACGAAAAGTCACTCTTTTTCCAAATCTTTCTCATTATCATCATTACTATGCAACTTATTCATCATCCATTTATCTCCAACAAATTTTCTCATTTTAACTCAACGCTTTCTTTTAATTAATTTTTATATTTCTTTTTATTTTACAGGTTGGAACAATGTAAAAAGGGTAAGTTTTAACGTTTATCATATAAGAAACGAAAAGTCACTCTTTTTCAAAATCTTTCTCATTCTCATCATTACTATGCATTTTATTCATCATCCATTCATCTCCTACAATTTTCTCATTTTAACTCAACGTTTTCTTTTAATTTATTTTTATTTTTCTTTTTATTTTACAGGTTGGAACAATGTAAAAAGGGTAAGTTTTAACGTTAATCATATAAGAAACGAAAAGTCACTCTTTTTCCAAATCTTTCTAATTCTCATCATTACTATGCAACTTATTCATCATCCATCCATCTCCAACAATTTTCTCATTTTAACTCAACGCTTTCTTTTAATTAATTTTTGTTTTTCTTTTTATTTTACAGGTTGGAACAATGTAAAAAGTGTAAGTTTTAACGTTTATCATATAAGAAATGAAATGTCACTCTTTTTCCAAATTTTTCTCATTCTCATCATTACTATGCAACTTATTCATCATCCATTCATCTCCAACAATTTTCTCATTTTAACTCAACGCTTTCTTTTAATTAATTTTTATTTTTCTTTTAATTTACAGGTTGGAACAATGTAAAAAGGGTAAGTTTTAATGTTTATTATATAGGAAACGAAAAGTCACTCTTTTTCCAAATCTTTCTCATTCTCATCATTACTATGCAACTTATTCATCCTCCATTCATCTCCAACAATTTCTCATTTTAACTCAACGCTTTCTTTTAATTAATTTTTATTTTTCTTTTTATTTTACAGGTTGGAACAATGTAAAAATGGTAAGTTTTAACGTTTATCATATAAGAATCGAAACGTCACTCTTTTTCCAAATCTTTCTCATTCTCATCATTACTATGCAACTTATTCATCATCCATTCATCTCCAACAATATTCTCATTTTAACTCAACGCTTTCTTTTAATTAATTTTTATTTTTATTTTTATTTTACAGGTTGGAACAATGTAAAAAGGGTAAGTTTTAACGTTTATCATATAAGAAACGAAAAGTCACTCTTTTTCCAAATCTTTCTCATTCTCATCATTACTATGCAACTTATTCATCATTCATTCATCTCCAACAATTTTCTCATTTTAACTCAACGCTTTCTTTTAATTTATTTTTATTTTTATTTTTATTTTTATTTTCCAGGTTGGAACAATGTAAAAAGGGTAAATTTTATCGTTATTCAAATAAGAAAAGAAAAGTCACTCTTTTCTTCCTATATTTGACACGTGGTTGTCCTCAAAATTCAGCATTCTCATATTTGTTATTCCAATTCCTAATCTTTCCAATTCTAAGGTTTCTTTTTCCAAATCTTTCTCATTCTCATCATTACTATGCAACTTATTCATCATCCATTAATCTCCAACAATTTTCTCATTTTAAATCAACGCTTTCTTTTAATTAATTTTAATTTTTCTTTTTATTTTACAGGTTGGAACAATGTAATAAGGGTAAGTTTTAACGTTTATTATATAAGAAACGAAAAGTCACTCTTTTTCCAAATCTTTCTCATTATCATCATTACTATGCAACTTATTCATCATCCATTTATCTCCAACAAATTTTCTCATTTTAACTCAACGCTTTCTTTTAATTAATTTTTATATTTCTTTTTATTTTACAGGTTGGAACAATGTAAAAAGGGTAAGTTTTAACGTTTATCATATAAGAAACGAAAAGTCACTCTTTTTCCAAATCTTTCTCATTCTCATCATTACTATGCAACTTATTTATCATCTATTCATCTCCAACAATTTTCTCATTTTAACTCAACGCTTTCTTTTAATTTATTTTTATTTTTATTTTTATTTTCCAGGTTGGAACAATGTAAAAAGGGTGAATTTTAACGTTATTCATATAATAAAAGAAAAGTCACTCTTTTCTTCCTAAATTTGACACGTGGTTGGCCTCAAAATTCAGCATTCTCATATTTTTATTCCAATTCCAAATCTTTCCAATTCTACGGTTTCTTTTTCCAAATATTTCTCATTCTCATCATTACTATGCAACTTATTTATCATCCATTCATCTCCAACAATTTTCTCATTTTAATTCAACCCTTTCTTTTAATTAATTTTTATTTTTATTTTTATTTTACAGGTTGGAACAAGGTAAAAAGGGTAAGTTTTAATGTTTATCATATTAGAAACGAAAAGTCACTCTTTTTCCAAATCTTTCTCATTCTCATCATTACTATGCAACTTATTCATCATTCATACATCTCCAACAATTTTCTCATTTTAACTCAACGCTTTCTTTTAATTTATTTTTATTTTTATTTTTATTTTTATTTTCCAGGTTGGAACAATGTAAAAAGGGTAAATTTTATCGTTATTCATATAAGAAAAGAAAAGTCACTCTTTTCTTCCTATATTTGACACGTGGTTGTCCTCAAAATTCAGCATTCTCATATTTGTTATTCCAATTCCTAATCTTTCCAATTCTAAGGTTTCTTTTTCCAAATCTTTCTCATTCTCATCATTACTATGCAACTTATTCATCATCCATTCATCTCCAACAATTTCCTCATTTTAAATCAACGCTTTCTTTTAATTAATTTTAATTTTTCTTTTTATTTTACAGGTTGGAACAATGTAATAAGGGTAAGTTTTAACGTTTATCATATAAGAAACGAAAAAGTCACTCTTTTTCCAAATCTTTCTCATTATCATCATTACTATGCAACTTATTCATCATCCATTTATCTCCAACAAATTTTCTCATTTTAACTCAACGCTTTCTTTTAATTAATTTTTATATTTCTTTTTATTTTACAGGTTGGAACAATGTAAAAAGGGTAAGTTTTAACGTTTATCATATAAGAAACGAAAAGTCACTCTTTTTCAAAATCTTTCTCATTCTCATCATTACTATGCATTTTATTCATCATCCATTCATCTCCTACAATTTTCTCATTTTAACTCAACGTTTTCTTTTAATTTATTTTTATTTTTCTTTTTATTTTACAGGTTGGAACAATGTAAAAAGGGTAAGTTTTAACGTTAATCATATAAGAAACGAAAAGTCACTCTTTTTCCAAATCTTTCTAATTCTCATCATTACTATGCAACTTATTCATCATCCATCCATCTCCAACAATTTTCTCATTTTAACTCAACGCTTTCTTTTAATTAATTTTTGTTTTTCTTTTTATTTTACAGGTTGGAACAATGTAAAAAGTGTAAGTTTTAACGTTTATCATATAAGAAATGAAATGTCACTCTTTTTCCAAATTTTTCTCATTCTCATCATTACTATGCAACTTATTCATCATCCATTCATCTCCAACAATTTTCTCATTTTAACTCAACGCTTTCTTTTAATTAATTTTTATTTTTCTTTTAATTTACAGGTTGGAACAATGTAAAAAGGGTAAGTTTTAATGTTTATTATATAGGAAACGAAAAGTCACTCTTTTTCCAAATCTTTCTCATTCTCATCATTACTATGCAACTTATTCATCCTCCATTCATCTCCAACAATTTCTCATTTTAACTCAACGCTTTCTTTTAATTAATTTTTATTTTTCTTTTTATTTTACAGGTTGGAACAATGTAAAAATGGTAAGTTTTAACGTTTATCATATAAGAATCGAAACGTCACTCTTTTTCCAAATCTTTCTCATTCTCATCATTACTATGCAACTTATTCATCATCCATTCATCTCCAACAATATTCTCATTTTAACTCAACGCTTTCTTTTAATTAATTTTAATTTTTATTTTTATTTTACAGGCTGGAACAATGTAAAAAGGGTAAGTTTTAACGTTTATCATATAAGAAACGAAAAGTCACTCTTTTTCCAAATCTTTCTCATTCTCATCATTACTATGCAACTTATTCATCATTCATTCATCTCCAACAATTTTCTCATTTTAACTCAACGCTTTCTTTTAATTTATTTTTATTTTTATTTTTATTTTTATTTTCCAGGTTGGAACAATGAAAAAGGGTAAATTTTATCGTTATTCAAATAAGAAAAGAAAAGTCACTCTTTTCTTCCTATATTTGACACGTGGTTGTCCTCAAAATTCAGCATTCTCATATTTGTTATTCCAATTCCTAATCTTTCCAATTCTAAGGTTTCTTTTTCCAAATCTTTCTCATTCTCATCATTACTATGCAACTTATTCATCATCCATTAATCTCCAACAATTTTCTCATTTTAAATCAACGCTTTCTTTTAATTAATTTTAATTTTTCTTTTTATTTTACAGGTTGGAACAATGTAATAAGGGTAAGTTTTAACGTTTATTATATAAGAAACGAAAAGTCACTCTTTTTCCAAATCTTTCTCATTATCATCATTACTATGCAACTTATTCATCATCCATTTATCTCCAACAAATTTTCTCATTTTAACTCAACGCTTTCTTTTAATTAATTTTTATATTTCTTTTTATTTTACAGGTTGGAACAATGTAAAAAGGGTAAGTTTTAACGTTTATCATATAAGAAACGAAAAGACACTCTTTTTCAAAATCTTTCTCATTCTCATCATTACTATGCATTTTATTCATCATCCATTCATCTCCTACAATTTTCTCATTTTAACTCAACGTTTTCTTTTAATTTATTTTTATTTTTCTTTTTATTTTACAGGTTGGAACAATGTAAAAAGGGTAAGTTTTAACGTTAATCATATAAGAAACGAAAAGTCACTCTTTTTCCAAATCTTTCTAATTCTCATCATTACTATGCAACTTATTCATCATCCATCCATCTCCAACAATTTTCTCATTTTAACTCAACGCTTTCTTTTAATTAATTTTTGTTTTTCTTTTTATTTTACAGGTTGGAACAATGTAAAAAGTGTAAGTTTTAACGTTTATCATATAAGAAATGAAAAGTCACTCTTTTTCCAAATTTTTCTCATTCTCATCATTACTATGCAACTTATTCATCATCCATTCATCTCCAACAATTTTCTCATTTTAACTCAACGCTTTCTTTTAATTAATTTTTATTTTTCTTTTAATTTACAGGTTGGAACAATGTAAAAAGGGTAAGTTTTAATGTTTATTATATAGGAAACGAAAAGTCACTCTTTTTCCAAATCTTTCTCATTCTCATCATTACTATGCAACTTATTCATCCTCCATTCATCTCCAACAATTTCTCATTTTAACTCAACGCTTTCTTTTAATTAATTTTTATTTTTCTTTTTATTTTACAGGTTGGAACAATGTAAAAATGGTAAGTTTTAACGTTTATCATATAAGAATCGAAACGTCACTCTTTTTCCAAATCTTTCTCATTCTCATCATTACTATGCAACTTATTCATCATCCATTCATCTCCAACAATATTCTCATTTTAACTCAACGCTTTCTTTTAATTAATTTTTATTTTTATTTTTATTTTACAGGTTGGAACAATGTAAAAAGGGTAAGTTTTAAGTTTATCATATAAGAAACGAAAAGTCACTCTTTTTCCAAATCTTTTTAATTCTCATCATTACTATGCAACTTATTCATCATCCATCCATCTCCAACAATTTTCTCATTTTAACTCAACGCTTTCTTTTAATTAATTTTAATTTTTATTTTTATTTTACAGGCTGGAACAATGTAAAAAGGGTAAGTTTTAACGTTTATCATATAAGAAACGAAAAGTCACTCTTTTTCCAAATCTTTCTCATTCTCATCATTACTATGCAACTTATTCATCATTCATTCATCTCCAACAATTTTCTCATTTTAACTCAACGCTTTCTTTTAATTTATTTTTATTTTTATTTTTATTTTTATTTTCCAGGTTGGAACAATGTAAAAAGGGTAAATTTTATCGTTATTCAAATAAGAAAAGAAAAGTCACTCTTTTCTTCCTATATTTGACACGTGGTTGTCCTCAAAATTCAGCATTCTCATATTTGTTATTCCAATTCCTAATCTTTCCAATTCTAAGGTTTCTTTTTCCAAATCTTTCTCATTCTCATCATTACTATGCAACTTATTCATCATCCATTAATCTCCAACAATTTTCTCATTTTAAATCAACGCTTTCTTTTAATTAATTTTAATTTTTCTTTTTATTTTACAGGTTGGAACAATGTAATAAGGGTAAGTTTTAACGTTTATTATATAAGAAACGAAAAGTCACTCTTTTTCCAAATCTTTCTCATTATCATCATTACTATGCAACTTATTCATCATCCATTTATCTCCAACAAATTTTCTCATTTTAACTCAACGCTTTCTTTTAATTAATTTTTATATTTCTTTTTATTTTACAGGTTGGAACAATGTAAAAAGGGTAAGTTTTAACGTTTATCATATAAGAAACGAAAAGACACTCTTTTTCAAAATCTTTCTCATTCTCATCATTACTATGCATTTTATTCATCATCCATTCATCTCCTACAATTTTCTCATTTTAACTCAACGTTTTCTTTTAATTTATTTTTATTTTTCTTTTTATTTTACAGGTTGGAACAATGTAAAAAGGGTAAGTTTTAACGTTAATCATATAAGAAACGAAAAGTCACTCTTTTTCCAAATCTTTCTAATTCTCATCATTACTATGCAACTTATTCATCATCCATCCATCTCCAACAATTTTCTCATTTTAACTCAACGCTTTCTTTTAATTAATTTTTGTTTTTCTTTTTATTTTACAGGTTGGAACAATGTAAAAAGTGTAAGTTTTAACGTTTATCATATAAGAAATGAAAAGTCACTCTTTTTCCAAATTTTTCTCATTCTCATCATTACTATGCAACTTATTCATCATCCATTCATCTCCAACAATTTTCTCATTTTAACTCAACGCTTTCTTTTAATTAATTTTTATTTTTCTTTTAATTTACAGGTTGGAACAATGTAAAAAGGGTAAGTTTTAATGTTTATTATATAGGAAACGAAAAGTCACTCTTTTTCCAAATCTTTCTCATTCTCATCATTACTATGCAACTTATTCATCCTCCATTCATCTCCAACAATTTCTCATTTTAACTCAACGCTTTCTTTTAATTAATTTTTATTTTTCTTTTTATTTTACAGGTTGGAACAATGTAAAAATGGTAAGTTTTAACGTTTATCATATAAGAATCGAAACGTCACTCTTTTTCCAAATCTTTCTCATTCTCATCATTACTATGCAACTTATTCATCATCCATTCATCTCCAACAATATTCTCATTTTAACTCAACGCTTTCTTTTAATTAATTTTTATTTTTCTTTTTATTTTACAGGTTGGAACAATGTAAAAAGGGTAAGTTTTAAGTTTATCATATAAGAAACGAAAAGTCACTCTTTTTCCAAATCTTTTTAATTCTCATCATTACTATGCAACTTATTCATCATCCATCCATCTCCAACAATTTTCTCATTTTAACTCAACGCTTTCTTTTAATTAATTTTTATTTTTCTTTTTATTTTACAGGTTGGAACAATGTAAAAAGTGTAAGTTTTAACGTTTATCATATAAGAAATGAAAAGTCACTCTTTTTCCAAATCTTTCTCATTCTCATCATTACTATGCAACTTATTCATCATCCATTCATCTCCAACAATTTTCTGATTTTAACTCAACGCTTTCTTTTAATTAATTTTTATTTTTCTTTTAATTTACAGATTGGAACAATGTAAAAAGGGTAAGTTTTAACGTTTATTATATAGGAAACGAAAAGTCACTCTTTTTCCAAATCTTTCTCATTCTCATCATTACTATGCAACTTATTCATCATCCATTCATCTCCAACAATTTCTCATTTTAACTCAACACTTTCTTTTAATTAATTTTTATTTTTATTTTTATTTTACAGGTTGGAACAATGTAAAAAGGGTAAGTTTTAACGTTTATCATATAAGAAACGAAAAGTCACTCTTTTTCAAAATCTTTCTCATTCTCATCATTACTATACAACTTATTCATCATCCATTCATCTCCAACAATTTTCTCATTTTAACTCAACACTTTCTTTTAATTTATTTTTATTTTTGTTTTTATTTTCAAGGTTGGAACAATGTAAAAAGGGTAAGTTTTAACGTTTATCATATAAGAAAAGAAAAGTCACTCTTTTTTACCTAAATTTAACACGTGGTTGGCCTCAAAATTCAGCATTATCATATTTGTTATTTCAATTCCAAATCTTTCCAATTCTACGGTTTCTTTTTCCAAATCTTTCTCATTCTCATCATTACTATGCAACTTATTCATCATCCATTCATCTCCAACAAATTTTCTCATTTTAACTCAAAACTTTCTTTTAATTAATTTTTATTTTTATTTTTATTTTACAGGTTGGAACAATGTAAAAAGGGTAAGTTTTAACGTTTATCATATAAGAAACGAAAAGTCACTCTTTTTCCCAATCTTTCTCATTCTCATCATTACTATGCAACTTATTCATCATCCATTCATCTCCAACAATTTTCTCATTTTAACTCAACGTTTTCTTTTAATTTATTTTTATTTTTCTTTTTATTTTACAGGTTGGAACAATGTAAAAAGGGTAAGTTTTAACGTTAATCATATAAGAAACGAAAAGTCACTCTTTTTCCAAATATTTCTCATTTTCATCATTACTATGCAACTTATTCATCATCCATCCATCTCCAACAATTTTCTCATTTAAACTCAACGCTTTCTTTTAATTAATTTTTCTTTTTATTTTTATTTTACAGGTTGGAACAATGTAAAAAGGGTAAGTTTTAACATTTATCATATAAGAAAAGAAAAGTCACTCTTTTTTACCTAAATTTGACACGTGGTTGGCCTCAAAATTCAGCATTATCATATTTGTTATTCCAATTCCAAATCTTTCCAATTTTACGGTTTCTTTTTCCAAATCTTTCTCATTCTCATCATTACTATGCAACTTATTCATCATCCATTCATCTCCAACAATTTTCTCATTTTAACTCAACGCTTTCTTTTAATTAATTTTTATTTTTATTTTTATTTTACAGGTTGGAACAATGTAAAAAGGGTAAGTTTTAACGTTTATCATATAAGAAACGAAAAGTCACTCTTTTTCCAAATCTTTCTCATTCTCATCATTACTATGCAACTTATTTATCATCTATTCATCTCCAACAATTTTCTCATTTTAACTCAACGCTTTCTTTTAATTTATTTTTATTTTTATTTTTATTTTCCAGGTTGGAACAATGTAAAAAGGGTGAATTTTAACGTTATTCATATAATAAAAGAAAAGTCACTCTTTTCTTCCTAAATTTGACACGTGCTTGGCCTCAAAATTCAGCATTCTCATATTTTTATTCCAATTCCAAATCTTTCCAATTCTACGGTTTCTTTTTCCAAATATTTCTCATTCTCATCATTACTATGCAACTTATTTATCATCCATTCATCTCCAACAATTTTCTCATTTTAATTCAACCCTTTCTTTTAATTAATTTTTATTTTTATTTTTATTTTACAGGTTGGAACAAGGTAAAAAGGGTAAGTTTTAATGTTTATCATATAAGAAACGAAAAGTCACTCTTTTTCCAAATCTTTCTCATTCTCATCATTACTATGCAACTTATTCATCATCCATTCATCTACAACAATTTTCTCATTTTAACTCAACGCTTTCTTTTAATTTATTTTTATTTTTATTTTTATTTTACAGGTTGGAACAATGTAAAAAGGGTAAGTTTTAACGTTTATCATATAAGAAACGAAAAGTCACTCTTTTTCCAAATCTTTCTCATTCTCATCATTACTATTCAACTTATTCATCATTCATTCATCTCCAACAATTTTCTCATTTTAACTCAACGCTTTCTTTTAATTTATTTTTATTTTTATTTTTATTTTTATTTTCCAGGTTGGAACAATGTAAAAAGGGTAAATTTTATCGTTATTCATATAAGAAAAGAAAAGTCACTCTTTTCTTCCTATATTTGACACGTGGTTGTCCTCAAAATTCAGCATTCTCATATTTGTTATTCCAATTCCTAATCTTTCCAAATCTAAGGTTTCTTTTTCCAAATCTTTCTCATTCTCATCATTACTATGCAACTTATTCATCATCCATTCATCTCCAACAATTTCCTCATTTTAAATCAACGCTTTCTTTTAATTAATTTTAATTTTTCTTTTTATTTTACAGGTTGGAACAATGTAATAAGGGTAAGTTTTAACGTTTATCATATAAGAAACGAAAAGTCACTCTTTTTCCAAATCTTTCTCATTATCATCATTACTATGCAACTTATTCATCATCCATTTATCTCCAACAAATTTTCTCATTTTAACTCAATGCTTTCTTTTAATTAATTTTTATATTTCTTTTTATTTTACAGGTTGGAACAATGTAAAAAGGGTAAGTTTTAACGTTTATCATATAAGAAACGAAAAGTCACTCTTTTTAAAAATCTTTCTCATTCTCATCATTACTATGCATTTTATTCATCATCCATTCATCTCCTACAATTTTCTCATTTTAACTCAACGTTTTCTTTTAATTTATTTTTATTTTTCTTTTTATTTTACAGGTTGGAACAATGTAAAAAGGGTAAGTTTTAACGTTAATCATATAAGAAACGAAAAGTCACTCTTTTTCCAAATCTTTCTAATTCTCATCATTACTATGCAACTTATTCATCATCCATCCATCTCCAACAATTTTCTCATTTTAACTACACGCTTTCTTTTAATTAATTTTTGTTTTTCTTTTTATTTTACAGGTTGGAACAATGTAAAAAGTGTAAGTTTTAACGTTTATCATATAAGAAATGAAAAGTCACTCTTTTTCCAAATTTTTCTCATTCTCATCATTACTATGCAACTTATTCATCATCCATTCATCTCCAACAATTTTCTCATTTTAACTCAACGCTTTCTTTTAATTAATTTTTATTTTTCTTTTAATTTACAGGTTGGAACAATGTAAAAAGGGTAAGTTTTAATGTTTATTATATAGGAAACGAAAAGTCACTCTTTTTCCAAATCTTTCTCATTCTCATCATTACTATGCAACTTATTCATCCTCCATTCATCTCCAACAATTTCTCATTTTAACTCAACGCTTTCTTTTAATTAATTTTTATTTTTCTTTTTATTTTACAGGTTGGAACAATGTAAAAATGGTAAGTTTTAACGTTTATCATATAAGAATCGAAACGTCACTCTTTTTCCAAATCTTTCTCATTCTCATCATTACTATGCAACTTATTCATCATCCATTCATCTCCAACAATATTCTCATTTTAACTCAACGCTTTCTTTTAATTAATTTTTATTTTTCTTTTTATTTTACAGGTTGGAACAATGTAAAAAGGGTAAGTTTTAAGTTTATCATATAAGAAACGAAAAGTCACTCTTTTTCCAAATCTTTTTAATTCTCATCATTACTATGCAACTTATTCATCATCCATCCATCTCCAACAATTTTCTCATTTTAACTCAACGCTTTCTTTTAATTAATTTTTATTTTTCTTTTTATTTTACAGGTTGGAACAATGTAAAAAGTGTAAGTTTTAACGTTTATCATATAAGAAATGAAAAGTCACTCTTTTTCCAAATCTTTCTCATTCTCATCATTACTATGCAACTTATTCATCATCCATTCATCTCCAACAATTTTCTCATTTTAACTCAACGCTTTCTTTTAATTAATTTTTATTTTTCTTTTAATTTACAGATTGGAACAATGTAAAAAGGGTAAGTTTTAACGTTTATTATATAGGAAACGAAAAGTCACTCTTTTTCCAAATCTATCTCATTCTCATCATTACTATGCAACTTATTCATCATCCATTCATCTCCAACAATTTCTCATTTTAACTCAACACTTTCTTTTAATTAATTTTTATTTTTATTTTTATTTTACAGGTTGGAACAATGTAAAAAGGGTAAGTTTTAACGTTTATCATATAAGAATCGAAACGTCACTCTTTTTCCATATCTTTCTCATTCTCATCATTACTATGCAACTTATTCATCATCCATTCATCTCCAACAATTTTCTCATTTTAATTCAACGCTTTATTTTAATTAATTTTTCTTTTTCTTTTTATTTTAAAGGTTGGAACAATGTAAAAAGGGTAAGTTTTAACGTTTATCATATAAGAAACGAAAAGTCACTCTTTTTCAAAATCTTTCTCATTCTCATCATTACTATACAACTTATTCATCATCCATTCATCTCCAACAATTTTCTCATTTTAACTCAACACTTTCTTTTAATTTATTTTTATTTTTGTTTTTATTTTCAAGGTTGGAACAATGTAAAAAGGGTAAGTTTTAACGTTTATCATATAAGAAAAGTAAAGTCACTCTTTTTTACCTAAATTTAACACGTGGTTGGCCTCAAAATTCAGCATTATCATATTTGTTATTTCAATTCCAAATCTTTCCAATTCTACGGTTTCTTTTTCCAAATCTTTCTCATTCTCATCATTACTATGCAACTTATTCATCATCCATTCATCTCCAACAAATTTTCTCATTTTAACTCAAAACTTTCTTTTAATTAATTTTTATTTTTATTTTTATTTTACAGGTTGGAACAATGTAAAAAGGGTAAGTTTTAACGTTTATCATATAAGAAACGAAAAGTCACTCTTTTTCCCAATCTTTCTCATTCTCATCATTACTATGCAACTTATTCATCATCCATTCATCTCCAACAATTTTCTCATTTTAACTCAACGTTTTCTTTTAATTTATTTTTATTTTTCTTTTTATTTTACAGGTTGGAACAATGTAAAAAGGGTAAGTTTTAACGTTAATCATATAAGAAACGAAAAGTCACTCTTTTTCCAAATATTTCTCATTTTCATCATTACTATGCAACTTATTCATCATCCATCCATCTCCAACAATTTTCTCATTTTAACTCAACGCTTTCTTTTAATTAATTTTTCTTTTTCTTTTTATTTTACAGGTTGGAACAATGTAAAAAGGGTAAGTTTTAACATTTATCATATAAGAAAAGAAAAGTCACTCTTTTTTACCTAAATTTGACACGTGGTTGGCCTCAAAATTCAGCATTATCATATTTGTTATTCCAATTCCAAATCTTTCCAATTTTACGGTTTCTTTTTCCAAATCTTTCTCATTCTCATCATTACTATGCAACTTATTCATCATCCATTCATCTCCAACAATTTTCTCATTTTAACTCAACGCTTTCTTTTAATTAATTTTTATTTTTATTTTTATTTTACAGGTTGGAACAATGTAAAAAGGGTAAGTTTTAACGTTTATCATATAAGAAACGAAAAGTCACTCTTTTTCCAAATCTTTCTCATTCTCATCATTACTATGCAACTTATTTATCATCTATTCATCTCCAACAATTTTCTCATTTTAACTCAACGCTTTCTTTTAATTTATTTTTATTTTTATTTTTATTTTCCAGGTTGGAACAATGTAAAAAGGGTGAATTTTAACGTTATTCATATAATAAAAGAAAAGTCACTCTTTTCTTCCTAAATTTGACACGTGCTTGGCCTCAAAATTCAGCATTCTCATATTTGTTATTCCAATTCCTAATCTTTCCAAATCTAAGGTTTCTTTTTCCAAATCTTTCTCATTCTCATCATTACTATGCAACTTATTCATCATCCATTCATCTCCAACAATTTCCTCATTTTAAATCAACGCTTTCTTTTAATTAATTTTGATTTTTCTTTTTATTTTACAGGTTGGAACAATGTAATAAGGGTAAGTTTTAACGTTTATCATATAAGAAACGAAAAGTCACTCTTTTTCCAAATCTTTCTCATTATCATCATTACTATGCAACTTATTCATCATCCATTTATCTCCAACAAATTTTCTCATTTTAACTCAACGCTTTCTTTTAATTAATTTTTATATTTCTTTTTATTTTACAGGTTGGAACAATGTAAAAAGGGTAAGTTTTAACGTTTATCATATAAGAAACGAAAAGTCACTCTTTTTCAAAATCTTTCTCATTCTCATCATTACTATGCATTTTATTCATCATCCATTCATCTCCTACAATTTTCTCATTTTAACTCAACGTTTTCTTTTAATTTATTTTTATTTTTCTTTTTATTTTACAGGTTGGAACAATGTAAAAAGGGTAAGTTTTAACGTTAATCATATAAGAAACGAAAAGTCACTCTTTTTCCAAATCTTTCTAATTCTCATCATTACTATGCAACTTATTCATCATCCATCCATCTCCAACAATTTTCTCATTTTAACTACACGCTTTCTTTTAATTAATTTTTGTTTTTCTTTTTATTTTACAGGTTGGAACAATGTAAAAAGTGTAAGTTTTAACGTTTATCATATAAGAAATGAAAAGTCACTCTTTTTCCAAATTTTTCTCATTCTCATCATTACTATGCAACTTATTCATCATCCATTCATCTCCAACAATTTTCTCATTTTAACTCAACGCTTTCTTTTAATTAATTTTTATTTTTCTTTTAATTTACAGGTTGGAACAATGTAAAAAGGGTAAGTCTTAACGTTTATCATATAAGAAATGAAAAGTCACTCTTTTTCCAAATCTTTCTCATTCTCATCATTACTATGCAACTTATTCATCATCCATTCATCTCCAACAATTTTCTCATTTTAACTCAACGCTTTCTTTTAATTAATTTTTATTTTTCTTTTTATTTTATAGGTTGGAACAATGTAAAAAGGGTAAGTTTTAACGTTTATCATATAAGAAACGAAAAGTCACTCTTTTTCCAAATCTTTCTCATTCTCATCATTACTATGCAACTTATTCATCATTCAATCATCTCCAACAATTTTCTCATTTTAACTCAACGCTTTCTTTTAATTAATTTTTATATTTCTTTTTATTTTACAGGTTGGAACAATGTAAAAAGGATAAGTTTTAACGTTTATCATATAAGAAAGGAAAAGTCACTCTTTTTCCAAATCTTTCTCATTCTCATCATTACTATGCAACTTATTCATCATCCATTCATCTCCAACAATTTTCTCATTTTAACTCAACGCTTTCTTTTAATTAATTTTTCTTTTTCTTTTTATTTTACAGGTTGCAACAATGTAAAAAGGGTAAGTTTTAACGTTTATCATATAAGAAACGAAAAGTCACTCTTTTTCTAAATCTTTCTCATTCTCATCATTACTATACAACTTATTCATCATCCATTCATCTCCAACAATTTTCTCATTTTAACTCAACACTTTCTTTTAATTAATTTTTCTTTTTCTTTTTATTTTCCAGGTTGGAACAATGTAAAAAGGGTAAGTTTTAACGTTTATCATATAAGAAAAGAAAAGTCACTCTTTTTTACCTAAATTTGACACGTGGTTGACCTCTAAATTCAGCATTATCATATTTGTTATTCCAATTCCAAATCTTTCCAATTCTACGGTTTCTTTTTCCAAATCTTTCTCATTCTCATTATTACTATGCAACTTATTCATCATCCATTCATCTCCAACAATTTTCTCATTTTAATTCAACGCTTTCTTTTAAATAATATTAATATTATTTTTATTTTTATTTTACAGGTTGGAACAATGTAAAAAGGGTACGTTTTAACGTTTATCATATAAGAAAAGAAAAGTCACTCTTTTTCCAAATCTTTCTCATTCTCATCATTACTATGCAACTTATTCATCATCCATTCATCTACAACAATTTTCTCATTTTAACTCAAAGCTTTCTTTTAATTAAATTTTTTTTTTACAGGTTAGAATAATGTAAAAAGGGTAAATTTTAGCGTTTATAATATAAGAAACGAAAAGTCACTCTTTTTCCAAATCTTTCTCATTCTCATCATTACTATGCAACTTATTCATCATCCATTCATCTCCAACAATTTTCTCATTTTAACTCAACGCTTTCTTTTAATTAATTTTTATTTTTCTTTTTATTTTATAGGTTGGAAAAATGTAAAAAGGGTAAGTTTTAACGTTTATCATATAAGAAACGAAAAGTCACTCTTTTTCAAAATCTTTCTCTTTCTCATCATTACTATGCAACTTATTCATCATCCATTCATCTCCAATAATTTTCTCATTTTAACTCAAAGCTTTCTTTTAATTAATTTTTTTTTTCTTTTTATTTTACAGGTTGGAACAATGTAAAAAGGGTAAGTTTTAACGTTTATCATATAAGAAACGTAAAGTCACTCTTTTTCCAAATCTTTCTCATTCTCATCATTACTATGCAACTTATTCATCATCCATTCATCTCCAACAACTTTTTCATTTTAACTCAACGCTTTCTGTTAATTAATTTTTATTTTTCTTTTTATTTTACAGGTTGGAACAATGTAAAAAGGGTAAGTCTTAACGTTTATCATATAAGAAATGAAAAGTCACTCTTTTTCCAAATCTTTCTCATTCTCATCATTACTATGCAACTTATTCATCATCCATTCATCTCCAACAATTTTCTCATTTTAACTCAACGCTTTCTTTTAATTAATTTTTATTTTTCTTTTTATTTTATAGGTAGGAACAATGTAAAAAGGGTAAGTTTTAACGTTTATCATATAAGAAACGAAAAGTCACTCTTTTTCCAAATCTTTCTCATTCTCATCATTACTATGCAACTTATTCATCATCCATTCATCTCCAACAATTTTCTCATTTTAACTCAACGCTTTCTTTTAATTAATTTTTATATTTCTTTTTATTTTACAGGTTGGAACAATGTAAAAAGGATAAGTTTTAACGTTTATCATATAAGAAAGGAAAAGTCACTCTTTTTCCAAATCTTTCTCATTCTTATCATTACTATGCAACTTATTCATCATCCATTCATCTCCAACAATTTTCTCATTTTAACTCAACGCTTTCTTTTAATTAATTTTTCTTTTTCTTTTTATTTTACAGGTTGGAACAATGTAAAAAGGGTAAGTTTTAACGTTTATCATATAAGAAACGAAAAGTCACTCTTTTTCTAAATCTTTCTCATTCTCATCATTACTATACAACTTATTCATCATCCATTCATCTCCAACAATTTTCTCATTTTAACTAAACACTTTCTTTTAATTAATTTTTCTTTTTCTTTTTATTTTCCAGGTTGGAACAATGTAAAAAGGGTAAGTTTTAACGTTTATCATATAAGAAAAGAAAAGTCACTCTTTTTTACCTAAATTTGACACGTGGTTGGCCTCAAAATTCAGCATTATCATATTTGTTATTCCAATTCCAAATCTTTCCAATTCTACGGTTTCTTTTTCCAAATCTTTCTCATTCTCATTATTACTATGCAACTTATTCATCATCCATTCATCTCCAACAATTTTCTCATTTTAATTCAACGCTTTCTTTTAAATAATATTTATTTTTATTTTTATTTTACAGGTTGGAACAATGTAAAAAGGGTACGTTTTAACGTTTATCATATAAGAAAAGAAAAGTCACTCTTTTTCCAAATCTTTCTCATTCTCATCATTACTATGCAACTTATTCATCATCCATTCATCTACAACAATTTTCTGATTTTAACTCAAAGCTTTCTTTTAATTAAATTTTTTTTTACAGGTTAGAACAATGTAAAAAGGGTAAATTTTAGCGTTTATAATATAAGAAACGAAAAGTCACTCTTTTTCCAAATCTTTCTCATTCTCATCATTACTATGCAACTTATTCATCATCCATTCATCTCCAACAATTTTCTCATTTTAACTCAACGCTTTCTTTTAATTAATTTTTATATTTCTTTTTATTTTACAGGTTGGAACAATGTAAAAAGGATAAGTTTTAACCTTTATCATATAAGAAAGGAAAAGTCACTCTTTTTCCAAATCTTTCTCATTCTCATCATTACTATGCAACTTATTCATCATCCATTCATCTCCAACAATTTTCTCATTTTAACTCAACGCTTTCTTTTAATTAATTTTTCTTTTTCATTTTATTTTACAGGTTGGAACAATGTAAAAAGGGTGAGTTTTAACGTTTATCATATAAGAAACGAAAAGTCACTTTTTTTCTAAATCTTTCTCATTCTCATCATTACTATACAACTTATTCATCATCCATTCATATCCAACAATTTTCTCATTTTAACTCAACACTTTCTTTTAATTAATTTTTATTTTTCTTTTTATTTTCCAGGTTGGAACAATGTAAAAAGGGTAAGTTTTAACGGTTATCATATAAGAAAAGAAAAGTCACTCTTTTTTACCTAAATTTGACACGTGGTTGGCCTCAAAATTCAGCATTATCATATTTGTTATTCCAATTCCAAATCTTTCCAATTCTACGGTTTCTTTTTCCAAATCTTTCTCATTCTCATTATTACTATGCAACTTATTCATCATCCATTCATCTCCAACAATTTTCTCATTTTAATTCAACGCTTTCTTTTAAATATTTATTTTTATTTTTATTTTACAGGTTGGAATAATGTAAAAAGGGTACGTTTTAACGTTTATCATATAAGAAAAGAAAAGTCACTCTTTTTCCAAATCGTTCTCATTCTCATCATTACTATGCAACTTATTCATCATCCATTCATCTACAACAATTTTCTGATTTTAACTCAAAGCTTTCTTTTAATTAAATTTTTTTTTTACAGGTTAGAACAATGTAAAAAGGGTAAATTTTAGCGTTTATAATATAAGAAACGAAAAGTCACTCTTTTTCCAAATCTTTCTCATTCTCATCATTACTATGCAACTTATTCATCATCCATTCATCTCCAACAATTTTCTCATTTTAACTCAACTTTTTCTTTTAATTAATTTTTATATTTCTTTTTATTTTACAGGTTGGAACAATGTAAAAAGGATAAGTTTTAACGTTTATCATATAAGAAAGGAAAAGTCACTCTTTTTCCAAATCTTTCTCATTCTCATCATTACTATGCAACTTATTCATCATCCATTCATCTCCAACAATTTTCTCATTTTAACTCAACGCTTTCTTTTAATTAATTTTTCTTTTTCTTTTTATGTTACAGGTTGGAACAATGTAAAAAGGGTAAGTTTTAACGTTTATCATATAAGAAACGAAAAGTCACTCTTTTTCTAAATCTTTCTCATTCTCATCATTACTATACAATTTATTCATCATCCATTCATCTCCAACAATTTTCTCATTTTAACTCAACACTTTCTTTTAATTAATTTTTATTTTTCTTTTTATTTTCCAGGTTGGAACAATGTAAAAAGGGTAAGTTTTAACGTTTATCATATAAGAAAAGAAAAGTCACTCTTTTTTACCTAAATTTGACACGTGGTTGGCCTCAAAATTCAGCATTATCATATTTGTTATTCCAATTCCAAATCTTTCCAATTCTACGGTTTCTTTTTCCAAATCTTTCTCATTCTCATTATTACTATGCAACTTATTCATCATCCATTCATCTCCAACAATTTTCTCATTTTAATTCAACACTTTCTTTTAAATAATATTTATTTTTATTTTTATTTTACAGGTTGGAACAATGTAAAAAGGGTACGTTTTAACGTTTATCATATAAGAAAAGAAAAGTCACTCTTTTTCCAAATCTTTCTCATTCTCATCATTACTATGCAACTTATTCATCATCCATTCATCTACAACAATTTTCTGATTTTAACTCAAAGCTTTCTTTTAATTAAATTTTTTTTTTACAGGTTAGAATAATGTAAAAAGGGTAAATTTTAGCGTTTATAATATAAGAAACGAAAAGTCACTCTTTTTCCAAATCTTTCTCATTCTCATCATTACTATGCAACTTATTCATCATCCATTCATCTCCAACAATTTTCTCATTTTAACTCAACGCTTTCTTTTAATTAATTTTTATTTTTCTTTTTATTTTATAGGTTGGAAAAATGTAAAAAGGGTAAGTTTTAACGTTTATCATATAAGAAACGAAAAGTCACTCTTTTTCAAAATCTTTCTCATTCTCATCATTACTATGCAACTTATTCATCATCCATTCATCTCCAATAATTTTCTCATTTTAACTCAAAGCTTTCTTTTAATTAATTTTTATTTTTCTTTTTATTTTACAGGTTGGAACAATGTAAAAAGGGTAAGTTTTAACGTTTATCGTATAAGAAACGAAAAGTCACTCTTTTTCCAAATCTTTCTCATTCTCATCATTACTATGCAACTTATTCATCATCCATTCATCTCCAACAACTTTTTCATTTTAACTCAACGCTTTCTTTTAATTAATTTTTATTTTTCTTTTTATTTTACAGGTTGGAACAATGTAAAAAGGGTAAGTTTTAACGTTTATCATATAAGAAATGAAAAGTCACTCTTTTTCCAATTCTTTCTCATTCTCATCATTACTATGCAACTTATTCATCATCCATTCATCTCCAACAATTTTCTCATTTTAACTCAACGCTTTCTTTTAATTAATTTTTATTTTTCTTTTTATTTTATAGGTTGGAACAATGTAAAAAGGGTAAGTTTTAACGTTTATCATATAAGAAACGAAAAGTCACTCTATTTCCAAATCTTTCTCATTCTCATCATTACTATGCAACTTATTCATCATCCATTCATCTCCAATAAATTTCTCATTTTAACTCAACGCTTTCTTTTAATTAATTTTTATTTTTCTTTTTATTTTACAGGTTGGAACAATGTAAAAAGGGTAAGTTTTAACGTTTATCATATAAGAAATGAAAAGTCACTCTTTTTCCAAATCTTTCTCATTCTCATCATTACTATGCAACTTATTCATCATCCATTCATCTCCAACAATTTTCTCATTTTAACTCATTTTTTTCTTTTAATTAATTTTTATTTTTCTTTTTATTTTATAGGTTGGAATAATGTAAAAAGGGTAAGTTTTAACGTTTATCATATAAGAAACGAAAAGTCACTCTTTTTCCAAATCATTCTCATTCTCATCATTACCATGCAACTTATTCATCATCCATTCATCTCCAACAATTTTCTCATTTTAACTCAACGCTTTCTTTAAATTAATATTTATATTTCTTTTTATTTTACAGGTTGGAACAATGTAAAAAGGATAAGTTTTAACGTTTATTATATAAGAAAGGAAAAGTCACTCTTTTTCCAAATCTTTCTCATTCTCATCATTACTATGCAACTTATTCATCATCCATTCATCTCCAACAATTTTCTCATTTTAATTCAACGCTTTCTTTTAAATAATATTAATATTATTTTAATTTTTATTTTACAGGTTGGAACAATGTAAAAAGGGTACGTTTTAACGTTTATCATATAAGAAAAGAAAAGTCACTCTTTTTCCAAATCTTTCTCATTCTCATCATTACTATGCAACTTATTCATCATCCATTCATCTACAGCAATTTTCTCATTTTAACTCAAAGCTTCCTTTTAATTAAATTTTTTTTTACAGGTTAGAATAATGTAAAAAGGGTAAATTTTAGCGTTTATAATATAAGAAACGAAAAGTCACTCTTTTTCCAAATCTTTCTCATTCTCATCATTACTATGCAACTTATTCATCATCCATTCATCTCCAACAATTTTCTCATTTTAACTCAACGCTTTCTTTTAATTAATTTTTATTTTTCTTTTTATTTTATAGGTTGGAAAAATGTAAAAAGTGTAAGGTTTAACGTTTATCATATAAGAAAAGAAAAGTCACTCTTTTTTTCCTAAATTTGACACGTGGTTTGCCTCAAAATTCAGCATTATCATATTTGTTATTCCAATTCCAAATCTTTCCAATTCTACGGTTTCTTTTTCCAAATCTTTCTCATTCTCATTATTACTATGCAACTTATTCATCATCCATTCATCTCCAACAATTTTCTCATTTTAACTCAACGTTTTCTTTTAATTAATTTTTATTTTTATTTTTATTTTACAGGTTGGAACAATGTAAAAAGTGTAAGGTTTAACGTTTATCATATAAGAAAAGAAAAGTCACTCTTTTTTTCCTAAATTTGACACGTGGTTTGCCTCAAAATTCAGCATTATCATATTTGTTATTCCAATTCCAAATCTTTCCAATTCTATGGTTTCTTTTTCCAAATCTTTCTCATTCTCATCATTACTATGCAACTTATTCATCATCCATTCATCTCCAACAATTTTCTCATTTTAACTCAATGCTTTCTTTTAATTAATTTTTATTTTTCTTTTTATCTTCCAGGTTTGAACAATGTAAAAAGGGTAAGTTTTAACTTTTATCATATAAGAAAAGAAAAGTCACTCTTTTCTTCCTAAATTTGACACGTGGTTGGCCTCAAAATTCAGCATTCTCATATTTGTTATTTCAATTCCAAATCTTTCCAATTCTACGGTTTCTTTTTCCAAATCTTTCTCATTCTCATCATTACTATGCAACTTATTCATCATCCATTCATCTCCAACAATTTTCTCATTTTAACTCAACGCTTTCTTTTAATTTATTTTTATTTTTCTTTTTATTTTCCAGGTTGGAACAATGTAAAAAGGGTAAGTTTTAACATTTATCATATAAGAAAAGAAAAGTCACTATTTTCTTCCTAAATTTGACACGTGGTTGGCCTCAAAATTCAGAAATCTTTCTCATTCTCATCATTACTATGCAACTTATTCATCATCCATTCATCTCCAAAATTTTTCTCATTTTAACTCAACGCTTTCTTTTAATTAAGTTTTATTTTTCTTTTTATTTTCCAGGTTGGAACAATGTAAAATGGTAAATTTTAACGTTTTTTTAGGTGGTAGATCTATATTTATATGTAACGATCTGTGGGTTCTTTTTGAATAATATAGATCTATTTTCATCATTTTTGAAGTTCATGATATAATCTTTTCTTCCTAAATTTGACATGTGGTTGACCTCAAAATTCAGCATTCTCATATTTGTTATTTCAATTCCAAATCTTTCCAATTCTACGGTTTCTTTTTCCAAATCTTTCTCATTATCATCATTACTATGCAACTTATTCATCATCCATTCATCTCCAACAATTTTCTCATTTTAACTCAACGCTTTCTTTTAATTAATTTTTCTTTTTCTTTTTATTTTACAGGTTGGAACAATGTAAAAAGGGTAAGTTTTAACGTTTATCATATAAGAAACGAAAAGTCACTCTTTTTCCAAATCTTTCTCATTCTCATCATTACTATGCAACTCAAAACCAAAGAACCAAACCGGATACCCTTGGAAGACAAATAGGCATCCTGCATTGCTTACTAACATTCTCTTTGTTTTGTAGGTTTTGTTTTATTGTTGTTTCTCACTTTGCTGTGGTTTCAGGAAACATTGCTCGCAGAAGAGTGTTCCCTGTCAACAGAATACACCGGTACTCGACAAGAAACAACCTTCCGGGACTTCAGATGGATCAAGTTCAACAAGATTTGAATGAAGTGAGGACCCAAATGGCCAATGAGAGGGTTGAAATGAGAAATCAGATGACTCAATTCATGACAGTGATGACTGGTCTAGCTCAGAGCCAAGAAAGACTGATGGAATTGGTTGAGCGACAAACTCCTGAGGAACATCATCCAGGTATAGGAGGTACCAGTAACAACGATCACATGCAGCCTCGCACTGATCCACCAGAGTTTGGGCCTCATCTGAACCCAGATATCAATGCCATAAGAAATACTCAGGGTAACACTGCTTGAGGAAGGGTCTTGCAGGAAGATCCTCAAGAAGAGTAGTTTATAGTGGTAGGGGCTGGAGGCGAAGTTTACGACCGTTGGTTGGACGAAATTGCAGAGAAGCTGAGGTCTCTTGAATCCCAAAACTCTCTAGGTTTTGATGTCATGGACATGGGATTGGTGGAAGGGGTGAGAATTCCTCATAAGTTTAAACCCCCATGTTTTGAAAGATATAATGGCACGTCCTGCCCACGCATCCACCTTCAATAATTCTTGGGAAGATTAAAAGCATACACCATGGACGAGAAGCTGTGGATGTTTTACTTCGAGGATATCTTGACAGGGGCATCCCGAGAATGGTATTCCCACTTGACCAGAGCCACAGTAAGAAACTGGAAAGACTTGGCTGAAGCTTTCATCCGACAATATCAATATAACTTGGACATGGCTCCAAACAGGACCCTTCTAATGGGAATGTTTCAGTCTTCCCATGAAAGCTTTAGAGAATATGCCCAAAGGTGGAGGAAACTGGATACCGCAGTTCAACCCCCTATGTCTGAAAGGGAGATGGCAGACATGTTCATGAATACTCTCCAGGGTACGTATATTGACAGACTGACTGCATTTTCTTCTACCAGCTTTGTAGATGTGGTGATAGCTGGGGAAAGAATAGAGAGCCTTCTGAACATGGGAAAGATCTCCGACAACGGTGCCAGTTCAAGCAGTGCAAGGAAACTATTTGTTGGACCCCGTAGATCTGGTGAGAAAAATTATGTGCACATGGGAAGAGGGAGACCCCAGTATCTGTCCAGATCAGTTGCTGCCGTTACTATCCCTGCTCCACCACCTTAGTATGCTCAACAACCACAACACTTTCCGCAACAACAACAATTTCCTCAACAGAGATCATACAACAACAATAACAACAATCAACAACAACGCCCTTTTCAACAGCGGCCATCTCAGATCAACAGGGTGATTAACCCTATTCCAATGCCATATGCTACACTGCTGCCATAAATCCTAAAGCTCAATCTTGTTGAGTTGAGGACATTGGCTCCACCTGATCCTCAGAACCTTCCAAGAAACTACGATGTCAACGCTAGGTGTGCTTTTCATTCTAACGCGCCTGGTCATTCTACGGAAAAATGCAGAGTTCTACACATGAAGGTCCAGGATCTGGTAGATTCAAAGGCCCTGAACTTTGCACCTCCTCCCAATGTAATGAAAAATCCTATGCCAAGCCACAGTGAGCCAAGGATTAATGCTATAGAGGAAGGCTCACCCACGAGTTTGATAGAAGATATTTCAAGTATTCAGACACCTCTGGCAGAGGTTAAAGCCCAGCTTTTGAAATGCCAAGTGTTTCCAGGTTGTGAGGCCTGTTGTTAATTATGCAAACTTTCTGAGAATGGGTGTGCAAGCTTGAGGAGTGGAATTAATTGCTTGATCAGAGAAGGCATTCTGCAAATTACCACAACAACTTCTACAACACCAGCAACTCTTTTGTCAACAACCAGTGAATCTTCTACAACTGCAACAACCATTGTTCCTACTGATTCATCTACAACTTCAAAAACCATTTATTCCTTCACTTCAACAAACAATAGTTTCATTTCATATCCTTCTACAACTCCAGCAACCACCAACAACGACGTTTCCACTGTTACAATTTATTATGACTCGACAACGGTCCCACATTCCAGCAACTTTCAACAATCTCAACAACAGTTCCAACCAAGCTTCAATTCATCACCTCCAACACCCACCAGGGGTCCTGTTACTATTTTCTATGATCCGCAGACTATTACGGTTCCAACATCTGCTGTAGTAAGCCCAGTCACTATCACAGTACCAGGGCCAATTCCATATGATAAAGACAGTGCCATACCATGGCATTATGGTGTTGACCTATACTGCAACGGAGTAAAAGTCCTTCTTGATTCTCCAGTTCTTACTCCCCAAGTGGACAATGTCGGGGGAGGCGGAAGCTTCACCCGAAGCGGACGTCTCTTCGCGTCACAAGCTCCCAGAATTAATACTGAGGCAGAAGCTGTTGCCAAAGCCAAAGGGAAGAATGTGATACCCGAAGAATCTGCACCAAAAGAGACCCATAAATCATCCTTTGATCAGGATGTGGATGAATTTATGAGGATAATTAAAAGAAGTGACTATAAAGTTGTGGACCAGCTCCACCAGACTCCTTCAAAGATCTCTATACTATCCCTGCTGCTGTGTTCTGAAGCCCATCGGGATGCACTACTCAAAGTTCTGCACCCTGCCTACGTGCCAGAAGAGATCACAGTGAATCAGCTGGAAACAATGGTATCTAATGTCAATACTAGCCATGGGCTAGGTTTCACTGATGCTGATTTGACCACAGAAGGACGTCACCACAACAAAGCTTTGCACATTGTCGCTCCCCATAAATGAGACTGGCTCAAATAAGGTACAGACGCGAACAGTCGGCGAAAGGATGAAATGAGAACACACAGGAGTGAACTCAAGAGAAAGAAAGAGTCGCCAGCTAGGCATTTTTATCCCGAGGGAAAGGTAATGCTGCATAAACCTAAGAAAAGATATGGATAAGATAGTTGCGAACCAGAGAGACTGAGAAAGGGGGTTGGTTACAACCTGGGAAGGTATTAGCACCCAGATTGTCCGTCGTACTCGACGGGATCCACGCTTAAAAGATTTGTGTTTTAAAGGGTTAGTGTCAGTGCAATTTTGTGTGCAAAAGAGCTGGAAAAGGATGTACAGGTGTCTGTGTAAAAGAAGTGTGAAGTGTGTAAATGTACAGTGTCAGTGTAAGAACAAGAGTGAGGTGCTCATGATTATGAGGCTAAAGAATGATACTGAAAGAGGGGGAATGTACAGAGACTTTTGTTCGATAACTGCTAAGTTATGCCTACGTATCCTCTCGTGCAATGAGGAAGTCAGAACACCGTAGTTCGACCCAAAGAGACTGAAAGATGAATTGACTTATGAACTGCTTACTTGTATGTGCTCAAGTGTATGACCTGTCTGGCTCAGGTGCAAACTGTCTTGCATTAGATGGAAGAAGCGAATTCTCGTTTGTGAGCGAATGAGATGAGAAAAGAATCCCGTAGGAGACGATTATTGTTTGTTTTTGAGTTTTCAATCTTTTATTGCTTTTGAAAGTTTGTCATAGATTAATGAGCTTAAGCCTAAACCAATGGATTTAATAAACTCATCACATCTTCCCTCTGATTAGGGGTAATGAGAATACCCTAAGCATGAAGTAAACACCTCACACTTAATCACCATGATGTAGGATTAAGATCATTAACCTACTTGCAATTATTTAGATGTTTTTGTTGTTTTTGTTTAGTGTTAAGTAATGAGATTAAACCATAATCAGGGATTAAACAGACTCATTACACCATCCTAATAGAAGGATAATAGATGAGAATGTTTAAGCTGAGGAAAGCTCCTCAACTTAATCCATGATTAGGGATTAGACTCATGACAAAACAAAGCCTTTATTAAGTGGTTTTTAGTTAATGATAAGATGATGAAGTGATTTTTATGGTTTGTAAGACAACTTGAGGGGGACTTGTCCATTAACACTAGGGTTAGTCCTTCTCAACCATTTAAGGAAGAATTAGAACCCTAATGCAAGGCCCAAGTTACAAGCTTGATGTCTTGATGATTATTAAGTGAATTGATTAAAGGATTTAAACACATTAAGGGTTTAACACTTAGGATTAAAGTTATACACTCCATCCTAATAGAAGGATGCAGGCATAAGCTTAATCACAAAGCCTTAAAGCCTTTATGGTTTAGTCCCTGATTATGAGATGAGAAGAGAAGACTCAATGAGACACAAAGGTAAAATCTAAATGGGGGAATAATCAAAGCCCTAATTATTGTCATGCTTGGTTGTTCCTAAGGTTTGTGAGGTTTGCAGGAAAGATCTTCAGAGAAACCACCAGGAAGCAGATGAAAGGAGCAAAGAGAAGTAAAGTAACTTGCTTCATTTAAGAAGACAAGTCACTTGAAGAAAGAAAGTAAGATGAAGAAGAATGAGCAAGCTCAATCTCAAACACAAGACAAAATGCATCAATGATGCATAAGAGGGATGAAAAGAGATTGTGAGAAGTGAAGGCAAATTCACTTCTCAAAGTAACTTACCACCTGAAAAGTTAGTGAAAGAAATGCAATGCAATGCAAAATGAGATGAAGTGGCATGATGCAAATCAAAACCAGAAGCATGTGTGTGATGTTAATGATGCTAAGAGATGATGCAAATATGAAGCAAGGCATGAGAATGATCATACAAACATATGGATGCAAATGAGGCATGCTTAGAACCATGGATATACATGAAAAGTTATGAAATGAAAATGACATACAACATGGCAAATGCAAGATGCAATGATCAAACATGATTCTAATATGTCCTAAGATGTAATATGAATCAAATGAATGCACAAAATGTCATGGCAAGTCATGGTATGCAAGCAAATGGAAGATGGATGCAAATGAAAGCCCAAATTAGGGTTTATGATCAATGCACAAAACAAAAACAAAAACCAGAAGCAAACATCATGATAAAAAATTGAAAATTCATTCAAAGGAACCCTAAACCTATACAAACCCACTGCCCAAAGGAGGGGTTCTAACTCTTAACCTAATGAGAGTTATGAATTTCTTAAGAATGCTAGGGTTTTAAGGTACCTTGCCAAGAAAAATGTCAAACAAAAAGGAAATGCAAGATCAATCCATGCCAATTTAATCCTATAAACTACATGCTAAACAAGATGCAATGCAAAAAGAATCAAAGTCCAACTCTTAAAGGCTAGGCAAAAATGAATTTTTGAAGATTGGATCAAAATAATGCTTTGAAATGAAATTAATTCCATGGAAAATTGTCAAAAGACATCAAGATCAAAAAAGAAATTTGGTTTGAGAGTTGGACAATGTTTCTAAATGATTTTAAATGTTTCATGAATTTTTTTGTGATTTTTAAATACCTAAGAGTATTTTTAATTTATTAATTCTCATTAATTAATTAAAAATAAACTTTTAAATGATTTAAAAATAATTTTTAATGCAAAAAATAAAAATAAAAATGTTTTTGGTTTCTGAAAATTAATAAAAGGATGTATAAAAATTTTCAGAATTTTTCAAAATGTTTTGCTATTTTAAATTAAATGAAGAAAACAAATGAATTTAAATGCAATAAAAATGAAATTAAACTGGAAAATGGAAAAGTCAGCACAATCAAAGGCTGACATTCAAACTCACACGCGCGGGAGTGGACTTGGCGCGCATCTGGACGACCAAGATTCAAAATTCACTAATTATGATTAGTGCCCTAATCTGAACCCTAAACAAAATCAGGTGACCGGAACAGTGTTCCGGTCATCTTCTCCGATCAACCAAATACTCAATCTCACTCTCCAGGCCATTTCAAAAGCTCTAAATCTCCAGAATCAATCTATGAACAACCCTAAGCATAAACCCTAACTCAAACAACATTTATTTTCACTGAATCAAGAGGAACAAGCAAGAACATTTTTTCGGGCAATCTTTCAGATCAAGCATACAACCTCAAAACTCAATTATTTTCAAAAATAAAATGTTCAGTGAACTCAAGGAAGCATGTAGATCAACTTAGAAACAAGAGAAAGGAGTTCTGGAAAAATGAATTTCCATGGCTACCTGAATCGAAGCTTTGATTTCTGGCACTTTCTGGCTGATTTCTTGCTTTCAATCAACTCCAATGGACCTCCTGAGAAGCTTTCAATGCTTGTTTGAAGTTTATGATGGTTGGTTTGAGAGATTACTAAGGTTCTGCACAAAGGGGGGGAGAAATCGTATCTTGGTTTCTGGGGGTTTCAGGCTATGGTGATGGGTGGTTTCTGATCAGTGAAGCATGTTGAGTTTGTTTGTGAAGCTTGTTTGTGTGTTTGCAGCTTGTGGAGAGTGTTTCGAAAGCTTTTGCAAATGGGGTGGAAAATGAGAGAGATGTGTTCTTGGTGCTTTCAGGCTTGTGTTGTATGTGAAATGGCTTGCTTTTTGGTTTGTATAAACAAGTGTGATAGGTCAGATGAGTTGATGTGTACTGCTGTGATTGGTATGGCTCAAGTTGCCAAAATGTCAAATTTGTGTAAGAGAGGTATGGGCTTCTAGCTAGCCAAGGACAAATGGGGTGTCCTGCGCAGCAAGATGTGTGGAGAGCCCTAGGATTGTTTGTGGAGTAAGCAAGCAAGTGGATTCAAACTTGAGTGAGTTTTTGCAACTTGCCTCACTTTTGCTTCCTTTGAAATTTCTTGCTCCATAAGTCATAAAAATGAGTGATCCTTTGGTGCAATCTGACTTTTAGGTCTTGGTACATGCTTGTATGAGGATTAGAAGTTTGTTTGATAGCTCAATTTGCCTTGGCAAGTGAATTTGCAACTTTGCCTCTTTGGTAAAAAACTTCAAATTTTGTGATTTTTGCCAACTTTGACAAGCCATAACTTTTGATCAAAAATGAATTAGGTCAAGTTCTTGTACTTTTTGAAAAGGGAATGATCCATTCTACAACTTTCATGACCAAAGTTTTTCCATTTGAAGCATTTTTGAATCCAAAAGCAAGGGTTGAAAAAGTTTCCCAAAATGGCAATTTTCAATATAAGTCAACTTTCCCAAAAAGTCAACTTTGCAAATGACTTGAAATTCTCCAATTTTGTGAACTTCTAACATCTGCTATGATCAAATAAAGATCATACACAATCAAAATGATGAAGAACAACCTTTGGTTGGGTCATTGGGGGCCTCAGATGCCCTGATTTTGCACTGACTTGTTTAGAAAGTCAACTCTTGATCAGATGACTTCACCATGGAATTTCTTCATGAAAATTGATATGCATGCTCCCTATACCATATAGAGACCAATAGAAACAAGAATGACCAAAAAATTTGGAGTTATGGCCTCTGAAACCAAAACCCTAATTCTAGGTCATCTGTGCAGTCAAATCTGGCTCTGCCTCCACACCATTCTCAGTTCTTGTGATTCTTTGACATTCTTGACTTTGAGAGGACATAATATGATGCTTGAACACACATGGACCCCTTTGAAGTGATTGATGACCTTTGGAGTGGCTCAAGAAGCTCTCAGATTGCTCAAATCACAAACCCTAGATGTAGGTGACTTTGAAACAATGCAGTGAATAAAAAATGTGGTATGAGGTGCTATGATTGGATTTATGCATATGGAATGATCACAAGCCATGGTGTGAATGGGTGAGGGCAAATTTGGGGTGTTTACACACATAACCATGGAGTGCAAAGGAGCTGTACTATCTCATGTTCTTGTAGACACTGGGTCCTCACTCAATGCCTTACCCAAGAAAGCTCTTGTCAAGCTCGAATATGATGGAATAGCTCTCCGGCCAAGTAATCTTGTGGTCAGGGCTTTTGATGGCTCCAAAAGATCTGTTCTTGGAGAGGTGGAGCTACCAGTGATAATCGATCTACAAGTCTTTAAGACTAATTTCTACGTGATGGACATTCAGCTGACATACAACTGTTTGTTAGGTCGACCATGGATTCACGCCGTAGGCGTAGTAACGTCGACCCTTCACCAGAAACTGAAATATGAGTGGGAAGGATAGATTATCACCATCTGTGGTGAGGAGGACATCTTTGTTAGTCATCTGGCTACATAAAAATATATTGAGATGGATGGTGAAATCCATGAAACTATGAGCCAAGGGTTCGAGCCCCTGAATGTCAATGAGGCGACGACTGAAGTATTTGCTGCATCCCAGGAGGATAGGATGGGTACTTCAATTGTCTCCTATCAGCAAGCCCGGAAGGTTGTTGAAGATGGTAATGCCCAAGGTTGGGGCAAGCTGCTGCCGGTGGAAAAGAAGGAAGACAGATTCGGTTTGGGTTACAAACCATTCCGACAAGATCAATCAGAGGCTACAAAGGAGCCCAAGTTCATCAGTGAGGGGATGCTCACCCCGGATGCTGTTAACAACCTGGAAGACGAGGTGGAAAGCGATCGCAACCTGGAGATCTGGATACGTCCAAGGATCCCAGGGAACCAAGTCCTTAACTGGTCTTCCAAGGAAATTATAAGGGTTACTCCTGCAGAGTAATTATTATTTCCTGTCTTTTTAGCATGCATGAAGTCCTGCATCTTGCCCAAGGTGTCAGGACTCATTTTGTAATTTTGTTCAATTGATTAATCAATGAATATTGGACATCTTTTGCAAACAAGTCTCTTTTTCGCTCACTGTCTTTTCATTTTTCACTTTTGTACAAAACAATAAAATGGCAATGTTTTCAAAATAAATAACTTCATTTTCACTTTTTCTAAATAAGATTAAAATTGATCACTAAAACGAACCAATCTCAACCCTTGCAGAGATTATCCTCCAGATTGCACCGACAACATCACTGCTATGACCATGTATGACTTCGACAATCCAATTAATCAAGCTGATGAAAGGGTTGAAGAAGACTTTGAGTTACCTAAAGATTTAGCCAGGCTGTTGAGGCAAGAAGAGAAAGTGATCACTCCTCATCAGGAGGAGGTTGAAACAGTTAATCTTGGTACCGAAGGGGACTTGAAAGAAGTGAAGATTGGGGCCGGTTTGCAAGTTTCAGTAAAGGAACAGCTTATTGATATGCTTCGAGAATATGTCGACGTCTTTGCTTGGTCCTATCAAGACATGCCGGGTCTGGATACGGATATTGTTATGCATAAGATGCCCTTGAAAGAAGATTGTCCTCCAGTGAAGCAAAAGCTATGCCATACTCGTCCAAATATGGCCATGAAGATTAAAGAAGAGGTACAAAAACAGTGGGACGCCGGTTTTCCTTGATGTAACTAGTTACCCGCCGTGGGTCGCTAACATTGTACCAGTACCTAAGAAGGATGGCAACGTACGTATGTGTGTGGATTACCGGGATCTGAACAGAGCAAGCCCGAAGGATGACTTCCCATTACCTCACATTGATGTATAGGTCGACAACACAACTCAGTTCTCGGTATTCTCTTTCATGGATGGATTTTCCGGGTATAATCAGATTAGGATGTCACCCGAAGACATGGAGAAGACCACCTTCATTACACCTTGGGGCACATTTTGTTACAAGGTAATGCCTTTTGGACTGAAGAATGTCGGTGCTACTTATCAACGGGCTATGGTAACATTGTTCCACGACATGATCCACAAAGAAATCGAATGCTACGTGGATGACATGATTGCCAAGTCCCTCACAGAAGAAGATCATCTAGTAAATCTACCGAAGTTGCTTAAACGTCTGAGAAAGTATCAGCTGAAGTTAAACCCCAACAAATGCACATTCGGGGTACGATCCGGTAAGTTACTGGGATTTATCGTAAGTGAAAAGGGAATTGAAGTTGATCCTGACAAAGTCAAAGCCATTCAGGAGATGCCTGCACCTAGGACTGAAAAAGAAGTTCAGGGGTTCTTAGGTAGATTGAACTACATATCAAGGTTCATATCTCACCTTACTGCAACCTGTGAACCCCTGTTCAAATTGTTAAGAAAGGAACAAACGGTCAGGTGGAACGAAGATTGTCAGAAGGCTTTTGAAAAAATCAAGGAGTACTTACAAGAACCTCCAATTCTTATGCCTCCAGTTGAAGGAAGACCTCTAATAATATACCTGACAGTATTAGAAGGATCAATGCACAAACCAGAAGAAAGAAGAGGAAGGACACAGGTCCTACGAACCAAAGAGACTGAGTTCGGGAGTCGGTTACAACCTGGGAAGGTATTAACACCCAGATCGTCCGCCGTACCCGACGGGATCCACGCTTGCAAAGATAAATATTTCAAAGGGTGAGGGTATGAAAGTTGCTGCAAAGAAATGAAAATGAAAAGAAACTGGAACTGGAAAAGAAATGAATAAGAGAGCAAAGAGAAAACATGTAGGGAAAATAAAGATTGTGCTCGAACGGGCCCTACCCTGCTGCCTACGTACCTCATCGGGATAATGAGGATCAGAGACGCCATAGTTCCCCTAACTAGGGGTAGAAAAGATTGCTTGTGAATTAAGGCTTGACCTGTATATGCCATTGCTCAGGTGTTGCAGACTCGGACGACGAGTGCGTAACCGTCTTGCAAAGTGACAAGTAGGAGCAAGTTCGCGTACGGAGCGAATGAGATGAGAAAAGAATTCCCGAAGGAAAGACGCTTATTGTTTGTTTGGTGTTTTTTAGAAGCTTTTATGAGTGAAGTTTGTGTAGGTAAGTGTACCTAAGTCTTACTCAATGGGATGTGTACATCTCACATCATCCCGAAATGGAATACGCAAGAGGCACACCTATCTATGGAGGAAATCCCCAAAGCTAGTCCCACAAGTGAAGGCTTAAGTACCCTGGCCTATTACCTTTATTAAGTATTTTTGTGGTTTCTTGGTTAAGAAGTGTTTTTTAGCTTTTCTTTGTGAGGTACTCATGCTAAGACCTATCCACCACGAGGGATAAATCACACCTCGCCCCGAAACGGAACACGTGCAAGTATCTCATAGAAAAGTCTCGTGTCACATGAAAGTACTCAACCTTTATTAAGTGAATTAGAATTGAGTTTGAAGATGAGAAGAGAAAACACCAAAGGATCACAAAAGGTAAAATTCTAAAACGGGACTAAAGAATCCTAAATGTTAACATGCATGGATGTCATAAGGTTAGTGAGGTTTCTATCCTAATGAAGAAAGAAAGAAGAAGAGATGAGAAAGGCCTAAGCCCAACAACAAAATAGTTAGTACAGATAAACATAAGAAGAGAAGAGATGAGATTTGGAGATGTGGAACTCAATTCCCACACCTCACACTTACCATAGCCCCTGCAAGGTTAGTAACATGCATACAAGTGAAACAAAATGAACAAGATAACATGTTAACATCATACAACCAGAAGTGAAATGATATGAACAAATGCACAATGCAAATGCAACTCAAAAGAATGGAAGATGGAGCTTACAAGCAAACATGATGCAACATGAACACATATGCAAACTTATGCACATGCAAAGCAAATATGCATAAACATGGACAAAATGCACACAACCAGAACCAAAATAAGATGAAGAAGGGCTTAAGAAGCCAACAAGATGAAGAGAATGGACACACAATACCAAACAATCACAAAATGGGAGAGAAAGAAGTAAGGAAGTGAGATGGAAACACTTAAAGAAAGAAAGGACTTAAAAAGAAGCAAGACACAAAAATTCCAAAGACACAAACCCTATCCTAGGATCAGGAAGGTACCCATACCCCCAAAAGAACCCGAAATGAGAAGAATAAGTTGGCACAAGTGTAACACGGTGGGAGAACTGACTTTAGTTATGTTGCGGATAGCAAGAGTCGCCACCGACTTTTATTTTATCCAAAGGAAAGGCATAAAAGAACAGGAAAGACCTTATAAAAGATTTTTGGGTCCGGGGGGTAGGTTATGTAAAGGGAAGGTGTTAGCACCCTTTACATCCATGGTTATCCATGGGCTCTTAGTTACTTAGCTCACTTTAAAATGTTTTTGAAAATGTGAAGTGTGTGAATAGAAATTTTCATAAGAGTTTGATAATGATCCATGTACGGATGCGTAAAAAACTTGTGTTTGAAAATTGTTTGAAATTATAAAGTGTTTGAGAAATTTTTGAATAGTGAGCAAGTAACTACGAGGAACCTACCCTAAAGTTTAAGTCTTTCTGTTCTTTATCCTTTAAATGGTAAGACTATCCCTATTATTAAGGAATAGGTAGTCATTACCTTGGATGAGAGGGACAAGTGAGGGACATTTGTTTAATGAAGGCAACTGTAGGGTGTATTAAGCATTTTGGAGGGACTGTCATCATTATTCGAAAGGGACAAGATCATATTGAAAGGCAACCATTAAGGGACTTGATCTTTGATTATGAAGGGACTAGATGACTTTTCTTTTAAGGGACTTTGCTTTATACACCCTACTTGACCTTATGATTAGGCAACATTGAGAGGTAACCCTAGAAAGTGAGATGGCGATCAAAGATCGACTTACGTGTGTGAGTGTTTAATTTATTTTTATCTTATAATTTAAATGATCTAAATTTAATTTTAAATATCATACATGTTTACACTCCCTATTTACTAACCATGACATGAAAAAATAAATAATTTAAGTATTTAAGAAAATTACATCCAGGAGCAATTACAATAATAATAAAGCAATTTAAATAAATAGCAAGAATAAAATAAAGAAGCAAAATATAAATAATAAGTAAAATAAATAAGCAATTAAAAATAAATGGGGTTAGTGAAATAATAATAATAAGCATAATTAAAAAAAAATAAATGGGTTAGTAATAAACATGATTAGTAATAATAACAATAAATAAAAGACAAAATTTTAATGGTTAATAGAAAAATATGAACAATTATATTAATTAATTATAAAATTTAAAATTATAAACAAATTAAATAAATTATAAACATATTATGAGAAATTATTAAATTTGCAATTTTTTAGAAACCATTTACATATATAATTAATTATAAACAATTAGAAAATATTTTCATATTATATAAAAAAAAATAGAATTGACATTAATTGTATTTTACAAAATTCAATTATATTAAACAAAATATATACATGATAATTATATTTACAAAAATTAGAAAATAAAATTAGGTTTTTTAGTTGTTTAGAAAAAATAAATTAGGGTTTGTCAAATATTAGGGTTCATTTTATTTACAAAATTAATTTAATGAATATATACATATTATAAATCTAAATACCTAAAAAAACTAATTTTTGAGTTAAGAAAATAATATTTTTTAGAATTTAGAAAAATATAGTATATACATATTATAATTTAGAAATCATTTTAATTTAATTTATAAAATAAAAGGAAAACATAACAAAAGAAAAGAAAATAAGAAACCAAAAAAACAGGACCTGGGATTTGAACCCAGGTCCTTTACCTGGAAAATGAAGAGTCTTGCCACTGGGCCACGCTGCACCTGGTGCAAGAAGAATGAGCTCAAATTTGTTTTGTTCTTTGAACCTGAAAAATCAAAAAAATAGAAAGAAAACAAAAGGCCTGGGGGAGAATCGACCCCAGGACCTCTCCAGCAAACGCACATGCACATTACCATCCCAGCTAGGTGAGCGAATCTGTTAGAATATTGACTATAATACATAATATATAATACCTAGTAAATAAACTAAAAAAAACAAGCAAAAGTTGGGGAACCAGGACTCGAACCCAGGTTCATAAGCAACATACGCGTGCGTCTTACCATCAGGCCAGGCAACCAACTGTGAAATAAAACAATAACTAACTCATAAAATATTATACACAATTTTTAAATTCTGGAAAACGCGCCAGAACATCTTCGTCTTCAACCTCAAATTCGTAGGATTTCCTGCGAATTTTCTTGGGAAAATTCCTACGAATTTTTCTGCGTTTTAAACCTGCGAATCATGTACATCATCATACGAGTAAAATTTCACCAAATTGAACCTGCAAACATGATCTATGCAATGATTACAGTCCAAACATGAGTTCATTAGCAATTTATATTAGGTATTCCATGAATCCCTAATTTTGAAGCTCTAACCCTAGCCATGACCGATTGCAATATAGGGCATGAAGCTTCACGAAAACTATCCAGAAAGCATCTATGGATCATTACAAACACAAATCAGGCATTAAATTCAAACAACAATGGTTAATTATATGAAAACGAAAAAATTCAAAAGGAGAAGAAAACATGATTCGGTTTATGTTGTTCAAGGCACTATGAATGATTATGATGGTTGCTACATGATCAATGAATCATCAGGAAGCTATTGCAATCTTTAAATTATCCTGAAAGTACCTATAACTTGGAAACCGAAATCAAGTTTTTGCTTGAATTTTTGAAGTGTGAAACTTACTCTTGAGGCTGTGAAAATTCGTCCTCTGCCTTGTGATGAGTTTGTGTACATATAGTGATGTAAATTAGGTCAAGAGTTTGTGGATTTATGGGCTTGATGATAGTTACTTGATCATGAAGATATCTCTTTCCAAATATTGAAAAATATCTTATCTAACATTGCCAAAACAAGCTAGCACGAAATTGGATGGTATCAATCAGCTTTGAATGATTATTAAAACTTTCTAGAAGAAGAATCACATTCAAATATTGAGTTTTCATATTTTATTTAAATTTAATTTGATTTTTAATGGATAAAATCAAAATAAATAATAAATAAATAATAAAAAATCAGAAATTTGTTGCTTTGGGTCGTGCATGAAGTGTTGGCATGGATTGGATCATCATATGGCAAGCCCATTTAGAAAAAATTGGTTTTAAACCTCCATTTTCTTCATAAACCAACCAAAAATTTCCCAACTTTGCAAGGGCACAAATCCTTCAATTTTAACGCTATGAGGGTGTTATTGGACATTTTGGAAAGCTTGAAGAGTCCTCTAACCAACCCCACTGGTTTCATGTCCATATCATTTACCATTCTCAAGTTATGCCCTTTTGAAGTTGTTGACTTTTTGTTGACTTTCAAAAGGACCTATAATGTCTTAGCTCATACCTTCCAAATGAAGCATTTTTGGGCTTGGCTTGTGAGACACAAAGTTGTAGAAAATTCAATTTCCTTCAAAATGAGCTTTGGATGGAAACTTGGTGATGAAGCATGTGAAAGTTATGGCTGGTCAAAGTTCAGTTGACTTTTCCTGAGGAAACCCTAATTTAGAAACTCCTGATTCTTGATGATCTGGAATCTCCTTGATGAATCATGATCAACCCTTGATCAAATGATGAATTTTACTTCATATACTTGATGTTGGCAAAAAATCATGAAGTTTGACTTTGGTTTGACCACAGTTGACCTCAGTTTGACTTTTTAACTGCTTTGACTGATTTTGACTTATCTGATCATTTGACTGAGCAAACTTCTGAGAAAAGTCTTGAAACTTGTCATAGGGGTTCTTACACACATATAAGATGTTATGAAGCTCACTTGAAGTCTTGGAAGTCCATTTAGCCTGATTAAAGTCAAAACCCTAGTTTTGGATGCACTGCTTAAGAGGTGCATTGTCTGAGGGAATTGTCAATTCTTCTGACCAATTGTGAACTTTGTGGACCTTGTGAACCATCATAAAATGTCTTGTGAACCTCATGGGAGGTATTGTGAACCTTGTGAACCTTGTGAACCTCATAAAGTGACTTGTAGACTTCATGAACCTCAGGAAAGGTCTTGTAAGCATTGTGAATATTGTGAACCTTGTGAACCTCATAAAGTGACTTGTAGACTTCATGAACCTCATGAAAGGTCTTGTAAGTGTTGTGAATCTTGTGAACCTTGTGAACCTCATAAAGTGACTTGTAGACTTCATGAACCTCATGAAAGGTCTTGAAAGCATTGTGAATCTTGTGAACCTTGTGAACCTTCTTAGCATACAAAGTCTTGTATTGTGAGGGCAAATTTTGGGGTGGAACAACAAGTGCCCTTCTAAGCTTATATGAGACCTAATGAAGCAAAAGAAGCAAAATGGGACAAGGTTCAAAGTAAAATTCAAATCAAATCAACCAAGCATCTAAAAATTCCACCACTCAAGTCAAATTATCTTCAATCATGGTATATCAATGAGCCAAAAGGATTTGGAAAAATTCAGAAGCAAACTAGGTCAAATGGAGGCTTAAACACAAGCTAGGGTTACAAACTTCCATCACAAGTCAAAGGACCAAGACTTAAGAAATAAATTTCTAAAAATCAAGAGAAAAATCACACATGAAGTACATGGTCTTAAGAATCCATAGCAAAAAGAATGGGATCAAAATTCAAAATAAAGAGACCTATGGAAATTTGACAAGGCAGTGTGCTCAAAATGAACTTAAAACGAAGCTAATTGAAATAATGATTTAATTGTGACACGTGGAAATGAAAAAAAAAGAAATAAAAAATATAGAAAATTAAAAAAGACTTTAAATAAGACTCATTATTATTTTTTGAGAATTTTTTAATGAAGGGAACTAATTTTAATAATTAGAAATTGAAATGAATAAAAGGAAAATAAATGAAAAAAATGAAATTATAAGAAATTGGGTTGGGGGTGTGAAGAGCAGGGATCTGTGTTGAAATTGGTTGGGCCTAGAATTGAGGGGGTGCACATAGAAGCACTGATGCCCAGAAGCTGGCGCTGGTATATGGACTTATGGTGGTATTTAAGTGAAATAAAAAAGAAAATATGAGATGCGTTGGATCAAACGGACGGGTGCTGTGAGACTTTCATTAAATGAGGTGGCATAATGGTGAGATGTGAGTGGTGAGCGCATGGTAAGAATTGTGTGCTGTGTCACATTTTGAATTAAAATGAAATAAAGAAAAACGTGAGGGAGAGAGGGTGCCCTAGGGCTAGGTGGCACAATCTGGACGCATGGATGGCAAGATCTGAGGGCTACAGACTCATCTTCCCCAACACAAAATCCTAAATGCATAAACCCAGTTTCCGGTGACCGGAGCTAGGGCTCCGACACCGGAATCCATCACAGAGTCACAAACCTCAATAAAACAACACTAAAAAATCCAGATCAAGCAATTAACATGTCCTGATTCCAAAAATGACACCAAAATTTCCTTAAACCTAATGAATCTATGGGATCGAAGCAAATAAAGTTGCACCATCAAACTTTGAACTCAAATAACTTTCACTATAATGCACCAAATTCAAATCTAAAAGTTGCATCATGATCAGTGAACCTCAAATATCACAAAACACAGCACTAATTTCATTTTTAGATCTTGAGATTTGGATCCATACCTGAGGTGAAGATCTTGATTCTGTGAGATATAAGACCAAATAATGGATGCAATGCACTCCTCTTTCACCCTAGATGCAAAATAAATGCATCTAAGGTCTTGAATGAAGCTGGATCTTGAGATTTGATCACACCTGCCCTGAAATGGCAAGCTTGCTAAACTTGAGAGAAAGCTTGAATGAATGGTTGCTTAATGATCCTTAGCTCTCCCTAATCACAGATCCACAATTTGTTTTGAGATTGAGTGCTTGAATGAAGAGAAATGGAAGAAAATGCAAATGTTGCATAAACTTGAGAATGAGAGAATGAGAGAGAGATGGAGCTTGCTGAAACCCTAGCTGCTTATATGTGATCTCACAAACCCTTGCTGAAAGAATTGGCTCACTTGCACGTGTGGATCATGAGCTTTGTGTGATTTTGCAAATTTTGCAATTTGTGAGATAAGCATGACTCCCTCATGCCTTGCTTGTATTCTCAGCCCATGTGCAATGTAATTTGTACCCTTAATCTTCATACAAATGATCCTGGCCATTGGATTGATGTATCACACATTTTTCATGATTTTGCAAAATATCCTCTTTGTATGTAACTTTCTTATTGTGCACCAAAATTGGAATTTCTTTGGAGAAAATTGATCACAATGTGATGTATTTTAACATTGAAACAAAATTGAACCAATACCAAGTCATGAAAACAAGTTTTGAAGCTTCTTGAATTTGGTGCATGCATGGAAATGTGAATTTGCCCTAAAATACCTCAAATTTTCGAGGGACCCCTAGGACAAACCACAAATACAATGAAAATGTACTTGTACTTTTTGAAAATGGGAGCCCTTACCCTCCAATATTCATGTTTGACTTTGGTCCATTTGAAGAATTTTTGATCATGTTAAGGCCATTTGAAAATTAGGGCAAAAGTTGCCAAATTTGGAAAATCTCAAAAACCAACTTTGTACCATTTTTGCAAAACCCTTCAAATCTCCATGATTCTTGAACTTTGATCATTCAAAACCTCTTATAACATTGTAAGGACCCCTTTTGGAAAAAACAATTGGGTTAGACCCCTTGAAATCAAATAGTTGACTTTTTAAGGGCACAATTGACTTTTTACTTCATCTGCAAGCAACTGAGGAATTGTCTGACTTCCACATGGAATTTTCTCATGAAAATTGACACCTAGGATCCTCTTAACATATGAAAGACTCTGCCCAAATGAAATGGCCAAAGTTGTGAGATTTTGGTGCTTGAATCACAAACCCTAATTTAGGTGCCTTGTGTAGGAGCTTTGCCTTGTCTTGAGATCTCTGATGATCATGCATTCTTCTGAGCTTTTGCCAATGGACTTGATCTTGTAAATGGAGTGTAGAACCACCATAGGACTTGTACAAACTCATTGGGACCCTTTTCATGGCCTGAAATGCTTCAAGGACCTCCACAGATGACCATATGCTTGATGCTAGGATATGAAGGATGTTATGCCTCATCATTCCATGATATGATGCTAAGAAATGATATGTTCGTGATGAATATGATGTGATATGATGCTTAAAATGAAGAGGGAAAATTTGGGGTGTTACAATACTATCTAAGCAAAAAGTTCACCAAATGTGAACAACGTTATTCACTGCTCGAGAAAACTTGTTGTGCTTTAGCGTGGGCTGCTCGCCGACTAAGATAGTATATGTTGACTCACACTAATTTATTGATCTCAAAAATGGACCTCGTCAAGTACATATTTGAGAAGTCGGCAGTTACCGGAAGGGTTGTAAGATGGCAAATGATTCTGACAGAATATGACGTTCAGTACACATCTCAAAAAGCCATCAAAGGCAGTGTACTGTCTGACTATCTAGCTGAGCAACCCATTGATGATTACCAGCCCATGAGATTTGACTTCCCTGATGAAGACATCATGTACCTAAAAGCAAAAGATCATGAGGAGCCTATTCACATTGAAGGGCTTGACCCAGAAGAAGAGTGGACAATGATGTTTGATGGGGCTGTCAATATGAATGGTCGTGGAGTTGGTGCAGTGCTCATTACACCTAAAGGAGTTCATATGCCTTTCTCGACAAAACTCACCTTTGCATGCACTAACAACGAAGCTGAATACGAAGCCTGTATCACGAGTCTTGAGGAAGCCATTGACCTCAGGATCAAGACATTAACTATATTCGGGGATTCAGCTTTGGTAATTAATCAGACCAACGGCAAATGGTACACTCACCAAGAGCATCTGATTCCATACCGAGACTACACGAGGAGATTATTGACTTTCTTCACAACGGTCAAGCTTGAGTATATCCCTTGAGATGAAAATCAGTTCGCAGATGCTTTGGCTACCATTTCCTCCATGATCAATGTTACTGCAAATTATGTGCCTCGAATTTCGGTATCCAGACTAGACCGACCAGCATACATTTTCTCTGTGGACATTGCTAAAGATGACAAGCCTTGGTTCCATGACATCAAATGCTTCTTAGAGGATTAGACATACCCACCTGGGGCATCATCCAATTATAAGAAGACATTAAGAAGGTTGGCTGGTAGTTTCTTCCTTAATGCTGATGGTTCATTATACAAGCGAAACTTTGACACGGTGCTACTCAAATGTGTTGATAAGAAAGAGGCATACTTGCTGATGCACGAGGTGCATGAAGGATCCTTCGGTACCCATGCTGGAGGACATGCAATGGCAAAGAAATTGTTAAGGCCGGGTTACTACTGGATCACAATGGATGCAGACTGTTGTTCCTATACTAGAAAGTGCCACAAATGCCAAATTTATGCAGACAAAGTGCATGTACCTCCAAATCCTTTGAACGTAATGTCTTCACCTTGGCCCTTTGCCATGTGGGGCATTGATATGATTGGAAAGATCGAACCGACTGCTTCAAATTGCCATAGATTCATCCTGGTAGCCATTGATTACTTCACCAAATGGGTTGAATCAGCTTCTTATGCAAACGTCACCAGACAAGTGGTAGCCAGATTCTTGAAAAAGGACATCATCTGTCGATATGGGGTTCCGAGCGAATCATTACTGATAATGGTTCCAATTTGAACAACAAAATGATGGCAGAACTGTGTCGGGACTTCAAAATCACACATCATAACTCTTCTCCTTACAGGAAAAAGATGAATGGCGTTGTTGAGGCAGCTAACAAGAATATCAAGAAGATTGTGCAGAAGATGGTGGTTACTTACAAAGACTGGCATGAAATGCTACAGTTTGCCTTGCATGGGTACCGTACCTCAGTTAGAGAGTCTACTGGGGCGACACCTTATCAGTTGGTATACGGCATGGAGGAAGTCCTACCTGTTGAAGTTGAGTTACCCTCCTTAAGAGTACTGATGGATGTAAAGCTGAATGAAGCATAATGGGTCCGATCTCGGTACAATCAACTGAATCTGATCGAAGAAAGGTGATTAGCTGCAATTTGTCATGGGCAGTTATATCAGAAAAGAATGAAGAAGGCCTTCGATCAGAAAGTCAGGCTTCGGGAATACCAAGTAGGAGATCTTGTGCTAAAAAAACTCATTCCTCCTCATAAAGACCACAGGGGCAAATGGACTCTAAACTACGATGGTCCATTCATAGTAAAGAAGGTTTTCTCTAGTGGAGCACTGATGCTCACTACTATGGATGGTTAAGATTTCTTGTCCCCTGTGAATTCAGATGCAGTTAAAAAATACTTCGCATAAATGACCCGCTGGACGTAAAAACAAAATGTAAGTCCAGGAAAAAATAGGGCATCCCGGCGAGTCAAAAACAAAATAAAAGACTCGGGAAAAAATAAGGGAAAATTGAAAAAAATGTGTACACCCGCTGAGTTGAAAAGCCACATCGGACAGCTCAGGCAAAAATGAGTATCCTGGTGGATTGAAAACCCGAAAGGGAGATCCATGTAATACCCTTCTACCCCAAAACATAATATTTAAATAATATCAGAGTAATCATCAAAGAGGGTATTACATATCATCAAAATCAACACAACAGTGTCCTGTCCCGTAACACGGGTTAATCAACATCAAAATATCATAAACATTTCACAGCGGAATTTTACTTCATAATTCAAAACTTCATAAAAATCATTTTCACCATCCTGAATTTAACATCATAAAATGGAAAACATTTATCCAATAATAACATAACTGAAACAGTTAACAGAATAAAACCCATCCCAGTGTTACATGACACAGAGCAGGACACATAAACCATAACCACTTCTAAAGAACACTAAAGCACGCTCCGAGACTCATGAATTACTCCTATTGCACTGCAAGACTATTCTTCGACATCTGCAAGTTACCCACGAAGGAGGCAACATTTCCAAGCAGGCAGGGTGAGTAATCATAATATATCATAAACTTACAAGAATATAGAATCATAAATAAATTAGTACACATATCATGACATCGTCAACTTCAAAATTAGCAACAACCACAACACTATCATAAAATAGATCAACACCAACACAGTCATGAAATTCATCCAAAATATGCAATTCTAACATCCTGATATGCAATATACATGTGGTACCATTTTCATCATGAGATGGATACATAACCATCAACCCTCCACAAGGGAGCACACCATAATCATCGAGACACTTCAATCCACACAATGGGATTGAAGCAAATAAATAGGCCGAAGCCCCATCGTGAATGTTATGAAATGCAATGATGCGCTACATCGAAAAATTCACCAAAATAACTCGCATCATTCATTTCAATCAGCAAAACAACCATCGAATATTCATATATATCATCATGACATTACACCCTGAACACTGTTTTCCTAACCACTCTGACACATCAAGAATTAACCCGTACCCGGTAATTTATAAGGTAATTATAAGGTTATTTCACAAATTCATTTATCAAAAACTGTTGCATTTTCCTCGTTTCTATTCATCAAAATAAAGTTCAGTTTGTACTCATTCCGACGCTTCAAACGGAATGCGAATCGGACTTACGGTTTAGAAGATATGAATTTTTAAAGAAATAAAATTTGCTATCCCAACAGTGTTAACCGGTTAACCCATAGCGTTAACCGGTTAACGCCGACGAATTTCCAGAATTTCCCAAAAATTACAATGGTTAACCGGTTAACCCATAGCGTTAACCGGTTAACGCACGTTTTCCAGCAGTTCTCTGCTATATAATTACAGACTGTTCCAATTCCAAAAACTCCCAAAACCCCATTACGGATTTCACATCATAACACCCAAAAATCATTCAAAAACATCAATTAAACCTCAACAACATCCAGACAACAATTATACATACAAATATACGATTATAACTCATTCTAATAGCTCTAATTTATCAAGATTTCTCATAAAAACTCAACCTAACTCAAAACCCCAAAAACCCCTAAACTCATACCATTCTAATCCATTCATATTCCAATTCCTATACATTTATCATAGATTATGAAAACTCCCCATACCTTAGAGAATTTCGACGCTTTACACTCTTCTCTGGGTTCTCCACAGCCTCCTGACTCCGAGCTTCTCCTTTCTTCAGAGCACTTCCCAAACACGATAGAAAACAAAATATGAGAAACTGATCGTATTCTCTTCTTTGGATATATTATCCCAGATTAGCCTTTTCCCATCTTACCCTCATAATTTCACAAAAAGACTACCTTACCCTTTTCTTTAATATATTTTTAATAATAATAATAAAATAGCATAATAAAACACTATTTATCCTTATTATATAAAAATACTCATTTTCTCCAAAATTCTCAAAATAATCCAAACTCTCCAATTTTTTCTAAATTAATTAAATAAATGATTAAATAATTAAATTTAGATTTTCGGGGCGTTACAATCCACGCAAAATCAGGGAATAAGCGAACAACTGCATTCTGAATCCGTCTGTATCACTTACAACACGACAAGCTTCGAAAGAGTTAAAGCATCGGTCAGAATCAACTTTCTTCAGAAAGCCAGATGAAAAGAACGTCAAGGTCATACAGGTCATGGCAAAGGAGGCTCACCGGAGCGTCGTCAACATTGCCAGCACTTTTACTTTCTCAATTTGTAACAATCTCCTCATTCCAGGGGATCTGTTTCTTTGACTGTATCTTCCAATTCAGGGCACCCAGATTAATAAAATCAGAGTTTTCAGTCACACCTCGTTTTGTACATTTTTGTTTCATTTGCAAAATGTCCAGTATTCATGATATAATATTTGCATAAAACAAATGAGCCATTTCTTAATAAATGCTTGCAGGAAATAAATTTACTTTCAAGAATATCTAACTCCTATGATGGAATCTGGTAAGGGATACCTCGGGATACTTGTGCGTTTCTTTTATCTTAACAGGTTACGGGTATTCAATACGCAACATGGGGCATGCCAAGCACACTCCCCCAGCATACCTCCTCCTCAAACAGTATCCGGAATGCTTTTCCCCAGCGAAACCTACTTATCCCCAGCAGGAGTTTATTCAACAGGAGCTTCCCCAGCCGGGATTCCCCACAGAGTTCTCTAGGAAGGTCGTTCAATGATCTTTTCTTCCCCAAACAGAGTTCCAGGTCTCTCAAAGACAAAATAATTATCTCCCTGCAGAGTTCCAGCCTCTCCCCAGAAGAGCAATGCCTGAAACCCTTATACAACAAAGTGACAGAAGCTTCCTTATCCCCAGCTGGGTTTCTCCTTATAGGATAGGTCTATAAATGATCTAGTTCCCCAAGCAGAGCCATACATCTTAGAAGATCGACCAATGATCTTCCCCCAGTTGGGAAATTCCTCCAAGCAGATCAGCCAGAGATCTTCACAACAGCGGGATCCGAATCCCGGATCGATTTCTTTTGCATAATCATAGCATTCGCATCATTTTTCCCACAGAGCGTAGAATTTCGTCTAATAAGGAGCATTACGGAAAAAATCAGACATTTGCATGATCACCAGCCAGGTTCGAGCCAGTCACCTGCAATTACCATCAGTATTTCATCAACAATGTATATAAAAGCTCACATCCCTTACGAATAAAAGCCAAAGCGTCCCCTTTACACTCTCCAGCATGAATACCTGTTCATATGTACCCTTTTCGACACACGTCCGTGTCATATCATTCCCCTACATATATAAGCCAAAGCATCCTCTTTGTATACAGATACCTATACATACCCTTTTGACACTCGTCCGTGTCACTTTTCCCCAGCACGGTTGCCCAGTCACTTGTTCAAAACCAAACACTTCTTTATAATACACTCTTGTCGACACTCGTCCGTGTGATCCCATCCCCCCAGGTCACCGAAACACCTTTTACACTCCTGTATACAAATGTTTGTTCATAATTTATACATTCTCTTTTGACACTCGTTCGTGTCATGCATTCCCCAGCAAGTTGAACACTCGTCCGTGTCTTGCTCATACTTCACAATACTCATTCATACTTATATAGATACTTGTTCGTATCTCGTATATATATATATATATATATATATATATATATATATATATATCATTCCCCACAGATTGGACACTTGTCCGTGTTCTTTGTTAACCAGTTGGTACTCGTCCGTATCATCATCTTTGAACACGCATCAGCGTTTGTTTCTATCGAAACTCGTCCGTATCATGGTCTTAAGGATGCTCGTCCACATCTTTAATCTATACACAGCGTCAAACACTCATACCTTTTGTTTCTTGAGAGTAAGCACTCGTCCGTGTTTACCATCCCCCTGTAAATCGCCAGCAAAGCAACTTTTTCTATCCGACATTCGTCCTATGTCGTGATACTTTCGGCAGCCGTCCCCTGCCAGGTGATCGTCCATCACCTTCGGATGACCGTCTCTCATCCTTTCCCCAGCAAAATCTCCATTATTGGAACCTTTTTCTATCCGACATTTGTCCTATGTCGTGATGTTTAGCAGCCGTCCCCTGCTAGGTGATCGTCCTTCACCCTTTGATGACCGTCCCTCATCATTTTCATCTGATGGCCGTCCCCATCGTTGACTTTGCTATCCGGCATTCGTCCTATGTCGTGATAAACCCTGAGAGCAGCCGTACCTTGCTAGGTGATCATCCTTCACCTCTTGATGATCGTCCTTCATCATGTTTATCCGATGGCCGTTCCCATTGTCGACCCTTTCTATCTGACATTCGTCCTATGTCGTGATAAAGAGCAGTCGTCCCCTGCTAGGTGATCGTCCTTCACCTTTGATGACCGTCCCTCATCATTATTTCATTTATTCTTTGAACCGATGGCCGTCCCCATCGTTGTTTACCTTTACTATGCAAACCTGGTGGTCGTCCCCACCATTGCCTTTACTTTAATCCCCAGAGAATCTTGTTTCTTTACCCGATGGCCGTCGCCGTCGTGGTCACCTTTCCCCAGCTTGTCATCCGTCCCCGTCATTGCTTTACCCCCAGCAGTCGTCCTCTACTCGATGGTCGTCCTCCATCGCCCGCATTTTATTAATCATGCTATACTACCTTTTACAATTTATATCCCTTTTCTTCTTCTCCCCAGCGAGTGCAAATTTTGGACTGTCATTGGTATTCAACCACAAGTTATCTTGTTTGTCTGATAAGCCAGGCGCTTACATCCTACACAGCTAACTCATGCTTGAATAGGGGCAGCTGTAAACACCCCAAAGATCGGGGCCGCTTTGGAAGAACCTGTCAATAGATGCTTGATCTCCATGCTCCGAGAATATGTCTATGTTTTCGCCTGGTTTTACCAGGACATGCCCGGGTTGGATACTGATATCGTAATGCTCAAGCTGCCACTCAGAGAAGACTGCCCATCAGTGAAGTAGAAACTAATAAGAACTCGACCTAACATGGCTATCAAAATCAAGGAAGAGGTTCAAAAATAGTTCGACGCCAGATTCTTGGTCGTGACAAGTTATCCACCTTGGGTTGCGAACATCGTGTCGGTCCCTAAAAAGGATAGTAAAGTCAAAATGTGCGTGGATTATTGGGAATTGAATCGGGCAAGCCCCAAAGATGACTTCCCGTTGCCACATATTGACGTGCTAGTTGAAAACACTGCCCAATTCTCCGTGTTTTCCTTCATGGATGGCTTCTCGGGCTACAATCAAATCAAAATGTCGCCAGAGGACATGGAGAAGACTACATTTTTTACCCCATGGGACACCTTCTATTACAAAGTCATGCAGTTTGGTTTGAAAAATGTTGGGGCAACATACCAACGTGAAATGGTGACTCTATTCCATGACATGATTCATCACGAGATCAAAGTCTACGTCGATGACATGATTGCCTAGTCATAGTCAGAAGAAGAACATTTATTCAATCTAGCCAAGGTGATTGATAGGCTTAGTAAATTCAGATTGAGATTGAACCCGAACAAATGCACATTTGGGGTGCGTTCCGGAAAGCTGTCGGGCTTTATTGTTAGTGAAAGGGGGATCGAAGTCGACCCTGCGAAAGTGAAAGAAATTCAAGAGATGCGTGAACCAAAAACTGAGAAAGAGGTACGAGGCTTCTTAGGGAGGTTGAATTACATTGCACGGTTCATCTCTCACCTAACAGCCATGTGTGAGCCTATTTTCAAACTTCTGAGGAAGAATTTGGCCATCAAATGGAATCATGACTGCCAACACGTGTAAACACCCCAAATTCCCCCTCACTCATTTCACACCATGGCTTGTGATCTTTCATGTTTGCATACCATCCCACATTGCATTTTGTTTCACTACATAGTTCAAGTTCATCTACATCTAGGGTTTGTGATCTGAGCAATCCAGGGATCCATTTGAGCCACTCCAAAGGCCTCCAAGTGTTCCAAGAGGGTCTATGTGTGTTCTATCATCATATAACATCCCTCAAATATCATGGAAGTCAAGAAATCACAAGAACTGGCAAGGCATGGAAGCAGAGCTAGGGTTTTCACTACACAGATGACCAAAATTAGGATTTTGGTTTCAGAGGCCATAACTCCAAATTTTTGGGCCATTATTGTTTCTAATAGTCTCAATATGTTATAAGGATCATATGTACCAAGTTTTATGAAGGAATTCATTGTGGAAGTCATCTGTTCACTGGGTAACGTCTTGAGAAAGTCAAAGCAAAATCAAGGCATCTGAGGCCCCCAACAATGGAACCAAAATGGTATTTTCATCAAATTGAAGTTATATGATCTTTATTTGATCATTTAAGTGCTTGGAAGTTCACAAAATTGAATAAATTTGAGTTAAAACAAAAGTTGCCAAAAATGGAGATGACTTGTAATGGAAACTTTCCATTTTGGGAAAGTTTTTCAACCTCCTCTTTCTCAACCAAAAATGCTTCAAATGAAAAATTGTTGGTCATGAACGTTGTAGATTGGATCATTCCCTTTTCAAAAAGTACAAGAAAAAGTTCTAATTCATTATGGAACTCAAGTTATTGCCTTGCAAAGTTGGAAAAAATCCTATAATTTTCACTTTCACACCAAAGAGGATTTTTTGCAATTTCACATGCCAAGTCATTTTGTAACCTCTAATTAACCTCTAAGCATCATACAAACATAATACAACTCATTGTGATCAGATTTTCCCAAGGAATCACAAGTTTCTATGGCTTGCATCACAAGATTTCTCAAAAGGGGCAAAATGCATAACACTTGCAAAACCTATGAAAGCCATGCCCCTAAGCCATCCAGCTGCATAAAATGAATCCCATGGCTCTCCTTGATCAATGTTGAACCAGGACATGCCATAAAACAGCTGTTGCATGAGCCCATACCTCAAGTACACAAGTTGTTGACTTTTTGCAACTTGCCCCATACCAATCACCACAGGCCACCACCCACTTTCTGACCTATCAAGACATGTTATGTGGACTCAAAGCAAAATACTTCACATAACATTGGAGCTCAGAACCTCAGATACATCAAGTTTCACAAAATCACTCAAGACTTTCATTACTTCGATTCACACAACACAAGCCTCAAAACTCATAACTCTCTTCACCATTCATCTCAAAATCACTCAAGGAACACAAACCACCCTTCACAATGGCCTGAAAATCCCTCAAACCAAAACACGATTTCTTGAACCTCTGAACTGAAATCTTCAAAACACCCCATCTAAATTCATTTCAAGCATCAAAGCTTACTCAAGAGGTCCATTGGAGTTGATTGACACCAAGAAAAGGCCCAGATAGCTCAAACTGAGAAAGCTCAAGCTAAGGTATCATCAAGAACTTTTTTTTCCAGAAATGTAAATTTAAGTTCCTAAATGAATCTATGTGATGTGCTGATCATGCTGATGTCTTTATTTTTGAAAATGGTTGAGAAATGAGGATTTCATGAGCTTCTGAAACTTTTGACCTAAAACTTGTTTGATTCGATTCATGTTGTTCATGCTTGATAAATGTGTTTTGATGCTTGATTCGTGCTTAGGGTTGTTAGATGATGTGATATGGAGCTTTAGAGCTCTGGAAATAGCCTAGGGAAGAAGTTTGATGTTTGGGGTCACCGGAGAAGATGACTGGAGCTTGCTCCGGTCACCTGAAAAATAATTAGAACTCTAATTAGGGTTTAGTTGCCCAGTTTGAATTCTGGTCGTAGGATGGTGATTAGCGCGTGAATGTATGGCCTGGATCATTTCAGTTAACCCTAATTTCCATTTAATTAATTTAATTAGGTAATTAAGCCAGTTTGAATCCTGACCACTAGATTGCACGCGCAGTCAATGGTTCTCTCCCCAGTTTGAATCTCATCCATCAGATTGGATTACTTTCCATTTAAATTGATTTTTATTTTCATTTTATTCCATTTTCTTGCATAAAAATATCAAAACTTATTAAAAAAATTTCAAACTTTGCATTTCTGATTCAAATATTTTTCTTCACCCAAAAAAATTTTTATTTTTATTTTTTACATTAAAAAACCATTTTAAAAATATTTAAATGTTTATTTTAATTAATTAATGGGAATTAATTAATTAAAATACCATTTAGGTTTCTAAAAATCCCAAAAAAATTCACATTGCATCTTAAAACATTTAGAAACATTTTCAAACCATTAATACAAATTTCTTTTTGGTTTTGAACATGTTTTAACATTTTATTTGAATTTAGGGTTCATAAAATCCCCTTTTTAGAACCCTAACTTTGAAAAATCTTTTCTGCCTAACCATGAATGGTTTGATGATGGTTCTTTTTTCATTGTTTTCCATATAGCATTTAGTTCATAGGATATTTTTGTCATGAATTTATCTTTCATTTTCAAATTGATTTGCATTTTTCCTCTTAAGGTACCCAAAAACCCTAGTTAACTTAGAAAAATCATAACCTTCTTTAGGTTAAGAGTTGGACCTTCTCCTTTGGGGTGTGATATCATATGTGGTTAGGGTTTGTTTGAGCTCACTTGCAAATTTTTATCATGTGAATTGTTTCTGTTTTGATCATTTACATCTCATCCTTTCATGTAACCCTAATTTTGCATCCATACTTGCATCTTACATTGCATTGCATGAACATATGAACTTTCCATGACATTCTAAGCATGTGTATGCCATCTTAGACATCTTAAGACATTGCTTGAACATTTCTTGGTCATTTATTCATACATTTTCTATGCTTTGCATCCATTTCATTTCATAAACATCCATATGTTTTCATGCTTCCCACATGCCTCATATGCATTCATTCTCTTGTATGATCACATATGTGCACCTTGTATGTTCTCACATCATCTCATAGCATCATTTGCATCATGTGTTTGCTTCTGGTTTTGTTCCTTTGTCATTACATATGCATCTTTTCATGTCATTTCTTTCTTTATGCATCTTGTACTAACATTTTCAGGTGGTAAGTAACTTGAGAAGTGAATTTGCCTTCACTTCTCATTTCTCTTCATCTTCTTCATATGCATACTTGCTGCATTTTGCATTGCCTTTTAGTGAGCTTGCTCATTCATGTTCATCTCTCACTTTCTTTCTCTAAGTCACTTATCTTCTTCAATGAAGTAAGTAACATATTCATCTGTTTCTTCCTCCTTTCATCTGCTTCTTCCATTGTTGGCTTCTTTGAAGATCTCTCTTAAACCTCACAAACCATAGGAACACCCAAGCATGATAATAATTAGGGTTTTGATTAGTCCCCCTTTAGCTTTTACCTTTGAGTCGTCTTTGTGTCTCTCTTCTCATCTGATCATTAGAGACTAAACCTTTAAGGTTTTAGGACTTTGGAATTAGGTTATGCCTGCATCCTTCTCTTAGGATGGAGTGTATAACTTTAATCCTAAGTGTTAAACCCTTAATTTATTTAAACCTCTTAATCAATCAATCTAATAATCACCAAGACATTAACTTGTAACTTGGGCCTTGCATTAGGGTTCTAATTCTTCCTTTATTGGTTAAGAAGGACTAACCCTAGTGTTTAATGGACAAGTCCCTCTCAAGTTGTCTTACAAACCATAAAATCCACTTCTTAATCTCACCCATAATTAAAATCCACTTTAATAAAGACTATTTTTGTCATGAGGTTAGTCCCTATTCATGGATTAAGTTGAGGTATCTTCCTCAGCTTAAGTGTGCTCATCTATTATCCTTCTATTAGGATGGTGTAATGAGTTCCTTAATCCTTGATTATGGCTTAAACTCATTACTTAACACTAAACAAAAAACTCAAAAAAACATCTAAATAATCACAAGTAGGTTAATGATCTTAATCCTACATCATCATGGTAATTAAGTTGAGATGTTTATCTCATACTTAAAGTATTCTCATTATCCCTAATCAAAGGGAGGATATAATGAGTTTACTAACCCTTGGTTTAGGCTTAAGCTCATTAACTTATGACAAACACCAAAAACAATAACAAAACTGAAAAAGAAAAAACAAACAATAATCGTCTCCTTTGGGATTCTTTTCTTATCACACTCATTCACAAACGGGAACTTGCTTCTTCCGTCTAATGCAAGACAGTTAGCACTCGAGCCAGACGAGTCATACACTTGAGCATAGACAAGCAAGCAGTTCACAGTCAATTTATCTTCCAGTCTCTTTGATTTGAACTACGGTGTTCTGACTTCCTCATTGCACGAGAGGATACGTAGGCATAACTTAACTGTTATCGAACAAAAGTCTTTGTGTCTTCCCCCTCTTTCAACATTCTCTTTTAAGCCTCAGCTCCTGAGCATTCACCTTTTACACTGACACTTGTACATTTCTTTTCCGGCTTTTGCAAAGAGATAGCACATACACTACCCCTTTAAACACAATCTTGTAAGCGTGGATCCGTCGAGTACGATGGACAATCTGGGTGCTAATACCTTCCCAGGTTGTAACCAACCCCCTTTCTCAGTTTCTCTGGTTCGCAACCGTTTTATCCATCCTTTTCTAGGTTTATGCAGCATTACCTTTCCTTCGGGATAAAAATGCCTAGCTGGAGACTCTTTTCACCTTCATCTTCATTTATCCTTTCGCCGACCGTTCGTGTCTGTACCCTATCTGACCGGGTGTCTTTTCGGATGAGCGATAACAAGCTTTCGATCGAATCAAGGAGTATTTGCAAGAACCTCTAATTCTCATGCCTCCAGTACTAGGGAGACCCTTAATCATGTACCTCACCGTATTCGAAGGATCAATGGGCTGTGTACTGGGTCAGAAGGACGAGTCTTGTCGAAAAGAGAATGCAATTTATTACCTTAGTAAAAGGTTTATCGACTGTAGGACACGCTACTCACTGCTCGAGAAAACTTGTTGCGCTTTGGCATGGGCTGCTCGCCGACTAAGACAATACATGCTGACTCATACCAATCTATTGATTTCCAAGATGGACCCTATTAAGCACATCTTCAAAAATCCAGCTCTAACCGGGAGAGTAACTCGATGGCAAATGATTCTGATAGAATACGATATCCATTACACTTCATAAAAAGCCATCAAGGGAAGTGTATTGTCGGATTATCTGGCCCAACATCCAATCGAGGATTACCAACCAATGAGGTTTGAGTTTCTAGATGAGGACATCATGTTCCTCAAGTCGAAGGACTGTGAAGAACCACTCCCGGAGGAGGGGCCAGACCCTGGATCCAAATGGAGTTTGATGTTTGACGGAGCCGTTAACATGAATGGTAGTGGAGTTGGTGCTGTCATTATCTCGCCGAAAGGGATCCATATGCCCTTTACTGCCCGACTGACATTCGATTGCACTAACAATGAAGTAGATTACGAAGCCTACATAATGGGGATCGAGGAAGCAATTAATCTGAGGATCAAGAACCTCGAGATCTTCGGAGATTCGGCTATGGTTATTAACCAAGTTAACGACAAATGGCTAGTTCATCAACCTCATTTGACTCCTTACATGGACTATACCAGGAGATTGTTAACTTTCTTCAAGAAAGTTAAGATGCACTACATACCACGAGACGAGAATCAATTTGATGATGCTTTGGTGACATTGTCTTCCATGATCAAGGTTCATCAAAAGAACTATGTTCCTAGAATCGATGTATCTCGTCTCAAGAGACCAACATATGTGTTTGAAGTGGACGGTACTGACGATCACAAACCCCGTTATTACAATATCAAGCAATTTATAAAATCTCAAGAATACCCGGAAGGGGCATCAAGCAAAGACAAGAAGACCCTTAGGAGGCTGACAGGCGGGTTCTTCTTAAATCAATATGATGTGTGTCGCTCCCGGGATTTTCATCGTAGTACAAACGCGAAAGTGGCGCAGAAAAGGTAGAGTCGCCAGCCAGGAATTTTTATCCCGAATGAAAGGGAAAGGTAATGCTGCACAAACTGAAGAGAAAAGGAAAGGACAAGGTCCTGCGAACCAAAGATTTGGGTTCGGGAGTCGGTTACGAACTGGGAAGGTATTAGCACCCCAGACCGTCCGCCATACCCGACGAGAATCACGCTTGTTTGTTTTGTTTCAAAGGGTGAGAAATAAGATGTTGCTGACTAGAAGAACTGCTTACTGGAACTGGAACTGAAATGAGAAAGGGAATTGGTAAAGAAAATGGAAAGAAAGGGTAAAATGTAGGGAAAATAAGGAATGTGCTCGAACGGACCCTACCCCGCTGCCTACGTACCTCATCAGGAAAATGAGGATCAGAGTCGACGTAGTTCGCCTAACTAAGGCAGGAACTTTTGTTTGTGTTTTTTATGGACTGGAACTGCTTATGTTTATGCTCAGGTGTTGCAGGATCGCCTTGAATGAGTGCGTTTACCGTCTTGGAAATTAGACAAGTTGTCACAAGTTCGCGTTGAGAGTGAATAAGGCGAGAGAAGAGAATTCCCGCAGGAAAAGACGTATGTTGTTTGTTGCTTGCTTTTTAAGAGTTTTGTTTTTATGAATTTGGCACAAGGAAGTGAATTCAAACTCTTTCCCATGGAATGTATACTTTCTACCACATTCCAAGATGTAATAGTAGAACAAGCACACCAAGTAAGGAGAATTTATCCAAGACTTGTTTCCAAGGATTAGGGTCTAAGTTCACTAGCTTGTTGAACTTATTACATGTTTTTGTAGCTTTTTGAAGAAATCTCTTTTATGTTTTCTTTGTGAAGGTAGTCTCATGAGCAGACTTGTGCATCATGCTATACAAGCTCACACTATTCTAAGTTGAAATTAATATGAGTTCCCCATGGAATAAGGCTATACACAAGAGATTACTTCAAGCCTTTATTAAGTATCTTTTGGATTTTTGTTTGAAGATGAGAGAAGAAGACTCAAATGAGAAAGGACAAACACTAATGGGGCTACAACATAACCTTAAGTTGTTTATTATATGCAAAAGGAGGCCCTAAATGTTTGTGAGGTTTCCTAATCCTAATGGGAAAGGAAAAGAAGAAAAGAGAATTAGAACTCAACTTACTTCCTAAGGAAGTTAAGTTGGTTCTAAAGAACAAAAGGGAAACCTATAAAAGCAAAGCACAAAGTGCTAAGGAAAACACCTTTATAATGCACAAAAGATGGGAAAGTAGTAATATTTACCTAAATCTTCCCCCTACAAAACAAAGGTTAGCATGATAAAGCAATTTGAATACTTAAGCACCATAACCCAAGGAAAGCTCCACATTAGCTAAGGAAAATGTTAATGACCTTCTAAGACTAAGAGCTAAGTCTAAGGTACCTTACATGATAGCTAACTTATAGGGTAAGTAGCTAATTCACACCAAAGTATTATAAAGTCATAAGGAGAAACAAATTCAAACTATACCCTAAAAGAAGTACTAAACCCTAATAGGAGTTAAGGTGAAGTTATATGAGAAAGTTAAATGGTTAAGCATGGTAAACTTGCATGAGGTCAAAGGTGAATTAAAAATACATAATATAAAACTAAATGAGAGTGTTTAAGGATGTGAAATCAAATGGGAAGAAAGAGATTCAAATGAAAGAGATTCAAACAATAAGGGTAAAGGATGAAAGAATGAACATGGATACATGACTTTCAAAGTAAGAAAAAGACTTAAAAGAAGAAGTCAAACATGAACTTCTCATACAAAAACCAGGGGTTTGATGAAATATTGAAATGAAGCTTAGACTCAAAAATTTAGACACACATGAGTTAGAGTGAAAGACATTATGGTTAAGGAACCAAAAAGTTTGATTTTGAAGTTTTAAGACACCACATGACACTAAAAGGGTCACGAAGGCTCATGACTTGAAATAAATACATGAAAATGGTAATGAAACACTTATAAGATGTACAACAATGACATATCTTGGCTAGCTTACTCATAAAGTTGTTTTTATAGGCATGAAGAGGGAAGGAGAAGAAGAATTAGGGTTAAAATACCATACATGAACACATATGTGACTTAAAGCTCAAATGACCTAAAAAACCTCAAATTCAAAGACCAAAAATGGAAACTCACCACTTTAAGAACTCTAACATGACCTAAAATACTCAAGTGAATGGAATAAATGCCTTACCTAAATAGAATGAGAAGAATGGTCAAAGAAGGACCAAAAATGTAACTTGCAACACAAGGGACCAAAAAAATATCAAATGGCATTGAAAAATTATGAAAATGGACATTTAAGATAACAAGGCATAAGGTAACCTAACTCTAAAAAAACTCACCAAAATTCACATTTTTAACTCAATCAAAGGGAAGTACAAAGTGACTTAGGGTCTTAAAGGTACAAGCTCAAAGAATGGGCTCAAGAAGAGACTAAACATGAATTGAAAATTGAGCAAAAACAATTTTTAGGATCCTCAAAGTGTCCTCTGGATAGGGAAAAAATAATGGAATCCATACCATTTATGGTTTTAGAAAAATAAAATGAGCAAAACAATGCACTCAAAAAGGAGAAAATATGGAGAAAATAAAATGGGAAATTAATTCTGGCTGAAAAATAAAAGAAAAATGGAATTAAAAATTGTGAAATTTTTTTAAAAATGTTGAAGATTATGTGTGAATTAATTGAGGATTTTTAGAAGTCATTTGGTATTTTTATTGAATCAAAATTGAAATGGTAATGAAAATGGAAAAAAAAAGACAAGGTGCAGGGGTGCATTTAGAAATTGGATTTAGTTTAAAATGTATGGGCCTGGAAACAGGGAGGTGTGAATATCATTTGGAGCCTAACCCAGGGACACGCTAAACTTGGTGTTATGATGGACCACTCAGTCAATGGTTGACTTCACACAAACCTTTAGATTCATCTAACGCACGCACCTAGGTCAAAGTAATTGAATCAAATGGATCTGATTGGGATACACATGGCAACAAAGGTGGACATATGCACACTATAACACTCAGCTTCACAAAACCAGGCATGGGAGGGGCAAGTGATCATTAAAACACTGGAAAGATCAGGTGCGTTAGATTGACAAGATCCAAGGGTCAGGACATAACCTTACATTAAATCTAGGGCACTGTTCAGATGGCCGGAGCTAGTCTCCGGTCCTCTTCTCCGTCCACATTCCGGTTAGGGAAAACACAAACAATCATTAAAACTCAAATGGAATCCATGGAAGTGTCCGCCTTACTAAGTAGACCACTAATCTAGCCTTAGAATCCATTTTCATGCTTGAATGAACCAAATTGAAGCATACAAATCCATACCTAGAAACTGAATCTAAGCCCCTAGAAGGCCTATCAACTAGCCAGAACCATCATAGCTTCTATCAAGCTTATGCCAATGCAAATCAGACAAAATCAATTAAAATCATGCAAGATAGATTAGGGCAAAAACCGGGAAATGCAGAGGAGTTGAATGTTGAAGAAATCCAGAGGTCTTGATTACAATCTCTCAGATGCTTGACCTTGAATCCTTGCCAAGTGAAATAAACACTTGATTGATGTTAAATCTTGGAGGAAACTGAAGTTATGCAGAGATGTTGCAGAGGTGGTGTAGCGGTAAAATCATGAGTGTAAGCTATTGATTAACTTCACTCAATATACACAGAGTCGCCACCGCGCTTTTATTTATTTCCAAAAGGAAAAAGGAAAATGAACGAACAAAACCTTAATAAATCTCAAAAGCTAAAAAGCTCAAAGAATCAAACAGAGAATGGGTACGGGGATTGGTTACAAATCGGGAAGGTTTTAAGCACCCGACTTGTCCGTGGTACTCCACGGGAACCCTTTGAAATGTTTACTGCATTTTAGTCTGAAATTGGTTTGCTTGAAAAAAAGATTGAAGAGATGTGAAGAAGAATGTTTTTTAAGATTTTGGTGTTTGAAGAGACGAACGTCTCATGCCTACGTACCCACAAAGTGCAATGCGAGATCAAAACCCCGTAGTTCGTGGTACAAATTGTGAAAAGGCAAGTGAGTTGAATTGATTTTAAAATGTAAAGATAAGTCGTCATCCTTTAGCGAATAATTCCGCTAGAAAGGATGAATCATATCTAAACACAAAAAGGTTAAGAGGAACGTGCACGAGGGTACAAAAGCAATTGAATGAGTTGTGAAAGTTTTAAAATTTTTTGAGAAAAGAAAGTTTCGATATGCTTATGTAGTTTAGCATTTATTAAAGAAATGAAATGAAAAGGTAAAAGCGCATGACCAAAGTCACGGTTTGATTGAGAAAATGTTTGAAGTTAGAAAACAAAGAAGGTTTTGAAAATAGGAAGGAGATTTGAAAATTAAAGAAGATGGGAAGAGATGAAGGGACTATCCTAGGACTTGAAAATAAAAGCTAAAGGAAGAATGATCAAACCATATGGCATGCACTCTTCGAAACAATTGGATTTCCATCTTCATAAACAAGTAACTCAAACGGAGCCAAAGTCTTCAATCCATAACAAATGAGCAAAGGGATGATCCTAGAATCTAGGTCCGAAACTCCAAGCAAGGGATAGTAACCATAGTCCACAATAATAGTCACCCATTTTTTAGATGTTTAATCCATTATTAATATTTTTGGTGTCCAAATGGACAAAGGGAAAAATAACAAGCAACAATAATATATACAATAAGCAATATGATGAATGAATATAGAAGCATAATAAGAGAGGTAAAGAATGAGAGATTTAAAGTAAAAGGATAAGGTGCGAGAGATTTAATTAAATGTTAGTATATTCACATTATTAATATTTACAATAATAAGTGGTATGATGAACTTAATCAAGCACAACCACGAAAAGAAAAATAAAGTCGAGGCAACCGGATCCAAGTGGATCGCATTCCGAATCGGGACAACTTTAGGTCTATGTTAAGCAATCGCCGAGTAATTTACGGAGTAATTACCCTACAAATGAGGCCGGCCACCACTAATTAAAGTGGAAAATATTCGTGTTAATACATGTTAGAGAAACGATATTATGAATCGTTCTCCGAAAACATGCCACACAAAAAAGAAAGAGAATGGTCTAATCTTAATCGAGATTATCGTTGAATTTCTCGAAAAGCAACCTATCACGATCTCAAAGTATAGAGAATGATCCAAATGATCATTCATCCATAGATTTGAAATAATGAAGATTAAGCTTAATCGGAAATCAACAATCACGAATCCGAGATCTCATCGACCAAAAAGAAAAATAAAGGATGAGAAAGAAATGGATCTAAAACTAAATCCACAAAAAAAAGAAATAGAATTATTTTTAAAATCCTTTTCTAAAATAAACTTTTTTTTCTAAAATTGTTTTTAAAATACTTCTTTCTTAAATTCTACATCACAAATGAAATGGTAAATAATTTTCTTAAAAAAACAACACCACACTAATAAAAAAAATAAGAATAAAGAAAAAGAAAGAAATGGAAAATTCAAGGAAGCTCTGCGCAGCAAAGAAAGGTGGTGAGAAGAAGTACAAAACTCAAAATGGCCTTAAGGCCCAACATTATCAAATATTAACCTCTCTTATTACAAAAAAAATAAAAGCAAAATAAATAAAATAAAAATAGAAGTTCAGATCCTCTTCTTCTCTAAGCCACAGCTAGGTCACCAAGAAAGGGGAAAACAAAACCAATGCTACCTTCTTCAATCGAAAAGCAACTTCTCCTTCCTTCAATTTTAACTTCTTCTTCTCAAAACAAAACACAGAACTCTCTCTCTCAACTTCTCTGTGTCACGAAACCTAATTCAACTTGAAGAAAACAAAATGGTTGGTGATTTTCGGATTGGGAGAAAAGTGGAGAAAGGTTTGAGGATTTGTGTTGAAATCGGAAAAAAATTCGAATGAAGGTTTGAAAATGGAAAAAGAGATTCGTATTGAAGCTTGAGTTGGATTCTTGACAGGGCTTTGCTATGCTCTCCAAGCTTGGAGAATTGAAGAAAGGGAGGGTTAATTTATAGAAGGATTTGAGGGTGAGGCTTGCCGTTTTGGCTCTGATTGGATGCGTTTTAGAGTGCACGGGATTTTCGTCTTGCTGCCTTTTAATTCTTTGCGTTTTGCTTCATCGGTTTTGCGTTTTGATTTTGTGATCTCAGGTGTATTTCTCGTGTGCGGTGTAGACTGGGCTTGCGACTAAGAGCTTGAAGTTTCGGCTTGTGTTGGTCGCGAGATACGCGTGAAGAGCTGAAGCTTGTTGGGATTTTGTGAAAGGCTTGGGATGGCTTTAGAGATTGTTTGCGCGTGCGGCTGCGGGTGTTGTTGTGTAATGTGAAGGGGCTTACGCGCGGCTGGAATATGCTTGGCTGGTGTTTTTGTTGTTCTATGCAGAATACGCGTGGTGCTCGCTTGGCTTGGATGTGCTGATGGCTGGTGTTTGTCACGTGAAGCTGAGGTTTTGAGGGATGCTTGCTGCGAGATGGCTGTGAAATGTTGGCTTGGGCTTGTTGTTCACGGCGTGAAGTTGCGGCGTAATGCAGAACACGTGAGGCTGGCTTTGGGCCTTGTATGCGTTTGGCTGCTGAATGCTTCAGCTGAGTAGAAATTATGCGCGTGGCTTTGCTAGCTTGCGTACGTGTGAGTCTTGGCAATTTGTTCATGTGGCTTGTATTTTTGAAGTGACTTGTGTACTGAGGCTGATGCAATTTGCAAAATGTGGGGTCAGCTTGTTGTGTTGATGTGGTAAAATGTGAAGGAATTATGAGGTCAATTTGGGCAAGAATTTGGCTTTTGAAAAGTCAGCAAATTGAATTGGAATTCTAATAATAATGGACTAGAAAGAAATGGGCCATGGAGAAAAAGAAGATTGCACATGGACTTGAAAAATTATAATCTTGTTATATGAATTAATAATATGGATTTTTAAAAAAACGAATTAATTGGGAATGATTTAAAAGGAAATGATAAAAAACGTGGATTAAAAGATATAAAAAAAATGGAGAATGAAAAATATAGAAATAAAATAACAAAATCGGGAATTGGATTAAAAGATAATTGAAAATGGTTATTTGCAAAGGGAAACGAAAAAATTAAAATTTGGAATTTTTGTGAGTAAAAGAAACAAATAATCGGTACGAATTAGGAAGTGGATAACAAATAATTGGGTGGCAATGCTAGAAAATAAAAAGAAATGGTTAATCAGAAAAGGGATGACGGATATGAAATAATGATTTTTTAAGCCCACGACCAGATCTTGATTATTTTTTTCACAAGCCACTGATAGTAATGAGTACAGCCAAACATGAACCATTGGACAACTTGCCACTTAAGCCACAAACACTTGAAATCTGTCTGAACATTATCCTGATAACTTGAATTCATACTGAGAAAAATAAATTCTCAGATGAATCACTGATAAACTTTATGAACTGACTGATTCACACCAAACTTCGCACAAAACACTGTCTGATAACTGATGATCACAGCACATAACACAGTTTTGAATTTTTGAATACGCACAGTCTGAGAAACAGGTCACTGGCACACACAACTTGCAGTCGAAACAAATCTCTGATAGTTTGACCAAGATTAGGTCAAACGTCCATCTGAATCGAATTGTGACTGAACAAACGCATCTGAATTGGAATCACAGCACTTTCCTTGAAATCCTGCAACACAGAGAAGAAGAAGAGGCAACTGCAACATATTTGTTTGATATTTTGGTTAGAGGTTAGTAAATATAAACAAATAACGATAATTAAACATGGTAATCCTCTGCAAAGCAAAGACCTGCACCTGAAAAGGATGAACGAACTAGTGCGTGATCTTGTTTGTATGCAAATGCAGATGATATGCGAAGAATCTTAGGATCAAAAATTAGGGTCTGACAGATGCCCCTATTTAAGTTTCTTTAATCCAGAGATAATGAAGATTGAAATCTTCGTTTCGACAAGATGGAAGATACTTAAATATCAAAAAAACCCAATTTTTGATCCTAAGATGCCAAAAACTGGAATGAAATGAAATGAACAATATGAAATGATATGAAGATGATATGAAAATGATATGAAGCAAATGAAAGCATATGAAAATATATGAAGGCATATGAGATGTAATATGAAATGTATATGAAATACAGAGAAAATATGTGACAGCAATATGAAAAATTATGAGAAAATTTATGAGATGATATGAAATGTATATGGAACCGAATGAAATGCAGAGAAGTTCGTGAGGGACAAGACAACACATGAAAAAGAATAAACGCTGGGGACAAGAAGCATAAAACTCCGACGGGAAAAACAACATGCTAGAGACCAACACATGGCTCAGCCGAGGTGGAAATGTCCAAGAATAGCAATTGGATAGAAAACATCACAACATCCAGGAATGGCACTGAATGAAGTGAGAAAAGTCCCGAAAAAGTGAGAATTTCGGGAAAACACATCGACTCAATGATGATTCCAACATGAAAATCCGAGAATGGCAATCGGAAGGAAAGTGATCAATAACATCTGAGAATGGCAATCAGATAAAAAATGTGAATCACAACATTCAGGAACAACACTGAATGAAATGGGAGAAAGTTCAAGAAAGCACATCAACTCAATGATGATTCCAACATGAAAATCTGAGAATGGAAATCGGAAGTGAAGTGATCACAACATCTGAGAATGGCAATTAGATAAAAAGTGAATCACAACATTCAGGAACAGCACTGAATGACATGGGAAAAAGTTCGGGCAAGCACATCAACTCAATGATGACTCCAACATGAAAATCCGAGAATGGCAATCGGAAGGACAGTGACCACAACATCTGAGAACAGCAATCAGATAAAATATGTGAATCACAACATTCAGGAACAACACTGAATGAAATGGGAGAAAGGTCCCGGACAGTACATCAAATCAATGATGACTTCACTATGGACATCCGGGAATAGCAATCGGATAGGAAGTGATCACAACATCTGAGAATGGCAATCAGATAAAATGTGAATCACAACATTCAGGAAAAGAACTAAATGAGATGGAAAAAGCTCCGGGACAGTACATCAAATCAATGATGAATTCACTATGGACATCCGGGAATAACAATCGGATAGGAAGTGATCACAACATCTGAGAATGGCAATCAGATAAAATGTGAATCACAACATTCAGGAAATGAACTGAATGAGATGGAAAAAAGTCCGGGACAGTACATCAAATCAATGATGACTTCACTATGGACATCCGGGAATAGCAATCGGATAGGAAGTGATCACAACATCTGAGAATGGCAATCAGATAAAAATGTGAATCACAACATTCAGGAACAGAACTGAATGAGATGGAAAAAAGTCCGGGACAGTACATCAAATCAATGATGACTTCACTATGGACATCCGGGAATAGCAATCGGATAGGAAGTGATCACAACATCTGAGAATGGCAATCAGATAAAAATGTGAATCACAACATTCAGGAAAAGAACTGAATGAGATGGAAAAAAAGTCCGGGACAGTACATCACATCAATGATGACTTCACTATGGACATCCGAGAATAGCAATCGGATAGAAAGGGTGTAATATCTGAGAAGGCACAACAAGTATATGAAGAAATTCTGAAGAGACAGACAAATGCCAAGTAAATTAGACCTTGAACAAAAAGTAAGAAGTTGACAACAACAAGACTTTGAGAAATGCATATGAGGACTAAAACACTCAGTATGCAGACATTTACGAAAATGGGGACTAAACCACCCAAGGATACGCATAATGAGGACTAAAACACTCAAATATGCAAAGGTAAACAAAACTGGGGACTAACACACCCGAGAAAACGCATAATGAGGCATAACATACTCAAATATGCAAACTTTTTCGACAATGGGGAATAACACACCCTAAGGATACGCATAATGAGGACTAAAACACTCAAATATGCAAACTTTTACTAGACTGGGGAATAACACACCCAAAAAGATAATGTGAGAAAAGAAATGATGACAACCAGTTTAAACTCTTAGAGGAGTGAAAATGCTGACAACCAGTTTAGACTCTTAGAGGAGTACAAAAGATGGAAGACTGATTCCTCAACACAAATATCACTGCCATTTTGCTCGAAAATTAGAAATGCTACTGCTGAACAAATCTCTGTCACACCAGTAAACTGTTCCAAGTTGCAAATCTTTTGAAAAAAAGTCATGCAAAGTTACTTGGGGATTCTTGAAGAAAAAATGCCCCAAGTTCAATGACTGATGAAGGTAAACTGATAATTGATTCAGTTCCTGATTACTGCTGGAGAAAATAATCAAATCTTTGAAATAACTGTTGAGAAGAATAAACTGATCATGGCTTCAATTCTTGAAATGAATTTTGAGAAAATAAACCGCTCATGGCTTCAGCCCTTGAGAAAATGTTGAGAAAATAAACTGATCATGGCTTCAGCCCTTTGAGAAAATAACCCAACATGTAATTTGCAGAGAATCTTCTGACTAACCAAACTTGAGAACAACTTGCACTGAGCAACAACATCTTGAGCCATATGAACTGATAAGAACTTGCCCCTGATAAGATCACTGACCAAGTTTCTAAACTGTTTGAAAATTCCTTGATGAGGAAAGTTTATTTGCAAATAAAAATGTTTGTACCAACCTGGTAATTTTAATGCAAAATTCAATGCAAAGTTTGAAATCAAGAATCATTTTTTTTTTGAATGAAATTTATTGAAGTAAAGTAAAATGAAAACTTGTCACAACACGGCGGTTGAGACAACATTAAAGATAAAGCAAAGGTAAGAAAACAAATGATTGGTAAAGAACTTGGGAGTCAGTTTACGCAACCTTGTTGTAATATGCTTTTCAAAAGAAACCTGGATTCAATTAGGACTTTTGAAGGTTGTAACATGGTCTGGTTCAAGGTTTATGAAACAAAGGATATAGGCTCAAAATTTATTTGTACCCAACCCAACTTCGTGATGAACTCCAGTCCTACATTCAATTAATTCAGACTATGCATTCAAGTTCCAAAACATTTGGGATTGCACAGATGAAGATGGTTCATAAGCCAAAGGATTTTTGAGGTAGCAGTCACCTCTTCCTTTTGTTATTTCCAGTGAGGACTTTGGTCCATTCAACTTGCTTTTGTTGAGGATTTTGATGACCTCTTGACAAATATTTCCTTTTATTATCCCTAACTTTTGCCTGAACTGTGTCATTTGATCTTACAGCCAGCGGGATGCCCCAATTTTTTGCCTAAGTCTCCTTCATAGGTATTGACTTAGCGGGCTTTGATTTTTTTCAATAATCATTTTTTTAATCATTTTTTTGAAAGATAATGACTGCATGGCTTAATGATTACGATGAACCATCATTTGCTTTTGAATTGAGAAACATCTTCAACACTTCTTTATGTGTGTGAAGGAAGACTTGAGATTGCAACCTTTATTGAAAGGTGTCTTGAATGATTCTCTTGTACTTGAATGCTCATTCGAATTAATTGAGAACTACCCATCCTCGGGTTAAAATTGAGGGTTTTTTCGAATAGAAAGAAACTCCAACTTCAAGGCTCAAAGGGGTTGACAAGGGATTAACTTCCTTATTTCTCCAGTGTTTAGGATTTGAAACAATGCCTGTATATCATCAACCAAGTATCAATTGAAAGCATACCAACAACAATTATGGGTATCTCGTTTTCATCATCCTCCCCCAATCATTGTAAAACTTTTGAGAAAAGATAAATGAACTTGAAATGTAAAGCATAAAGATGCAAATAGCAAATGAAATTGAATCAAAACAAAGCAATGCTCATTTCATTAAAACCAACATGAAAGTACAAACAAGCTTAAAAGCAAACAACTTGATATGATTGAAGAAAATTGCAAACATAAAGAAACAATGGCCTAGTGATCCATCAACAACAAGGATGAGCTGTCCCGTTTGATATTCTGGCCTTGAAGAAAATTTGACAATTGAAGTCTTCTTGAAGATTCACTTCCCATGATTCGGAAAAGGATTATTGACAACATTAGGATTTGTATCCTCAAAAGTGATCGTCCCATTTCTGACAAGCTCTTTTACTTTAACCTTCAATGCAAAATAGTGTTCTAAGTCATGACCAGTTCCACCTTGATGAAACTCACAGCGAAGATCTGCTCTAAAACCAACCGGGAGAGGATTTCGAACAGGAGGCGCAGGCCTAGTAGCAATCCAACCATTCTGGACCAAGTAAGGATACAATTCAGTGTAAGACATCGGAATAGGATCAAAGTTTGGCCTGCTCCTGGCATTACGATTCTGGTTCTGGCCAACATTCCTTTGAATAAATGGACCATTGATCGTCGGAGAAACTGCAGTAGGGTATGATCGCTCATGGTGTTGTTGTCTGCGACGAGTTATTCCAAGAACACTTGCTTCACCAGCAAAAACATTGACTTGAGGCATGACAATCCTCTGAGGTTGAGTTTCCCTAATGATCAAAGCCTGTAGCATCTCCATGATCTGACTCACATCGCTTTTCAACTCATCAAGGTCTTCCCTAACTTTCTTGTTGTGTTGGGCTTGACTTTCCATTCTCAATCTGATAGCCCTCAATCTGTTAGCAGCTCTAGTACCGTATCTATGGTGAGGAGTCAGCTTGACGGATCAACAGACAACTGAGGAAAGAAACAACCGGGATGAGTTCCCACACAACTCGGATGAACACAAGAATATGCGAGGATGCAATGATATGCAATGTTCACTTCCACTTTCAGAAAACAAATAGATTATTGCAAACATGGTCAACATCGAGAATATGGTCATGAAATATCTTGACAAAAATGGAATTTTTATTCTTTCCAATATTTGCAATAATCGGAATTGTCTTCCTTGAAAAATGTTTGTGATGATGATCATGATGAATATGTAGATGCAACAAACACAAACAAGATCACGCAAAGCACACAGGTTCAAAGGTTCGAATCACGAGCATGGAGTCATGGGATAAGAACACCAACCCACACAGGCATGTACTAAGGTTTGTCTTCATTGTACCTGCAAAAAACCAGAAGGGTGCTAACAGAGGTTCCCGGAGTTAACAGCCATCTTTAGAATATCATCGGTACGTTGGATTACTCCCCAACCGATAACATTCTTAAAATAGACCTCGTCCGAGTGTAGTATCGCGTGACAACCACCTTAGGTTTACACCCAGACAGTTTCCGCACTACGTTCCTAAATTGGCTTAGATTGGTTAAGGGTTCTACGGTCCTCAGTATGATCAGCTCAAGGTCGGAAAATAATGCCACGTACGATTACTCGTCATGACATTGATAGTCCAAGAGAGCCTAACCGAGTGGAGATTATCAAATTGACATTGCTTTGGACTACTCCATCGCATATCGCTTCGAATATCGCCGTCCTATCATAAGTTCCAACTCAGATCCGGGTTAGGATCTATCTCACAGAGGATCACCAAAACCAAAACAGAACAACCAAGTAACAAGCAAATCAAACTAAAGCAGTAAACAAATCAAAGTAGGCCGAATCCACTTAGAGATTGACTCCCCAGCAGAGTCGCCACTTTTCTGTAGCGGTAAAATCATGAGTGTAAGCTATTGATTAACTTCACTCAATATACACAGAGTCGCCACCGCGCTTTTATTTATTTCCAAAAGGAAAAAGGAAAATGAACGAACAAAACCTTAATAAATCTCAAAAGCTAAAAAGCTCAAAGAATCAAACAGAGAATGGGTACGGGGATTGGTTGCAAATCGGGAAGGTTTTAAGCACCCGACTTGTCCGTGGTACTCCACGGGAACCCTTTGAAATGTTTACTGCATTTTAGTCTGAAATTGGTTTGCTTGAAAAAAAGATTGAAGAGATGAGAAGAAGAATGTTTTTTAAGATTTTGGTGTTTGAAGAGACGAACGTCTCATGCCTACGTACCCACAAAGTGCAATGCGAGATCAAAACCCCGTAGTTCGTGGTACAAATTGTGAAAAGGCAAGTGAGTTGAATTGATTTTAAAATGTAAAGATAAGTCGTCATCCTTTAGAGAATAATTCCGCTAGAAAGGATGAATCATATCTAAACACAAAAAGGTTAAGAGGAACGTGCACGAGGGCACAAAAGCAATTGAATGAGTTGTGAAAGTTTTAAAATTTTTTGAGAAAAGAAAGTTTCGATATGCTTATGTAGTTTAGCATTTATTAAAGAAATGAAATGAAAAGGTAAAAGTGCATGACCAAAGTCACGGTTTGATTGAGAAAATGTTTGAAGTTAGAAAACAAAGAAGGTTTTGAAAATAGGAAGGAGATTTGAAAATTAAAGAAGATGTGAAGAGATGAAGGGACTATCCTAGGACTTGAAAATAAAAGCTAAAGGAAGAATGATCAAACCATATGGCATGCACTCTTCGAAACAATTGGATTTCCATCTTCATAAACAAGTAACTCAAACGGAGCCAAAGTCTTCAATCCATAACAAATGAGCAAAGGGATGATCCTAGAATCTAGGTCCGAAACTCCAAGCAAGGGATAGTAACCATAGTCCACAATAATAGTCACCCATTTTTTAGATGTTTAATCCATTATTAATATTTTTGGTGTCCAAATGGACAAAGGGAAAAATAACAAGCAACAATAATATATACAATAAGCAATATGATGAATGAATATAGAAGCATAATAAGAGAGGTAAAGAACCAGAGATTTAAAGTAAAAGGATAAGGTGCGAGAGATTTAATTAAATGTTAGTATATTCACATTATTAATATTTACAATAATAAGTGGTATGATGAACTTAATCAAGCACAACCACGAAAAGAAAAATAAAGTCGAGGCAACCGGATCAGAGTGGATCACATTCCGAATCGGGACAACTTTAGGTCTATGTTAAGAAATCGCCGAGTAATTTACGGAGTAATTACCCTACAAATGAGGCCGGCCACCACTAATTAAAGTGGAAAATATTCGTGTTAATACATGTTAGAGAAACGATATTATGAATCGTTCTCCGAAAACATGCCACACAAAAAAGAAAGAGAATGGTCTAATCTTAATCGAGATTATCGTTGAATTTCTCGAAAAGCAACCTATCACGATCTCAAAGTATAGAGAATGATCCAAATGATCATTCATCCATAGATTTGAAATAATGAAGATTAAGCTTAATCGGAAATCAACAATCACGAATCCGAGATCTCATCGACCAAAAAGAAAAATAAAGGATGAGAAAGAAATGGATCTAAAACTAAATCCACAAAAAAAAGAAATAGAATTATTTTTAAAATCCTTTTCTAAAATAAACTTTTTTTTCTAAAATTGTTTTTAAAATACTTCTTTCTTAAATTCTACATCACAAATGAAATGGTAAATAATTTTCTTAAAAAAACAACACCACACTAATAAAAAAAAATAAGAATAAAGAAAAAGAAAGAAATGGAAAATTCAAGGAAGCTCTGCGCAGCAAAGAAAGGTGGTGAGAAGAAGTACAAAACTCAAAATGGCCTTAAGGCCCTACATTATCAAATATTAACCTCTCTTATTACAAAAAAAATAAAAGCAAAATAAATAAAATAAAAATAGAAGTTCAGATCCTCTTCTTCTCTAAGCCACGGCTAGGTCACCAAGAAAGGGGAAAACAAAACCAATGCTACCTTCTTCAATCGAAAAGCAACTTCTCCTTCCTTCAATTTTAACTTCTTCTTCTCAAAACAAAACACGGAACTCTCTCTCTCAACTTCTCTGTGTCACGAAACCTAATTCAACTTGAAGAAAACAAAATGGTTGGTGATTTTCGGATTGGGAGAAAAGTGGAGAAAGGTTTGAGGATTTGTGTTGAAATCGGAAAAAAATTCGAATGAAGGTTTGAAGATGGAAGAAGAGATTCGTATTGAAGCTTGAGTTGGATTCTTGACAGGGCTTTGCTATGCTCTCCAAGCTTGGAGAATTGAAGAAAGGGAGGGTTAATTTATAGAAGGATTTGAGGGTGAGGCTTGCCGTTTTGGCTCTGATTGGATGCGTTTTAGAGTGCACGGGATTTTCGTCTTGCTGCCTTTTAATTCTTTGCGTTTTGCTTCATCTGTTTTGCGTTTTGATTTTGTGATCTCAGGTGTATTTCTCGTGTGCGGTGTAGACTGGGCTTGCGGCTAAGAGCTTGAAGTTTCGGCTTGTGTTGGTCGCGAGATACGCGTGAAGAGCTGAAGCTTGTTGGGATTTTGTGAAAGGCTTGGGATGGCTTTAGAGATTGTTTGCGCGTGCGGCTGCGGGTGTTGTTGTGTAATGTGAAGGGGCTTACGCGCGGCTGGAATATGCTTGGCTGGTGTTTTTGTTGTTCTATGCAGAATACGCGTGGTGCTCGCTTGGCTTGGATGTGCTGATGGCTGGTGTTTGTCACGTGAAGCTGAGGTTTTGAGGGATGCTTGCTGCGAGATGGCTGTGAAATGTTGGCTTGGGCTTGTTGTTCACGGCGTGAAGTTGCGGCGTAATGCAGAACACGTGAGGCTGGCTTTGGGCCTTGTATGCGTTTGGCTGCTGAATGCTTCAGCTGAGTAGAAATTATGCGCGTGGCTTTGCTAGCTTGCGTACGTGTGAGTCTTGGCAATTTGTTCATGTGGCTTGTATTTTTGAAGTGACTTGTGTACTGAGGCTGATGCAATTTGCAAAATGTGGGGTCAGCTTGTTGTGTTGATGTGGTAAAATGTGAAGGAATTATGAGGTCAATTTGGGCAAGAATTTGGCTTTTGAAAAGTCAGCAAATTGAATTGGAATTCTAATAATAATGGACTAGAAAGAAATGGGCCATGGAGAAAAAGAAGATTGCACATGGACTTGAAAAATTATAGTCTTGTTATATGAATTAATAATATGGATTTTTAAAAAAACGAATTAATTGGGAATGATTTAAAAGGAAATGATAAAAAAAGTGGATTAAAAGATATAAAAAAAATGGAGAATGAAAAATATAGAAATAAAATAACAAAATCGGGAATTGGATTAAAAGATAATTGAAAATGGTTATTTGCAAAGGGAAACGAAAAAATTAAAATTTGGAATTTTTGTGAGTAAAAGAAACAAATAATCGGTACGAATTAGGAAGTGGATAACAAATAATTGGGTGGCAATGCTAGAAAATAAAAAGAAATGGTTAATCGGAAAAGGGATGACAGATATGAAATAATGATTTTTTAAGCCCACGACCAGATCTTGATTATTTTTTTCACAAGCCACTGATAGTAATGAGTACAGCCAAACATGAACCATTGGACAACTTGCCACTTAAGCCACAAACACTTGAAATCTGTCTGAACATTATCCTGATAACTTGAATTCATACTGAGAAAAATAAATTCTCAGATGAATCACTGATAAACTTGATGAACTGATTGATTCACACCAAACTTCGCACAAAACACTGTCTGATAACTGATGATCACAACACATAACACAGTTTTGAATTTTTGAATACGCACAGTCTGAGAAACAGGTCACTGGCACACACAACTTGCAGTCGAAACAAATCTCTGATAGTTTGACCAAGATTAGGTCAAACGTCCATCTGAATCGAATTGTGACTGAACAAACGCATTTGAATTGGAATCACAGCACTTTCCTTGAAATCCTGCAACACAGAGAAGAAGAAGAGGCAACTGCAACATTTTTTTTTGATATTTTGGTTAGAGGTTAGTAAATATAAACAGATAACGATAATTAAACATGGTAATCCTCTGCAAAGCAAAGACCTGCACCTGAAAAGGATGAACGAACCAGTGCGTGATCTTGTTTGTATGCAAATGCAGATGATATGCGAAGAATCTTAGGATCAAAAATTAGGGTCTGACAGGTGGATCCTTGGAGTTTCAAGCTGTTGAAGCCATGGATCATGTGCTAATCAAGATGATGATGGGTGCAATGTTGTGAATTGAAATGCGTTAGATTCTTACCAATTTGCAGAGATTGGACCTGGTGCAGTTTGAGAATTTGAACTGAATTTCCCCATGGACTTTGCTCCAATATTGTCAATGGTGATGAGCAATGGAAGAAGAAGAAGGATGCTTATGTGAGATGAAGCTTAATCCTCACACATTACAATGCAATTTTAGAGAGAGAGCAGAGCAAAAATGATGAACTTTGGAGTGGTAATCGTGCACACTGAAGAAGAAGTTCCATTCAAATAGCTCTTTGGCTTTTATATTGATCTTAACTCCCCTTAGTTATTAGTTAGAACCATGGTTAGGACCATGGTTAACTGAGTTGATTCAGTTAAAGCTGAGTCAAGTTAGTTAAGTGGAGTGTAAGTTAGTTATACAAGCTGAAATCCCTAGAACCTTCCATTGCTTGAATTTGATCCCATGTGCTATTGAACATGCTTGTTATGGTGAGCTGTAGTGAAGTGAAATAGGACTGGATGGATCAATGATGCAACAAGGCAATGTAGGTCCTCTTGCTTGTTCTATTTGGTAACTAGCATGATCAAGCAAACATACAATTGCTACTTGTGATGAGTGTGTCATATTGGATGAGGCAAGTGTGCTTAAGGCAAATGGATCCAATGCAAGCATGTTCATGATCCTTATGGTAAGGTTGATTGTGATACAAGATGAAGTAGTTTGATCATGTTTGAAGCAAGTATGCAATGGCCCTTAACTCCATGATAGGGTATATTGAGCTTATGGTGGTCATGTGACATATAGTACCTTCCATCCCAAGTAATGGATCATAACATAGGACCTGCCAAGCTTGGATTGAACTGATATGCACATTGGATGCATTACCTTAAGCTGCAAGAAAACAGATTTCAAGTATGGATCTTCCATGGCTTGTTTCTTCTTACTCAAGCAACCACTTCCTATGATCCTTGGACTCAAATTGAAGGATATGTTTTACTCAACAAGTTTGTAGTTCACTCAATCATGGAACAAGGCCTCTAAGTACCTTAAGATAGTCATTGAAACTCATGGCATGAAGTGGCATAATTAGCCTTCATATCATTGTCTAGCCCTGTGCCATTTGACTATGGTGGATCAATGTGAACCTCACCACTTTGACCTCCCATATGTCCCAAAAATATTGCTCAAATGAAAATTTGCCAAACATGAAACTTATAGAAAAGATGGCAAGGAATAACTTTCATGTTGGAAGATTTTTCATTTGAGGTCATCTTGATGAAGAAAAATGGCCTTACTTCTTGCCCTCCACCTATTTGAAAAAATGCCTGGCAAGTCACGCGCGCAGGCTGCAAGGCATGCCCTGTCTCTTGCCCTATTTTGCCTTGATTTGTCCAAACTTTGCAAGATCATAACTCCCACAATTTTGATGTTATGGACATGTTCAACCTATGTATTTGAATCTTGAAATGTCCTCTTTCAAACAGACCAAGTGGAATTTTCATTTGACTTTTATTTTGAGAGAAGTCCTCCCTTGAAGTTGGCTGCAAAATGGCCAAAAGTTTCCATTTTTGGAAACCCTAATATTCCAAAAATGTAATGTTTTGGTTTTCTTGATTTTTCATGATTCCTCCATCATTTCTTGATCAAATTTGGTCCATAGACTCCTTGTAACCTTAATTTCATGAATTTGACCTCAAAAAAGCAGGAGTTGACTTTTTACTCAGCATGGTTGACGTTTCCCCAATTTCTTGATTTTCAATCAACTGATTAATTGAAGACCTTTCAAAATGATTCCAAGGATGAAATTTCAACCCTAGACACTTAACATCATATGGAAAACCATGAAATAAAGTTTAGATCAAAATTCCTTTGGGAAGTCCAGTTAATCAGAAACCCTAATTTGGTCCTTTTTGTGAGGAGATGTTGCACTGCTTGAATTCTCTGATCAATTCACTTCTTTCTAGGACTTGTGGCCTCAAATGAAACTTGTGGGATGTTGTGAACCCTTTTCACAATGTTGAGAAACCATGTTTCCCTTTGAAAATCCACATTGGATAACTCAGGCAAAAAAGGGTATCCTGATGGATTGAAAACCCAAAAGGGCATCCATGCAAAAGAGGGATTAAGCGAACAACTACGATCTGAGTTATCTGTATCACATCAGCGTTTCAGTCAAACTAACATTTCCAAGGACATGAATCGGTCCAATCACTCCTTAGAAGGCAAGATCAGGGAGTTTTGAATACATACTAGCTATAGCAGGATCAGAACTCAGTGGAATACCGTTTCCACATTGCCATTAGGGTAGTTTCTTTTTTCAATTTACAATAATCACCTCTTTCTAGGGTTTTCTTCCCAATGTATTTTTCCGACTTCAGGCTTTCCAATCAATAAATTGAATTTCAGTCAAAAGCTTCTTGTTTTCATTTTATTGTTTTGTTTGCAAAAACGTCCGGATTTTTTATAAACGTTGCATTTGAAAACATGGTAGGTTTACAGTAACATGCGCAGGAAAAACATTTAAAATTTCTTGGAACGTTGAGTAATTCAGGCGATATATTCAAACCACGCAATACCCCAGGGCATATGTGCGTATCTTTTGTTTGCATGTAGCTATCTCATGGAGGGCTCAAAAGAAAGATCGAAGCCTGTTCAAAAGCAAGAGACGTTAATCCCTCTCGACGATTCGTCAGCCTATCCATGGTTTGGATCATTGGGGCAGCTATACTCATGAAGGGTTTCTATGTCACCTTTTTGTCACAACTTTTACGGATTGAGTCCATTACCCATTTAGCGGTCGCTCATCAAGACGATTCTCCCATTCAACACTTCCAACAACTACAAGATTTTCTGTGTTGATAACAGTTATTTCCCTAACAAGGTTATTACGCTAATTCATACGATCACTACGATACCCAAGAGTTTAACGATGTTAGGTCTTTTTTAAAATCCTATTTAGGTAAAGCTCGGGCAAAAGCAAATGATCCCCAACACGAGACTCTATGAAATCTTTCCTCCCTATCAGGATGTGTTTTGGTTTCATTATTCCCAGCAGGTGGATGGAAGTTATGTCCAGCAAAGGGAATCACAAGCCGTTTCTCTTTAGCAGGTTTCCTTGAGTTTGTTCCCCAGCAGATCTAGGATGGCACCTTTTTCCCAGCAGATCTCGATAGATTTCCTTGCTCCTGCAGAGCAATAAAGATTGATAATCCCCAAGCAGAGAGTTATCTTACCACGGTGAATTATTTGTTACAAGAATCCAAGTATTCCTGAAAGTAAGCTGAATGCTTCCCTTCCTTTTCCCACAGAGGTTGGGACAATTCAGATTGGCAGAGAGTTCTCTTCAGCAAAGTCTTGACAAGATTTTTTCCCAGCTAAGTCGGAAAGTTGTCAATCCCCCAACGGAGTTTTATGATTGGGATTCATCCTCAAGCGGTTGAAGTATCCCCTAAAAGGGTCCTCAAATCTAAGTCCAATTTATTTTTGGCAAATGTAATAATTCGAGACAGACGGATTGTACACTACTCTCCAGCAGAGATTTTATCCCCGTAGGGCTTCTTGAGATCGAATCAGCGATCATTTGTATTCTCAGCAAAGTCAGCAGGGACTTGTTACTTCCTTATTAGAGGCTCCCTTTGCATTTGCATCATTTAATTAGCATACTCAAAACATAGCATTCCCAGTGTCATGGGGCATCATGTCGCACAACTCAACATATGCACACCCTGCATAATCCAGGTTTGATATATTGCAAAGTCCAACTGCAAATTGGCGAAAGTCCATCCTCAGGGTGGCAAAGCATCTGAAGTCCAACCGCAAATTGGCGAAAGTCCATCCTTGGGGTGGAAAAGCCTCTAAAGTCCAAGTGCAGTTTGGCGAATGTCCCCCATAATGTGGAAAGTCAATAGTCGCCTGACGTTAATCTAAAAGACATTCTTAAAGTCCAACCGTAGATTGGCGAAAGTCCCCCGCGGTGTGGCAAGTTAGTAGTCGTCTGACGTTAATCTAAAAGACATTTTTAAAGTCCAACCGTAGATTGGCGAAAGTCCCCCGCAGTGTGGCAAGTTAGTAGTCTTCTGACATCAATCCAAAAGACATTCTTAAAGTCCACCCGTAGTGTGGCAAGTCAGTAGTCGTCTGATTCCATCCAAAAGAAATCATTAAGGCAATGTTGCGGCCTAGCAAAAGTCCACCCTCCGTGTGGCAAGCTAGTAGTCACCTGGAGTCGTACAAAAGATAGATTTTCAAAGTCCCCCCGCAACATGGCAAGTTAGTAGTCTTCTGGCATCACTCAAAAGGCATCCCCTGTTTACTATTCATCCCCTCAGAGTTGTATCCAAGCAAAGTTCATTTGGATGGGTTTATATCCTTTTTCTTCTTCTCCACAGAGTGCATATTTTCTAGTTATTTCTGGTATTCAATCCCTGCATACCTCAAACGTCTGAAAGCAACTGCTATCATCCATTTGGTAATATTATGAGGATCAATCATGAATTTTTCTGGACCTCTAGATATTTTTAAAAATAAAAAATGGAAATGGTATGAAAAATAAAAAAATAAAATAAGAGTAAAAGACCCATGGGTGTGAAAAGCAGCCCAAATACGTTGAAATTGAAACTAGACCAAAGGAAAGGGGTGTGAAAAGCACCAAAGCCTAAGGCACCTCTTATAGTCTCAAGAAGTCAACAAATTTGACCTGATCAGAATCCATTAGATTGATCTAAAGGCTTATGCTCAGTCAACAAAGTGAAAAGTAGGAAAGATCCACGCGTGAGATGAGTCCACAAAAGTATGCACATCCTAGGGTTAAGAGGAAAGTCTCAGATCAAAATTATGCAAGATCAATTGCTGGGAAAGGAAGAATACACAATGCACAAGTCAATGGTCCACATGTGGGAGGTCAAGGTCAACCAAGGGGAGACTGAAGTCATGTAAATGAGATGATCCCTCATTAATGTGTTGTCCAACTCTGGGACGCACAATCAAATGAATCTAATGGACGCATTTTAATTTCATCCTAAATCCCTAACAAACCCTCATCAGCCGGAGAAGGACCTCCGGTCATCTTCTCCAGCCATCTCCCGCGATTGTAAACCCTAAAATTCTCCTGAAATGCACAAACAAGGTACCAAATGAAAGCTAAGCTCAAGTACATCTCAAATCCATCATTCAAAATCCCAAATGCTTCATGCACAACATGAATCCAAGACTTTAATTTTTTCCCCTAAAATCTTCAAATGCCTCTAAGAGATCTAATTAAGTGTCCAACAATAGTTCATTCTCATTATTAGACTCAAATCAAGAATAATAAGGTCTTAGATCATGAAAACCGAAGCAAAATAAGTTGAAGGAATTCAAACCTAAATCTGCAGAAGCTTGATTCTAACAAAGAAAACTAGAGGCTTGGATCTTATTCTTAAGCTTCAATGAGCAAAATAAATGCTCTAACCTTTGAATCTTGCCAAAATGTAGGAAGAAATCAGAACTGAATTGAACTTGTGCTTGGAGAGTTAGCTTCATTTAGCCATGGATATTGATGATAGCTTGATGATGATAATGTATTGATGAAGATTGAGATGAAAAATGGTGAAATTCGTGTGAAATTGAGGAAAATGCATAGAGAATTTTTTATGATTTGTGTTACAAAGTGTGAAATGGTGAAGTTCTCTAGAATTCAGTTATGAGATCCTTTTTATCTGAATGGTTAACTGTTAACCACCTTGGTTAACAGTTAGAACCAAGGTTAAATGTGGTGAGAGGATCAATGGGAGGGTAAAGTGAGCAAACTTGAATGATAGTGAGCTAGTGTGTTGTTGTGATCATGTGCAGCCTACTTATGGGACTTATGGTGATGTGTTGATGATGTATGATGTGATCAATGCAGCCTGCATCCTTAATGCCATAAGCTTCTCATTTGAATTTTCCCTATTTTCATGCATGTTCATGCATGAGTATGAATTATGTAAGTGATGGTGTGCACAAATGAGACAATATATTGATGGTGAGATGAACATGCGTGTGAAATGAGCCATTAAGATCTTGAACTTAATCAAACATCCCACAATAAGAAGCCAATGCATCAATGCAAGTGATGTTGTTTATCAAGGGATATCTCTCAATGTGGTGGATGAAAATGCTTGATTTTGGAGCCAAATGATCCATACCATTTGATACAACAAGTTTGTAATTAAAATCAAGATGAATGAAAACCTTTAAAGTGATGGAAAATGGCTTGAAATGCGAGCAGAAAAAAATTGGCCCATGGGCGTGTGACTTGTGCTTCATGCTTGGCCTTGGGCCTAGGGAAAATGCCTGCAAGAATACCTCTTGTTTGAGCCTCCATATCTCCCAATCCTTTGATCATATGAAAAAACCTTAAACACCAAAGTTGTAGAGGACAAGCTCCTGAACAACTTTGATGTTCAAGAAAATTACATTTGAAGCATTTTTGATGGTGTAATTGGCCTTGACGTTCATCCTCACAAATTGTTTGAGGCATTGTCTTGCTAGGCGCGCGCGTATGCCTTGCCTCGCTAAGGTTTTTCCCCTAGTTTCACCATACTTTGAATGGTCATAACTTCTTCAATTTTGATCCCATGAACATGATCCAGCTATGGATTTGAAGCTTAGGATGCCCTCTTTCAAACAGTCCATGTGGATTTTTCATTTGACTTTTAGATTTTGAGAAGGCCTCTCTTGAATACGGCTGCCAAAATGACCAAAACCTTCTATTTTTGGAAACCCTAATTCTCCTAAAAATGGCAACTTTGGGTTTTCTAGATTTTTTATGATTCATCCATCATTTCTTGATCAAATTTTTTCCAATGATCCTTTGTAACATGAATTTCATGACTTTTTCCTATACACAATTGACTTTTCCCCAATTTCTTGATTTTTAAGCAATTGACCAATTGAAGACCTTCTGAAATGATTCAATGGATGATTTTTTAACCCTATGTACTTGAAATCATGTGGAAAACATTGAGATCAAGCTTGAACCAAAATTTCACTAAGAACCCACATTAATCAGAAATTCTAATTGTAGCCCCTTTTGGTTAGGAGATGTTGCACTGCTTGGATTCCTTGATCAATCCACCTCTTTCAAAGCCTTGAAGGATCATTTGAGATCTTGTGGGAAGTTAAGAAACCCTTGATATTTGTTGAGAGCCAAATGACCCTTGTCATTGCCTTTAGATGATCACCAATCTCACCAGTCATTGACCATATGCATTATGATTCACCTATGGATGGTATGCTTCATCTTTCTATGCAATCATGCCATGATATGTATGCTATATGGTATAATAAATGTTATGAAATGAGAGGGATATTTTTAGGGTGTTATAGATGCCCCTATTCAATCATCTGTTAATCTGAAAAGGTTGAGAGCTCCGACTATCAGACGTTCGAGATAAACTGTGATTGAATACCGGAAACAAACCAGAAAATTTGCACTCTGATGAAGAAGAAAAGGGATATAAATCCAACCAACAAAAACTCTGCTTGTAAACTCTGATGTGTTGAACATTGATATGAAACACAATGGGGATGCCTTTTTAATGACGCCAGATGACTACTGGCTTTCCACAACGACGGTGGACTTGGAACCTGTCTTTTGTACCACACCAAGAGACTACTGGCTTGCCAAAACAACTGTGGACTTGGTGCACTTAAGTCTGTGGGATAGACATGCACTGATTAGGACAGACGAATCCTCCTCATATATCCTATGCATATATATGGTACTAGGAAGAACGAGCCCTCTTCAGATATCCTATGCAGATATATGGTAATAATGCATATGCTTTACTGAACTACAATGTTTTAACGTTTAATCCCACCGTCGGGATTTCAAACCTTTTCAATACGAACGAGTATTGGATGATCATCAACGAAACACAGACAAGTGCCCTTAGTTAAAGATGCAGACGAGTATCAGACGGCAATCCAAGAGACACAAACAAGTGCTCTAGGCAGCGATACGAACGAGTATCAGCCACTGATACGGATGAGTATCAGACAATGATACAAACGAGTATCAGACAATGATACGGACGAGTATCAAAAAGTTTTATAACCCAAACACGGATGGGTGAATGAGAGAAAAAAAAGGTTAATACGGATGAATGTTAAACATGATACAGACGAATATCAAGAAGGGTTTAAAACTCAAACACATACGAGTGAGTGAGGGAAAAGGCTAACACGAACGAGTGTTAAAGGTGATACTGACGAGTATCAAGGGGTTTGAAATCAAACACAGCCGAGTGAATGATCAAGAAAGTTAACACGGACGAACGTTAAGAATGATACGGACAAGTATCAAGAAGCTATCAAACACAGACAAGTGAGTGAAGCAACAAACTAACATTGAGAAGTGTTAAAAATGGTACGGACGAGTATCAAGAAGATATCAATCACAGACGAGTGAATGAAGCATGGGATCAACACAAACGAGTGTTAAAGATGATATAGACAATTATCAAGGGTTTGAAATTAAACATAGTCGAGTGCTTTACAAAAAGATTAACACGGACGAGTGTTAAGGATGATATAGACAAGTATCAAAAAGTTGAAATCAAACATAGACGAGTGAATGACCAAAGGAGTTAACATGAACGAGTGTTAAGAATGCTACAAACGAGTATGAGGAAGTTATCAAACACAGACGAGTGTGCAAAGCAAAAGAATAACATAGATGAGTGTTAACTTCACTGGGAACTATTTCAATGATGAGGGCAAATCCCATTCATGAAACTCTGTGGGGAAACAACAATCTTCTGAATCGGCTGGGGAGACTTAGTCAAATACTCTTGCTGGAAAGAAAATTCTGACATTCTGACTTTGTGGGGAAAATGAGCATTCATCTGCCTGCTAGGAATGCTTTACTATGAAATGATGACTCCACTTGGTGATGAGAACTGTTCAACTGACCTTTGAAGTTCTGATGGGGGAATACCATCCTACTCTGACTCGGCGGGGGAAGATTCTGAATGAACTCTACTAGGGATGATGTAGGGATCACCCTTCTTCCTGGGATAAGGTTTGTAATGCATCTCTTGCTGGTGAGAAGAATCTGCTTGGGGAATGTCACCTTGTAACATCTTTCTTTTATGGATATTAAACTTGCAAAAACAAAGTTCACACACATATACCCCGGGGAATTGTATGGCATGAGTCAACCATCTGATATTGCTCAACATTCAAAGTGATTTTAAATGTTTTCCCCTTTCATATGTTATTCGTAAATCCACCTTGTTTAAATGCAATGTTCTTTTATAAAAAATTCAGGACATTTTTGGAAACAAAACATGTAAAAAAAAGGATGATGCTTTTTGAATAAATAATTCTTTTATTGATGGGTCTGTGAATAGGAAAAGGTACATCAGGAAGAAACCACATGGAAAGAGGTGATTACTGTAATTTGAGAAAATAAAATATCCTAATGGCAATATGAAATGGCATTCCACTGAGTTTCAATTCTGCTATGACCAGTATGTCTTCAAGATTACTCTCGTTTGATATTGCTTTCTAAAGAGGAAGATTGGATTGATTCCTATCCTTTGGAGATTTCCAGGTTGAGTGAGACGACAACGTAGTATAGATAACTCAAAATACACTCATTCGATTATTCCCTCTTTTGCGTGGACCGCCCTTTCGGGTTTTTAATCCACTGGGGTAATAACCATATATAAAATACATACATCAAAGCATATTTTTCATATATAAGTTAAAGTCTAGTACTGAAATACAATAAGTTCTTAGTACAACACATTGTATAATTTTAGCCAACTAAATACATAAGGTACTACAACAAAAGGCTAAAAATAATACAAGATGTCCAAAACAAAGTAAGTTAAGAACTAGATCCAAAGATCTCAAAATATCCACAGCGGAAGAAAGGCATCGATAAGCAAGGATAATCAAACTGCCATATCATTACCCTTCGCGGAACCTGAAGTGCCTGTAAAATATAACAACAACATGGGGTGAGATAACAACATCTCAGTGAGTTCCCTATATTAGAGTTCTCTCAGCTCTAAAGGTTCAATTCTAACATTCTCAATTCTTTGGCCACTTCTCATACAAGAAACCAAAACAAAATGGAACATAAGTCCATGCCTACTCTCGATGCAAAACGAGTGGAACATCTACTTCAAGCCTTTATGGATGCTTCCCGTGGGACTAAAGGTAACCCACCTCAATACTTACTCAAGACTTTACGGAGGACTCGATATAACACTCACCAAATTTTTTACGGATGCTTCCCGCGGGACTAAGAATAACCCACCTCAAGACTTACTCAAGACTTCCTACAAAATTCAATGTAGTATTCACCTAAAGCCTTTACGGATGCTTCCCGTGGGACTCAAAGCAACCAACCTTAAGACTTACTCAAGACCTTACGGAGGGCTCATAACATACACACCTCAATTCTTTACGGATGCTTCCCGTGGGACTCAATATCACCCACCTCAAGGCTTACTCAAGACTTTACAGAGGCCCCAATGTAATACATAACTCAAACCACTACCCACGTCTTACCATCGGTACCATAAGCCTTTACGGATGCTTCTCGTGGAATACTAGGTAATCCACATCAAGACTTACTCAAGACTTTACGCAGGCCCCAACGTAACACATGCCAACAATTCACACCATCCTAGGGTAGTCCTAAAAATTTCTCACAAGTTATACCTTTTATTTCCAATAGCTCACATTAGATCATTAAAATCTCTCAAGTTATACCTTTTCGTTTGCATTCATACGCATCTCTCATTAGATCATTAACACTTAGAATTCATATCATGTGCATAAGACACGGGATCATTATCATCTGAAGAATCAGGGTTTCACACTTTATTTGCAGATTATCAGAAGAGTTCAGGTTCTGGGCTATGCGGCTATTAATGGCATTATGTTCTAATTTCTTTTGCCACTGACTTAGGGTTTATTTCCCTGGTCAAGGATTTCACGTCTGGAAACTTTTCACCGATTCATTTGGCTCGTCACCATGGATTTCCGCTTCATCAGGTCATAAGGCTATTCTCGTCTTCTTAGCATCTCAAGTTATCTTTTTCTCAAAAGTTGTGGTTCCAGTACAAGCGTGCTTGCTCAGTCACAATTCAACTCAGATGGATGTTTGACCTAATATTGGTCAAACTATCATGAGATTTCTTCAAGTGCACGTTACTTGTATCAACGGTTTATTTCTTAGGTAGTGTGTGTCCCAAGTCAAGTTGTGTTGTGTGCTGAGTTCATCAATTTATCAAGCAGTGGTTCGTATGAGGATTGGATCAGAAAATCCGATTTATCATGATCCACCATTTCAGATCGTTTATTAGGATCATCGCAAGTTCAGTTGTGTTTCCTTTGTGGATTTATTTTCCCATAGATTCTTTCAGGCAGATTCAAAGAGATCCAGGATTCATCTGGTCAAAGATTCAGAGGACGATTACTTCAGATGATTTTGTTTCATTTGTGAGTTCTCCTATGATAGTTGTGCTCATTTAATCAGTGGCTTTTGTGGAATATTTTGAGTTTGGTTTTGGATTCATCTATTCCTTAAATCGAGTTTTCATCATCCATTTGCTCATCATTCAAAAATCCATTGCTCTAAACAAAATCCATTTTAAAGTTAACCATTTGTTAATTAAACCCATTAAGCAATTTTTTTATATCATTTTTCTAAACCCGTTTACCCTTTTTATTTATATTCTAAACCATATTCACTTCCATATCCTTTTTTACCAATTCCATTTTTTTTCACTATCCAAATGAATCCATTTCATAAATTTAGTCCAATTTCAAACCAATAATCCATAGCTTTATTTCTAAATTCAATTTCCACAACTATCCATAAATACATTTGTTCATTAAACCATTTCACTATTTTTTTTCTTTCTCAAAACCATATTTTTAAACAATAACACAAATCCATTAGTCACATAACTATTCCCATTAACCCATGAAACTCAAGTCCATTTATTCATTATTATTATAACAAAAAAACCAAAAATAAAGAAGCAAAAGTCATGAATCCCACATGACCTCACGCTGGCCCTCCACTCACACACGATTTTTCCACCCAAAGCTGGCTCACTCACAACGAATTTCAGGTGTTTTTCCCACTACAATGCTCAATGCAATACATGCTCTCCGCTAACACTTTTCCTCACCATCACGCGAATTCCTCAGGCACACACAAGAGAAAATTAGTACATTCACCAGCTCACGCAGCTACCACACAACGCATCACACAAAATAATACACATCAACCATTTCAAATACACTCCCTGCAAATCAACACCATAACAACTTGTTCTTTAAACCCTCTCCTAATGGAACCTTCACCTTTCAAGAGCACAACAACAAACAGGTTCTCTTCTTCATCACTCCATTAACAAAAACCGCCGAAACTCATCCTCTTCACTCATTTTTCACATACCCGCCGACACAAACCTTTCTTCTTCATCACAAAACAAATTTGCACCATAAACTCACTCGGCTAACACCGAACCACCATCACCCTTCACAAACTTCAACCGAAATCAACAATAACAACCGATCCGCTCAAATCAACTCTTCAAATCTCAAACACAACATCAAAGTCAAACAAACTCAGAGTAGAGAGGAAGAAGGCCTCTGAATCGCACAATAACAAATAAATAGGGGAAGATGATGAAATCTGAACAGCAAAATCGAATCGATTGAGAGACGGAGAATCACGGTTCGAAAGCAGAAGAAGAGAAACCAAGGCGAATCATGACAAGATAGAACTGATCGATTGAAACTGAGAAGAATAACGGCGGGATCCTCTTTGCTTTCCGGCGTTATTTTGAACGGTTGTAAGAGAGACGTGGTTGTCGGCACCATCTAAGGCAATTTAGAAGAAGCTGTGAGCAGTACGGCGGCGGTAACAACAAGGAAGAAGGATCGAAAAGGGCCGGGAGAGGTCGAAATCGATGTCGGATGTGTTTCGTCTTGCTTTCGTTGGTGCAAGTTTTGGAAGAAGAGGATTGTTTCCTCGTTTCTGTTTTATTTTTATTAAGTTTTTTTTTTTATTATTTTGTGATATTAGTTAGGATTTTATTAATATTAGGTTTAATTTAATTGTTTGGACCTGAACTTTTTTTCACTAAGGCCCATCATTTCTTCTTTCCACACACAGGAATCCAATGGTTTTGTCGATCAAGGAATCAATCAGGGTAAAGCAAGTTCCCAAGCATCGGTTGATCGAGGAACATCCTTCAAAGTCAGTTGTATAGAGCTGAATCTACCAAACAGAGGCATGCCACCCGTATTTTTTGTTGACTAAGGGTATATTCTTCCAATGCCCAGTCAGAATGAGTCATGTCGCTTCCACGCTCATACAGGGGCAGGACACTTCCAGAGATCACTAAGTGCAACTCTCCTCGAGAGGACATCCAAGTCTGCCATGCCAGGAATTGGATAATCAGTGACAGTCTGTTCAGAGACTCACCATACAGGGGCAGATTTTAGCTACACAGAGCAAGTTATATCAGAAATCTCCGAGTTCAAGACGAGTATTGGGAAATCATGCTACCCACCCTCACCTTTGTCACCCTTCTCAACCTGAATCCTTTTCACATAAGACCCTTCTTCCCACCGCGGGAGCTTTTCTGGAGCCTTTCATGAGCATTGCATAAATCATTTGCATACGTTATTCATGTCGCTTCGCTAGAGCATACGCATCATAAATGCATTGAGAATCCTACCCCCATCAATCATCTACTTCACACTAGAGGGCCTCGTAACCCCAATTTCTTGACCGTTCAAAGTCCAGTTCTCGTCTGGCAAACTGTTTCCAAGTCCAGTTCTCGTCTGGCAAACCGTTTCAAAGTCCAGTTCTCGTCTGGAAAACCGTTTCAAAGTCCAGTTCTCGTCTGGAAAACCGTTTCAAAGTCCAATTCTCGTCTGGAAAACCAACCCAAAGTCCAGTTCTCGTCTGGCAAACCAGTTCAAAGACCAGTTCTCATATGGCAAGCCAACCCTAAGTCCAGTTCTTGTCTGGCAAACCAACTTCGAATACCAGTTCTCGTCTGGTAGGCGAATCTTTTAACCAGTTCTCGTCTGGTCACTTTTTCGTTTAGCCTGTTGAACGCCAGTTCTCGTCTGGTAGTCATTCTTTTTCAAAGTCAATTCTCGTTTGACAATGAACCCAAGGAGTCAGTTCTCGTCTAACGACTTATTCTTTGCCCATCAGTGCTCGTCTGTTGGCCTACCTTCAATAAACCAGTTCTTGTCTGGTAATTCACTTTCAAAGTCCAATTGCTTGGCAACAAAAAAAAAACAACTATTAACCTGGCCTTGTGCCCAACCATCCTTGTTTCATCTCTCGTGGCTCTCATATCCTCATATCCTTAGCATCCCGAGCATACATTTACATCTTGCATCATTTGCATTGCACCTTCATACTGCATGGTTTCTGTTTTCTCTCTAGTGTGGGGCAATATCATTACAAGACGCAATCTGGGGCAGTTATATCAAGATATGATGAATTTCTGTGAGATTTTGAAGACACTGGGGCAATTCTGGATGCCAAGTCTTCTGTAAAATCCTCTGGAGGCGATCTCTTCATATACGATGCAATTGGAGGCATAATTAAGGAGTAAAGAAATGTTTATTCACTCATGACAATCAGTATGCAACTGTTGAACTCAGAAGCTTGAAGCACTGTGTTAATTCTCTGGGAATATCTAGTATTTACTTTCCCAGCAGGGCATTAGAAGTTTATTTCTTCCTCGGGCGTAGAATCCTCCTTCAGCCGCCAAGATTTCCTCATGAGGAGTTGGTTATTCTTATTCAGTCAAAGTCCAATCTTCATTGGCATATCTTCCCAACACAGTCGTCATACTATACCTGGGGCATAATTTGGCTCGACTTGATCAGCGTTCTCCAGCAAAGTCTCTCCTCAGCAGAGCATTGCCAATATTTTTCCTCAGCCAAGCCAGAAGGTTGACATTCCCCCAGCTGAGTTAGAGCAGATGATATCCCCAGCTGAACTTTAAGGCTAATTGAATTGTTCTCATCCCCAAGCGGAGTCGTCTTTCCACGGTGAAGTATTCCCAACTGGCAGCTGAAGGCCGTGCATCCCCACAGAAGTCAAAATTGTCAGAATTCTCTCCTCAGCTAGAGTATTTGATCAAGCATCTTCCAGCCAAGTATTAAGATCGTCATTTCCCCACACAGTTTTAGGATTAGGGATTCACTCCCATCATTGAAATATTCCCCAGAGAAGTTGCCAATTTATTTTTGATCGATGTGATGATACATACAGTGATTCATCTCCCCAGCCAGAGATAAGCATCGTCAAAGCCTCTTGACCTGGTTCTCCCCTGCAGAGTTGTGATTCTTACTGCCAATCAGGGCACTTTGCTTTTGCTCGTCTGCACTCCCCGTCACTCGTCTGTGTTTAACATTGGCTTGCTGCTCATCTGCATTCCTCAGCACTCGTCTGTGTTCATTATCTGTTTGAAGCTCGTCTGCATTGTTTGGATACTTGTCTGTATCATCCCTCACACTCGTCTGTGTTGGTTTATATACATATGTGTTGATTTGATAGCCACTCGGGTACTCGTCTATATTGCTACTCCAAATGCTCGTCTGTGTTGGATTTCTGATATCCGTATATATCAGTGGATGATATTCGTCTGTATCATCGCCTGAAGCGCTCGTCTGTGTTCCTTTGATCACCGTCTGATATTCCTTTGTATTATGGACTTATGGCACTCGTCTGTATTCTCTTGATGATTATCCAATGCTCGTCTGTGTTGAAGAGGTTTGTTGTCCTGACGATGGGATTAAACAACAAAATGGTTACCGGTCCTGGCGTAACAGGTTTATCCGAAGGAGGTTCGTCTGTCTCAAGTCATATATCTTTGTAAAATGTATGAAGAGGGCTCGTATGTCTAGTTCTTGGTGTAACAGGTTTGCTTGAAGAGGGCTCGTATGTCCAATTCCTGGCGTGACAAGTGTATGAAGAAGGCTCATATGTCCAGCACTTGGCGTATCAGTTTTGCTTGAAGAAGATTCGTCTATCTTAATTTTCTACCCGAAGTATCAATTCAACTTGGAAGGAGCTCGTCTACTTTTTCTTCACTTCAATTACCCACAACGTCATTTGGTTGGGTTTATTTCACATTTCTGCATTCTCCAGCAGAATGCAAATTTCTGGTTATTTTTGGTATTCAATCACAGTTTATCTCGAACGTCTAATAGCCGTTACTTTCATCCTTTTTAGATTAACAGTTGATTGAATAGGGGCAGCTACACCACCCTAAATTTTCCCTCTGTTTTTTTGTCTTTTTCTGCTTTTCGTTTGCATTCATACGCATCTCTCATTGGATCATTAACATTTAGAATTCATATCATGTGCATAAGACACGAGATCATTATCATCTGAAGAATCAGGGTTTCAAACTTTATTTGCAGATTATCAGAAGAATTCAGGTTCTGGGCTATGCGTCCATTAGTGGCATTATGTTCTAATTTCTTTTGCCACTGACTTAGGGTTTATTTCCCTGGTCAAGGATTTCACGTCTGGAAACTTTTCACTGATTCATTTGGCTCGTCATCATGGATTTCTGCTTCATCAGGTCATAAGGCTATTTTCGTCTTCTCAGCATCTCAAGTTATCTTTTTCTCAAAAGTTGTGGTTCCAGTTCAAGCGTGCTTGCTCAGTCACAATTCAACTCAGATTGATTTTTGACCTAATATTGGTCAAACTATCATGAGATTTCTTCAAGTACACGTTACTTGTATCAGTGGTTTATTTCTAAGGTAGTTTGTGTCCCAAGTCAAGTTGTGTCGTGTGTTGAGTTCATCAATTTATCAAGCAGTGGTTCGTATGAGGATCTGATCAGAAAATCTGATTTATCATGATCCACCAGTTCAGATCGTTTATTAGGATCATCGCAAGTTCAGTTGTGTTTCCTCTGTGGATTTATTTTTCCATAGATTCTTTCAGGAAGATTCAAAGAGATCCAGGATTCATCTGGTCAGAGATTCAGAGGACGATTAGTTCAGATGATTTTTTTTCATTTGTGAGTTCTCCTATGATAGTTGTGCTCATTTAATCAGTGGCTTTTGTGGAAAAGTTTGAGTTTGGTTTTGGATTCATCTATTCCTTAAATCGAGTTTTCATCATCCATTTGCTCATAATTCAAAAATCCATTGCTCTAAACAAAATCCATTTTAAAGTTATCCATTTGTTAATTAAACCCATTAAGCAATTTTTTTTATCATTTTTCTAAACCCGTTTACCCTTTTTATTTATATTCTAAACCATATTCACTTCCATATCCTTTTTTACCAATTCCATTTTTTTCACTATCCAAATGAATCCATTTCATAAATTGAGTCCAATTTCAAACCAATAATCCATAGCTTAATTTCTAAATTCAATTTCCACATCTATCCATAAATACATTTGTTCATTAAACCATTTCACTATTTTTTTTCTTTCTCAAAACCATATTTTTAAACAATAACACAAATCCATTAGTCACATAACTATTTCCATTAACCCATGAAACTCAAGCCCATTTATTCATTATTATTATAACAAAAAACTAAAAATAAAGAAGCAGAAGTCATGAATCCCACATGACCTCACGCTGGCCCTCCACTCACACACGATTTTTCCACCCAAAGCTGGCCCACTCACAACGAATTTCAGGTGCTTTTCCCACTACAATGCTCAATGCAATACATGCTCTCCGCTAACACTTTTCTTCACCATCACGCGAATTCCTCAGACACACACAAGAGAAAATTAGTACATTCACCAGCTCACGCAGCTACCACACAACACATCACACAAAATAATACAGACCAACCATTTCAAATATACTCCCTGCAAATCAACACCATAACAACTTGTTCTTTAAACCCTCTCCCAATGGAACCTTCACCTTTCAAGAGCACAACAACAAACGGGTTCTATTTTCATCACTCCATTAACAAAAACCGCCGAAACTCATCCTCTTCACTCATTTTTCGCATACCCGCCGACACAAACCTTTCTTTTTCCTAAAAAAACAAATTTGCACCATAAACTCACCCGGCTAACACCGAACCACCATCACCCTTCACAAACTTCAACCGAAATCAACAATAACAACTAATCCGCTCAAATCAACTCTTCAAATCTCAAACACAACATCAAAGCCAAACAAACTCAGAGTAGAGAGGAAGATGGCCTCTGAATCGCACAATAACAAAGAAATAGGGGAAGATGATGAAATCTGAACAGCAAAATCGAATCGATTGAGAGACGGAGAATCACGGTTCGAAAGCAGAAGAAGAGAAACCGAGGCGAATCATGACAAGATAGAACTGACCGATTGAAACTGAGAAGAATAACGGCGGGATCCTCTTTGCTTTCCGGCGTTATTTTGAATGGTTGTAAGAGAGACGTGGTCGCCGGCGCCATCTAAGGCGATTGAGAAGAAGTTGTGAGCAGTACGGCGGCGGTAACAACAAGGAAGAAGGATCGAAAAGGGCCGGGAGAGGTTGAAATCGATGTCAGATGTGTTTCGTCTTGCTTTTGTTAGTGCAAGTTTTGGAAGAAGAGGATTGTTTCCTCGTTTCTGTTTTATTTTTATTAAGTTTTTATTATTATTATTTTGTGATATTAGTTAGGATTTTATTAATATTAGGTTTAATTTAATTGTTTGGACCTAAACTTTTTTTTCCCTAAGGCCCATCATTTCTTCTTTCCACACACAGGAATTCATCCATGCACCCCTGGGAGATCTACCAAACACAGTTGGGCCTTAGAAGGTTTGGGCCTGCACCAGATATTGCTACCGACACCCTAATTCTTGCGAATTACCCCATTCTTGTTGTTGTTTCTATTGGGCCAAAGCTCAACTTGACTTACTGCTTGCATGCATTCCAGCGGACCCTTCCCCCCTTTTCTTAATTTTTCTTTCTACTTTATTTTATCAAATATTTTGTTGTTAATGAGAGTGGGTTAAGCCCACTGTTCCCTTTTGTTGATCACCAATTCCATTCCAGCAAAGACACCCCTCTTCCTTTCATATTTGTTTTAATTTTCAATTACTTCATTTATCCCTAACATTTTCTCTTTAATTGCATTTAGCTTTATTTGTATTTGTTAAAAGGTTTTAGGTTAAGATGTTATAGAATTTTATTTTGTTAATATTAATCTTAACATAGTTTAGATTTTAATTTTGATTATTTTGTTTAGATTAGAATTTTTTATTTTAAATCTATATTAATTTTGCTAATCTCGATTATAATAGTCTAGATTTTAGTCTCAATTAATTTTGTTTTTTTTATAAGATTTTGTCTGATGTTGGTTTTAGTTTTCTATTGGATGTTTTGTAGGTTTCTTGATGGAGGATAAAGCGTGGATGACTTTGTGACTAATTGTTCCATAATTTTGTATGGACTAATGAGACCTCTGGATACTAATTGAACTTAGACTTTGGTTTTGTGCAGACTAATTCTTGGTTTTAATTCTGGATGCTGGAAGCCTACGTCTGACATTTGCTTGATATCCTGATAATGAACAATTGTGCTTGACTTGTAAATCCACTTTGGGCTTGATATTTCTTCTTGATTTCTCTTGCACATACTGAAGAGGCAACGAACCTTCTCCGTTAGGTACCACTGAGACTATTATTCCTCACATCTCATTCTGGCCCTGATGTTATGTTAGGAGCATGCTGCTGCATCTGGAAGTCCTACTGGTGTAGGCTCTGTTTGTGCATTGTTCGGTTACTCTATTGCGTTCTTCTCTCCTTCTTATTTTCTTGTTCATCTCAATCCCTTATTCCTCTATTTATTTTCATGCTTTCTTATCTTGCTTGAGGTGTGCTTAGGCCACCATGGTTCTTCTTCTTCCTCCTTCTTCTTTTCTCATTTCCTTCTTTTTTAGGATAGTTGAAACCTCACTAACCTAGGATACCTTTGCAATGTTAACATTAGGATTTTTTAGTTCCCATTATATTTTTACCTTTAAGATCTTTGGTTATTTTCTCTTCTAATCTCAAAACAAAACTCTAAAAAACACCTTAATAAGGATTGAAATGGTCTCCTGTGCAATTGCCTTATTCCATGGAGCACTTGTATTCTTCCCATCTTGGGATAGTACAAGCTTGTCTATCATGATGCACAAGTCTGATCATGAGACCATCTTCATCAAAAAAAATCATAAAATACACTTCTTCATTTTAATTTACAAAAACACTTAATAAATTCAATGAGTTAGTGAGCTTAGGCCCTAATCTCTGGAATCAAGTTTTGGGGATCTTCTCCTTACGTGAGTGTGCTTGTTCTATTATTCCATCTTGGAATGTAGTAGCAAGTACACATTCAATGGAAAAGAGCTTGAGTTCACTTCCTTGTGCCACACTCATAAAAACTCATAAAACACATTGTACAAACAATAAACGTCTCTCCTTCGGGACTTCTTTTCTCATCCCACTCACTTCTTACGTACGAACTTGCTCCTACTTGTCATTTTGCAAGACGGTAACGCACTCGTCGTCCGAGCCTGCAACACCTGAGCATTGACATAGGCAGTTCAATCCTTAAGACATAAGCAATCTTTTCCACCCCTAGTTAGGGGAACTACGGTGTCTTTGATCCTCATTGTCCAGATGAGGTACGTAGGCAGCGGGGTAGGGCCCGTTCGAGTACAATCTTTATTTTCCCTACATTTTTTCCTTTTTATTTCCTTTTCAATTCCCTTTTCGTTTCTTTTATCCAGTTCAGTTCATTTTCTTTGCAGCAGCTTTCATTTATTCACCCTTTGAAACAGGTTTCTTTGCAAGCGTGAATCCCGTCGGGTACAGCGGACGATCTGGGTGCTAATACCTTCCCAGGTCGTAACCGACTCCCGAACTCAGTCTCTTTGGTTCGCAGGACCCGTGTCCTTCCTTTTCTTTTCTTCTGGTTTGTGCAGCATTACCATTCCCATTCCTTCGGGATAAAAATGCCTGGCTGGCGACTTTACCTCTTTCCGCGCCACTTTCGCATTTATACCAGGATGGAAATCCGGGGAGCGACAATGCTCAAACGTAAATTCGTACCCATAGCTTGTTGGAACACTTTCCAAAATCTCGAAGTAAACTTTGGATCTCTATCAGACACAATGCTAGACAGGACACCATGCAACCTTACAATCTCAGCAATAAACAACCTCGTAAGATGACTTGCCTTGTATGTAGTCTTAACGGCTAAGAAATGCGTAGATTTTGTTAGTCGATCTACAATCACCCAACTAGAATCATAACAACCTTGAGTTCTAGGTAAGCCCAATGCAAAATCCATAGAAATACTATCCCACTTCCAAATTGGAATATCCAAAGGTTGTAACAAACCACCTAGTCTTTGGTGATCGATCTTCACTTATTGGCATATCGCACACTCAGACACAAACACTGCAATATCCTTCTTCATACCGCACCACCAATACTCTTTCTTTAAATTTTGATACATCTTCGAAGAACCCGGATGTATCATAAAAGTACCTTTATGGGCTTCCTCCAAAATATTTCTCTTTAACACATCATCATCTGGAATGCAAATCCTTTGGTTAAATAGGATAATCTCATCCAACACTCTTACAAAACCCGGTTGGAGTAACATCTCTTGTAACTTCTCATCTTGAACCTGTTCTTGTTGAATTTCATTCCTCAAGGTAGAATCGATATTCAAATTTCCCATAGTCACACCGTTTGGAGTCCATACAAATTGAAGATTAAGATCTCGAAACTTCTCCAATAATGCATATTCCAACACCATCAACTCGGCACTATGAATCACTTTCCGACTCAAAGCATCCGCCACTTTGTTCGCTTTTCCCGGATGATACTTTAATTCTAGGTCATAATCTTTGAAGTACTTCATCCACCTTCTTTGTCTCATATTAAATTCCTTCTGATTAAAAAGATACTTCAAACTCTTATGGTCACTTAACATCTCAAAGCGCACACCATACAGATAATGCCGCCACACCTTTAGAGTAAACACCATGGCCGCTAACTCCAAATCATGAGTTGGATAATTCTTCTACTTTCAACTGTCGAGAAGCATAAACTACAACTTGGCCTTCCTGCATAAGAACACCTCCTAACCCCATTTTAGAAGCATCATAAAACACTTTGTAAGACTTGTTAGGATCGAGAATGATCAACACCAGAGCAGTTGTCAATCTTTCTTTCAAATACATGAAACTTTGTTCATAATCATAATCTCATTCGTAAGAGAAGTCCTTTCTAGTAAGCTTAGTCAAAGGTAACGCCTATTGAGAAAAACCCTTGATGAACCTTCTATAGTAACCTGCCAAAACTAAGAAACTTCTTACTTCCGAAGCATTCCTCGGTCTCTCCCAATTTACCACGGCTTCAATCTTTGACAGATCCACTGCCACACCTCCCTGAGATATGACATGTCCAAGAAATTTAACTTCTGACATCCAAAACTCACACTTACTAAATTTTGTAAAAAGTTGCTTCTCTTGCAATATCGAAAAACAATCCTCAGATGCTCTCCATGCTCTTGTGGAGTACGAGAATAAATGAGAATGTCATCAATAAAGATTACAACGAACTGATCCAAATAAGCTTGAAATATTCGGTTCATGTAATCCACAAAAATAGATGGAGCATTTGTCACACCGAAAGGCATCACTAGGAATTCATAATGACCATAATGGATTCTGAATGCAGTCTTCGGTACATTGGAACTCTTTACACGAATTTGATGATAGTCCGACCTCAGATCAATCTTCGAGAACACACAAGATCCTTTCAATTGATCCAAAAGGTCGTCTATCCTCGGTAAGGAATACTTGTTCTTGATAGTAACCTTGTTCAACTTACGGTAATCAATACATAACTGCATACCACCGTCTTTCTTCTTTACCAATAAAATAGGAGCTCCCCACGGTGAAACACTTGGTCTAACAAAATGCTTTTCCATCAAGTCCTCTAATTGATCCTTCAATTCTCTTAATTCAAGTGGTGCCATCCGATAAGAGGAAACAGATATAGGAGCTGTCCCCGGTATCAGGTCAACTGAGAATTCAACTTCCCTCACCGGAGGTAAGGAAGTGACATCCTCGGGAAAAACTTCGGGAAATTCGCAGACTATTGGAATATTCAGAACTTGTTGACCATTACTCTCCTCTTTAGTAAGGACCAGTAAAATAGATTTCTCTTTTTCAAACAAAACGTTTACCATTCCAACCGTACCTTCTAATTTTGTTGTCAACACATCTTTCGGAGGAGCTTCCATGGATGGAATGAGGATCAACTTCTCTTCACACCCAATAAACACAGAATTAGCAAATAACCAATCCATTACCAAAATAACATCGACCTTCTTAAGGGGTAGACAAATAAGATCAATCTGGAAAACTCTACCATCCACAGACAAAGTACAATTTTCACACATAAGAGGTATTTCAATGGTTTCATTCATAGCGGTAGTAACCACCATAGGAGGAGACAAGGGAAAAACTCGTAACCTAAGTCGCTTCACACAACTAGTAGACATAGAAGAATGCATTGCTCCACAATCAAATAAAATAAGACAAGGATGTTTATTAACAAGACATGTACCCGCAATAAGAGAGTTGTCAGCTTTAGTCTTCCTAGCATCTGTAAACACCCCAAATTTGCCCTCACCCATTCACACCATGGCTTGTGATCATTTCATATGCATAAACTCAATCATACCATCTCATATCCCATTTTTGATTCACTGCATAGATTCAAAGTCATCTGCATCTAGGGTTTGTGATCTGAGCAATTCAAAAGCTTCTTGAGCCACTCCAAAGGTCATCAATCACTTCAAAGAGGTCCATGTGTGTTCAAACATCATATTACATCCCCTCAAAGTCAAAAATGTCAAGGAATCACAAGAACTGGGATTGGTGTGGAAGCAGAGCCAGGCTTGACTGCACAGTTGACCTGAAATTAGGGTTTTTGGTTTCAGAGGCCATAACTCCAAATTTTTTGGTCATTCTTGTTTCTATTGGTCTCTATATGGTATAGGGAGTATGCATATCAATTTTCATGAAGAAATTCCATGGGGAAGTCATCTGATCAAGAGTTGACTTTTCAAGCAAGTTAGTGCAAAATCAGGGCATCTGAGGCCCCCAATGACCCAACCAAAGGATGTTCCTCATCATTTTGATTGTGTATGATCTTTATTTGATCATAGAGGAGGATGGAAGTTCAAAAAATTGAAGAATTTCAAGTCTTTTGCAAAGTTGACTTTTTGGGCAAGTTTGACTTTTAATGAAAATGTCATTTTATGCAACTTTTTCAACCCTTACTTTTTGATTCAAGAAAGCTTCAAATGGAAAAACTTTGGTCATGAAAGTTGTAGAATAGATCTTTCCCTTTTCAAAAAGTACAAGAACATGACCTAATTCATTTTGGATCAAAAGTTATGGCTCATCAAAGTTGGCAAAAATCACTAAAATTCAAGTTATGCACCAAATGGGAAACTTGCAAAATCTTGTACCAAGGCAATTTGTGACTTCTAATTGATGTCAAACCATTACACAAACATCACACAAGTCCTAAAAATCAGAATGGGCCAAGGGATCACATGATTTATGGCCTATGGAGCAAGTTTCTTTCATGAAAACCAAAAGCAAGCCAAGTTGCAAAAACTCATGATAGCATTCCATCCACTTGCTAGCTACTTTGCTGATCAACCCTAGCCTTTTCCCTCACCATGCTGCGCAGCACACCTCCCTTGTACTTGGCTAGAACATGACCCATGCTTCTCTTACACAAAAGTTGACAATTTGCAAAAGCAACCATACCTATCACAAAAGGACATGTCACATCCTCTGACCAATGAGCATTGTTTATACAAATCCATTGCAAGCCAAACCACACAAGAGGCCAGCCTGAAACCAGCCATAGCACCATATTCTCATTCACACTCAATTGAGCAAAAGCATTCGAAATTCACTCCACAGGCCACAAACACTCAAACAAACTTCACAAACCTTCTCACTATGCTTCACTGAACCAAAACCAACCTTCAAAGCAGACTGAAAAATCAAAAACAAACAATAATCGTCTCCTTCGGGATTCTTTTCTCATCTCATTCACTCACAACCGAGAACTTGCTTCTTCCGTCTAATGCAAGACAGTTTGCACCTGAGCCAGACAGGTCATACACTTGAGCATAGGCAAGTATGCAGTTCACAAGTCAATTCATCTGTCAGTCTCTTTGGGTCGAACTACGGTGTTCTGACTTCCTCATTGCACGAGAGGATACATAGGCATAACTTAACAGTTATCGAACAAAAGTCTCTGTATATTCCCCCTCTTTCCAGCACCATTCTTTTAGCCTCATTATCATGAGCATTTCACTCTTTTCCTTGCACTGACACTTTCATACTTCACATCACTTATACACTATACACTGACACCTGTACATCCTTTTCCAGCCTTTATATACACAAATTGCACTGACACTACCCCTTTGAAACACAAATCTTTTAAGCGTGGATCCCGTCGAGTACGGCGGACAATCTGGGTGCTAATACCTTCCCAGGTTGTAACCAACCCCCTTTCTCAGTCTCTCTGGTTCGCAACCGTCTTATCCATCTCTTTCTAGGTCTATGCAGCATTACCTTTCCTCCGGGATAAAAATGCCTAGCTGGAGACTCTATTCATTCCCTGTGAGTTCACTCCTGTGTGTTCTCACATCCTCCTCTCGCCGACCGTTCGCGTCTGTACCCTATTTGACCCGGCTTCATTTAGTGGGAGCGACAGCTTGGCGACTCTGCTGGGGACCCTTATACTGTAACCAGGGCTTCTGGTTCCTTTTGTGGGTTCCTCCTAGCGCTTGTTTGATTTGTGTTTACTGGGGTGTTATGTGCTATTTGTGCTTGTATTTGTATTTATTTTTGCTTTATGTACAGTTGTTTTATTGCTTTCTTTATAGCTTTACATATATCATACTGTCATACTGTGCTGGCTGGATCTGTTTTGTTGTTTTGGTGGGTGGGTGTTCTACTGAGAGTTGAGGTCCTATACCTGGGACCTGAGTGACACCTAGGCTAGAGTGGTTCATGTTCTTTCCCATTCCATTTCGGTCTGGTGCGGGAATATGAAACACGGTTCAGATATGGGTTTCTTCTTGAGAACTCTGTGCTGCAGATTTCCTGTAGTACTAGGGCTATCTGGGAAGCCTGCTAAGTCTGGATGACCATTAGTATTGACCTTCAGAAACTGAGGTGAATTAGAGGAGGATCTTTTATGGTTATTGTAAACACTGTACCTCCGGGTTAGAAGTGTTTACACTTCTCATAACTAATCCAAGTCTGAGGATCCTTGTTTTAGAACACCACCTGTGAGGGGGTTGGGTTGTTTACAGGTTTGCAGGTACCCTTGACCTCAGCATACCTTGTTACTTTGTGTGATTAAGAGTATTCCATTTTGGAACAGTTCTTGTGATTTTAACCCTGGACATGTGACTCTTTATTTGAGTCCCCCACCTTGGTTACTGGACTTTTTGAACCTCCATCTGGATTTCTTGAACATACATGGACTCATATCAGAGCAATTAATCAGATCCAGCTCAGTCACAAACCCTTGCATATCATTTGCATCCATCCTCATTGCATCATTTTAACATGTGTATATTTGTTTTTCAGGGTATCCATCCTATCCTTTTAGCTTGGTTTTGACCCCTTCTTCAGCAAAGACCTATCTTCATCAATATCTTGCTCCAGCTATCAGCTACCTGTTTCAGTCACCTGCATCACCAGTCTCAGCCTGTCAGAGGCCTGCCTTCAGTGTTATTCTCAGCACCTGTCTCAGTTCTCCTTCAGCAACATGGCACCTAAGAAGAGTAACATCTCCTATCATTTCTTTGAGCCTGAGTTGGCTAGCATCAGGAAGATTCAGACCCTGATTACTCCAGACCATATACCACTTTTCAGAGAACATTATGGAGGAATCCTTGATGTGGTTATGGATTTGGACCCTTCACAGAGGAGCCTGATTCATACTTGCTTGCAGTTCTATGATCCCCCTCTGAGGTGCTTCACCTTTCAGAATTTTCAGTTGGGACCCTTGTTGGAAGAGTATTCATCACTGATTGGTGTACCTATCAGGGGTGGAATCCCCTTCAACCCTGAGATGGATTTCCCTAGTAATGAGGAGGTGGCAAAAGCATTATATCTGGAACCAGTTCTGATTGGGCAGAATTTGACATCTAAAGCTGGAATCCCTGGTTTTCATCTGGATTTCTTGACTTCTCAGGCTATTTTGAAGGCCTCTTTGGGGGAGTGGAAGACAGTCTGTGCTTTGTTGGCCCTTAGCATATATGGGATCATACTTTTTGCAGATGAGCCTAGGTTTGTTAGCAAGAATGCAGTCCATCTTTTCATCCTGAGAAACCCAGTGCCCACCTTACTGGGAGATCTTTACTACTCTGTTCATCAAAGGAATGAAAAGCAAAGGGGAAGATTAGTGAGATGTTGTGCTCCTTTGTTCCATACTTGGCTGCTCAAGCATTTGCCAAAGACTGATGCATTCTTGAACCCTCACCAGCCAAAGAACTGGGCTAGGAGGCTTGTTGCTTTAACCTCAGATGATATCAGGTGGTGTACTCAGAGCACTAAGGGCAGAGACATCGTTACTAGTTGTGGGAAATTTCCCAATGTACCTCTGATAGGATTGAAGGGTTGCATCAGCTACAACCCTCTGCTATTCAAAAGACAACTGGGCTATGCACTGGTTCACCCTCCTAAAGTGCAAGATCTAGCTGAGACTCTTTATTGTGAGATCAAGCCTAATCTGGCTATTGTCAGGCAAGCATCCTGGGCTTGGGACAATGTCCAGACTAAGGGGGTAACCATTCTTGGGAGATGCAACAATGTGGCCTCAGCTCAGTACTATGAGTGGTCTCATGCCAGGGCTCAAGTTTCTGGAATGCCCTTCACCCTTGAAGATGTGCCTGGACCCTCCACAGCACCACCTCCAGCTACTGTTAGCCTGGAGGAGTTTGAGAAATTGAAAGAAAGAAATGAGAATCTGACTCAGACTCTACAGAAGACCCTCTGGGAGAGGAGTGATGGTCGGCTGGACATTGAAAGGTTGGAAAAACTAAAGGTGGAGCATCTAGCCAGGATTGAGAAGTCAGAAGACTATATCAAGAAGTCAAGGGCTGGAGAGCAAATTTTGAAGAATGCCTGCAAAGAGGCCCAATTCCAGAGAGTTAGGACTGATTTGTATCTGAAAGAGAGTCAGGCTAGGTGGGTCAGGATCACCGAAGCCCGTACTCAGGAGGATAAGAGGACTCAGGACAAGATTGAGCAGCTGGAGGCTAGTGCAAAGGAGCAGCAGGAGGCCCTGCTAGCAGCTCAGGGAGAGATCTCAAAGTTGAAGATTAAAGCTGGTGTGAAGAGGTCAAAGGACCAGAGTCGACACAAGAAGCTAATTGCAGCTGTTACTACAAGGAATCTCCTTATCAAAAACCTCACAGAACGTCCAGCTGATCCTGTGACTGAGGCACTTCTAAAAGAAGTTCAGGAGGATGAATTTGGTCTTGGTGTCTGACTTTTGCTTGTTGTTGTTTTCATTTCATGTAATTTTCTTTATGTTGTATTTTTGACCCCTCAGAGGGCATGTATTGTAAAAAGAAACAAACTATGTATCATTTACTTTTTGTAATATATGTGTTGGTTTGTTTTATCTGAATTCTTCAAGCAACATCACAAGCATCTTCCTCAAGGGTCTGGAAAGGTCAAAACCAAGTGCCAAGCCGGATACCTTGGAAACAAATAAGCATACTGCATTGCATACTAACCTTTTGTTTTGTTTTGTAGGTTTTTGTTTCGTTGTTACTAACTCTGTTGTGACTTCAGGAACTATTGCTCGACGTCGGGTGTTTCCACTCAACCGTCCACACAGATATCCAACCCGCAACAACCTTCCGGGTATACAAATGGACCAAGTACAGCAGGACCTTACAGAGGTCAGGACTAAAATGGCCAATGAGAGATTGGAAATGAGGAATCAGATGACTCAGTTTATGGAGGTGATGAATAATATGGCTCAAAGCCAAGAGAGGTTAAGAGCACTGGTAGAGGGGAGGAATCAGGAAGACCATCATCCAGGGACTGCTGGGACAAGCAACAATGAGAGAGTCCAGCCTCATGTCAATCCCCCAGTCTTTGGACCCCATCTACATCCAGAGATCAACATCCCTGCTAATGTGCAAGGGACTGCCACAGCAGGTAGAGTGCTGCAAGAAGACCCCCAGGAAGATCAGTTCACAGTAATGGGAGCTGGGGAGGAAGCCTATGACAGAAGGCTAGATGAGATTGCTGAGAAACTGAGATCACTGGAGTCCCAGAATTCTTTGGGCTTTGATGTTATGGACATGGGCCTAGTGGACGGGGTCAGGATTCCCCACAAATTTAAACCACCATGCTTTGAGAAGTATAACGGGACTTCCTGTCCTCGGACCCATTTACAGTCTTTTCTGGGGAGGCTGAAGGCATATACCATGGACGAAAAGCTATGGATGTTTTATTTTGAAGATAGCTTAACAGGAGCTTCGAGGGAATGGTACTCTCATCTGACCAGAGCAACCATTAGATGCTGGAAGGACCTGGCAGAGGCCTTTATCAGACAGTATCAGTACAACTTGGATATGGCTCCCAACAGGACCCTCCTGATGGGGATGTCACAGTCATCCAGGGAAAGCTTCCGGGAGTACGCTCAAAGGTGGAGACAGCTTGCTGCTGCTGTCCAGCCACCTATGTCAGAGAGGGAGATGGCTGATATGTTTATGAACACCCTCCAAGGAACATACATTGACAGGTTGGCTGCCTTCTCGTCCACTAGCTTTGCTGATGTAGTCATAGCCAGGGAAAGGATTGAAAGCCTATTAAAGATGGGTAAGATTTCTGACAACGGTGCCAGCTCATCCAGCAACTCAAGAAAGCCTTTTGTAGGCCCAAGAAGAACTGGCGAGACCAATGCTATCCATACCAGCAGGGGCAGACCCCAATATGTTCATAGGTCAGTGGCAGCAGTCACCATTCCCGCTCCAGTTCATCCTCAACCAGTTTATCAACCTCAGCAACAAAATTATCAGCAACAAACTCAGTATCCTCCTCAGAGAAATTATAATAACAACAACACCAGCAACAACAATCAGCAAAGACCATTTCAACAGAGACCCTCTCAGGCCAATAGGGTGATCGATCCGATCCCTATGCCCTATGCCACATTACTGCCACAACTCCTGAAACTCAACCTGGTTGAGCTAAGGACGTTGGAACCTCCAGATCCTACCAGTCTACCCAGAAATTATGACGCCAGCGCCAGATGTGCCTTTCACTCAAATGCACCTGGCCATAGTACAGAGAAGTGCAGAGCTTTGCACATGAAAGTACAGGACTTGGTAGATTCCAAAGCTCTAAACTTCGCACCACCACCAAATGTTAACAAGAACCCTATGCCACACCATGGTGGTCCCAGAATCAATGCTATTGAAGAAGACAAGCCGTCTTACTTGATAACCAGTGTGGGTCAGATTCGGACACCTTTGGTGGAGATTAAAGCTCAACTCCTTGAATGTCAAATGTTCCCAGGATGCGAGCTAGGGTGTGCTTATTGCAACATTTCAGTGAATGGTTGTGATAACTTGAGGGATGGCATAGATGGCCTCATCCGGAGTGGTCTGCTTCAAATCACAACATCAGTACCTACCAATCCAGCAATCTCCTTAACCACAGTTCCAGAATCTGCTACAACTGCAACAACCATTGTTCCAAACAACTTTTCAGCTTCATCAACAAATGCTTCATCTATTACTTCAACGAACCAAATATCAGCAAACATCCCTTCTACAACTTCAGCACCCCTTCATTCAGAGTCTCCTACAACAACAACACCCATCCTTCCAACAATGTCTCCTACAACATCAGCAACAAACAATGCAAGTGTCTCAACAATTACAATTTATTATGATCCTGCCAATGATTCTGCCTACAACTCACAAAATGCCACTCCTACCAGAGCACCAGTCACAATATACTATGATCCACAGACTATCACAGTCCCTTCTGCAGCTGCCATCAGTCCAGTCACTGTCACAGTGCCTGGGCCAGTACCTTATGAAAGCAGTAATGCCATCCCTTGGCATTACGGCTCCGATTTATACTGCGAAGGACAGAAAATCACTTTTGAATCATCAACTTCTTCACCACAAATAGACAATGTGGGTGGAGGCGGAGGCTTCACTCGAAGCGGACGTCTCTTTGCTCCACAAATTCAGAGACCCACTGCCGAAGCAGAAGCCGCTGCCAAGGCAAAAGGGAAGAGCATGGTGCAAGAGGAGCAAATTGTTAAAGAAGCTTTGAAAACACCTTTTGATCAAGAAGTTGATGAATTCATGAGAATCATCAAGAAAAGTGATTACAAAATAGTGGACCAGCTTCACCAGACGCCTTCCAAGATCTCCATTCTATCATTGCTCATGTGCTCTGAGGCTCATCGGAACGCACTACTCAAAGTCTTGCACGCAGCTTATGTGCCGGAAGAGATCACCGTCAATCAGTTAGAAGCCGTGGTTGGAAATGTTAATGCTAGTAATGGACTAGGATTCACCAACACTGATTTGACTACGGAAGGCCACAATCATAACAAGGCTTTGCAAATTACCATGGAGTGTAAGGGTGCAGTTCTTTCACATGTACTGGTAGACACAGGATCATCCCTCAATGTCTTGCCTAAAAAAGCCCTTGTGAAGCTGGAATATGAAGGATTGGCATTACGACCCAGTAACTTGGTAGTGAGAGCTTTTGACGGCTCTAAGAGATCAGTTCTGGGAGAAATTGAGTTGCCTGTAACGATTGGCCCACAAACTTTCAAAACGACCTTCTACGTGATGGACATTCAGCCTGCCTACAGCTGTTTGTTCGGCAGACCATGGATTCATGCCGCTGGCGCAGTTATGTCTACCCTTCACCAGAAGTTAAAATTCGAGTGGGAGGGCCAAGTTGTTACTATTTGTGGAGAGGAGGATATTTTTGTTAGCCATCTGGCTACCTACAAATATATTGAGATGGATGGGGAGATCCACGAGACGATGAGTCAAGGGTTTGAGGCCCTGAATATTAATGAAACATCTGCTGTACTTGGGACTTCCATGACATCCTACCAGCAGGCCCGGAAGGTGGTGGAAGAAGGAAACGCTCAAGGCTGGGGCAAATTGTTGCCTGTGGAGAAGAAAGAAGATAGATTTGGGTTGGGTTACAAACCAACTCAAGAAGATCAAGCAGAGGCTGCTAAGAAGCCCAACTTTGTTAGTGGGGGAATGCTTACCCCCGATGCTGTCAACAACTTGGAAGATGAGTCGGAAGATGAACGCAACCTGGAAAGCTGGATTCGTCCAAAGGTCCCAGGGAGCAGTATCTCAAACTGGTCTTCCCAGGAAATTATAAGAGTTACTTGTAAACACCCCAAATTTGCCCTCACCCATTCACACCATGGCTTGTGATCATTCTCATATGCATAAGTACAATCATATCATCTCACATCTCATTTTTGATTCACTGGATAGTTTCTAAGGCATCTGCACCTAGGGTTTGTGATCTGAGCAACCTCAAAGCTTCTTGAGGCATTCCAAAGGCTACCAATCAATTCAAAGTGGTCCATGTGTGTTCTTATATCATATTTCATCTCCTCAAAGTCAAAATTGCAGAGGAATCACAAGAGCTAGGGTTTGAGGTGATGCAGAGCCAGTTTGAACTGCACAGTTGACTGAAAATTAGGGTTTTGGTTTCAGAGGCCATAACTCCAAATTTTTTGGTCATTCTTGTTTCCATTGGTCTCTATATGGTATAGGGAGTATGCATATCAATTTTCATGAAGAAATTCCATGGGGAAGTCATCTGATCAAAGGTTGACTTTTCAGACAAGTCAGTGTAAAATCAGGGCATCTGAGGCCCCCAATGACCCAACCAATGGGTGATCTTCATCATTTTGAGTGTATATGATCTTTATTTGATCATGGAAGAATATTGAAGTTCATAAAATCAAGAATTTAGGGTTTTTGCAAATGTTGACTTTTTGGGCATAGTTGACTTTTCAAGAATGCCTCATTTTAGGTCAATTTTCAAGCCTTGATTCATGATCCAAAAAGGCTTCAAATGGAAAAACTTTGGTCATGAAAGTTGTAGATCTCATCTTTCCCTTTTCAAAAAGTACAAGAACATGATCAAACTCTTCTTGGATCAAAAGTTATGGCCATGCAAAGTTGCCAAAAATCACTTATTTTCAAGTTATGCACCAAGTGGAAATTTTGCAAAGTCTTGGATCAAAACACATTGCAGCCTCTAGTTCACTACAAACCATTACACAAACATTTCCCTAAGTCATAAAATCAGATTTTTGATCAAGTTTGCCCATGGTTTAGTTCATGTAACTTGAATTTTTCACATGTGAACCAAAAGCTAGCCAACTTGCAAAACACTCATGATCACTTCCTACAACTTGGTGCATTGGCTGCTGAGCTTTGCTAGGCCTCTCCCTCACCTTTGCTGCGCCAGCCATGCCTTGTACTTGCCTAGACCTTGCCCATGCCCTATCTTACACAAAGTTGACCTTTTATGCAAAAGCAAACTTACCTATCACAGCTGCACAAGTCACATCCTCTGGCCACTTGGATTAAAATATGTTATCAATTTGCAAGCAAAAACACTCAGGGGGCCAAGGCTGAAACTCTCACATTCACAACTTTCACAAAAACCTCCCATTTTTGCAACTTGCTTCGAATCCCTTCACACAGCAAGCAAACACTTCAACCACCTTTATCATTCAACTCACCATGAATCACTGAGTAGAAACCACCCAAAGCACAAGCCTAAAACATCCAGAACACCCCACTGCCATCTCTCACTTCATTTCTGCAGATTCATTCGAATCTCCCTCCCTAGCCCACAAACAACCAGACAAACCTTGCAAAGCTTCACCATACATCATCTGGATCATAGACCATCATTCACAGTGGCCTGAATCAGTCAGAATCACCATAGCCATTGTTGACTGAGCTTGAAGCAGTTCCTTTCGAAACTCATTATCCAGCCAGCACAAACTCATTTTGAGCATTCAAACATCATCAAGGGGTTCTAAGGAGTAGATTGCACATAAAGAGAAGGCCAGAAAGTTCCTAAACTGAAAGCTTCAAATCTCAGGTAACCTGAAATTAATTTTTCCAGAAGTGACTTTTATTGTTACAAACTTGTTCTTCATGCTTGCCTGATCATTCTGGTACCTTTGGTTTCGAAAATGGTGTTGATTTGAGTGTTTAATTCGTGACTGAAGCTTGCGTGACCTAGAACTTTCCCTCTTCGATTCAGCTTGTTTAGGTAATATAAATTTGTTTTAGGTTAGGGGTTTGGTTCGTGAGGATGAGAGGAGCATTTCCCTGGTCTTAGATTTCATTTTTGTTACGTTTTTAGGAAGTTTGAAATTTTCAGGTGAGCTTCTGGCCGGAGAAGACGACCGGAAGTCTTCTCCGGCCACCTGAAAGTCATTTGTGCCCTAATCACACAATTAATGCTAGTTTGAATTTTGGCCGTAGATAGCCTTTGACTCGTTGACTTCCCTCCAGTTTCGATGGCCCAGATGTGTTTGATTAGCCCTAATCATTTTCATTTAGTTAATTAATTCGTAATTAAACTAATTTAATCAGAATCAACCACAGCCACTGGATCTGGCGCCAGTCAACACTTTCAAATCCTGGGCGCATCCTGGCCCTCCATCCCTCTGACTTTTAATTTAATTCATTTTAATTCATTTCTTTTTTCATTTGTTTTGCATATTTAATTTAAAATAGCAAAAATTTCGTAAAAATTATGAAACTTTTTCCTTAAGGTTTTATTAATTTTTATGACACAAAAATATTTTTATTTTATTTTTTATCATTAAAAAAGTATTTTTTAAATATTTAAAAGATTATTTTTAATTGATTAATGGGAATTAATTAATTAAAAATACTTTTGAGTATTTAAAAATCACCAAAAAATTCATGAAATGTTCTAAGACATTTAGAAACATTGTCCAACCTTCAAACCAAATTTCTTTTTTGATCTTGATGCATTTTAAGAATTTTTCATTGAATTAAATCATTTTTTATGCATTATTTTGATCACATGTTTGAAAATTCATTTCTGTCAATTGGTGAAGGTTGAGACATTGATTCTTCTTGCATTGTTTTGTGTTTAGCATGTATTTTCAAGGATAAAGAGGCCATGAATTGTTCTTGCATTTTCAAATTGTTTGGCATTTGTTTTGTTAAGAACCCTAAAAAACCCTAATAACTTGCAAAATTTATATCTTAAGTTTGGTTGAGAGTTGAGAGCTCCCCTTTGGGCAGTGGTTTATTATAGGTCTAGGGTTTCTTTGAGTGCCATTTTCCATTTTTACTTTAGGGTTTTGCTTCTGTTTTGGTTTGTGTTTGATTGTTTGATCCATGAACCCTAATTTGGGCTTTCTTTTGCATCCTCCTTGCATTCCCTTGCATAACATGACTTGTCTTTGCATTTTGTGCATTCTCATGATTCATTTGACATCTTAAGACATGTATGAAGCATCATTGATCATTGCATTACATGTTTGCCATGTCATTTGTCTTGTATGCTTCATAACATTTCATGCTTGTTCATGCTCCTTAACTTGCATCATTTGCACTCATAAGCTTGTATGAACATCTCCATGTTTAGCCTCATGTTTGCAGCACCTTATAACATCATTATCATCATCAACATGCTTCTGGTTTTGCTTAGCATCATGCCATTTCATCTCACCTTGCCTTGCATTGCATTTCCTTCTAACATTTCAGGTGGTAAGTAAACTTGAGAAGTGGATTTGCCTTCACTTCTCATAACTTTTCTTTTCATCTCTCTTGCATCCATTGCTGCATTCTTACATGTGTTTGAGATTGAGCTTGCTCATTCTTGCTTCTCCCACTTTCTTTCTTCAAGTGACTTGACTTCTTGAATGAAGCAAGCCACTTTGCTTCTCTTGATCCTGTTCATCTGCTTCCTGGTGGCTCCTTTGAAGATTGTTCTTGAAAACCTCACAAACCTTAGGACCAACCAAGCATGACAATGAATTAGGGTTTTGATTAGTCTCCCCCCATAGTTTTACCTTTGTGTCTCTCTTTGAGTCTCCTCTTCTCACCTCATAATCAGGGACTAAACCCTAAAGGCTTTAATACTTTGCGATTAAGCTTATGCCTGCATCCTTCTCTTAGGATGGAGTGTATAACTTTAATCCTAAATGTTAAACCCTTAAGGTGTTTAAATCTCTTAATCAATTCATCTAATAATCATCAAGACATCACACTTGTAACTTGGGCCTTGCATTAGGGTTCTAATTCTTCCTTAAGTGGTTAAGAAGGACTAACCCTAGTGTTAATGGACAAGTCCCCCTCAAGTTGTCTTACAAATCATAAAAAAACACTTCATCATCATACCATTAAATAAAATCCACTTAACCAAAGGCTTGTTTTGTCATGGGTTTAATCCCTAATCATGGATTAAGTTGAGGAGTTTTTCTCAACTTAAACATTCTCATCTATTATCCTTCTTTTAGGATGGTGTAATGAGTCTGTTTAATCCTTGATTATGGCTTAACCTCATTACTCAACACTAAACAAAAACACCAAAAACATCTAAATAATCACAAGTAGGTTAATGATCTTAATCCTACACCGAAGGTGATTAAGTGTGAGAATCTGACTTCACACTTAAGGTATTCTCATTACCCCTAATCAGAGGGAAGATGTGATGAGTTTACTGACCCATTGGTTTAGACTTAAGCTCATTATCTTATGACAAATTCTCAAAAGAAATAAAAGACTGAAAACACAAAAACAAGCAATAATCGTCTCCTCCGGGATTCTTTTCTCATCTCATTCACTCACAAACGAGAACTTGCTTCTTCCGTCTAATGCAAGACAGTCTGCATCTGTGCCAGACAGATCATACACTTGAGCATTGACAAGCAAGCAGTTCATAAGTCAATTCATCTTTCAGTCTCTTTGGGTCGAACTACGGTGTTCTGACTTCCTCATTGCACGAGAGGATACGTAGGCATAACTTAACAGTTATCGAACAAAAGTCTCTGTACATCCCCCCTCCTTCCAGCTTTATTCTTTAGCCTCATGATCTTGAGCAGTTCACTCTTATCCTTGCACTGACACTGTATATATATCACACTTCACTTCTCATACACTGACACCTGTACATCTCTTTCCAGCTATTTCATGCACAGATTGCACTAACACTACCCCTTTAAAGCACAAATCTTTTAAGCGTGGATCCCGTCGAATACGACGGACAATCTGGGTGCTAATACCTTCCCAGGTTGTAACCAACCCCCTTTCTCAGTCTCTCTGGTTCGCAAACCGTCTTATCCATCTCTTTCTAGGTTTATGCAGCATTACCCTTCCTCCGGGATAAAAATGCCTAGCTGGCGACTCTTTTCATCCTCCAGTGAGTTCACGGCTGTGTGTTCTCACTGTTCCCCTCGCCGACCGTTCGCGTCTGTACCTTCATGTGGGCCAGTCCCATTTGTCGGGAGCGACAGCTTGGCGACTCTGCTGGGGAATCTGGTACTGCAACCAGGGCTGCTGGTTCTTTTTGTGGGTTCCTCCTAGCGCTTGATTGATTTGTGTTTACTGGGGTGTTATGTGCTATCTGTGCTTGTATATTTGTTTTGTTTATTGCTTTATGTACAGTTGATTTATTGCTTTCTTTATAGCTTTATATTTTTCATACTGTCATACTGTGCTGGCTGGATCTGGTTTTTCTTTGGTGGGTGGGTATTTCATTGAGAGTTAAGGTCCTATACCTGGGACCTGAGTGACACCTAGGCTAGAGTGAATCATATTCTTTCCCATTCCATTTCGGTCTGGTGCGGGAATATGAAACACGGTTCAGATATGGGTTTCTTCTTGAGAACTCTGTGTTGCAGATTTCCTGCAATGCTAGGGCTATCTGGGAAGCCTGCTAAGTCTGGATGACCTTTTAGTATTGACCTTCAGAAACTGAGGTGAATTAGAGGAGGAATTGTTATGGTTATTGTAAACACTGTACCTCCGGGTTAGAAGTGTTTACACTTCTCATAACTGATCCAAGTCTGAGGATCCTTGTTCTAGATCACCACCTGTGAGGGGGTTGGGCTGTTTACAGGTTTGCAGGTACCTTGACCTCAGAATACCCTGTTACTTTGACTTTGTTAAGAATACTCCATGTTGGACAGTTCTTGTGATTCTAAAACCCTGGACATGTGGCTCTTTATTTGAGTCCCCCTACCTTGGTTACTGGATTTATAGACCTCCAACTGGAATTCTTGAACACACATGGATCTATACCAAGGCAGTTAATCAGATCCGGCTCAGTCACAAACCCTTGCATTTCATTTGCATACATACTCATTGCATCATATTAACATTTGCTTATTTGTGTTTCAGGGTATCCACTTCCTTCCGGTTTTGGTTTTGACCCCATCTGCAGTTTTGACCTATCTCCACCAGCACTTGCATCAGCTTGTCAGCCATACTTCAGTTACTTGCACCAGCCAATCATTGGCTCATTCTTTCAGCATCTTCATCAGCACTTACTCTACTCAGTCTTCAGCATCATGGCTCCAAAGAAAAGCAATATCACCTATCATTTCTTCCAACCAGACTTATCAGACATCAGGAGGATCCAAACCCTGATCACTCCAGATCACATACCCTTGTTCAGGGAGAGTTATGGGGATATACTGGACATGGTCATGGATCTGGACCCATCTCAGAGAAGCCTCATTCACACCTGCATTCAGTTTTATGATCCTCCATTGAGATGTTTCACCTTTCAAGACTTTCAGTTGGGTCCTCTTTTGGAAGAATACTCACATTTGGTTGGTTTGCCTATCAAAAGAGAAATCCCATTCAACCCTGAAATAGTCTTTCCCAGCAATGGAGAGATAGCAAAAGCTTTGCACCTGGAACCTGTATTGATTGAACAGCATATGACCTCTAAAGCTGGGATCCCTGGATTTCATCTAGACTTCCTGATTTCTCAAGCTAGTTTGAAGGCCTCCTTGGGGGAATGGAAAGCTGTTTGTGCTCTGTTGGCCTTAAGTGTATATGGAATTGTGCTGTTTGCAGATGAGCCCCGATTCATCAGCAAGAGTGCAATACACTTGTTCATCCTGAAGAACCCAGTGCCAACTTTACTGGGTGATCTCTATTACTCAGTCCATCAGAGAAATGAGAAGCAGAGGGGAAGATTAGTGAGGATTTGTGCTCCATTATTCCATGCTTGGCTTCTCAAGCATCTACCCAGGACAGATGCATTTCTAAATCCTCACCAGCAAAGCAACTGGGCTAAAAGACTCACTGTCCTAACTTCAGCAGACATCAGATGGTGTACTCAAAGCACCAAGGGCAGAGACATAATCACCAGTTGTGGACACTTTCCCAATGTGCCCTTGATAGGGGTTAAGGGAAGTATCAATTACAACCCTCTGCTGTTCAGAAGGCAATTGGGCTATGCTCTGGTCCACGCTCCCAAGGTACAAGACTTGGTGGAGACCCTCTACTGCGAGAACAAGATTAGTCTGGCAACTGTTAGGCAAGCTGCCTGGGCCTGGGATCATGTTCAAACCAAGGGAATCACCATTCTGGGGAAGTGCAATAATGTGGCATCAGCCCAATATCATGAGTGGTCCCATGCCAGGGCCCAATTCTCCGGATTACCCTTCACCATAGAAGACATGCCTGAGTCATCTTCAGCACCACCCCCTGCCATTATCAGTTTGAAGGAGTTTGAAAGCTTGAAGGACAGAAATGAGAAGCTAACCCAAGCCTTGCAGAAGACCCTCCGGGAGAGGAGTGAAGGTGTGAGGGAGATTGAAAGATTGGAGAAGTTGAGAGTGGAACACTTGACTAAGATTGAGAAGTCTGGAGATTATATCAACAAGTCTAAAGCTGGTGAACAGATTCTGAAGAATGCTTGTAAAGAAGCCCAGTTCCAAAGAGCAAGAACAGACTTGTACTTGAAAGAGAGTCAGGCCAGGTGGGTCAGGATCACAAGAACAGACTTGTACTTGAGCAGTTCACTCTTATCCTTGCACTGACACTGTATATATATCACACTTCACTTCTCATACACTGACACCTGTACATCTCTTTCCAGCTATTTCATGCACAGATTGCACTAACACTACCCCTTTAAAGCACAAATCTTTTAAGCGTGGATCCCGTCGAATACGACGGACAATCTGGGTGCTAATACCTTCCCAGGTTGTAACCAACCCCCTTTCTCAGTCTCTCTGGTTCGCAAACCGTCTTATCCATCTCTTTCTAGGTTTATGCAGCATTACCCTTCCTCCGGGATAAAAATGCCTAGCTGGCGACTCTTTTCATCCTCCAGTGAGTTCACGGCTGTGTGTTCTCACTGTTCCCCTCGCCGACCGTTCGCGTCTGTACCTTCATGTGGGCCAGTCCCATTTGTCGGGAGCGACATTACTCCTGCAGAGTAATTATTATTTCCTGTATATTTTAAGCATGCATCAAGTCTTGCATCTTGCCCAAGATGACAAGACTCATTTTGTAATCGGGCCATCTGTAATTTTTGTGCAACAAGATTAATCAATGAAATATCAGACATCTTTTGCAAATGAGTCTTTTTCTTTTCTGCTCACTGTTTTTCCATTTTTCTTTTTGTACAAAAAAAATAAATGGTAGTGTTTTCAAAATGACAACTTTATTTCACTTTTCTAAACAAGATTAAAATCAATCACTAAAATGAACAAACTGAACCCTTGCAGAGAGTTCCTTCCAGACCGCACCGACAACAGCACGGCTATGACTTCGTATGACTCTAACAATCCGATCAATCAAGCTGATGAAGGGTTGAAGAAGATTATGAGCTTCCTGAAGAGCTAGCCAGATTGTTGAGACAAGAGGAGAAGGTTATCACTCCCCATCAGGAGGAGGTCGAAACGATTAATCTTGGTACAGATGAAGATGTGAAAGAGGTTAAAATCGGGGCCTGTTTACAAGACTCAGTGAAGAAACAGCTGATTGACCTGCTTCAGGAATATGTGGATGTGTTTGCTTGGTCTTATCAAGATATGCCAGGGTTGGACACCGATATCGTTACGCACAAGCTGCCTTTAAGAGAAGAATGCCCACCAGTCAAACAGAAGCTGCGCCGTACTCGCCCAGACATGGCAATGAAAATCAAAGAAGAGGTACAAAAGCAGTGGGACGCCGGATTCCTTGCTGTAACTAGCTATCCGCTGTGGGTTGCTAACATCGTGCCTGTTCCAAAGAAAGATGGCAAGGTAAGGATGTGTGTTGATTACCGGGATCTGAACAGAGCCAGCCCAAAAGATGATTTCCCATTACCTCACATTGACGTATTGGTTGATAATACGGCTCAGTTCTCGGTATTCTCCTTCATGGATGGATTTTCAGGATATAATCAGATCAAGATGTCACCTGAAGACATGGAGAAGACAACATTCATCACACCCTGGGGCACGTTCTGTTACAAGGTGATTCCATTCGGATTGAAGAATGCTGGTGCAACATATCAACGGGCTATGGTAACATTATTCCACGATATGATCCATAAGGAAATCGAGTGTTATGTGGATGACATGATTGCCAAGTCCCTTACAGAAGAAGACCACCTGGTAAATCTGCTAAAGTTGTTCGAGCGTCTGAGGAAGTACCAACTGAAGCTGAACCCCAACAAATGCACATTCGGGGTACGATCTGGTAAGCTGCTGGGTTTTATTGTAAGCGAGAAAGGGATTGAGGTGGACCCTGATAAAGTCAAAGCCATTCAAGAGATGCCTGCACCGAAGTCTGAAAAAGAAGTTCGAGGGTTTCTAGGTAGATTGAACTACATCTCAAGGTTCATATCTCACCTTACAGCAACCTGTGAACCCTTGTTTAAGCTGTTGAGAAAAGAGCAAACGGTCAGGTGGAACGAAGACTGCCAGAGGGCTTTTGACAAGATCAAAGAGTACCTGCAAGAACCTCCAATCCTTATGCCTCCAGTGGAAGGAAGACCTCTGATAATGTACTTGACAGTATTAGAAGAGTCGATGGGGTGTGTGTTGGGCCAGCATGACGAGTCTGGTCGAAAAGAGTATGCAATATACTACCTAAGCAAAAAGTTTACCGACTGTGAACAGCGTTATTCACTGCTCGAGAAAACTTGCTGTGCTTTAGCGTGGGCTGCTCGCCGACTGAGACAGTATATGTTGACCCACACTACTTTATTGATATCAAAGATGGACCCGGTCAAATACATTTTCGAGAAGCCAGCTCTTACCGGACGGGTTGCAAGATGGCAAATGATTCTCACGGAATATGACATCCAGTACACCTCTCAGAAAGCCATCAAGGGCAGTGTACTATATGAATATCTTGTTGAGCAACCTATTGATGACTACTAGCCTATGAGATTTGACTTCCCTGATGAAGACATCATGTTCATAAAAGCGAAAGATCATGAAGAGCCTGTTCACACTGAAGGGCCTAACCCAGAAGAAGAATGGACTATGATGTTTGATGGGGCTGTCAATATGAATGGTCGTGGTGTTGGTGCAGTACTCATTACACCTAAGGGAGTTCACATGCCTTTCTCGGCAAAGCTCACCTTCAACTGCACTAACAACGAAGCTGAATACGAAGCTTGCATTATGGGTCTTGAGGAAGCTATCGACCTCAGGATCAAGACATTGACTGTATTCGGAGATTCAGCTCTGGTAGTTAATCAAACCAACGGCAAATGGTACACACACCAGGATCATCTGATACCTTACAGGGATTATACAAGGAGGTTACTGACTTTCTTTACAACGGTCAAGCTTGAGTATATCCCTCGGGACGAGAATCAGTTTGCAGATGCCCTGGCTACCATTTCATCCATGATCAAAGTTCAAGCTGCCAGCTTTGTACCGCAGATTTCAGTATCCAGACTCGATAGACCAGCATATGTGTTCGCAGCAGATGTTATCAAAGATGATAAGCCTTGGTTCCATGACATTAAGTGCTTCTTGGAGGATCAAACATACCCATCTGGGGCATCTTCCAATGATAAGAAGACTTTGAGAAGGCTTGCTGGTAGTTTCTTTTTGAATACTGATGGTTCCCTGTACAAAAGAAACTTTGATATGGTACTCCTCAGATGCGTTGATAAAACAGAAGCAGACTTGTTGATGCATGAAGTGCATGAAGGATCCTTTGGTACCCATGCAGGAGGGCATGCCATGGCTAAGAAACTGCTAAGATCAGGTTATTACTGGATCACAATGGATGCTGACTGTTGTGCCTACGCCAGAAAATGCCATAAATGCCAGATTTATGCGGATAAGGTGCATGTGCCTCCCAATCCTTTGAATATAATGTCTTCACCCTGGCCCTTTGCCATGTGGGGCATTGATATGATCGGCAAGATTGAACCGACTGCTTCGAATGGCCACAGATTCATCCTGGTAGCCATTGACTATTTCACCAAGTGGGTTGAAGCAGCCTCATATGCAAATGTTACAAGGCAAGTGGTAGCCAGATTTCTGAAGAGAGATATCATCTGTCGATACGGAGTTCCCGAGCGAATCATTATTGATAATGGTTCCAACTTGAACAACAAAATGATGGCAGAACTATGCCGGGACTTCAAGATCCAACACCACAATTCTTCTCCTTACAGGCCAAAGATGAACGGCGCTGTTGAGGCAGCTAATAAGAATATCAAGAAGATTGTGCAGAAGATGGTAGTTACGTACAAAGACTGGCATGAGATGCTACCGTTTGCCTTGCATGGGTACCGCACGTCAGTCAGAACATCCACTGGGGCAACACCGTATCAGCTTGTGTATGGTATGGAGGCAGTCCTACCTGTTGAAGTTGAACTACCCTCCCTACGGGTATTGATGGATGTTAAGCTGAAGGAAGCGGAGTGGGTACGGTCCCGATTCGAACAACTGAGTCTGATTGAAGAGAAAAGATTGGCTGCAATTTGTCATGGGCAGTTGTATCAGAAAAGAATGAAGAGAGCCTTCGATCAGAAAGTCAGGCACCGAGAGTACCAAGTGGGAGATCTTGTGCTGAAAAGAATCCTCCCTCCTCATACAGACCACAGGGGCAAATGGACTCCAAATTATGAAGGACCGTTTGTTGTAAAGAAAGTTTTCTCTGGTGGAGCACTGATGCTCAGCACCATGGATGGTGAAGACTTCCCGTCCCCTGTGAATTCGGATGCAGTTAAAAAATACTTCGCATAAAAATGACCCGCTGGACACAAAAACAGAATGTAAGGCCAGGCAAAAATAGGGCATCCCGGCGAGTCAAAAACAGAATAAAAGACTCGGGCAAAAATAAGGGAAATAGATAAAAAAAATGTACACCCGCTGAGTTGAAAAGCCGCATTGGACAGCTCAGGCAAAAATGGGTATCCCGATGGATTGAAAACCCGAAAGGGCGATCCATGCAAAATAAGGGAATAAGCGAACAACTGCATTCTGAATTCGTCTGTATCACCTACGACTTGGTAAGCCTCGAAAGGATCAAGCTTCTGTCAGAATCAACCTTCTTCAGAAAGCAAGACGAGAAGAACGTCAAAAGTCATACGAGTCATAGCAGAGGGAAGCTCCTTCAAAGCGTCGTCAACATTGCCAGCATGTTGTTTCTCAATTTGTAACAATCTCCTCATTTCAGGAGATATGTTTCTTTGACTGTATCTCGCCAATTCAGGGCATGTGAATTAATAAAAACAGATTTTTCAGTCACACAATGTCTCGTATATTTTTATTTGCAAAAATGTCTGATATCTTAAAGGAAACTGATTGCATGAATACGGATGTTTATCTTTAAAAACAAAGAAAATAAAACACGTGCTTACAGGGAATATACTTACTCTCAGAAGTGTCTCACTCCTATGACGGAGCCCGGTAAGGGATGCCTCGGGATTACTTGTGCGTTTCTCTGTCTTTGCAGGATTGCAGGTATTCAAAAGCGCAACATGGGGCGTGAGAGCTTCACCCCAGCAAGCTGGCAAATCAACACTCACTCAATCTTAGCACTCAAGGTGTTTTCTCCCCAGCTGAGTTGCCACTTGCTGCTTCTCCCAGCCGAGTTGCCAATAATTCTTCCTCAGCTGAGCACAAAAGCCAGGAAATCATTTCCCCACAGAGTTTCAGCCTCTATCCAGAAGAGCAATGCACAAAGGAATCACAACAGAGTGACGAAAGCTTCTACAAACCCCCAGTTGGGTCCCTCATTACTGGAAAAGGTCTACCATTGACCCATTTCCCCAAGCGGAATCATTTCATCAGATCTACCAATGATCCCATCCCCGGCTGGGATGTTCGCTTCAAGCAGATCAACCAGAGATCTACACAACAGCGGGATCCGAATCCCGGATCGGTATCTTTTGCACAATCATAGCATTAGCATCATATTCACCCCACAAAGCGTAGCATTCCGTTTAATACGGAGCATTACGGCAAAAATCAAACATGTGGCATAATCATAAGTCATGGTCTGAATCAAACACTTGTGAATATTGACAATTCATCCACAATATACAGAATAATCCCCAGATTCCCCAGCAAAAGCAACTACCCCACATTCACCAATACAAATACACACCCCTTGTGGCACCCGTCCGTGTCATATCCCCAGCAGAAAGCCAAGGACACCTCCTTTGCACTCACAGATGCTTGTAAATATATAACTTTCTTGACATCCGTCCATGTCACTTTTCCCAGTACAGTAATGTAAACACTTTGTGTACCAGATACTTGTTCATACTGTACTCTTCTCCTTTTGACACTCGTCCGTGTCACACTCTCCCCAGCAGTCTGAACACTCATCTATACATCACTCATACTCTCTACTCATACTTATACAGCTACTCGTCCGTATCTTGTATGCACCATTTACACCCCCGCAGATTCGACACTCGTCCGTGTTCTTTGTTAACCAGTTGGTACTCGTCCGTACCATCATCTCAGAACATGCGTCAGGCGTTTGTTTCTACTTGATAATCGTCCGTATCATAGTCTTAAGGATGCTCGTCCGCATCTTTAATCCATACACTGTGTCTTATTGAATATAGATACTCGTCTGTGTCTACTATTCCCCAGGAAAGTTCTTTCAGATTCAACACTCGGCCGTGTTCCTTTTAAACCAGTTGATACTCGTCCGTATCATCATCTCTGAACATGTGTCGATATTTGTTTCTACCTGATACTCGTCCGTATCATAGTCTTAAGGATGCTCGTCCGCATCTTTAATCTATACACAATACCAAACACTTATACCTTTTACTTCTTAGATGTAAACACTCGTCCGTGTTTACTATTTCCCAGTAAAACAATTTTCTTTTTATCTGACATTCGTCCAATGTCATGATAAACCCTGAGAGCAGCCGTCCCCTGCTAGGTGGTCGTCCTCCACCTCTTGATGGTCGTCCTCCATCATGCTCGTCCGATGGCCGTCCCCATCGTTGACTTTCTCTATCCGACATTCGTCCTATGTCGTGATATTTTGGCAGCCGTACCCTGCTAGGTGGTCGTCCTCCACCTCTTGATGATCGTCCTTCATCGTTTTATCCAATGGCCGTCCCCATTGCTGATTTTGGTTATCTGACGTTCGTCCTACGTCGTGATAAACCTCGAGAGCAGCCGTACCCTGCTAGGTGGTCGTCCTCCACCTCTTGATGGTCGTCCTCCATCATGCTCATCCGATGGCCGTCCCCATCGTTGACCTTTTATCCGACATTCGTCCTATGTCGCGATATTTTCAGCAGCCGTACCCTGCCAGGTGGTCGTCCCCCACCTTAGATGACCTTCCCTCATCTTAACCCCAACACAGCAGCCGTACCCTGCTAGGTGATCGTCCTTCACCTTTGATGACCGTACCTCATCATCTGTTTATTTCATTTTTTTTTAACCCGATGGCCGTCCCCGTCGTGGTCCCTTTTCTTTGTAGACCGATGGCCGTCCCCATCGTTGGTTGCTTTGCGTTATGAACTTGATGGCTGTCTCCATCATTTTTCATTAATCCCCAGAGATTTTTACAGCTTTACTTGATGACCGTCCCCATCATAATCCTTTTTATCCCCAGCATGTCGGCCGTCCCCGTCATTGCTCTTTACCCAGCAGTCGTCCTCTGCTCGACGGTCGTCCTCCGTCGCCCACACTTTATATTATACTTTATTTCCCTTTATAATCTATATCCCTTTTCTTTTTCATTCTGTGAGTGCAAATTTTGGACTGTCTTTGGTATTCAACCACAAGTTATCTTGTTTGCCTGATAAGCCGTCGCTTACATCCTGCACAGCTAACTCATGTTTGAATAGGGGCAGCTGTAAACACCCCAAATTTTCCCTCACCCATTCACACCATGGCTTGTGATCATTTCATATGCATAAACTCAATCATACCATCTCATATCCCATTTTTGATTCACTGCATAGATTCAAAGTCATCTGCATCTAGGGTTTGTGATCTGAGCAATCCAAAAGCTTCTTGAGCCACTCCAAAGGTCATCAATCACTTCAAAGAGGTCCATGTGTGTTCAAACATCATATTACATCCCCTCAAAGTCAAAAATGTCAAGGAATCACAAGAACTGGGATTGGTGTGGAAGCAGAGCCAGGCTTGACTGCACAGTTGACCTGAAATTAGGGTTTTTGGTTTCAGAGGCCATAACTCCAAATTTTTTGGTCATTCTTGTTTCTATTGGTCTCTATATGGTATAGGGAGTATGCATATCAATTTTCATGAAGAAATTCCATGGGGAAGTCATCTGATCAAGAGTTGACTTTTCAAGCAAGTTAGTGCAAAATCAGGGCATCTGAGGCCCCCAATGACCCAACCAAAGGATGTTCCTCATCATTTTGATTGTGTATGATCTTTATTTGATCATAGAGGAGGATGGAAGTTCAAAAAATTGAAGAATTTCAAGTCTTTTGCAAAGTTGACTTTTTGGGCAAGTTTGACTTTTAATGAAAATGTCATTTTATGCAACTTTTTCAACCCTTACTTTTTGATTCAAGAAAGCTTCAAATGGAAAAACTTTGGTCATGAAAGTTGTAGAATAGATCTTTCCCTTTTCAAAAAGTACAAGAACATGACCTAATTCATTTTGGATCAAAAGTTATGGCTCATCAAAGTTGGCAAAAATCACTAAAATTCAAGTTATGCACCAAATGGGAAACTTGCAAAATCTTGTACCAAGGCAATTTGTGACTTCTAATTGATGTCAAACCATTACACAAACATCACACAAGTCCTAAAAATCAGAATGGGCCAAGGGATCACATGATTTATGGCCTATGGAGCAAGTTTCTTTCATGAAAACCAAAAGCAAGCCAAGTTGCAAAAACTCATGATAGCATTCCATCCACTTGCTAGCTACTTTGCTGATCAACCCTAGCCTTTTCCCTCACCATGCTGCGCAGCACACCTCCCTTGTACTTGGCTAGAACATGACCCATGCTTCTCTTACACAAAAGTTGACAATTTGCAAAAGCAACCATACCTATCACAAAAGGACATGTCACATCCTCTGACCAATGAGCATTGTTTATACAAATCCATTGCAAGCCAAACCACACAAGAGGCCAGCCTGAAACCAGCCATAGCACCATATTCTCATTCACACTCAATTGAGCAAAAGCATTCGAAATTCACTCCACAGGCCACAAACACTCAAACAAACTTCACAAACCTTCTCACTATGCTTCACTGAACCAAAACCAACCTTCAAAGCAGACTGAAAAATCAAAAACAAACAATAATCGTCTCCTTCGGGATTCTTTTCTCATCTCATTCACTCACAACCGAGAACTTGCTTCTTCCGTCTAATGCAAGACAGTTTGCACCTGAGCCAGACAGGTCATACACTTGAGCATAGGCAAGTATGCAGTTCACAAGTCAATTCATCTGTCAGTCTCTTTGGGTCGAACTACGGTGTTCTGACTTCCTCATTGCACGAGAGGATACGTAGGCATAACTTAACAGTTATCGAAAAAAAGTCTCTGTATATTCCCCCTCTTTCCAGCACCATTCTTTTAGCCTCATTATCATGAGCATTTCACTCTTTTCCTTGCACTGACACTTTCATACTTCACATCACTTATACACTATACACTGACACCTGTACATCCTTTTCCAGCCTTTATATACACAAATTGCACTGACACTACCCCTTTGAAACACAAATCTTTTAAGCGTGGATCCCGTCGAGTACGGCGGACAATCTGGGTGCTAATACCTTCCCAGGTTGTAACCAACCCCCTTTCTCAGTCTCTCTGGTTCGCAACCGTCTTATCCATCTCTTTCTAGGTCTATGCAGCATTACCTTTCCTCCGGGATAAAAATGCCTAGCTGGAGACTCTATTCATTCCCTGTGAGTTCACTCCTGTGTGTTCTCACATCCTCCTCTCGCCGACCGTTCGCGTCTGTACCCTATTTGACCCGGCTTCATTTAGTGGGAGCGACAGCATCCATGGTATAAACCCTTCCCTGAACCTGATTCCTTCTCTGTGGATAATTTCTAGCAACATGTCCTTCTTTCTAGCAATGGTAATAGATCACACCACTCAGATCACACCTTCCATAATGATTCTTATGGCACCTGGGACATGAAGGAGGAGCACTAGGTCTAGGATTCACCACTTGCTTTCCTTTGAAGGGTTATGGCCTTGGCCTAAAAGGTTGATTCGCCCTTCCATGATCACCCTGAACAACTCTTCCAGCACTTGCTTCAGTCTGCACTTTCTTCAAACTATGCTCAGCAACATAATATTGCCTCAACAATTCAGAATAAGTAGTGAACTCCCTCTGAGAGACACTATGAGAAATCTCAGTCCTTAATCCAAATATAAACTGATCAATATTCCACTTCTCGTCCGAAGCATACATACCTTGCCTAGAATAGGTCGCCATGTCTTCAAACTTTTCTACATAACTGGCCACAATCAAGGTTCCTTGCCTAAGCTACTGAAACTCAAACTCTTTCTGGGTCCTTAGAGAACTTGGAAATATTTCTCCATAAAAGTTGCCTTAAACCGTTCCCACACCTTCGGAACCTCTTGTGCCATCATGAGAGTGGAAGCACTCTCCCACCATCTAGCAGCAGGACCTTTCAACAAGTGTGAGGCAAAAGTCACCTTGTCTTCTTCACTACACAACCTGATTTGGAAGATTTTCTCCATAACATTTTCCCATTCATGAGCTTTCACCGGATTTAATCCACCATGAAATTCTTGAGGATTCATGCGGAAAAAGTCGCGGAAAGTTCCACCTCCAGTTTCAGGAACAACCACCTGAGGATGAAGACCCTCATTCATTTGGTGAACCATTTCCTGCATAAACAGGGGTTGTTGTTACTGCATTTGCTGCATGAACTGAAACAAATGAGCGTTCCCTTCGCCACCCGACTGATCACTAACAGGAGGAGTGGCACTAGGCCAACCACGAGTTCTACGTCTAGGGCCGGATTTGGGTTCGTGCAACCTGGCCCGTTACACAGGGCCTCCAAAAACTGGGGGCCTCAATTTTTTTTAATATTATAAATATGTAATAATTATATTTATATTATCTGTTACATTATTTTGTAACTATACGCTCAGCAGCGCAACGCCTAGATACCCATATGTTTAACAAGAGGTGGCGGGTTCGATTCATACTAAAACTAGTTTTTATAATTAAATTGTATTATTTGACAAAAACTGCCAAAATTTAGTAAATTGGGTTTCGAACCTATGTTCGGTTTAATTCAATTGTGTTTTGGTTATGTTACCACCGAACCAACCGCGAATAATGCAATTTCTTCCAAGTGTATATTATTTATCAACGCTTATATTTCCATCTACTTATATTAAGTATTTAAAAAAATTAAATATATTTTCAAATATAATGAAATTGTTAAAGATTCACAATAATTATATTATTAAAATATATGTAAATAATTTTTTTCATTAATTTTTAGTATTATTTACAATTTTAATAAAAATATAACATTTTTTTATTAAGTTCTATTTCAAAAATTGGAACAGGGCCTCTGAATTTTCGGAGACGGCCCTGTCTACGTCCACTCGCCATATCCCTAAATGTCATCAAAACAGGATTAAGTTGATCAGGCTTAATACCATAAACATAACATTTAGTTCTACAGCGAGATTATGTATATGAACGGAAAGAGACACTTATAATATTCCAAGGCTAGGTTGAGGATACGACCTGCTCTGGTACCAATTGTAATACCCATATATAAAATACATACATCAAAGCATATTTTTCATATATAAGTTCAAGTCTGGTACTGAAATACAATAGGTTCTTAGTACAACACATTGTATAATTTTAGCCAACTAAATACATAAGGTACTACAACAAAAGGCTAACAATAATACAAGATGTCCAAAACAAAGTAAGATAAGAGCTAGATCCAAAGATCTCAAAATATCCACAGCGGAAGAAAGCCATCGATAAGTAAGGATAATCAAACTGCTTTATCCTTACCCTTCGCGGAACCTGAAGTACCTGTAAAATATAACAACAACATGGGGTGAGATAACAACATCTCAGTGAGTTCCATATCTTAGAGTTATCTCGGCTCTAAAGGTTCAATTCTAACATTCTCAAGTCTTTGGCCACTTCTCATACAAGAAACCAAAACAAAATTGAACATAAGTCCATGCCTACTCTCGATACAAAACGAGTGGAACATCAACCTCAAGCCTTTACGGATGCTTCCCGTGGGACTAAAGGTAACCCACCTCAAGACCTACTCAAGACTTTACGGAGGACTCGATATAACACTCACCAAAGTCTTTATGGATGCTTCCCGCGGGACTAAGAATAACCCACCTCAAGACTTATTCAAGACTTCCTACGTAATTCAATGTAGTATTTACCTCAAGTCTTTACGGATGATTCCCGTGGGACTCACAGCATCCCACCTCAAGACTTACTCAAGACCCTACGGAGGACTCGTAACATACACACCTCAAGTCTTTACGGATGCTTCCCGTGGTACTCAGTATCAGCCACCTCAAGGCTTACTCAAGACTTTACGGAGGCCCCAATGTAATACATAACTCAAACCACTGACCACATCTTACCATCGGTACCTCAAACCTTTACGGATGCTTCTCGTGGAACACTAGGTAATGCACATCAAGACTTACTCAAGACTTTACGGAGGCCCCAACATAACATATGCCAACAATTCTCACCAGCATAGGGTAGTTCTAAAAATGTCTCACAAGTTATACCTTTTATTTCCAATAGCTCACATTTTTCCTAACAAGCATAATTACAGTTAATCAGAAAAGTCGGGTAAAAGTCGGCTAAAAATATTATTTTTCAGTCTTATTTGATAAAACATATTTTTAGCTTCAAATCGATATAAAGAACAGTTAAATCGGATAAAAGATGAAAAAGTTATGAATTTTTAAAGATGGAACAAAAAAATATTTTTCCCATACTTACAGTGTTAACCGATTAACGCCCTGGGTTAACCGGTTAACCATATCAGAATTCAAATTCCAATAGCGTATATCAGCTACATATACCAGTTAACACCCTGGGTTAACCGGTTAACCAAAAGACAGTGGCTGAAAATACACGTTTTTCACATACAAAACGTTTCCAAACTCATCAAAAACATCATAAAATACCAGAACAATCAACAACAAGGTTCCTACACCTATAATCAGCATACTCATGCATTTTAATCGATATTTAATCGTTCAAACTCTTGATTTTATGATTTTCTAGAATTTTTCCCTAACCTCAAAAAGCTACAAAACTCTAGAAAATAAAAGTATCTAACTAGAACCCACCTCTACCAAAGATGATTGAGAAGATTGAGGGATGAATGGGTGATAGAGCTTCAAGAATCAAGAGCTTCTTCTTCTTCTTCAAGCTTTTCTTCTTTCTCTCTTTGCCCTTCTTTCTCTCCCTTTTTCCTTTCCTCTTGTTACTATGTTTCTAAGTAATAAAACATAAAGAAAAACAAACTTAGGTCTTATATGGGAAAAGAAGAAATTGCTCCCAACGGGTCTAAATAGAGGGTATCCAAAAAGGCCTCTTAATCCATAATTTAATAAAACCTTTGAGTCAGATAATATTAGTTAATATTAATTAATTCACTGATTGCTCCAATTATTTCTGTTAAAACATTTTAGAGCAGTCCGGAACCCTATTGATAACAATTTATATTATTCAGAGCATTAGAATAATTTACGGGGTATTACAATCGGGATACCCATTTATTCCTGAGCTGCCCAATGCAGATTTTCAACTCACTGGGTCAAATGCCTGCTTCATTCTCCTTTTATAAAGTTGACCATGGCATATAGCTTCCAGTCTCTTCTCCTTAATCAAACACAACTGATTGTATCGGGCACATACCCGTTAAGCCTCATCTAGCTTGACGTCCATCTTTACCCTCAAGTAAGGGATCTCAACTTTAACAGGTAGGACAGTTTCCATACCATAGACGAGTGAGAAAGGTGTTACCCCAGTAGATGTCCTTACTGATGTTTGGTACCCATGCAAAGAAAATGGTAACATCTCATGCCAATCTTTGTATGTGACGACCATCTTCTGTACGATCTTCTTTATGTTCTTATTAGCCACCTCAACCGCGCCATTCATCTTTGGTCGGTAAGGAGAAGAATTTTGATGTTATATTTTGAAGTCCCGACACAACTCAGCCATCATCTTGTTGTTAAGGTTAGAATCATTATTAGTAATGATTCTTTTAGGCACTCTATATATGCATATGATGTCTCTTTTCAGAAATATGGAAACCACCTGCTTGGTGACGTTGGCATAAGATGTTGCTTCGACCCACTTGGTGAAATAGTCTATTGAAACTAAGATGAAATGATGGCCATTTGAAATAGTAGGCTCAATCTTCCCGATCATGTCAATGCTCCACATAGAAAAGGGCCAAGGAGATGATATGATGTTCAGCAGGCTCGGAGGCACATGCACTTTATCTGCATAAATCTAGCACTTGTGGCACTTTCGGGCGCATGAGTAACAATTTGAATCCATTGTTAACCAGTAATACCCTGATCTCAATAACCTTTTTGCCATCGCATGCCCTCCGACATGGGTACCGAAAGATCCTTCATGAACTTCCTGCATCAACATGTCTACTTATTGCTTATCCACACATCTAAGCAAGACCAAGTCGAAGCTCCTCTTGTATAGCATGCCATCAGCATTCAAGAAGAAACTTCCAACAAGTCGTCTCAATGTCTTTTTATCATTGGAAGATGCCTCAGTTGGGTATTCCCGACTCTTCAGGAAATACTTGATATCATGATACCACGGCTTGTCATCTGACACTGCATTAACAGAGAACACATATGCAGGTATGTCAAGTCGGGATATGTCAATCTTGGGAACATAATTCCAACACAACACTTTGATTGTTGAAGAAAGCGTAGCCAATGCATCAACAAACTGATTCTCATCATGTGGTATGTAATGAAGCTTCACTATTGTGAATAACGTCAACAGTCTTCTCGCATAATCCCGGTATGGAATTAAGTGAGGTTAATATGTATACCACTTGTCTGTAATCTGATTAATCATGAGAGTTGAATCTGCAAATATATTAAGGGTCTTAATCCTTAGATTAATAGCCTCCTCTATTCCCATGATACAAGCCTCGTATTCTGCTTCATTGTTGGTGCAACCAAATGTCAGTCTGGAAGCGAAGGGAAAGTGAACACCTTCGGGATTAATAAGAACAACACCAACTTCGTGCCCATTCATATTGAAGGCCCCATCAAACATCGTACTCCATTTGGATTCAGGGTCTGGCCCCTCCTCCGGGAATGGTTCCTCATAGTCTTTTGCTTTGAGGTACATTATGACCTCATTAGGGAAGTCAAAATTCATAGGTTAATAATCATCCAAAGGTTATTATGCAAGATAGTCTAAAGGAACACTTCCTTTGATGGCCTTTTATGAAGTGTATTGGATGTCGTATTCAGTCAGCACCATCTGTCAACGGGAAACCCTTCCGGTTAATGTTGGTTTCTCAAAAATGTACTTGACATGATCCATCTTTGAAAACAGGGTTGTGTGTGTTAGCATGTATTGTCTCAAACGATTAGCAGCCCGTGCGAGTGCATAACATGTCTTCTCAAGCATTAAGTATCTTGATTCGCAATCATTCAATTTCTTGCTCATGTAGTATATGTTGTGCTCTTTTCTACCAGTCTCGTCGTGTTGACCAAGAACACAACCCATGGATCCTTCAAGCACCATCAAATACATGATGAGCAACCTCCATAGGACCGGAGGCATCAGAATAAGAGGTTCCTGCAAATATTCTTTTATCCTTTCAAAAGCCCTTTGACAATCGACGTTCACCTGTGATGCGTGTTTTTCGCAAGTGTACGAACACGTCAGAGTAATATAAAAGATTGTCGAATCCATGGAGACCAAGTGTCAATCTATCGTTATCTGTTGTTATGGTGTAAATCTAAGGCAATAGAAAATAATGGTTTTAAAGAGTGCGTAATGATAAAAATAGTAAATTAAAATAATTAATTGATAAAGACAGGTTCGAATGCAATTCACATAACTGATTGATAATCAAGTACTTGCTAATAGAACTACTTATGGGCAATGTTTTCTACTTTGAAAAGAACTAATTTAACGGGAACTATCGCTTTCGCGTATTCAGAACCGAGTTGTACTTCCTAATCAAACCCTCATATTGTCACGGATAAAAAGGTGCATACTGCGTTAGAGTAGTAAACTTATTTTTAAGAAATATAGTATCTTAACTAAGTTGAAAAGTATTTTGACCTGTACTTTCTAGCAAAACGAGGTTCTCACGAACCAGACTCTAAACTTCTTAACGCGTCCGAAAATGGTTTTAAAATCTCTTTTCTTTTTAATCTAAAAACTCCTAATGAACTAGACAAAGCACTTTTGGCTGTTTTTGAAATAGTTAAAAACAATTAAGTTAGATAGGTGTTGGACGGCTTTCGATCTTACCTAACGGGACTTTAAAGAACATGAAACTTATATTGAAAGTTAAAATAGCCCTTAAGAGTTTCTACAAACAGTTGTACGGATTACCGGTTCAATTATGATCCTTACATTCTAACCCTTATAAAATTAGTTAGACATGGTAAAGTAAAAGTTCATTTTATTATTTTTCATAAAACGTATTTAGTGCGAGTGCGGAAAGTAAATTAAATAAAGTGCAAGTGCGGGAAAGTAAATTAAAAGTAATGCGAGTGCAGAAATAAAAGAAATTAGTGCGAGTGCGAGAAATAAACGAAAGTAGTGCGAGTGCGGGAAATAAAGAAAGTAGTGTGAGTGCGAGAAATAAATAAAGTAAAGCAATGCGGGTAATAAATAAAGTAAAGCAATGCGAAAAGTAAATAAAATAAAGGGAGCGCGGAAAATTGAAATACGAACTTGAATTAAAATGGCGGCAGGATTAACTTCCTTCCAAAGTGCTCCAAGACTCGATCACACAGACGTATACAGACTCGATCACTCGATTGTAGTAACACCCCGATGTGAAGTGATTACTACTTTAAAATTGATATATGCCTAAGAGATTCTAAGTTTGGATCATAAAAACGAAATTCTAAAGTCCTATTTATAGGCAAACATTAAATGGGAAAAGACAAGGATGCCCCCCACCACTAAAAAGTGGAGGGAAAGGTTTTAGCCTTGTGGCACCCGCCACAAGCTCATGGTGCCCGCCATGAGTGTATTTTGGTGGAGAAAGTGGGTATCGTGGGTACTTGGCAGTTGGAGAGGGTCTTGAGACATGGCCACGTCATGGCTGACCCCATGGCGCCAGCCACAGTGGGTACCGTAAGTGCAAAATGCTGAATTTCTTGATTTTTATTCTTTTCAGCTCCTTTTTCGCTCCTTTTCTCGATCGAGCCCCCGATTAGATTAAAAACCTTAAAATAAAGAAAAACAAAGTAATAACATAACAAAATAGCAATAAAAACTTAGAATGCATGCGAAATCGGAGTCAGAAATACGGAGAAATTTAATGTTATCAAATCCTCCCACACTTAGACCTTTGCTTGTCCTCAAGCAAACATTTAAAGCTCATCGAAGAAAATTGGTGTCAATGCGTGATGTGGGCTAAAAGGGCTTCTAAGTTCAGGCCAGGATGCAGTGACAGGTACTAACTAAGTGAACCAAGGGTATCATAATGACACGGACATAAACTTCAATCCTACATTAACCAACCCATATCATCCCACAATACCTAGGCCTATCTTTTTCATTTATTTTTGGGTCCCTTTCATTCAGGCACAATCACATTAAGCCCGTTATCCGTACATGCTTCATAGTAGAGTGACCGGTTAGTGATTCTAATCCAAAACATAGGGTTTCTGGCACATAAGCATGTGTAAACCCTTTTTATTTGACCTAAATGTAGTTGCGGAGGATCGGATCGTAATGTGTAAACCCTTTTTATTCTACCAAGTTCAATGCCAGATACCTCTGAACCAACTAACAATAGGTGACTGCAATTTTTTTTCTTTTTGTGTCAAGAATTTTGTTTTTCTTTTTGGTTTAAATGACTTTGTGAGGGTCACCTATCCCAGAGTTTTTCCTTTTTCTCTTTTTATTAGCACCAGATCATTCACTTATATTCATCGGCCCCATACGTAGAGCATTCTTAGGCCGGAGCTGACTGCTAGAATAAACTACTTAGGACAATTTTTGAATGATAATAAAGGCCATGGTATGTGGGGTTTAGGAGTGATTCCTATATTCAAGAAGTCTATGGTGCTGGAACGATACTGATGTTTCAAAGATTTCACCCAAGTCACCACATCCTAATCCAAACCTGTCTTAAAGCCCAAAAAACATGTGAAACAACATTGTTTTCTTTTGAAAAATTTTGGTAAGGCTAAGGAAATGGGAAAAATGAGGGTGTACTAAAGATACACTATACTGGTGACTCGTCAGACTCATGCATTATCTAAAAAAAACTTAAACTAAATAACTAACTGAAAAGGAAAATAACAGAAAGCAAATAAATAACTAAGAAAAGGGAAATAACAGAAAGCAATAAAATCCCCTCCCACACTTAAATCGAACATTGTCCTCAATGTTTCGAAATAAGATAAGGAGAGTAACTTGGAAAACTATTGTGGAGGACCACTGGTGCCCTCGCTGTCCTGCTGTGAAGGTCTGGAACAACGGGATCTACTGCGCTGCTGGTCCCTCCGGTCTAGTCGTGCCGATAAGGCAGCCTGGGCACTCTGGACCTCTCAAAGGTTACCTAGGATGGAACCCTGAGTGGCCTCCATAAGCTGGTAGTGCCGGAGGTTGACTTCTCGCTGGCGGGCCTGCTATGCTGTGATATCGGTCAAGGTGCGGCAAACATTCCCGTAGGCACGATCCGAAACTGATCGCGATTGTTCCATATAGCGCATGTTGTCTGCCCGTTGTTGTGAAATGGTAGAGAGTAGGCTGTCTCGCCTTTCCTCTCTAGCTGTCATATCGTGCCACATCTCCTCAGTGATATAGAATCCAGGAGTAGCACCTGCAACAGGGTTAGAGGAAGATGGTGCGGTGTGTGATTGTGAAGGATGATGGGGGGACACGTGAGGTACGGGAGAATGCTCTCTCCGATCATATTCTTCATCAGTGTCATGTCCCTCCCCATCAGGAACATTAGGAGGAAGTGGACCCAAAACAGGTGGAGCATTCAAATCATAGGTCCAGTTCCTTTCATGATGTACATCGGTACGTCTACTGCAAGGTAAAAGCAACAGATGGGATAGCTACACCATGAACCATCAACTCATAACCACCTTCTTTCTTCGTTCGGCATAATTTCATGTCTTTTAGAAATTTTAAGTTAATTGTGCGAGGAGGTAGGCGTTCAAGTGTAGCTATCTCATTGTTCAGGTTAAGGGCCCGAGCAATAGACGTAACAAGTCCTCCAATAACAATTGGTCTTGTTTTATTAACAGTTAAAGTCATGTGTGCAAGCATAAACGGGACCGGATTGATATGACTATTTGTGAGGCTTCCTTGCAAAAATAGAAGCTCTTTAGCGTTAACCTTGTTTGGACTTTCCCGGCCAAAAATAGTACATGCCAAAAGATATCTGAAAACTATGATGGTCGAGTTATGGATGGTCGACGTGAGTATTCCTTCAAAAGAATTTATTGAAGTACTTAACAGCCTCTGCCAGAAGGAAAATACTTCGGCCGACCATTCTGAATCCAAAGGGGCCACACATTTAGCACCTTCCCGATGAGGGATTCCTAACAAGCATGTTAGTTCGTCGGTATTGTATTCGTATTCTATTCCAAACAGTCTAAAATTAACAGTACCGACTGTGCTAGCAGTGTTAGGACTGACAGTATATATTAACGAACTCAAAATTTCAATTGTCAGCCTCTCAAAGGTAGGTTCTTGATTCACAAAAATATTATGCAATCCTAGAAAATCTAATAAATGAAAAACACTATGATAGAGACCCAAAGAGTACAGACAATTATCATCGACGTACCTAGTCGAGAGAATTTCTCGACTCTAAAGCCTTTGAATGATCTTTCTCTGCCTATCTCCCAGTTTTCCATCACGAAGAACATATTCGTTGAACTCCATTGTTGTTGCTCCTTGAGAAGTTGAATGTGGTGAAGAGTGGTTTAAGTAGGAAATGGTAAAGATTGGATTTTGATGGTTTGTAATGAATGGAAATAAAAATGGAATTTGGATGGGTTTTATGGATGGTGAGTGAATGAGAATGGTGGGAGATTTAATGGGGTTCAATGGGGTTTTGGAAGATGGAAAAAATGGGTTTTGGAAGTTTGAAAGTGTAAAAATGGTGGGGGAGATGAATCTGCCCCGAAATAAGGTGGAACGGCGTGGAGAACGCCATAGGTCTATGGCGGGCGTCATAAGGCCATTTTGCTTACGGGCCCAAAATTTTATTAATCCTCCAAGTGGACTTCGCGTACCTTTTTGTCCTCGGGGGTCCGGATAGAGTTTTCTTCTTTCTTCTAAGGAACAAAGCTTGCATACTTTGAATAAATATTAAACATAAAGAGAAATATTTTTTTTATTATTATATTTTTGTTTATTAGACACACATACATACATATAAAATAAATACTCATGCATATAATAAGGCATATATATATATATAAATGATTTGTCAAATAAAATACATGGAAAATGTAGCATATGCGATAAAATAAAATATGTCTGGAGATGCGAGAAATAAAATAAAGCATGAAATATTAAATACTAGAGCAATAGTGTCAGTGTAAAACGATCATGTAGTAGGTTTCTCTTCCTGGTCCGATCCACGAATCTCAACAATCTCCCTCTGAAGCTCTCCAATCTCCTGATATAGAGCATCTGCCTCTGTGGCATGGGTGATGTCAGATACCTCACTCTATAATGTTAAGTGAGCTACTTCAAGTTTTAGCCTGGCAGTCTCCTTGCGGAGCTCATAAATCTGGGTCTGTAAATCAGGCGGCAGCAAAGACATATTGTTAGACATAATAGTGATTCGGGGAGAAGGAGGTGTAGGAGTGTACTCAGCGGCAGGAGTTGATTTTGGCTCTTCGATAGTCTCTCCATAACCCTCTAAAGGATAACTTTTATTAGCCGGGTCGTGGACACTGGTCATCAGCGGTTCAGGTAATGTGAAGTAGTGTATCACTTTGCCGTCAATCAGTAATCTAAACATGTTGGGCTCAAAAGAGGCCATCCTCATCAATCCTCTGTTAAGGCAAAAGTCAACATCCATGGTGGTGTAGCTGTAGAAGGTCCTGAGATGTAATAATTTGCGAGACAAACCCAATGCAGTAGCGATCTGAGTAACAATCCCACCGACATGTATAATGCCTACAGATGACCTGGCGATACTGGCAAGGCCCTCCAGCAGAAAGTTGCCACAAGAAACTGGGCGTGACTAAGTCGCACAAAATAGCACGAAAATCTCCTCCTCACTCAGCAAAGTCTTTGTATCTAGAAAACCGAGGAAAGAGTGTGCTAGAATCATCTGGAAGTACCTTAACGCAGGGTTATGGATGACCTGAGAAAACTGAGTGGAAGGATCTTGGCTCCCTCCTGTTGCACCCCAAAATTTGCCCTCCACAAGACAAGTCATTGTGTACTAAGAGGCTCACAAGGTTCACAAGGTTCACAAGACATCTCATGAGGTTCACAAGGTTTACAAAGTTCACAATTAGTCAGAAGATTTGACAATTCCCTCAGACAATGCATCCTCCTAAGCAATGCATCCTAAACTAGGGTTTTGACTTTAATCAGGCTAAATGGACTTCCAAGACTTCAAGTGAGCTTCATAACATCTTATATGTCTTCAAGAATCCCTATGTCAAGTTTCAAGGCTTTCCCAAAAGGTTTGCTCAGTCAGATGATCAAATAGGTTAAAATCAGTTAAAGTAGTTAAAAAGTCAAACTGAAGTCAACTGTGGTCAAACCAAAGTCAAACTTCATGATTTTTTGCCAACATCGAGTATATGAAGTAAAATTCATCATTTGATCAAGGGTTGATCATGATTCATCAAGGAGATTTCAGATCATCAAGAATCAGGAGTTTCTAAATTAGGGTTTCCTTAGGAAAAGTCAACTGAACTTTGACCAGCCATAACTTTCACATGCTTCATCAAATTTTTTCCATCCAAAGCTCATTTTGAAGGAAATTGAATTCTCTACAACTTTGTGTCTCACAAGACAAGCCCAAAAATGCTTCATTTGGAAGGTATGAGCTAAGACATCATAGGTCCTTTTGAAAGTCATCAAAAAGTCAACAACTTCAAAAGAGCATAACTTGAGAATGGAAAACGATATGGACATGAAACCAATGGGGTTGGTTAGAGGACTCTTTAAGCTTTCCAAAATGTACAAGAACACCCTCATAGCATTAAAATTGAAGGATTTTTGCCCTTGCAAAGTTGGGAAATTTTAGGGAAGTTTATGAAGCAAATAAGGCCTAAAATCAAATTTTTGCTAAATGAGCCCACCAAATTGCCATCCCATCTTTATCAAACACCAAGCACGACCCAACCCACCTATTTTCTGATTTTTTATTTTTTATTTCATATTTATTTGAATTTTATTCATTAAAATACAATTTAAATTGAAATAAAATATGAAAATCATATATTTGGATGAGATTATGATTCTAGAAGGTTTTAAATACCATTTAGAGATGATTGATTTGATCCAATTTCGTGCTAACTTGATTTGGAAAGGTTAGATGAGATTTTTTTCAATATTTGAAAAGTATGAAACTTCATGATCAAGTAACCAAAACAAGGCCCATAAATCCATGTTGTTTTGACCTAATTACATCCACTATATGTACACAAACTCATCACAAGCACAAGGGACGATTTTTCTGCCTCCTAGAACAAAAGCAAGCTTCCAACTTTTCACAAAAAAATCTTAAATCAGGTTCTATCTTACAGGCCAAATCAAGGTGTTCTAAAGGTTGCAATACATTGTTGGATGATCATTGACTCTATTTACATCATCTACATCATCAAAAACATCCTGGAATGCATAAACCGATTGCACATTTTAGCTTAAAAATTTGATTTTCGATTTTCATTATGCAAGCTATATAAATGAAATTTGATTGTATATTATTGTTTATGTTGATGCTTGCAACGTTTCTGGATGTTTTAATTTGAGTTTCAGGGCCGGTTTGAAGATATGCCATTGTTAGGGTTTTGAAGATCCAAAATCGGGAACCCTAGCTACGAATAATTTCACATGAAATTGAGACCTGAATTGGACTTAGAGGACTTGTATTGACTAATTTGAACCCTTAGAATGAATTTATTTTGTGTATGCTGCGTTTTTTATTTTCCAGGTCATGTAGCTACGGAGAAAGGTCGTCACTATAAGCTATAGCGACGGATCAAGTGTAACTATAGCCTAATACGATGGCTGGAGGAAGAAGATGGACGAGCGCACGAAATTCATAATTTGAATGTGGTTTTAATATTTAATTAGTGTTTTGCGTTTTATATCAGTTGGAGACAAATGACATAGTGGCAAGCATGAGCGCATGGGAAGCTGAGGTTGAGGGTTCGAGTCCCAGTTTCATATTTTTTTGGTTTTTATTCATTCATATTTTCATGTTTACTGTATAAGGTTTCATGCTCACTTCATCATCACAAACGCGCGCTTGGCCTGGTGGTGCTTTTGTTGGTCCAAGGGAGAGAGATGGCCTAGGGCGTGGGTTCGATCCCAACCCCAGGTATGTTCTTTTTTACACTATTTTCTTATTATTTATTTATTTTGTTTTATAACTAATTTATATTTTTAAGGAAATTAATTTCTAAATAATAGTATATAATATATAAAACTTCATATATTTTTTAAAATCATAACTTATTTTCTAAAAGTTAAATTGTTTATATTTATTTTATAATTTGTTTATATTATTATTATGTATATTTTTATAAATAAATAAATTAAGTGTAGTTTAACTAATTAACCCTAATTTTTTCTTTATAAACCCTAATTATATTTATAAACCCTAATTTATTTTTCTAAACAATTCAAAACCCTAATTTTATTTCATGATTTTAATTTCTTATTTTTATATGCTTTTGTAATTATAATTATTAAATATTTCTAATATGTATATATAATTAATTTATTAAACCATTAATCATATTTATTAGTATATAATTATAATTATTTATTTCTTTTCTTAAAATTCTTAAAAATGATTATTTATTTAAATTTGAACTTTTAATTTATTTTCTATATTATATTGTTATACTAACCTTCTTATACTTATTTTTGTTTGTTATTACTAACCAATTTAATTATTTATTTATTATATGCTTATTTAAATTATTTTTATTATTCTTATAATGTAATTGTGCCAATTATGTAATAGTTGTAGAATTATTTTTATTATTTATTTAAATTGCCATGGTTAGTAAAATAGGGAGTGTAAACATGTTTGTATTTAAAATTGAATTTAGATCACTAATTTTAAGATAAATATATGAACTTATACACGCACCCACATAAGTCGATCTTTGATCGCCATCTCACATTCTTAAGGATACCTCTCATGTTGCCTAAATAAAAGGTCAAGTAAGGTGTATAAAGCAAAGTCCCTTCTCTCATTAACATCATCTTGTCCCTTTAAAGATTATAAGATCAAGTCCCTTCGACATTGCCTTCGTAAATGATCTTGTCCCTTTCGAATAAAAGATGATAAGTCCCTTCGAATTGCTAATACACCTTACAGTTGCCTCATCACAGTTGTCCCTTCATTTGTCCCTTATACATCCAAGGTAATGACTATCTATTCCTTAATAATAGGGATAGTCTTACCACTTAAGGGATATTTAAGAACATAAAAGATTTAACTTAGGGTAGGTTCCTCTTATGTACTTGCTCACCTTTTTCAAAACATTTCAAACACTTCACATTTTCAAACAAATTTTCAAAACAAAGTCTTTATATATATCCGTACATGGATCATTATAAAGTACTTAAGAAAATTTTTAATCACACACTACACTTCTCAAAACAATTTAAAGTGAGCTAAGTAACTAAGAGCCCATGGATAACCATGGATGTAAAAGGTGCTAACACCTCCCCTTTACATAACCTACCCCCTGAACTCAAAATATTTTGAAGGTCTTTCCTATTCTTTTATGCCCTTTCCTTTTGGATAAAATAAAAGTCGGTGGCGACTCTTGCTATCCGCAACATTTAACTAAAGTCAGTTCTCCCACCGTGTTACACCTCCACCTGAAATATCACTCCAAAACTTCTCCACTTCTCTGCTCATAAAGTACCCCATCGGTGTCTCTAGAATAGCATCAGGGGTAGTCTGGAATCCTAGTAAATCACCAAACTCTTTGTGAGAGAAAGAGTATTCAGTCCCGAACAACCTGAAAATAACATGTCCATTGGGTCCAGCCCAGGGGTCGTGATTAAACGAGCTGAGGAACTCTAGAGTCAAGTTCCTGTAAGTATTGTTCATGTCGTCGAATTGGTCCCACTGGAGTTGGTGGCATAAGAATCTGATGCTTGGCTATATCGCCAAGGCATCCATGCAATCTTGGTCTGGGTACCGTGTAGGTGCCATAGGGCGTCTCATGTGGACATAGTGATGCTCTCTCGGTGCATTGTCTCTGAAGGCCACGTGCATGTCGTCGGGATTCTGCATTCTGCACAAGGTTAGCAAAAAGGGTCTTGAAATCACATAAAACATTCAATCGTTAGTCCTGACATAATAATAAAGGAAACAAAAAATAAAGTAAAAATAAATAAAAGTAAGTAAGATAAGAAAACCATGGGTTGCCTCCCATGCAACACTTGTTTAACGTTGTTAGCTCGACGACCGGATTTTACACATCATTCGAAGGATTTGGTGGATCACTTAGAGTATGGTTGGAGTATGTTGTTGAAATGTCGCCTCCTTCGTAGGGCTTCAGTCTCTGTCCATTGACGATGAATGGTTTACATGTTTGGTTCTTGATTTCAATAGCTCCAGATCTTAGAATCTTAGATACTTCGAAAGGGCCAGTCCATCTTGAGCGAAGTTTCCCTAGAAAAAGTTGTAACCTAGAATCGAACAGAAGAACAGGATCGCCTATTTTCAAGTATTTACTTATGATTCTTTTGTCATGCCAAGATTTTTTTATTTCTTTGTATATAATGGCATTTTTGTAGGCTGATTGTCTGAGTTCTTCTAATTTGTGGATATCGAGGATACGTTTCTCATCAACAGTTAGGTAATCCAAATTCAAAGTTTTAATGGCCCAATAGGCTTTATGCTCTAACTCAAAAGGTAAGTGACATGATTTTCTATAGACTAGTTGATAAGGGGTTGTTCCTATAGGGGTTTTGAAAGCGGTTTTGTAGGCCCATAACGCTTCTTGAAGTTTCTGCGACCAATCTTTTCTAGATATAGAGACAGTCTTCTCAAGAATTTGTTTGATCTCCCTATTAGATAATTCTACTTGTCCATTAGTCTGTGGGTGGTATGGTGTTGCTACTCTATGCTTAACTCCATACTTGCTTAAAAGTTTATCAAATATTCTCGATATGAAGTGTGATCCTCCATCACTTATGACTAAACGGGGTGTTCCAAATCTGAGAAATATATAAATTTTAAATAATTTGATGACTACTCTGGTGTCATTCGTGGGTGCGGCGATAACTTCAATCCACTTAGACATGTAGTCAACAACTACTAAAATATATTGGTTTCCTATAAAGTCTATACCCCATACGTCGAAGAGTTCTACTTCTTGGATATTTCTTAGAGTCATTCCATTACGTCGTGAAATATTTCTTGTACGTTGGCATCTGTCACATTTGACAATGAAAGCATGGACATCACGCCACATGGTGGGCCAGAATAGACCAGCTTGAAGAATCTTGGCGTAGGTCTTAGAGGTGCTTGTATGTCCACCATAGGGTGTAGAGAGACAATGCTCAATTATATTATGTACCTCCTCTTCTGGGACGTGTCGCTCCCCGGACTTTCGTCCCGGTGCCAACACGAACTATTGGCGATGTTGAAGGTTGAGGTTGAATAGAGTCGCCAGCTAGGCATTTTTATCCCGATGGAAAGGTAATGCTGCATAAACCTGGAAAGAGATGGATAAGACGGTTGTGAACCAAAGAGACTGAGTAAGGGGGTAGGTTACGACCCAGGAAGGTATTAGAACCCATATCGTCAGTCGTACTCGACGGGATCCACGCATGCCTGATTGTGTTTAAAAGGGGATAATGTATGTGCTAAACTGTGTATAAAAGGCTAGGGAGAAATGGATGTATAGAGTGTCAGTGCAAAAAGAAAGTGATTGTTCAAAACTGAGGCTGAGGAAAGACAAATGGGAGGAAGAGAGGGGGGACAAAGGGACTTTTGTTCGATAACCGTTTAGTTATGCCTACGCATCCTCTCGTGCAATGAGGAAGTTAGAACATTGTAGTTCTACCTAAAGAGACTTAGATATTTTGGTGTGAACTGCTTGCTTGTCTATGCTCAAGTGTATGACTCGTCTGGCTCGAGTGCTAACTGTCTTGCATTAGACGGAAGAATCGAGTTCTCGTTTTCAGAGTGAATCTGATGAGAAAATAATCCCGGAGGAGAAGTTTATTGTTTGTTTTTTTGTGTTTTCAGTTTTTTATTTTTTTTGGTGTTTTGCATAAGATAATGAGCTTAAGCCTTAATCAAGGGTCGTAAACTCATTATATCACCCCTGATTAGGGATAATTAGTCTACTTAAGTATGAGATGAAAATCTCAACTTAATTACCCTAATGATGCAGGATTAAGATCATTAACCTACTTTTGATTATTAAGTGTTTTTGGATTTTGTTTTGTGTTAAGTAATGAGTTTAATCTCTAATCAGGGATTAGTGAACTCATTACACCATCCTAAGAGAAGGATAATAGATGAGAACACTTAAGATGAGGAAGACTCCTCAACTTAATCCATGGTTAGGGATTAAAATCATTATATAACAAGCATTTATTAAAGTGGATTTTAATTAAAGGTGGGATTAAGAAATGGATTTTATGTTTGTAAGACTAAACCTGAGGGGGGCTTGTCCATTGAACACTAGGATTAGTCCCTCTAAACCAACAGGCAGAGATGTAACCCTAATATAAGGCCCAAGTTACAAGCTTAAGTCTTAATGATTATTAGGTGTTTTGATTAGGAGGTGTAAACAACTTAAAGGTTTAACACTAAGTATTAAAGTTATACACGCCATCCTAAGATAAGGATACAAGCATAACCCTAATTCAGAGTCTTAAAACTTTAACTGTTTAGCCTTGATTATGAGATGAGAAACAGAGACTCGAGGAGACTCAAAGATAAAAATTAGGGGAGACTATGTACAACCCTAAAATTATCATTCTTGGATATTCCTATGGTTTGTGAGGCTTAGAGAAAGATCTTCAAATGGCCACCAAGGAAGAAGAAGCAGATGAAAAGAGAAGAGAAAGGAGAATATGTTACTTACTTCTTGAAGAAGTTAAGTAACCTAAGAGAAAGAAAAGGAGCAAGAGAGAGCATAAGTGAGTCAAAATCACTTCAAAGACAAATAAAGATGCAAATTAAGAGATAAGAAAAGGTTGGATGTGAAGGCAAATCCATATCCTAAACAACTTACCTGAAGCCCCTGAAATGGTTAGTTTGAATGTATAAGATGTGAAACAAAAGGAAATAAGGCAAATGAAGATGCAATGATCAAGACCAGAAGTGCAAACACAATGCAAATGTGTTATGAAATGATGCAAATACATGTACAATGTTTATGCATGATCATACAAGAGATGGGATGCAAAGAAAAGTTTGTTAGAAGCTTGAAATCACATGAATACACATGAGAAGTAATGAATGCAAAACATACCAAATGGATGCAAAAATGATCAACCAATGTTCATACATTTCCTAAGGTATCTAAGATGACATACAAATGCATGAGATGTCATGATAAGTTCATATGATGAAGGTATGCAAAGGTGAATGCAAATGAACATGGAAAATTAGGGTTTTAAGAAAGTATGAGATGCACATGTCCACAACAGAAAGATAACACATGATAAAAATTTGAAAATGCAACCAAATGAACCCTAAACACACATGATATCACTCCCCAAAGATGGAAGTCAGAAGCTATACCAAAGTAAAGTTATGGTTTTTCTAAGTTAGGCTAGGGTTTTGGGTACTTCTTCATGAAAAATGCCAAACAAATGGAAAATTCAATGCAAAAATATGAGTTAAATACCCTAGATACTACATGCGAAGTATGAAAGGATGCAAAAAGAACCATGTTCAAACTCATCTTGGTTGATCAGAAATCGATTTTTGAAGTTAGGGTTAGAAAAATAGGAAATTTGGAAACCCTAATTCATGGTTAATTGTTAAAACATGATCAAACCCTAAAATAAATTTGTAAGATGAGTTTGTAAATAGTTCTAAATGTTTATGGATGCTTCATGAATTTTTTGGTGATTTTTAAATACCTAAATTTATTTTTAATTAATTAAAATGAAATAATTAATTAAATAATACAATTAAATTATTTAAAATTAGATTATTAATGCAAAAATTAAAAATAAAAATATTTTTGGTTTCTGAAAATTATTTAAAGTGAAAGTGCAAAAGATTATATTTTTATAAAATGATTTGTTATTTTAAATAAATAAAGGAAAACAAAATGAAATAAATAAAATAAAAATGCAAAGTAATTACAAGGGATGGCTCAGATTGTGTGGGGACTAGATCAAAGGCTGAGATTGCAAGTCAGCTTGGCTTGAGGTATAAAGATCTAAGGGTCCAGGTTTAAACTTCCAATTCGCGCGTGATCCAAGGGCTAGTATTCCCTCTGATTAAATTAAATGGGATTAAATTAATTAATTAGAAATTAGGGTTAATGACATGATCTGGGCCGTTCGTACGCTAACCTAATCAGGATCCTAGGGTTATGGTTCAATCTGGGCACCCTAACCCTAATTACTCTCAGATGACCGAAACAGTGCTCCGGTCATCTTCTTCGGCCAACCCCAAACCATATTTTCTTCTACAGGCCACTAAAACTCATAAATCTCGCCCATAAATGATCCTCTAACATCATGGAACACGAATCAATCATCAAACAACATTTATATCACACGAATCATGAGAATCGAAGCAAACATCAAACACAAGCAAAATTTCAGAACATCATAACATACTCATTTTTTTACTCATTTTCAGTTTTAAACACATCAACATGACCAACATAACATGTAGATTCACATTTTAACAAGAAATTAAGGTTCTGGAAAAATTGTTCTTGAGGGATACCTGAGCTGGAGCTCTTCAAACTGGAGCTTTCAAGGCCTTCCCTTTGTGCAAACCAACTCCTTTGGACCTCCTGAAGCTATCGAGATGCTTGGATGGAGTTTATTTTGGCTAGTTTGTGAGATACAGTTCTGATATGGCAAAAATCGTGTTTATGTTTAAGGCTGTTTCAGGTCATGGTGATGGGTGGGTTTTGTTCCTTGAGTGATAAGGAGTTGAATGGTGAAAGAAAATGTGATGTTTGGTGGATGTGCAATGAGTTTCGAAGAAATGAAGTTTTGAGAGGATTTTTGCAATCTGAGCTTGTGGTATGTTTCAAGGCTTCATGTTCTGTGTTTTATGCTTCTTAGGGTTTCTATAAACAATGTTATTGGTCAGAAGAGTTGTTGTGGCACTGTGGGATTGGTATGGCTTGAAATGCAAAAAATTCAAGATTTGTGTACTTGAGGTATGGGCCATGGCAGAGCTGATTTTCTGGCTAGATTGTGTTCAACTAGCTTCAAGGATGACCTTTGGATCAAATGTGGTGAGCTGTGAGGCTTGGAACACAAGTTTGAAGTGATTTTGCAAATTTCCAACTTTGTGAAGTTTATGAAAATTGGCCATGAAATGCCTTGTTTCTTGGCACAATTCTGGTCTAAACAAGTTAAATTATGTTTCTATGATGTGTAGAAGTACATTAGAGGTCATGAGAAGGCTTGGAAATCAAAATTGCACATTTCCCTCTTTGGCATGAACTTGAAAATTATGTGAATTTTGCCAACTTTGATCCATCATAACTTGAGTTCTAGGATGAATCAAGAGGAGTTCTTGTACTTTTTGAAAATGGGAAGATCCAATCTACAACTTTCATGTTTGAAGAAAATTCATTTGAAACCTTCTTGATCAAGAAAGAGGAGGTTGAAAATCTTTCCCAAAATGGAAAGTTTACATTACAAGTCATGTCCAAAAATAGAAAATTTTGTATTAGCTCAAAATTCTCCAATCATGTGAACTTCTAACCATTCCCAAGATCAAATAAACATCATAGGACCTCAAATTGATGAAGATGACCCTTTGGTACCCTTGTTGGAGGCCTTAGATGCCTTAATCCTGACTTTTCTTGCACAACAAGTCACAGCTTGATCAGATGACTTCCTCAGTGAATTTTTGCTTTAAATTTGATACACATGCTCCTTATAACATATATAGACCAATAGAATCAAGAATGGCCAAATATTTTGAGTGTAAGTGCCTCAAACCCAAAACCCTAATTTTCAAGTCATTTGTGTAGGAGCCCTGAGCCTGCCTGGGTGGCTCTGCAATCTCTTGTGATCTTTTGACTTTCAAGAACCCTTGGGGGTATAATATGATCATAGAATAATCATGGACCCTCTTGTAATGCTTCATGGCCTCTAAGATAGCTCAAACCATTTCTAAGATTCACTTGATCACAAACCCTAGTTATGCAACTTATGCAGTGAAATAACTATGCAGTGTGAGATGGTATGCTTATGCAATGCAATATGAAGGATCATAAGCCAAGGTGTGAGGAAAAAGAGAGGGAAAATTTGGGGTGTTTATAGCTGCCACTATTCAATCATGAGTTAGCTATGTAGGATGTAAGCGCCTGGCTTAACAGACAAACAAGGTAACTTGTGGTTGAATACCAAGACAGTCCAAAATTTGCACTCTTTATTATAAGAATAAAAGGATATAAATTGTAATAGTGATATGTCCGCAAGCGCACAGATTTATCGAAGTAATATAAAAGATTGTCGAACCATAGAGACCAATATCAACCTATCGTTATCTATCATTACTTTGTAAAGCTAAGGCTAATGATATTTGACTAGAACTAAAACTAAAATAGAACTAAGAAAATATAGAAGAACAAGGTCGGGATATGGTTTCCGCGCTCCTAAGGGACTCATAGAATGAGGTGCTATTTATGACTGTACTCTTATTCCGTAGAATATACCAACTTAAAGACTATATCTCACGCTCTCGCGGTCTTAACTAAAATCATACTTCCTAATCCCAAGATTTTTCTCTCGCTCGCCCGGTAACTAGGAAACACTCTTTGAAAGCTAATAATATCCTAAACGTCTCTAAAGTGCTCTCGCTGTATTTAGATAAGATTCCTAATTTCTACTATCTGGTTCGCTCCTCACGCTCTCGCGGATCTCGGCTCAAACCTTTATATGCCTCTCACTCTCATGACAAAGCAATGTTACCTAACATCTCACTCTCATGACAATGCTAATTAAATTACGCATAGAAATAATAACCAAAACATAATTGTAGTTATTAATTCGCACCTATTATTTTCTACCGAGTCCCGTCGATAACGACGGTCCTCATACGTCGGATTCTAAACTAATTAGCAAGACATATAATTAAATGGAAACAACGTAAACATAAAGATTTAAATTAAGAACAACATACTTTAACAATTAAGAGATGCAGTAACAATAATAATATTAAAGTGATAAAATAAAGAACCTATAATAAACTTGAATAAATGCTAGAAATAGAGAAACTGAAATGCAAGATTGTTGATCAAAGCGTTACATAGAACATAGGCCTAATACTAATGGTGTGGTAGTTCCTCGATGTGAAAAACTACCACTTTTACAATGATAATTTATGCCTAGAACTATGAAAGAATAAATTGCACAAAAACTTGGATCCCCCTTTAAAGCCAAGAGCAAACCTATATATAGAAGAAATTTCATTTTGTAACTTCCATGGAACATAAATTAATGGTGGACTAGGTGGGAGTAGTTGGAAGTTGGAGAAGTAATGGAGTGATTGGAAGTAGTGGGAAGTTGGAGAAGTAGTGGAGTGAGTGGGAGTAGTGGAAAGTTGGAGAAGTAGTGGAGGAATAAAAGGGAAAGTGGAGATTTCTTCTCCTAAATTATAGGTGGTTGGCGCCACCTTCCTCTCTCCCTTAACAAGTGGCGGGTGCCACATTTGATAGGTGGTGGACGCCACCTCCCAATGTGGCTTGCACCACATTGTGTGAGAGTGGTGGGTCCCACCCCTTTTATTTTCTTTCCGTCCTTTTCTTTCCTTTTTATTCATAACTTCTCATTTTCTTCACATTTCTTGCTTTAATTCTTTTCTTTTCTTTCTTTTGTTAATTAATCCAAGTCACCTGTAAACATATTAAATGATATATAAATCGAAGCATAAATCAAATAAAACAAAGGAAATCATAACTAAAATTCATGTAAGTCAAGCCAATTAAACGATATAATTTAGCATTATCAAACTCCCCCACACTTAAACCTTTTCTTGTCCTCAAGAAAACCATGACTCATAAGAAAAATAGTGCATACAAATACTCATCCTAGGCTACCAACTCTACTTCGATTAAGTTTGTGTCGATAGGTACTTGCTCACACACTAAGGATATCGTAACAATACAATTCCTCTTTTGGGATCATCAACCTCCCTCCTATACAAACCAATATGAATCATGTTATTATACCTAATTCTAATTCTCTCATCCTTCTTTCATCCCTTTTCATTATGGTGCAATCACATTAAGCCCATTATCCTTTCACACTCATGGTAGGATAGTCTGTTAGTGACTATGATCTCATTTTCGTCAATTTTTTTCTTTTGCACATATCAATAAAATAAAGAATTTTACACCGTTGGGCTAAATGGTCGGGTAAGGACCACCTAACTTAGAAGGAGAATTTCTTTTCATTCATTCATTTTTTCTCTTGATTTATTCTTTTAACTTTGAGATCATACACTTATTTGCATTGGCTTCCTACTTAGTGTGTGCTTAGCATGGTGTTGACTACTAATATAAACTAATAAGGGACTACTAAAAGGGTGAGAACATAAGGCTATGGCATAATAAGTACTCAAATCGATTTCCATAATTGGGAGCCTAATGGTGTTAAAATGATACCGATCTTGTGGGATTTTCTTAAGTCTCACAATCTAACCTTAATTTTGTCTGTAGCCTCAGATTTTCAAAAGAAACACTATTTTTGTAATTTAGAATTTTTCAAATTATTTGGTACGGCTCAAAAATACGGGGAGATCGATAAACATAAAATCACGCATAATGACTCGACAGCACATGCAAAGACGCAACAAAATACCAAAATTAAAAAAAATTAAAAACATTAAATCTAACTAGAAAAACGGTAAAATGGAAGCGATAGAGTTCCTCCACCATACTTAAACCAAACATTGTCCTCAATATTTTGATAAAAGGTGGAAAATGGATGATAGAACCTGTACGGATGCCTTTGTTTGCTACTACAGCCAAATTCACTCTGATTCTTCCCTTGTTGTTCCTGTCTTTGTTGATCACTTCTTCTTCGGCGTCTTGTACTACGACATATCTGAATCTGCTGAAACTTCACTTTCCTGAAGTCGCTCATCATATTTCCTATTTCTGGAATAAGTACCTGCAAAACATGTTATGAAAATACTGTGTGGTGTGTACAGGTGGAGCCAAACAATGCAAAGAACAAGGATAAGGTGAGTGACCGACGGGAGAGACATGCCATCTCCCATCATACTGAACATCGGTGTCACCACCAGCAGCAACATTCAAAGGAACGTGCGTGGGCACCATCTCATCTTGAGGGATTGTCATTTATAGATCTTTCGCCTAAATACATCTGAGACGTGACAAGCGATACATTTCTTTATTTTCTGCAAACAAAAACAATAAAAGGAAACTATTAAATTGAAAACTCGTGGGTTACCACCCACACAGAGTTTTGTTTAACGTCGATAGCTCGACAATTAAGAGTGTTATTCTTCAGTTTTCATGGCCATTTATCAAGCCATCTCACATATCCCTCACCTTTCCTTTTCTTCTTTCTGTGGGGCGGTTCATTCTTTTGAACTTGTGGTGGTGGTTCTGTATCTATGCTAAGTATTAGACTTTCTTGTTTGGTCTTAGTCATTTCATCCATCACCTAAAAGTCAAACTTTACCCTCTTAACATTAATGGTTTCCTTAGTTTGGTCTTCAAATTTTCTTTTTTTATGCAAGACCTCAGACAAGGGTGCGTGGATAATTTTCCATACATGCACATACGTTTTAAAGTCTGCAAACTTATATGGAAAAGGATATGGTGGGGCATATGGAGGGTGGTCAACAGTTCGTGCTTCATTCTCTACCTCTTCGACAACCTCGTTTGTGGATGGTGTTGGTGAATTTATCTCAATCTCAACTCTTTCCTCACCATAACTCTCATCAACCTCATTATCATTCTCCTCAGGATTTTCGATTTGGTTTTCACTGCTGGTTGTTATAACATAAGCATTCTCCTCAAGGGAGGGACCTATAGGTGTCAGTGCAAGCAGTAAAGTTTGGGTCTCCAATCCCTCAGTGTGAGTCACGAGGGACTCGATCATCGTGTTCAGCCGCCTAAGGGTTTCATGATTATCGATATGTTGTCTTTTAAGTTCTTCATTCTGGATAGTTTGTGTGTCCATAAAGTGCTCCATCATAGATTCTATTCTAGCATTGGTCAATGTTTCAATGAAATCCTCCATAAATGTTTCGAGGTTGGACTGAACGAATTCTTGCGGTTCTTCAAAATATTGAGAGTGGTAATTTGGGCGGAAATGAGATAGCGTCGTGTGGAAATCTTCCATTAGTATTTCGAGATTGGAATTGTACGACTCTTGGGGTTCCTCGAAACATTGGGAATGGTAATCATCGGGAAGATTTGGGTGCGATTCCTCAAGGTATTGGGAGTCATGCTGTTGGTAATTGTAGAAAGAATTAGGGTGCGGCTCCTCAAAATTTTGGAATTCATAGTTATAGAGGTTATTTGGGTGAGAATGGGTGGATGAAGGATTGAAATTTTCCATATGTATTTCGAGGTTGGGATTATGTTATCCTTGAGATTCCTCGAAATATTAGGAATGGGGATTGTAGAAAGAGTTTGGGTGGAACATAATTAAAGAAATAAGAAAGAAAATGCCTTAGTCTATACGGTGCAAAAACATAATAATAATATTGACTGTTGATCCCCGGCAACGGCGCTAAAAACTTGATGCGTCCGCAAGCGCACGGATTTATCGAAGTAATATAAAAGATTGTCGAACCACAGAGACTAATATCAACCTATCATTATTTACTGTTACTTTGTAAAGCTAAGGCTAATGATATTTGATTAGAACTAAAACTAAAATAGAACTAAGTAAATATAGAAGAACGAGGCCGGGATATGGTTTCTGCGCTCCTAAGGGACTCATAGAATGAGGTGCTAATTACGACTATACTCCTATTCCGTAGAATATACCAACTTAAAGACTCTGTCTCACGCTCTCGCGGTCTTAACTAAAATCATACTTCCTAATCCTAAGATTTTGCTCTCGCTCGCCCGGTAACTAGGAAACACTCTTTGAAAGCTAATAATATCCTAATCGTCTCTAAAGTGCTCTCGTTGTATTTAGATAAGTTTCCTAATTTCTATTATCTGGTTCGCTCCTCACGCTCTCGCGGATCTCGGCTCAAACCTTTATATGCCTCTCACTCTCATGACAAAGCAATGTTAACTAACAGTTCACTCTCATGACAATGCTAATTAAATATCGCATAGAAATTATAACCAAAACATAATTGTAGTTATTAATTCGCACCTATTATTTTCTACCGAGTCTTGTTGATAACGACAGTGCTCATACGCCGGACTCTAAACTAATTAGCAAGACATATAATTAAATGGAAACGACGTAAACATAAAGATTGAAATTAAGAACAACATACTTTAACAATTAAGAGATGCAATAACAATAATAATAATAAAGCGATAAAATAAAGAACCTGTAATAAACTTGAATTAAATGTTGGAAATAAAGAAACTGAAATGCAATATTGTTGATCCAAGCGTTACATAGAACATAGGCCTAATACTAATGGTGTGGTAGTTCCTCGATGTGAGAGAATACCACTTTTACAATGATAATTTATGCCTAGAACTATGAAAGAATAAATTTCACAAAAACTTGGATCCCCCTTTAAAGCCAGGAGCAAACCTATATATAATAGAAATTTCATTTTGTAACTTCCATGGAACATAAATGAGTGGTGGAGTAAGTGGGAGTAGTTGGAAGTTGGAGAAGTAGTGGAGTGAGTGGGAGTAGTGGGAAGTTGGAGAAGTAGTAGAGTGAGTGGGAGTAGTGGGAAGTTGGAGAAGTAGTGGAGGAATAAAAGGGAAAGTGAAAATTTCTTCTCCTAAATTATAGGTGGTTGGCGCCACCTTCCTCTCTCCCTTAATAAGTGGCGGGTGCCACATTTGATAGGTGGTGGACGCCACCTCCCAATGTGGATTGCGCCACATTATGTGAGAGTGGTGGGTCCCACCCCTTTTATTTTCTTTCCGTCCTTTTCTTTCCTTTTTATTCATAACTTCTCATTTTCTTCACATTTCTTCCTTTAATTCTTTACTTTTCTTTCTTTTGTGAATTAATCCAAGTCACCTGAAAACATAGTAAATGATATATAAATCGAAGAATAAATCAAATAAAACAAAGGAAATCATAACTAAAATTCATGTAAGTCAAGCCAATTAAACGATATAATTTAGCGTTATCAAATAGACAGTATAGACTGAATATTAAAAGATAGCGACAAAGGATGACCATCGAGCAGATGACAATTGCTAGGGATAAAAACGGTGAGAAATGCACTGACGGGGACGGCCAATCATGCTGGGGGATAAAAAATCCACGACGGGGGTGGCCATCGGGTAAAGTGATGAAGGAGGATCATTAAGATAAAGAAGAAGGCCACGACGGGGACGGCCATCGGGTAGAGTATAAATGAAACAATGATGAGGGACGGTCATAACAAAGGTGAAGGACGATCACCTAGCAGGGCACGACTGCTGAAAAGATCACGACATAGGATGAATGTCGGATAGGAAGATCAACAATGGGGACATCCATCAGATAAAATGATGAGGGACAGTCATCAAAATAAATGATGAGGGACGATCATCAAGAGGTGAAGGACGATCATCTAGTAGGGGACGATTGCTGAAAAGATCACGACATAGGATGAATTTCGGATATAAAGATCAATGATGGGGACGACCATCAGACAAAATGATGAGGGACGGTCATCAAATTAATGATGAGGGACGGTCATCAAGAGGTGAAGGACGATCACCTAGCAGGAGACGACTGCTCTGTTTGGGATTATCTCGACAAAGGATGAATGCCAGATAAAAAGATCGACGATAGGGACGACCATCAGATGAATGATGAGGTACGATCATCAAAAGGTGAAGGACGATCACCTAGCAGGGTACAGCTGCTGAGGATTATCGCGACATAGGACGAATGTCGGATATAAAGTTGTTTTGTTGACGACTTATGGGGATAGATAAACACGGACAAGTGTTTAAGCCCTAAAAATAAAATGGTATACGTGTTTCGACAGTGTGTATAGATTAAAGATACGGACAAATATCCTTAAGACCACGATACGGACGCTGTAAACACCCCAAATTTGCCCTCACTCATTCACACCATGTCTTGTGATCTTTTCATATGCATAAGTTCAATCATAGCATCTCATATTGCATATTTGCTTCACTGCATTGGTTCAAAGTCATCTGCATCTAGGGTTTGTGATCTGAGCCACCCATGAGCCATTTGAGCCACTCAAAAGGTCATCAATCACTTCAAAGGGGTCCATGTATGTTCAAGCATCATATTATATCCTCTCAAAGTCAAGAATGTCAAAAAATCACAAGAACTGAAATTGGCATGGAAGCAGAGCCAGGTTTAACTGCCCAGATGACCTAAAATTAGGGTTTTGGGTTCAAAGGCCATAACTCCAAATTTTTTGGTCATTCTTGTTTCTATTGGTCTCTATATGTTATAGGGATCATGCATATCAATTTTCATGAAGAAATTCAATGGGGAAGGCATCTGATCAAGAGTTGACTTTTTGAGCAAGTTAGTGCAAAATCAGGGCATCTGAGGCCCCCAATGACCCAACCAAAGGGTGTTCCTCATCATTTTGATTGTGTATGATATTTATTTGATCATAGAAGATGTTATAAGTTCACAAATTTTAAGAATTTCAAGCCATTTGCAAAGTTGCCTTTTTGGGAAAATGACTTGTAATGGAAAATTGCCATTTTGGGAAACTTTTTCAACCCTTGCTTTTTGATTCAAAAATGCTTCAAATGGGAAAATTTTGGTCATGAAAGTTGTAGAATGGATCATTACCTTTTCAAAAAGTACAATAACTCATTCAAATTCATTTTGGATCAAAAGTTATGGCTTGTCAAAGTTGGGAAAAATCACATAATTTCAAGTTTTCTACCAAAGAGGCAAAGTTGCAAAACCACTTGCCAAGGCAAATTGAGCTTTCAAATGGACTTCTAAACTTCACACAAACATGAACCAATGTCTAAAAGTCAAATTGCATCAAGAGTTTGCTCATTTTTATGACTTGTGGATCAAGAAACTTCAAAATGGGCAAAGTGAAACAAAGTTGCAAAACCTCACTCAAACCCTAATCCATTTGCTGGCTGACTTCAAAATTGATCCTATGGTTCTCCTCACTTCTTGCTGCGCAGGACACCCTCTTGTCCTTGGCTAGCCATGAGCCCATACCTCTCTTACACAAAGCTTGACTTTTTTGCAAAAGACCCATACCAATTACCATAGGCCACCAACAACTCTCTGACCTATCACCACTTGATACATGGACCAAAAGCAGCTCGACACACCACACACTCAATCCTGAAACATATCATAAGCCAGCATTCTCATTTTTCACCTTTTATGCAACTTCCTTCGAAACTCATCATACAAGCATCAAACATTCAAACAAACTTCACAAAACATCTCAGCATACTCCCCTGATCATTTCCCTGCCCTCATTCATCCCTGAAACATCCTCAAACTGAAACACGATTTCTCTCTCTCACTGAACAGAACTCACTCAATCTCTCAAACCAGCCAAAAGAAACTCCAACCAAGCATTGCAAGCTTCTCAAGAGGTCTATTAGAGGTGTTTTGGGTCAAAGGGGCAGCCAGAAAGTTCCAGAAATCAAAGCTTCAGTTCAGGTGAGCTCAAGAACATTTTTTCCAGAAACATGTTTTTAAGTTCCTAAATGATTCTCTATGCTTCACTGATCATGCTGATATGTTTTGTTTCGAAAATGATTGAGTATTGGGTATGTATGATGCTTCTGAAACTTTTCTGACCTAAATGCATTTTGCTTCGATTCAGCTTTGTTATGAAAAATAAAATGTGTTTTGAATGTTGATTCTTGCTCTATGATGTTTGGGGATGGATTCTAGGCAGAGAGATTAGGTTTTAGGGACCTGGGAAGAAGTTAGCAACTTTCAGGTGAGGGTCTGACCGAAGAAGACGACCGGAAGTCTTCTCCGGCCACCTGAAAGTGATTAGTGTCTTAATTGCGTTTAGGGTTCAGTTTGAATGTGGAGCGTAGATTTGGTTGACTTTGTTTGACTCCCGCGCGTTTTAATGGCCTGGATTGTTTCATTAAAACCCTAATCCACGTCATTAGTTAATTAATCAGGTTTTTATATTAATCTAGCCAGTTCAAATGCCAGCCGTAGGATAGCGCGCCAGTCAACTCCCGCGCGTTCAGTTTGAATACCAGCCACTGGATCTGTTGACTTCCCATTAAATCAATTTTAATTTCATTCTTCTTGCATTTTCTTTCATATTTATTTTAAAATAGTTAGAAAAATCCAAAAAATATTTCCTTCTGCATTTTTGTTTCAAATATTTTTCTCAATCAGAAAATGATTTTTATTTTATTTTTTGCATTAAAAATTATTCTTAAATCATTTAAAAGTTTATTTTTAATTAGTTAATGGAAATTAATTAATTAAAAATACTTTTAGGTATTTAAAAATCACAAAAAAATTCATGTAACATTTAAAAACATTTAGAAACATTGTCCAACTCTCAAACCTAATTTCTTTTTTGTTCTTGATGCCTTTTGATCTTTTTCATTGGATTTAATTTCATTTTTAGGCATTATTTTGGTTCAAACATTGAAAATTCTTTTCTGCCTAACCATGGATAGTTGGATCATGATTCTTTTTGCATTGCATCTTGCATAACATGTAATTTATAGGATAAAATTGGTTTGAATTGATCTTGCATTTTCAATTTTTTTAGCATTTTTCTTGACAAGGTACCTTAAAACCCTAGCAATCTTAGGAAATTCATAACTTTCAATAGGTTAAGAGTTAGATCCCCTCCTTTGGGCAGTGAGTTTGTATAGGTTTAGGGTTCCTTTGATTGCATTTTCAAATTTTTATCATGTCATTTGCTTCTGGTTTTGGATTTTGCTTTGTGTGTTGATCATAAACCCTAATTTGTGCCTTCCTTTGCATCCATCTTCCATTTGCTTGCATACCATGACTTGCCATGACATTTTGTGCATCCATTTGATTCATAATACATCTTAAGACATATTAGAATCATGTTTGATCATTGCATCTTTCATTTGCTATGTTATATGTCTTTTGCATTCCATAACTTTTCATGAACATCCATGGTTCAATACATGCCTCATTTGCATCCTTGTGCTTGTATGATCATTCTCATGCCTTGCCTCATGTTTGTATCATATCTTAGCATCATTAACATCATGTATTTGCTTTTGACTTTGTCTTGCATCATGCCATTTCATCTCATTTTCATTGCATTTCATTTCTTTCACTAACTTTTCAGGTGGTAAGTTGTTTTGAGAAGTGGATTTGCCTTCACTTCTCACAATTTCTTTTCATCTCTTTCATACTTCCCTTGCTGCATTTTGTATGTGTTTGGGTTTGAGCTTGCTCATTCTTGTTCATCTTACTTTCTTTCTTCAAGCAACTTGACTTCTTAAGTGAAGCAAGTTGTTTTGCTTCTCTGTGATCCTCTCATCTGCTTCTCTCCTTGGTGGTTCTTTGAAGATCTTTCTCTTAAGCCTCACAAACCCTAGGACTTCCAAGCATGATAATAATTAGGGTTTGATTAGTCCCCCACTTAGCTTTTACCTTTGTGTCTCATTGAGTCTTCTCTTCTCATCTCATAATCAGGGACTAAACCCTAAAGGCTTTAAGGCTTTGTGATTAAGCTTATGCCTGCATCCTTCTATTAGGATGGAGTGTATAACTTTAATCCTAAGTGTTAAACCCTTAATGTGTTTAACTCCTTTAATAAATCCACTTAATAATCATCAAGACATCAAGCTTGTAACTTGGGCCTTGCATTAGGGTTCTAATTCTTCCTTAATTGGTTAAGAAGGACTAACCCTAGTGTTAATGGACAAGTCCCCCTCAAGTTGTCTTACAAATCATAAAACTCACTTCTTAATCTTACCATTAACTAAAATCCACTTAATAAAGGCTTTGTTTTGTCATGAGGTTAATCCCTAATCATGGATTAAGTTGAGGAATCTTTCTCAGCTTAAATGCTCTCATCTATTATCCTTCTATTAGGATGGTGTAATGAGTCCATTAAATCCCTGATTATGGCTTAAGCTCATTACTTAACACTAAACAAAGACAACAAAAACATCTAAATAATCACAAGTAGGTTAATGATCTTAATCCTACATCATGGTGATTAAGTGTGAGATACTGACTTCACACTTAAGGTATTCTCATTACCCCTAATCAGAGGGAAGATGTGATGAGTTTACTAACCCATTGGTTTAGGCTTATGCTCATTAACTTATGACAAACACCAAAAAGCAATAAAAGATTGAAAACACAAAAACAAACAATAATCGTCTCCTATGGGATTCTTTTCTCATCTCATTCACTCACAAACGAGAACTTGCTTCTCCCGTCTAATGCAAGACAGTTTGCACCTGAGCCAGACAGGTCTTACACTTGAGCATAGGCAAGTAAGCAGTTCACAAGTCAACTTACCTTTCAGTCTCTTTGGGTCGAACTACGGTGTTCTGACTTCCTCATTGCACGAGAGGATACATAGGCATAACTTAACGGTTATCGAACAAAAGTCTCTGTATATTCCCCCCTCTTCCAGCTTTATTCTTGTAGCCTCATTGTCTTGAGCATTTCATTCATGTTCTTACACTGACACTTCACTTATACACCTCACTTTTCTTGTACACTGACACTTGCATTCTTTCCAGCTTTGATACACAGATTGCACTGACACTACCCCTTAAAAACACAAATTTTTAAGCGTGGATCCCGTCGAGTACGGCGGACAATCTGGGTGCTAATACCTTCCCAGGTTGTAACCAACCGCCTTTCTCAGTGTCTCTGGTTCGCAACCGTCTTATCCATATCTTCCTAGGTTTATGCAACATTACCTTTCCTTCGGGATAAAAATGCTTAGCTGGCGACTCTTTCTTTTCTTTTGAGTTCACTCCTGTGTGTTCTCATTTCTCTTCTCGCCGACCGTTCGCGTCTGTACCCCTTCTGACTAGAGGTGTCATTTTGGTGGGAGCGACAGCTTGCTGACTCTGCTGGGGAACCTTATACTGTAACCAGGGCTTCTGGTTCTTTTTGTGGGTTCCTCCTAGCGCTTGTTTGATTTGTGTTTACTGGGGTGTTATGTACTATATGTGTTTGTATATTTGCATTTATTTTTGCTTTATGTACAGTTATTTATTGCTTTCTTTATAACTTTATACATTATACTGTCATATTGTCATCTGGATGGATCTGGTTTTGCTTTGGTGGGTGGGGTTCTATTGAGAGTTTAAGGTCCTATACCTGGGACCTGAGTGACACCTAGGCTAGAGTGGTTCATGTTCTTTCCCATTCCATTTCGGTCTGGTGCGGGAATATGAAACACGGTTCAGATGTGGGTTTCTTCTTGAGAACTCTGTGCTACAGATTTCCTGTAGTGCTAGGGCTATCTGGGAAGCCTGCTAAGTCTGGATGACCTTTATTATGACCTTCAGAAACTGAGGTGAATTAGAGGAGGATCTTTTATGGTTATTGTAAACATTGTACCTCCGGGTTAGAAGTGTTTACACTTCTCATAACTGATCCAAGTCTGAGGACCCTTGTTTTAGAACACCACCTGTGAGGGGGTTGGGCTGTTTACAGGTTTGCAGGTACCTTTGGCCACATCATACCCTGTTTTTTGTGTGTTGATTAAGAGTACTCCATTTTGGGACAGTTCTTGTGATTAAACCCTGGACATGTGGCTCTTTATTTGAGTCCCCCACCTTGGTTACTCGACTTTTGAACCTCCATCTGGACTTCTTGAACATACATGGACTTATATCAAGGCAGTAATCAGATCCAGCTTGATCATAAACCCTTGCATATCATTTGCATCATTTAACATTTGTTTATTTGTTTTTCAGGGTATCCACATTACATCTGGCTTGGTTTTGACCCCTTCATCTGCATAAGCCCCTGTTCATCAGTGATCTGCTTCAGCTATCTTCATCAGCTACCTGCTTCAGTTACCTTCATCACCAGCCTCATCCTATCAGTGGCTCATCTCCAGTATCAGTCTTCATCATCAGCATTTGTTTCAGCTCTTCATCAGCAGTCATGGCACCCAAGAAGAGCAACATTTCATACCACTTCTTTGAGCCTGTGCTGGCTGGCATCAGGCAGGTCCAGGCACTTATCACCCCAGACCATATCCCACTATTCAGAGAGCATTATGGAGGCATCCTTGATGTGGTTATGGACTTGGACCCTTCTTAGAGGAGTTTGATTCACACCTGCCTACAGTTTTATGACTCTCCTTTGAGATGTTTCACTTTCCAGAACTTTCAGCTAGGACCTCTGCTGGAGGAGTTCTCATCATTGATTGGAGTACCTGTCAAGGGTGGTATCCCCTTCAACCCTGAAATGACTTTTCCCAGCAATGAAGAAGTGGCAAAAGCACTGTACCTGGAGCCTATTTTGATTGAGCAGAACATGACAACAAAGGCTGGAATCTCTGGTCTACACCTGGATTTCTTGACTTCTCAGGCTATCCTGAAGGCCTCCTTGGGAGAATGGAAGGCAGTTTGTGCATTGTTAGCCCTCAGTATATATGGGGTTATACTTTTTGCAGATGAGCCCAAGTTTATCAGCAAGAATGCCATTCATCTTTTCCTTCTGAGGAACCCAGTGCCCACATTGCTGGGAGATTTCTATTACTCTGTCCACCAAAGAAATGAGAAGCAAAGAGGGAGGTTGGTAAGATGCTGTGCTCCCCTGTTCCATACCTGGCTGCTCAAACACTTGCCCAAGACTGATGCCTTCCTGAATCCTCACCAACAGAAGAATTGGGCTAAGAGACTTATTGCTTTGACCTCAGATGACATCAGGTGGTGCACCCAGAGCACCAAAGGAAGGGACATAATTATTAGCTGTGGACATTTCCCCAATGTACCTCTGATAGGAGTGAAGGGTTGCATCAACTACAACCCTTTGCTGTTTAAGAGACAGTTGGGCTATGCTTTGGTTCACCCTCCTAGAGTGCAAGACTTGGCTGAAACCCTGTATTGTGAGATAAAGCCCAATCTAGCTGTTGTCAGGCAAGCATCCTGGGCTTGGGACAACATCCAGACCAAAGGGATGGCCATTCTTGGGAGATGCAATAATGTGGCTTCAGCTCAGTATTATGAATGGTCTCATGCTAGGGCTCAGATTTCTGGGATGCCTTTCACCATTGAGGATGCACCTGGACCATCCACAACACCACCTCCAGCCACTGTCAGCCTGGAAGAATTTGAGAAACTGAAGGAGAGGAATGAGAATCTGTCTCAAGCTCTAAAGAGGACCCTCTGGGAGAGGAGTGATGGTTGTCTAGACATTGAGAGGTTGGAAAAGCTTAAGGTGGAGCATCTAGCCAAGATTGAGAAAGCAGAGGACTACATCAAGAAATCAAGAGCTGGGGAGCAAATTTTGAAGAATGCCTGTAAGGAGGCCCAGTTTCAGAAGGCTAGGACTGATCTCTATCTAAAAGAAAGTCAAGCTAGGTGGGTTAGAATCACTGAAGCTCGCACTAAAGAAGATAAGAGAACTCAAGACAGGATTGAGCAGTTGGAGGCCAATGAAAAGAAACAACATGAAGCTCTGCTAGCAGCCCAGAAGGAGATTTCAGAGTTGAAGTTTAGGGCTGGTGTGAAGAGGTCAAAGGACCAAGACAGGCACAAGAAGCTGACCACTGCTATTGCCACCAGGAACCTTCTTATCAGAAACATTACGGAGCATCCGGCTGGTCCTGTAACTGAAGCACTTCTGAAGGAGGTTAAGGAGGATGAGTTTGGATTAGATGTTTGACTTCTTTGCTTGTTGTTATTTCCATTTCATGTACTTTTCTTTTTATGATGTATTTTGACCCCTCAGGGGCATGTGTTGTAAAAAACAAACTATGTGTTATGCACCATTTGTAATATATTTATTAGTTTGTTTCATTTGAGTTTCTTTTCTCAAGCAACATCAAAGCATCTTCCTCAGGGTCTGGAAAGGTCAAAACCAAGAGCCAAGCCGGATACCTTGGAAAATAAATAAGCATACTGCATTGCATACTAACTTTTGTTTTGTTTTGTAGGTTTTTGTTTTGTTTGTTACTAACTCTGTTGTGATTCAGGAATTATTGCTCGCCGTCGGGTGTTCCCTCTCAACCGTCCGCACAGATATCCTACTCGCAACAATCTTCCTGGTATCCAGATGGACCAAGTACAGCAAGATCTGACAGAAGTCAGGACTCAGATGGCCAATGAAAGGCTGGAGATGAGAAACCAAATGACCCAGTTCATGGAAGTAATGAATGGCTTGGCCCAAAGTCAAGAAAGATTGAGGGCATTGGTAGAAAGACAAACCCTGGAAGAGCCCCATCTGGGAACTGGAGGAACAAGTAACAATGAAAGAGGCCAGCCTCATGTTAACCCACCAGTATATGGGCCTCATCTACATCCGGAATTCAATATCCCGGGTAATGTGCAAGGAAATACTACTGCAGGCAGGATCTTGCAAGAAGATCCTCAAGAGGAGCAATTCACTGTAATGGGAGCTGGGGATGAAGTTTATGATAGAAGGCTTGATGAAATTGCTGAGAAGTTGAGATCTCTGGAGTCTCAAAATTCCCTGGGTTTTGATGTCATGGATATGGGGTTAGTGGATGGGGTAAGGATTCCTCACAAGTTTAAACCCCCGTGCTTCGAGAAATACAATGGGACTTCCTGTCCACGAACTCACTTGCAGTCCTTTCTGGGGAGACTTAAGGCATACACCATGGATGAAAAACTGTGGATGTTCTATTTTGAAGACAGTTTGACTGGGGCCTCAAGGGAGTGGTACTCACACTTGACCAGAGCTACTATCAGATGCTGGAAGGACCTAGCTGAAGCCTTCATCAGGCAGTACCAATACAATCTGGACATGGCTCCTAACAGGACCCTCTTGATGGGAATGTCTCAGTCCTCTAGAGAACGCTTCAGGGAATATGCCCAGAGGTGGAGACAACTTGCTGCTGCTATCCAGCCACCCATGTCGGAAAGAGAAATGGCCGACATGTTTATGAATACTCTGCAAGGAACATATATTGATAGGCTAGCTGCATTTTCTTCCACTAGCTTCGCTGACGTAGTTATAGCTGGAGAAAGGATTGAAAGCCTTCTGAAAATGGGCAAGATTTATGATAATGGTGCAAGTTCGTCTAGCAACTCTAGGAAGCCTTTTGTGGGACCTAGAAGAACCGGTGAGACAAATGCCATTTATGCCAACAGGGGCAGACCTCAGCATGTCCATAGATCAGTAGCAGCTGTCACAATCCCAGCTCCGATTCCTCAGCAACCAACATATCAACAACCACAACAACAACCTCATTACCAACAACAAGTTCAGTATCCGCCACAGAGGACCTACAACAACAATAACAACAATCAGCAGCAAAGACCTTTTCAGCAAAGACCATCACAGGCCAATAGGGTGATTGATCCAATCCCTATGCCTTATGCCGCTTTATTGCCACAACTCCTGAAACTCAACTTGGTTGAATTAAGGACATTGGCACCACCAGATCCCTCCAATCTTCCAAGAAATTATGATGTCAACGCCAGATGTGCTTTCCATTCCAATGCACCTGGCCACAATACGGAAAAATGCAGGGCTTTGCAAATGAAGGTACAAGACCTGGTGGATTCTAAAGCCCTCAACTTTGCACCCCCGCCAAATGTCAACAAGAATCCCATGCCCAATCATGGAGGACCAAGAATTAATGCCATTGAGGAAGACAAGCCATCTTTCTTAATCACCAGTGTTGGACAGATTCGGACACCTCTGGTAGAAATTAAAGCTCAGCTCCTAGAATGCCAGATGTTCCCCGGGTGTGAGCTCGGTTGTGGTTATTGCAACATTTCAGTCAACGGGTGTGATAACTTGAGAAGCGGCATAGATGGTCTTATCAAAAGTGGTATACTTCATATCACAACAACGACGCCTACAAATCCAGCAATCCCTTTGACAATAATTCCTAAGTCTCCTACAACTGCAACAACAATCATTCCGACCAATTCATCAATATCATCAACAATGGCTTCATCCATCACTTCAACAAATCAGATGTCAACAACCATCTCTTCTACAACATCAGCACCTATTTATTCAGCAGAATCTTCTACAACGCCAACAGAAAATAATGAAGATATCTCAGCAGTCACCATTTACTATGATCCATCAGATGTTCCTCCAAACAACAACTTTCAACAACAAACAGTGGCACCTCCTGCCAGGTCACCAGTCACCATCTACTACGATCCGCACACCATTTCGGTACCCTCCTCTGCAGCAGTCAGTCCAGTTACCATTACGGTACCTGGACCAGTTCCATATGAAAGCAGCAATGCCATACCTTGGCATTATGGCTCTGATCTCTACTGCAATGGGGAGAAAATCACTTTGGACTCTTCAACTTCTTCTCCACAGATTGATAATGTTGGGGGAGGCGGAGGCTTCACCAGAAGCGGATGCCTTTTTGCCTCACAACTACAAAGACCTAATGCCGAAGCAGAAGTTGCTGCCAAAGTAAAAGGAAAGAGTGTGGTATTTGAAGAGCCGACTGTCAAAGAAACTCAGAATACATCTTTAGAACAAGATGTAGACGAGTTTATGAGGATTATAAAGAGAAGTGATTACAAGGTGGTGGATCAGCTTCACCAAACTCCCTCAAAGATCTCCATATTATCCCTGCTAATGTGTTCTGAAGCTCACAGGAATGCATTACTGAAAGTCTTGCACGCAGCATACATACCAGAGGAGATCACTGTTAATCAGCTAGAAACTGTGGTGGGAAATGTCAACACCAGTCATGGACTGGGCTTTACCAATGTTGACTTAATAACTGAGGGACGTAACCACAACAAGGCTTTACACATCACTCTAGAGTGCAAGGGCGCTGTTTTATCTCATGTACTGGTGGACACTGGGTCGTCGCTCAATGTTCTACCAAAGAAAGCCTTAGTGAAGCTAGAGTATGATGGCTTGGCACTGCGTCCTAGTAATTTGGTGGTAAGAGCATTTGATGGCTCTAAAAGATCAGTGCTAGGAGAGATTGATATGCCTGTGATGATTGGCCCGTAGACTTTTAAAATTACCTTCTATGTGATGGACATTCAGCCGGCCTACAGCTGTTTGTTGGGTAGACCCTGGATCCATGCCGCTAGCGCTGTTACGTCTACCCTTCACCAGAAGCTGAAATTCGAGTGGGAAGGCCAGATCACCACCATCTGTGGTGAAGAGGACATCTTTGTTAGCCATCTGGCTACGTACAAGTACATTGAGATGGATGGAGAAATCCATGAAACTATGAGCCAGGGGTTTGAAGCCCTGAACATTAATGAAGCATCTGCTGTACTTGGAACCTCCATAACATCTTATCAGCAAGCCAGGAAGGTTGTTGAAGAGGGTACTGCCCAAGGCTGGGGCAAGCTGCTGCCTGTGGAGAAGAAGGAGGACAGATTTGGGTTGGGTTACAAACCAACTCAACAAGATCAATCAGAGGCTGCCAAGAAGCCCAGTTTTGTCAGCGAGGGAATGCTCACCCCGGATGCAGTGAACAACTTGGAAGATGAGTCGGAAGATGAGCGCAACCTGGAGAGCTAGATACGTCCAAGGGCCCCGGGGAGCCATGTCTCAAACTGGTCTTCCCAGGAAATTATAAGGGTTACTCTTGCAGAGTAATTATTATTTCCTGTATTTTTAAGCATGCATCAAGTCTTGCATCTTGCCCAAGATGACAAGACTCATTTTGTAATCGGGCCATCTTGTAATTTTGTGCAAACAGATCAATCAATGAATATCAGACATCTTTTGCAAATGAGTCTTTTTTTTCTTTTCCGCTCACTGTTTTTCATTTTTTTTTCTTTTTGTACAAAAAATAAAATGGCAATGTTTTCCAAAATGATAACTTTACTTCACTCTTTCTAAACAAGATTAAAATCGGTCACTAAAATGAACAATCTAAACCCTTGCAGAGAGTGCCTTTCAGACTGCACCGACAACAACACAGCTATGGCTTCGTATGACTTTGACAATCCAATCAATCAAGCTGATGAAGGGGTTGAAGATGATTATGAGCTACCTGAAGAGCTAGCCAGGTTGTTAAGGCAAGAGGAGAAGGTTATCACTCCTCATCAGGAGGAGGTCGAAACGGTTAATCTTGGTACGAAAGAAGACGTGAAAGAGGTTAAGATCGGGGCCTGCCTACAAGACTCAGTGAAAGAGCAACTGATTGACATGCTTCGTGAACATGTGGATGTGTTTGCTTGGTCTTATCAGGATATTCCAGGGTTGGACACCGATATTGTCATGCACAAGCTGCCTTTGAAAGAGGATTGTCCGCCGGTAAAACAGAAGCTGCGCCGTACTCGCCCAGATATGGCAATGAAGATAAAAGAAGAGGTGCAAAAGCAGTGGGACGCCAGTTTTCTTGCTGTAACTAGTTATCCGCTGTGGGTTGCTAATATTGTACCTATGCCTAAGAAAGACGGCAAAGTCAGAATGTGTGTGGATTACCGGGATCTGAACAGAGCCAGCCCGAAAGATGATTTCCCTTTACCTCACATTGATGTATTGGTTGATAATACGGCTCAGTTCTCAGTATTCTCCTTCATGGACGAATTTTCAGGATACAATCAGATCAAGATGTCACCTGAAGACATGGAGAAGACAACTTTCATCACACCCTGGGGCACGTTCTGTTATAAGGTGATGCCATTTAGACTGAAGAATGTTGGTGCAACTTATCAACGGGCTATGGTAACATTATTCCATGACATGATCCACAAAGAAATTGAATGTTATGTGGATGACATGATTGCCAAGTCCCTCACAGAAGAAGACCACCTGGTGAATCTGTTGAAGTTTATCAAGCGTCTGAGGAAGTACCAACTGAAGTTAAACCCCAACAAATGCACATTCGGGGTGCGATCCGGTAAACTGCTGGGATTTATTGTAAGCGAGAAAGGGATTGAAGTTGACCCTGATAAAGTCAAAGCCATCCAAGAAATGCCTGCACCGAAGTCAGAAAAAGAAGTTCGGGGGTTTCTAGGTAGATTGAACTACATCTCAAGGTTCATATCTCACCTTACTGCAACCTGTGAACCCTTGTTCAAGCTGTTAAGAAAAGAACAAACGGTCAGGTGGAACGAAGACTGCCAGAGGGCTTTTGACAAGATCAAGGAATATTTACGAGAGCCTCCAATCCTTATGCCTCCAGTTGAAGGAAGACCTCTAATAATGTACCTGACAGTATTAGAAGAGTCAATGGGGTGTGTGTTGGGCCAGCATGATGAGTCTGGTCGAAAAGAGTATGCAATTTACTACCTAAGCAAAAAGTTTACCGACTGTGAACAACGTTATTCACTGCTCGAGAAAACTTGCTGTGCTTTAGCGTGGGCTGCTCGCCGACTAAGGCAGTATATGTTGACCCACACTACTTTATTGATCTCCAAGATGGACCCGGTTAAGTACATTTTTGAGAAGCCAGCACCTACCGGACGGGTTGCAAGATGGCAAATGATCCTCACAGAATATGACATCCAGTACACATCTCAAAAGGCCATCAAGGGCAGTGTACTGTCTAATTACCTTGCTGAGCAACCCATTGATGATTACCAGCCTATGAGATTTGAATTCCCTAATAAGGACATCATGTTCATAAAAGCAAAAGATCATGAAGAGCCTATTCACACTGAAGGGCCTGACCCGGAAGAAGAATGGACTATGATGTTTGATGAGGCTGTCAATATGAATGGTCGTGGTGTTGGTGCAGTACTCATTACACCTAAGGGAGTTCACATGCCTTTCTCGGCAAAACACACCTTTAACTGCACTAACAACGAAGCTGAATACGAAGCTTGCATTATGGGTCTTGAGGAAGCCATTGACCTCAGGATCAAAACTTTGACTGTATTCGGCGATTCAGCTCTGGTAGTTAATCAGACCAACGGCAAATGGTACACACACCAGGATCATCTGATACCTTACAGGGATTATACAAGGAGGTTATTGACTTTCTTTACAACGGTCAAGCTTGAGTACATCCCTCGGGACGAGAATCAGTTTGCAGATGCTCTGGCTACCATTTCATCAATGATCAAAGTTCAAGCTGCCAACTTTGTGCCTCGGATTTCAGTATCCAGACTTGACAGACCAGCATATGTATTTACAGCAAACACTGTCAAAGATGAGAAGCCTTGGTTCCATGACATTAAATGCTTCTTGGAGGATCAAACATACCCACCTGGGGCATCTTCCAATGATAAGAAGACTTTGAGAAGGCTTGCTGGTAGTTTCTTCCTGAATACTGATGGTTCCCTATACAAGAGAAACTTTGATATGATACTCCTCAGGTGCGTTGATAGAACGGAAGCAGACTTGTTGATGCACGAGGTGCACGAGGGATCCTTTGGTACCCATGCTGGAGGACATGCAATGGCCAAGAAGTTGCTAAGATCAGGTTATTACTGGATCACAATGGATGCCGACTGTTGTGCTTATGCCAGGAAATGCTATAAATGCCAGATTTATGCGGATAAAGTGCATGTGCCTCTGAATCCTCTGAATGTGATGTCTTCACCCTAGCCTTTTGCTATGTGGGGCATTGATATGATTGGCAAGATTGAACCGACTGCTTCAAATGGCCACAGATTCATCCTGGTAGCCATTGACTATTTTACCAAGTGGGTTGAAGCAGCTTCTTATGCAAATGTTACAAGGCAAGTGGTAGCCCGATTTCTGAAGAGAGACATCATCTGCCGATATGGAGTTCCCGAGCGAATCATTACTGATAATGGTTCCAATTTAAACAACAAAATGATGGCAGAGCTATGCCGGGACTTCAAGATCCAACACCACAATTCTTCTCCTTACAGGCCAAAGATGAATGGCGCTGTTGAGGCAGCTAATAAAAATATCAAGAAGATTGTGCAGAAGATGGTAGTCACTTACAAGGACTGACATGAGATGTTACCTTTTGCTTTGCATGGATACCGTATGTCAATCAGAACATTCACTGGGGCAACACCGTATCAGCTTGTTTATGGTATGGAAGCAGTCCTACCTGTTGAAGTTGAGTTACCCTCCCTACGGGTATTAATGGATGTTAAGTTGAATGAAGCAGATTGGGTCCGATCCCGATACGAACAACTGAGTCTGATTGAAGAAAAGAGATTAGCTGCAATCTGTCATGGGCAGTTATATCAGAAAAGAATGAAGAAAGCCTTCGATCAGAAAGTCAGGCTCCGAGAGTACCAAGTAGGAGATCTTGTGCTGAAAAAGACTCCTCCCTCCTCATACAGACCACAGGGGCAAGTGGACTCCGAATTATGAAGGACCATTCGTAGTAAAGAAAGTTTTCTCCGGTGGAGCACTCATGCTCGGTACTATGGATGGTGAAGACTTCCCGTCCCCTGTGAATTCAGATGTAGTTAAAAAATACTTCGCATAAAAAAATGACCCGTTGGACATAAAAACAAAATGTAAGTCCAGGCAAAAATAGGGCATCCCGGCGAGTCAAAAACAGAATAAAAGACTCGGGCAAAAATAAGGGAAATAAATAAAAAAATGTACACCCGCTGAGTTGAAGAGCCACATTGGACAACTCAGGCAAAAATGGGTATCCCGGTGGATTGAAAACCCGAAAGGGCGATCCACGCAAAAATAAGGGAATAAGCGAACAACTGCATTCTGAATTCATCTGTATCACTTACAACTTGGTAAGCTTCGAAAGGATCAAGCTTCTTTCAGAATCAGCCTTCTTCAGAAAGCAAGACGAGAAGAACGTCAAATGTCATACGAGTCATAGCAAAAAGGAAGCTCCTTGAAGCGTCATCAACATTGCCAGCACCCTTTTTGTTTCTCAATTTGTAACGATCTCCTCATTTCAGGGGATTCGTTTCTTTAAACTGTATCTCGCCAATTCAGGGCACATGAATTAATAAAATCAGATTTTCAGTCATGTTTCGTTTTATACATTCTATGTTCGTTTGCAAAATGTCCGATGTCTTTAAGATATTGATTGCATAAATACAGATGTTTCTCTAAAATACGTGCTTGCAGGAAATATACTTACTCCCGGGAGTGTCTAAACTCCTATGATGGAATCCGGTAAGGGATACCTCGGGATTACTTGTACGTTTCTCTGTCTTTTCAGGCAGCGGGTGTTCAAAGCACAACATGGGGCATGAAGGCTTCATCCCAACAAGCTGGAAAATCAGTATCTACTCAGTCTTAGCACCAGAAGTGCTTTCTCCCCAGCTGAGTTGCCATTTTACTATTCCTCCTCAGCCAAGTACAAAAGCCAGGGAACCATCTCCCCACAGAATTTCAGTCTCCATCCAGAAGAGCAACACCTGAAGATCTCACAACAGAGTGATAAAAGCTTCTACAAACCCCAGCTGGGTCCCTCATTACAAGGATAGGTCTATCAGTGGCCTATTCCCCAAGCAGAGTCATACTTGTCAGATCTACCAATGATCTTATCCCCAGCTGGGATGTCCACTTCAAGCAGATCAGCCAGAGATCTTCGCAGCAGTGGGATCCGAATCCCGGATCGGTATCTTTGCATAATCATGGCATTCACATCATATTCTCCCCACAGAGCGTAGCATTCCGTCTAATACGGAGCATTACGGCAAAAATCAAACATATTGCATAATCATAAGCCATGTTCTGAATCAAACACTTGTAAATACTGACAATCCATCAAAGATATACAGAAAACTCTCCGAATACCCCGGCAGAGAGCCAAAGCATTCGCTTTACACTCACAAATACAAATGCACACTCCTTTTGGCACTCGTCCGTGTCATCTCTCCCCCCAGTAAAGTCGCCCGAGCTTTCTTTACAAACAAACACTTATACATATCACAGATACTTCTTGACACCCGTCCGTGTCATATCCCCAGTAGAAAGCCAAAGCGTCCTCTTTGCACTCACAGATACACATATCTATACAACTCCTTGATACCCGTCCGTATCACATTCCCCAACATAGCTGCCTGAACACTTTGTAAAGCATATACTTGTTTATAACATACCTTTTGACACTCGTCCGTGTCACTCTCCCCAGCAAGTTGAACACTCATCTGTACACCGTTCATACTTATTGCTCCTGTTCCACTCGTACAGATACTCGTCCGTATTTTATTTATACACCACTTATATCCCCTCAGAATCGACACTCGTCCGTGTTCTTTGTTAACCAGTTGGTACTCGTCTGTATCATCATCTCAGAACATGCGTCAAGCATTTGTTTCTACCTGATACTCGTCCGTATCATAGTCTTAAGGATGCTCGTCCGCATCTTTAATCCATACACTGTGTCAAACACTTATGTCTTCTTGAATTTAGACACTCGTCCGTGTCTAATATTCCCCAGAAGAGTCCCTTCAGATTCAACACTCGTCCGTGTTCTTTGTTAACCAGATGATACTCGTCCGTATCATCATCTCTGAACATGTGTCAGTTTTTGTTTCTACCTGATACTCGTCCGTATCATAGTCTTAAGGATGCTCGTCCGCACCTTTAGTCTGTACGCAATTTCCAAACACTCATATCTTTCATTTCTTAGATGTAGATGCTCGTCCGTGTTTACTTTTCCCCAGCGAAGTCCCCAACAAAGCTTGTTGAACTATTTCCTTTTTATCTGGCATTCTTCCTATGTCATGATACCTTTTCGGCAGTCGTACCCTACCAAGTGATCGTCCTTCACCTTCGGATGACCGTCCCTCATCCTTTCCCCAGCGGAGTCTCTATTCATTAGACCCCTTTTCTATCCGGCATTCGTCCTATGTCGCGATACTCTCAGCAGCCGTCCCCTGCTAGGTGACCGTCCTTCACCTCCTGATGATCGTCTTTCATCATTTTATCCGATGGTCGTCCCCAGCGTTGATCTTGTTATCTGACATTCGTCCTATGTCATGATAAACCCTGAGAGCAGCCGTACCCTGCTAGGTGACCGTCCTTCACCTCTTGATGATCGTCCTTCATCATGCTTATCCGATGGCCGTCCCCATCGTCGACCTTTTCATCCGATATTCGTCCTATGTCGTGATACTTTCGGCATCCGTACCCTACCAGGTGATCGTCCTTCACCTTAGATGACCGTCCCTCATCTTATCCCCAACAGAGCAGCCGTCCCCTGCTAGGTGATCGTCCTTCACCTTTGATGACCATACCTCATCATTTATTTTACCTATAATCCCCCATAAAGTCTCATAGCTTTGCTTGATGGCCGTCCCCATCATAATCTCTTATATCCCCAGCTTGTCGGCCGTCCCCGTCACTGCTGTATTTCCCGCATCTTCCCCAGCATGTCGGTCGTCCCCGTCATTGCTTCATCCCCAGCAGTCGTCCTCTGCTCGGCGGTCGTCCTCCGTCACACGCACTTTATAAATATACTTCATTTTTCTTTTTCAATCTATATCCCTTTTCTTCTTCATTCTGTGAGTGCAAATTTTGGATTGTCTTTGGTATTCAACCACAAGTTATCTTGTTTGCCTGTTAAGCCGTTGCTTACATCCTGCACAGCTAACTCATGTTTGAATAGGGGCAGCTGTAAACACCCCAAATTTGCCCTCACTCATTCACACCATGGCTTGTGATCTTTTCATATGCATAAGTTCAATCATAGCATCTCATATTGCATATTTGCTTCACTGCATTGGTTCAAAGTCATCTGCATCTAGGGTTTGTGATCTGAGCCACCCAAGAGCCATTTGAGCCACTCCAAAGGTCATCAATCACTTCAAAGGGGTCTATGTATGTTCAAGCATCATATTATATCCTCTCAAAGTCAAGAATGTCAAAAAATCACAAGAACTGAGATTGGCATGGAAGCAGAGCCAGGTTTAACTGCCCAGATGACCTAAAATTAGGGTTTTGGGTTCAAAGGCCATAACTCCAAATTTTTTGGTCATTCTTGTTTCTATTGGTCTCTATATGGTATAGGGATCATGCATATCAATTTTCATGAAGAAATTCAATGGGTAAGGCATCTGATCAAGAGTTGACTTTTTGAGCAAGTCAGTGCAAAATCAGGGCATCTGAGGCCCCCAATGACCCAACCAAAGGGTGTTCCTCATCATTTTGATTGTGTATGATCTTTATTTGATCATAGAAGATGTTATAAGTTCACAAATTTGAAGAATTTCAAGACATTTGCAAAGTTGCCTTTTTGGGAAAATGACTTGTAATGGAAAATTGCCATTTTGGGAAACTTTTTCAACCCTTGCTTTTTGATTCAAAAATGCTTCAAATGGGAAACCTTTGGTCATGAAAGTTGTAGAATGGATCATTCCCTTTTCAAAAATTACAAGAACTCATTCAAATTCATTTTGGATCAAAAGTTATGGCTTGTCAAAGTTGGGAAAAATCACATAATTTCAAGTTTTCTACCAAAGAGGCAAAGTTGCAAAACCACTTGCCAAGGCAAATTGAGATTTCAAATGGACTTCTAAACTTCACACAAACATGAACCAATGTCTAAAAGTCAGATTGCATCAAGAGTTTGCTCATTTTTATGACTTGTGGATCAAGAAACTTCAAAAGGGGCAAAGTGAAACAAAGTTGCAAAACCTCACTCAAACCCTAATCCATTTGCTGGCTGACTTCAAAATTGATCCTATGGTTCTCCTCACTTCTTGCTGCGCAGGACACCCTCTTGTCCTTGGCTAGACATGAGCCCATACCTCTCTTACACAAAGCTTGACTTTTTTGCAAAAGACCCATACCAATCACCATAGGCCACCAACAACTCTCTGACCTATCACCACTTGATACATGGACCAAAAGCAGCTCAACACACCACACACTCAAGCCTGAAACATATCATAAGCCAGCATTCTCATTTTTCACCTTTTATGCAACTTCCTTCGAAATTCATCATACAAGCATCAAACATTCAAACAAACTTCACAAAACATCTCAGCATACTCCCCTGATCATTTCCCTGCCCTCATTCATCCCTGAAACATCCTCAAACTGAAACACGATTTCTCTCTCTCACTAAACAGAACTCACTCAATCTCTCAAACCAGCCAAAAGAAACTCCAACCAAGCATTGCAAGCTTCTCAGGAGGTCTATTAGAGGCGTTTTGGGTCAAAGGGGCAGCCAGAAAGTTCCAGAAATCAAAGTTTCAGTTCAGGTGAGCTCAAGAACATTTTTTCCAGAAACATGTTTTTAAGTTCCTAAATGATTCTCTATGCTTCACTGATCATGCTGATATGTTTTTTTCCGAAAATGATTGAGTATTGGGTATGTATGATGCTTCTGAAACTTTTCTGACCTAAATGCATTTTGCTTCGATTCAGCTTTGTTATGAAAAATAAAATGTGTTTTGAATGTTGATTCTTGCTCTATGATGTTAGGGGATGGATTCTGGGCAGAGAGATTAGGTTTTAGGGACCTGGGGAAGAAGTTAGCAACTTTCAGGTGAGGGTCTGGCCGGAGAAGACGACCGAAAGTCTTCTCCGGCCACCTGAAAGTGATTAGTGTCTTAATTGCGTTTAGGGTTCAGTTTGAATGTGGAGCGTAGATTTGGTTTACTTTGTTTGACTCCCGCGCGTTTTAATGGCCTGGATTGTTTCATTAAAACCCTAATCCACATCATTAGTTAATTAATCAGGTTTTTATATTAATCTAGCCAGTTCAAATGCCAGCCGTAGGATAGCGCGCCAGTCAACTCCCGCGCGTTCAGTTTGAATACCAGCCACTGGATCTGTTGACTTCCCATTAAATCAATTTTAATTTCATTTTTCTTGCATTTTCTTTCATATTTATTTTAAAATAGTTAGAAAAATCCCAAAACTATTTCCTTCTGCATTTTTGTTTCAAATATTTTTCTCAATCAGAAAATGATTTTTATTTTATTTTTTGCATTAAAAATTATTTTTAAATCATTTAAAAGTTTATTTTTAATTAGTTAATGGAAATTAATTAATTAAAAATACTTTTAGGTATTTAAAAATCACAAAAAAATTCATGTAACATTTAAAAACATTTAGAAACATTGTCCAACTCTCAAACCAAATTTCTTTTTTGTTCTTGATGCCTTTTGATCTTTTTCATTGGATTTAATTTCATTTTTAGGCATTATTTTGGTTCAAACTTTGAAAATTCTTTTCTGCCTAACCATGGAGAGTTGGATCATGATTCTTTTTGCATTGCATCTTGCATAGCATGTAATTTATAGGATACAATTTGTTTGAATTGATCTTGCATTTTCAATTTGTTTAGCATTTTTCTTGACAAGGTACCTTAAAACCCTAGCAATCTTAGGAAATTAATAACTTTCAATAGGTTAAGAGTTAGATCCCCTCCTTTGGGCAGTGAGTTTGTATAGGTTTAGGATTCCTTTGATTGCATTTTCAAATTTTTATCATGTCATTTGCTTCTAGTTTTGGATTTTGCTTTGTGTGTTGATCATAAACCCTAATTTGTGCCTTCCTTTGCATCCATCTTCCATTTGCTTGCATACCATGACTTGCCATGACATTTTGTGCATCCATTTGATTCATAATACATCTTAAGACATATTAGAATCATTTTTGATCATTGCATCTTTCATTTGCTATGTTATATGTCTTTTGCATTCCATAACTTTTCATGAACATCCATGGTTCAATACATGCCTCATTTGCATCCTTGTGCTTGTATGATCATTCTCATGCCTTGCCTCATGTTTGTATCATATCTTAGCATCGTTAAAATCATGTATTTGCTTCTGACTTTGTCTTGCATCATGCCATTTCATCTCATTTGCATTGCATTTCATTTCTTTCACTAACTTTTCAGGTGGTAAGTTGTTTTGAGAAGTGGATTTGCCTTCACTTCTCACAATTTCTTTTCATCTCTTTCATACTTCCCTTGCTGCATTTTGTATGTGTTTGGGTTTGAGCTTGCTCATTCTTGTTCATCTTACTTTCTTTCTTCAAGCAACTTGACTTCTTAAGTGAAGCAAGTTGTTTTGCTTCTCTGTGCTCCTCTCATCTGCTTCTCTCCTTGGTGGTTCTTTGAAGATCTTTCTCTTAAGCCTCACAAACCCTAGGACTTCCAAGCATGATAATAATTAGGGTTTGATTAGTCCCCCACTTAGCTTTTACCTTTGTGTCTCATTGAGTCTTCTCTTCTCATCTCATAATCAGGGACTAAACCCTAAAGGCTTTAAGGCTTTATGATTAAGCTTATGCCTGCATCCTTCTATTAGGATGGAGTGTATAACTTTAATCCTAAGTGTTAAACCCTTAATGTGTTTAACTCCTTTAATAAATCCACTTAATAATCATCAAGACATCAAGCTTGTAACTTGGGCCTTGCATTAGGGTTCTAATTCTTCCTTAATTGGTTAAGAAGGACTAACCCTAGTGTTAATGGACAAGTCCCCCTCAAGTTGTCTTACAAATCATAAAACTCACTTCTTAATCTTACCATTAACTAAAATCCACTTAATAAAGGCTTTGTTTTGTCATGAGGTTAATCCCTAATCATGGATTAAGTTGAGGAATCTTTCTCAGCTTAAATGCTCTCATCTATTATCCTTCTATTAGGATGGTGTAATAAGTCCATTAAATCCCTGATTATGGCTTAAGCTCATTACTTAACACTAAACAAAGACAACAAAAACATCTAAATAATCACAAGTAGGTTAATGATCTTAATCCTACATCATGGTGATTAAGTGTGAGATACTGACTTCACACTTAAGGTATTCTCATTACCCCTAATCAGAGGGAAGATGTGATGAGTTTACTAACCCATTGGTTTAGGCTTATGCTCATTAACTTATGACAAACACCAAAAAGCAATAAAAGATTGAAAACACAAAAACAAACAATAATCGTCTCCTATGGGATTCTTTTCTCATCTCATTCACTCACAAACGAGAACTTGCTTCTCCCGTCTAATGCAAGACAGTTTGCACCTGAGCCAGACAGGTCTTACACTTGAGCATAGGCAAGTAAGCAGTTCACAAGTCAACTTACCTTTCAGTCTCTTTGGGTCGAACTACGGTGTTCTGACTTCCTCATTGCACGAGAGGATACGTAGGCATAACTTAACGGTTATCGAACAAAAGTCTCTGTATATTCCCCCCTCTTCCAGCTTTATTCTTGTAGCCTCATTGTCTTGAGCATTTCATTCCTGTTCTTACACTGACACCTCACTTATACACCTCACTCTTCTTGTACACTGACACTTGCATTCTTTCCAGCTTTGATACACAGATTGCACTGACACTACCCCTTAAAAACACAAATCTTTTAAGCGTGGATCCCGTAGAGTACGGCGGACAATCTGGGTGCTAATACCTTCCCAGGTTGTAACCAACCCCCTTTCTCAATCTCTCTGGTTCGCAACCGTCTTGTCCATATCTTCCTAGGTTTATGCAGCATGACCTTTCCTTCGGGATAAAAATGCCTAGCTGGCGACTCTTTATTTTCTTTTGAGTTCACTCCTGTGTGTTCTCATTTCTCTTCTCGCCGACCGTTCGCGTCTGTACCCCTTCTGACCAGAGGTGTCATTTTGGTGGGAGCGACAGACACGTATCCATAGAAACAAACAATGACGCGTGTTTAAGGAGTGATGATACGGACGAGTATCAATTCTTTGAACAAGGAACACGGATGAGTGTTGATCTGCTGGGGAGATGCGTAAGATACAGACGAGTATCAAAGAATTATGTATAAGAAAGATACGGACGAGTATCAGAAGGATTGTGTATAAGTATGTACAAGTATTTGTATTGAGAGTGCAAAAGGACATTTTGGCTTTTATCTGCAGGGGATAAGTTTTTGCATATTGCTGGAGGAGTAATTTTGGTATTTGCAGGTGACTAGCTCGAACCTAGCTTATGATCATGCAAATGTTTGATTTTTGTCGTAATGCTCCGTATTAGACGGAATGCTACGCTCTGTTTGGGGAGGAATGATGTGAATGCTATGATTATGAAAATGAGAGAAACGAGATCCGAGATTTGAAATCTCCTGGGAGAACGGATCACTGGGTGATCTGTGGGGAGAAAGGATCATTGCATGATCTTTCTGGAGAACTCTGGGGGAAGAACTCTGTGGGGATCCAATGCTGGGGATGAGAAGATCTGGCAACTCGCTGGGGAAAAGTGATTTAGGCATTGCTTTGGAGATCCCACTTAGGGAGGAGATAACTTCTGGGAAGTAATCTGTCGGAGGATCAACTTTGTGGGGGATACTTTGAGGGGATAAAAAGCTCTATGGGGGAATACTTTCGTCAAGTAGTCCTTCTGATGATGTGAATGCCGGCTTGGATGGGGATATAGTGCCTGATATGCCCCATGCTGTGAAAGATTGTCCGCCTTGAGTACCTGCAACCTGTCAAACAAAGGAAACGCATGAGTTCCCTGAGGTATCCTCAACCGAATTCCGTCATAGGAGTTAGGTTCGCTTAAGAGCGCATATTTCCTGCAAGCATTTATTGAGAATGGCTTATATGTTTTCATTTAAATGTTGTATTACGAACTTTGGACATTTTGCAAACAAAACAAAAAGGTACAAAACAAAATGTGAATGAATATTTGACTTTATTGATTTGTGTGCCCTGAATAGGCGAGTACAGTGAAGAAGCTAATCCCTGAAATGAGGAGATTGCTGCAAAATTGAGAAAATAAAAGTCATATTCGGTAATGGTGAAGTTGACGCTCCAATGAGCTTCCTTTTCTATGACCTGTATCACCTGAACGCTCTTGTTATCTTGCTTTCTGAAGAAAGTTGATTCTGATCGACGCTTTGTCCTTTCGAAGTTTGCCATGTTATGTGAGTGATACATACAAATTCAGAATGCAGTTGTTCGCTTATTCCCTGATTTTGTGTGGATCGCCCTTTCGGGTTTTCAATCCACCGGGATACCCATTTTTGCCTGAGCTGTCCGATGTGGCTTTTCAACTCAGCGGGTGTACTTTTTTTTTTCCAATTTTCCCTTATTTTTGCCCGAGTCTTTTATTTTGTTTTTGATTCGCCGGAATTCCCTATTTTCTCCTGAAATTATATTTTGTTTTTATGTCCAGCGGGTCATTTATGCGAAGTATTTTTTAATTGCATCTGAATTCACAGGAGACGGGAAGTCTTCACCATCCATGGTTGCGAGCATCAGTGCTCCGTCCGAGAAGACTTTAGTTATCACATAGGGACCTTCATAATTTGGTGTCCACTTACCCATGTGGTCTGTATGAGGAGGAAGGGTCATTTTCAGTACAAGCTCTCCCACTTGATACTCCAGAGGTCTGACTTTTTGATCGAAGGCTTTCTTCACCCGTTTCTGATATAACTGACCATGATAGATAGCTGCTAATCTCTTTTCTTCAATCAGGCTCAGTTGGTTATAACGAGATTGGATCCATTCTGCTTCGTCCAGTTTTACATCCATCATTACCCGCAAGGAGGGTAATTCAACTTCAACAGGTAGGACTGCTTCCATACCATACACCAGCTGATAAGGTGTTGCCCCGGTAGATGTTTTCATGGAAGTTCGGTACCCATGCAAGGTGAATGGTAAAATTTCATGCCAGTCTTTGTATGTGACTACCATCTTTTGCACAATCTTCTTAATGTTCTTGTTAGTTGCCTCAATAACGCCATTCATCTTTGGCCTGTAAGGAGAAGAGTTGTGATGTTGAATCTTGAAATACCGACATAGTTCTGTCATCATTTTGTTGTTAAGGTTTGAACCATTGTCAGTAATGATTCGCTCGGGAACTCCATATCTACAAATGATATCCTTTTTCAAAAATCGGGCTACCACTTGCTTGGTGACGTTTGCATACGAAGCTGCTTCAACCCATTTGGTGATGTAATCAATGGCTACCAGGATGAATCTGTGACCATTTGAAGCAGTTGGCTCGATCTTTCCAATCATATCAATGCCCCACATGGCGAAGGTCCAGGGTGAAGACAATATATTCAAAGGATTTGGAGGCACATGCACTTTGTCTGCGTAGATCTGGCATTTTCTGGCATAGGCACAATAGTTTGCATCCATTGTGATCCAATAGTAACTAGATCTCAACAATTTCTTCGCCATTGCATGTCCTCCAGCATGGGTACCGAAAGAACCTTCATGTACTTCATGCATTAGTAGGTCTGCCTCCTTCTTGTCAACACATCTGAGCAAGACCATGTCGAAGTTCTGCTTGTATAAGGAGCCAACAGTATTGAGGAAGAAACTGCCAGCTAGCCTTCTCAATGTCTTCTTATCATTAGACGATGCCCCAGGTGGGTATGTATGAGTCTCTGAGAAGCATTTGATGTCGTGGAACCAAGGTTTGTTGTCAATGATGGTGTCCACAGAGAATACATACGCCGGTCAGTCTAGTCTGGATACTAAAATCCGAGGTACATAGTTAGCAGTCTGTACTTTGATCATAGATGAAATAGTGGCCAAGGCGTCTGCAAACTGATTCTCATCTCGAGGGATGTATTCAAGCTTGACTGTTGTGAAGAAAGTCAACAATCTCCTCGTATAGTGACGGTAGGGAACCAGATGCTCTTGATGAGTATACCATTTGCCATTAGTTTGGTTGATCACCAAACCTGAATCTCCGAATACATTCAAGGTTTTGATCCTAAGGTCAATGGCGTCTTCAAGACCCTTGATACAAGCTTCATATTCTGCTTTGTTGTTAGTGCAAGCAAAGGTGAGCCTTGCTGAGAAAGGCAGATGGACTCCTTCGGGTGTAATAAGCACTGCACCAACTCCACGACCGTTACAATTAACTGCCCCGTCAAACATCATAGTCCATGCTTCTTCTGGATCAGGCCCTTCAGAGTGAATTGGATCTTCACAATCTTTTGACTTTAAGAACATGATGTCTTCATCAGGGAAATCAAATCTCAATAGGCTGGTAGTCATCAATGGGATGCTCAGCCAGATAGTCAGACAATACACTGCCCTTGATGACTTTCTGAGAGGTGTACTGGATATCATATTCTGTTAGAATCATTTGCCACCTTGCAACCCTTCCAGTAAGTGCTGGCTTCTCAAATATGTACTTGACTGGGTCCATTTTTGAGATCAACAAGGTAGTATGAGTCAACATATACTGTCTTAATCGGAGAGCAGCCCACGCTAAAGCACATCAAGTTTTCTCGAGCAGTGAATAACGTTGTTCACAGTCGGTAAACTTTTTGCTTAGGTAGTATATTGCATACGTTTTTCGACCAGACTCGTTATACTGGCCCAACACACACCCCATTGATTCATCTAATACTATCAGGTACATTATTAAAGGTCTTCCTTCAACTGGAGGCATGAGAATTGGAGGTTCTTGCAGATACTCTTTGATCTTGTCAAAAGCTTTCTGACAATCATCGTTCCACCTGACTATTTGTTCCTTCCTTAGCAGTTTGAACAAGGGCTCGCAGGTTGCAGTGAGATGAGATATGAACCTTGAAATGTAGTTCAATCTACCTAAGAACCCTCAAACTTCTTTATCAGTCTTAGGTGCAGGCATTTCCTGAATTGCTTTAACTTTGTCAAGATCAACCTCAATTCTTTTTCTGCTCACAATAAATCCCAGCAGCTTACCAGAACGTACCCCGAATGTGCATTTGTTGGGGTTCAACCTTAACTGATACTTCCTCATACGCTTAAACAATTTCAATAGTTTTACCAAATGGTCTTCTTCTGTTTGGGACTTGGCAATCATGTCATCCACGTAGCACTCGATTTCTTTATGGATCATATCATGGAATAATGTTACCATAGCCCGTTGATATGTTGCACCGGCGTTCTTCAGACCAAACGACATTACTTTGTAGCAGAACATGCCCCATGGTGTGATGAAGGTTGTCTTCTCCATGTCTTTGGGTGACATCTTGATCTGATTGTATCCAGAAAATCCGTCCATGAAGGAAAATACCGAGAACTAAGCTGTGTTGTCTACTAATACATCGATGTGAGGTAATGGGAAGTCATCTTTCAGGCTTGCTCTCTTCAGATCCCGGTAATCGACACACATACGCAATTTTCCATCCTTCTTAGGTATGGGTACAATGTTAGCAACCCACAGCGGGTAACTAGTTACAGCAAGAAAACCGGCGTCCCACTGCTTTTGTACTTCCTCTTTGATTTTCATGGCCATGTCTGAGTGAGTATGGTGTAACTTCTGTTTAACTGGCGGAAAATCCTCTTTCAATAACAGCTTTTGCATGACAATATATGTATCCAAACTCGACATATCTTGATAGGACCAAGCGAACACATCGACATATTCTCGCAGCATACTGATAAGTTGTTCTTTTACTGGAGCTTGCAGACTGGCTCCAATCTTCACCTCTTTCACATCTCCCTCGGTACCAAGATTGATAGTCTCAATCTCCTCCTGATGAGGAGCAATCACCTTTTCCTCTTGTCTCAATAACCTGGCTAGCTCTTCAGGGAAATAGTAGTCTTCTTCAACCCCTTCATCTGCTTGATTAATCGGATTATCAAAGTCACACAAGGTCATAGCAGTGTCGTTGTCGGTGCAATCTGGAGGGCTATCTCTGCAAGGGTTGAGATTTTGTTCATTTTAGTGATTGATTTTATCTTATTTAGAAAAAAGTGAATGAAGTTATTATTGGGAAAAACATTGCCATTTATTGTTTTGTGCGAAAATAACAAAAATGAAAAGACAGTGAGCGGGAAAAGATTGTTTGCAAAAAGATGTCCATTGTTCATTAATATTCAATTTGCACAAAATACATATGGCCCTATTACAAAATGAGTCCCGACATCTTGGGCAAGATGTAGGACTTTGATGCATGCTTAAAACAGGAAATAATAATTACTCTCCAGCAGTAACCCTTATAATTTCCTGGGAAGACTAGTTGAGGACTTGTTGGCCCGGGACTTTTGGACGGATCCAGCTTTCCAGGTTGTAGTCGCTCTCATCCGCGTCTTCCAAAGTGTTGACAGCATCCGGAGTCAGCATTCCCCCACTTATGAACTTGGGAGCTTCAGCAGCCTCCTCTGGAACTTGTCAGGATCGTCTGTAACCCAAACCAAATTTGTCTTCTTTCATCTGAACCTTTAGAAGCTTGCCCCAGCCTTGGGCATTCCCTTCTTCCATAACCTTCTGAGCTTGTTTGTAGGAAGCAATTGAGGTACCCATCCACTCCTCTTGGGATGCAGCAAACACCTCAGTTGTAGCTTCGTTGACGTTCAAGGCTTCAAAACCCTGACTCATGGTTTCATGGATCTCCCCATACATTTCTATGTACTTGTATGTAGCCAGATGACTGACAAAGATGTCTTCTTCTCCACAGATGGTGATAATTTGGCCTTCCCACTCATATTTTAACTTCTGGTGAAGGGTAGAAGTTACTGCGCCAACGGCGTGGATCCATGGTCGACCCAACAAATAGCTATAGGCAGGCTGTATGTCCATCACATAGAAGGTAGTTTTGAAAACTTGTGGGCTAATTACCATGGGCAGCTCAATCTCTCTGAGAACCGATCTCTTAGAACCGTCAAAAGCTCTGACAACTAGGTTGCTCAGACGGAGTTCAAAACCATCATACTCCAGCTTGACTAAATCTTTCTTTGGAAACACATTGAGTGATGATCCGATATCAACAAGGACATAAGAAAGTACAAAGCCTTTACATTCCAAAGTGATATGCAAAGCCTTGTTGTGGTTACGCCCCTCCGTAGTCAAGTCATAATTGGTGAAACCCAGTCCATGAGTAGTATTGACATTTGCAACCACCGTTTCTAACTCATTGACCGTGATTTCTTCTGGCACGTAAGCTGCATAAAAGACCTTGAGTAGTGTATTCCGGTGAGCCTCGGAACACATGAGCAGAGATAGTATGGAGATCTTGGAGGGTGTTTGGTGGAGCTGATCCACAACTTTGTAATCACTATTCTTGATGATATCTCATGAACTCGTCTACATCCTTCAAAGGACGTCTTATGAGTTTCTTTTTCAGTTGGTTCTTCTGGCACCACACTTTTGCTTTGGCAGCAGTTTCTACTTCAGCATAATTCTTGGAAACTGTGAAGCGAAGAGACGTCCGCTCCGAGTGAAGCCTCCGCCTCCCCTGACATTGTCAATTTGTGGTGTAGAAGTTGAAGAGTCAAGAGTGACTTTCCTTCCGTGGCGGTAAAGATCTGAGTCGTAGTGCCAAGGCACGACATTGTTGTTGTCATAAGGAATTGGTCTAGGCACCGTGATGGTCACCGGACTAATTGCAGTAGAAGGAGTCATGATTGTCTGTGGATCATAGTAGATGGTGATAGGAGGTCTGATTGAAGCAGGTGCAGGAAGTTGTTGATGTTGATGAGGGTGTTGCTGGAAGTTGTTGTTGAGAGAATTCAGAACATGGATGGTTGCTGGATCATAATAGATGGAAACCGTTGAGATGTCGTCATTGCTGGTATTTGTTGTTGTTGTAGTCGATTCTGTTGGAATGACTTCTGCTGGCGTTGTAGAAGATTCTATTGAGATAATGTTTATTGGTGTTGTAGGAAAGATTTTTGTTGCCTTTGTAGAAGATGGAATTGTTGATGTGATTTGCAGGATCCCTTCTCTAATAAGACTGCTAATACCATTCTTCAGATTTGCACAACCATTGGTAGAAACTTTGCAAGCTTTACAACGGGCCTCACAACCCGGGAACACTTGGCACTTCAATAGCTGAGCTTTTACTTCGGCCAGTGGTGTTTGAATACTTGCAATGTCATCAATTAGAATTGCTGGTTGGTCCTCCTCAATGGCATTGATCTTTGGCTCACCATGATTTGGTATTGGATTCCTTGTGACATTTGGTGGAGGTGCAAAATTCAAAGCTTTGGAGTCAATCAAATCCTTAACTTTCATGTGTAGGGCCCTACACTTCTCTTTTGAATGACCAGGCACATTGGAGTGAAAAGCACATCTGGCGTTGACATCATAATTCCTTGGAAGATTCAGAGGATCTGGTGGAGCCAAAGTCCTCAATTCATTCAGGTTAAGCTTCAATAGTTGCGGGAGTAAGACTGCATAGGGTATCGGGATGTGATCGATCACCCTATTAATCTGAGAAGGCCTTTGTTGGAAAGGATGTTGTTGTTAGTTATTGTTGTTATAAGATCTTTGTTGTTGTTGAGAATACTATTGTTGTTGAGGTGCTGGAGTAGGGATGCTAACTGCAGCCACTGATCTTTGCAAGTACTGGGGTCTACCTCTACTAGCATGCATTGCATTAGTCTCCCCTGTCCTTCTAGGTCCTGAGAAGGGTTTCTTTGCATTGTTGGAGCTAGCACCATTATCATAAATATTACCCATCTTCAATAGGCTTTTGATTCTCTCGCCTGCTATAACTACATCAACAAAACTGGTAGAAGAGAAGGCAGCAAGTCTATCAATGTAGGTCTATTGCAAGGTATTCATAAACATATCAGCCATTTTCCTTTCAGACATAGGTGGCTGGACAGCAACATCGAGTTGTCTCCACCTTTGAGCCTATTCGCGGAAACTTTCTCTCGAGGATTGAGACATACCCATCAAGAGGGTCCTATTGGGTGCCATATCCAGGTTGTACTGATATTGGCGTACAAAGGCCTCTGCTAAGTCTTTCCAGTTCTTGACAGTAGCCCTTGACAAGTGTGAATACCACTCTCTGGATGCCCCGGTTAAACTGTCTTCAAAGTAAAACATCCACAGTTTCTCATCCATGGTATATGCTTTCAATCTTCCTAGAAAAGATTGCAGATGGGTACGAGGATAGGAGGTACCATTATACTTTTCAAAGCATGGGGGTTTGAACTTGTGGGGAATCCTTACCCCTTCCACTAAGCCCATATCCATCACATCAAATCCCAAGGAGTGCTGGGATTCCAAGGATCTTAGCTTCATTGAGATCTCGTCCAGACGACAGTCATAAGCTTCATCTGCCCAATCACCTAACACTGTAAACTACTCATCTTGAGGATCTTCCTGTAGAATACGATCTTCAGTGTTTCTTTGGCCATGCCCGAGGACATTAGCTTCAGGATTGTTGTCAGGTCCGAACACTACTGGAGTTGTTCGCGGTTGTTCGCGGCTGCTCGCGCTCATTTTTACTAGTACCTCCAGTGTCTGTGTGGTTATCTTCTGGAGTTTGCCGCTCGACCAACTCCCTCAATCTTTCCTAGGTCTGTGCTAGTCTAGTCATCATAACCATAAACTGATTCATTTGAGTCCTCACCTCTGTCCTCACATCTTTCATTTGAGTCCTCACATCTGTTAGTTCCTGCTGTAGCTGATCCATTTGTAGACTCAGTAGGTTGTGTCGAGTTGGATATATGTGGAGTCACTTGACGGAAAAGACCCTTCTGCGAGCAATATTTCCTGAAATAATCAACAAAGTGAGAAAACAACAACACAACACCTACAAAACAAAGGATATGAGGTTAGCATGCAATGCAATATGTCTATTTGTCTTCAGAGGGTATCCGGTTTGGTTCTTGGTTTTGACCTTCCAGATCTCTGGGAGATGAAGATGTTGGAGCGAACGAAATCCATAAGAAGAACTAATATTACATAAACCAAAGAAAACAAGTGGCATTGCCAAAATACAACCAGTTCATGAGTAAAACAAAAACAAAAACTCCCATGGTGAGTTGTAATACAAAAATAATACATAAGTTATAATACAATCCGTTCATGAATAAAACAAACTCCCATGGTGAATCAAAATACAATCAAATTCAAGAATACAACAAACAAAATCACCATGGTGAGCTAAAGTACAATCAAATAGATATAAGAAAAGAAAATCAGACATCCATTCCAAAAGCATCCTCCCTGACTTCCTTCAGGAGAGCATCAGTTACCAGTCCAACTGGGTGCTCTGTAATGGTTCTGATGAGAAGGTTTCTGGTTGCAATGGCATTTGCATTCTTCTGATACTTGTCTTGTTCTTTGGATCTCTTTAACCCCGCCCAGAGTTTCAACTCTGAGATCTCCTTCTGAGCTGCTAGCAGTGCTTCTTGGCTTCTTTTCTCATTAGACTCTAACTACTCTATCTTGGCTTGCGTCTTCTGATCTTCTTGAAACCGAGCTTCAGTTATCCTGACCCACCTGTTCTGACTTTCCTCCAGATAATGCTCAGCTCTTGCCCTTTGAATCTTTGCTTCCTTACATGCATTCTTCAACACAAGTTCTCCTGCTCGGGCTTTCCTGATGAAGTCTTCAGTCTTCTCAATCTTGGTTACATGCTCGATGCGCATATTCTCTAACCTCTCAATGTCTAGACGACCATCGTTCCTTTCCTAAAGGGTCTTCTTCCAAGCTTCAGCCAGCTGGGCATTCCTTTCTTTCATCTTCTCAAACTCTTCCAGACTTACTGTGGCTATGGACTCAACTGCTGATGGCCCTGGCATATCCTCCAGGGTGAATGGCATACGAGTAATTTGTCCTCTGATGTGCGACCATTCGGTGTACTGGGCAGAGGCTATGTTGTTGCACTTCCCCAGAATGGCGGTTCCTTTAGTATGTGTGTGGTCCCAAGCCCAGGCTGCTTGTCGGATAATGGCATGATTGTTATGAATAGCACAATAAAGAGAATCTGCTAAGTCTTGTTCCCTAGGTGGATGTATCAAAGCATATCCCAACTTCCTTTTGAAAATTAAAGGATTGTAATTGATGCAACCCTTTACTCCAATAAGTGGCACATTTGGGTATTGCCCACAGCTTGTTATTATGTCTCAGCCCTTGGTGTTCTGAGTACACCACCTGATATCTTCTGAAGTAAGGGCAATCATCCTCTTAGCCAAATTCCTTGACTGATGTGGGCTTAGGAAAGCTTCCGTCTTCGGCATATGCTTCATCAACCAACTGTAGAAAAGAGGTGCACAACACCTTACCGTTTCTCATTCCTCTGATGAACTAAGTAGTATAAGTCTCCCAATAAGGTGGGAACCGGGTTCTTGAGCATGAAGATGTGAATTGCATTCTTGCTTACAAACTTAGGCTCGTCCGCAAACAAAATGATACCATAAATGCTGAGAGCTAGGAGAGCACACACAGTTTTCCAATTCCCTATTGCAGCTTGCTTTGTAGCCTGAGTAATCAAGAAATCCAGATGAAGGCCTGGGATTCCAGCTTTGGAAGTCATGTGCTCATCAATGATAGTTGCCTCCAGATGTAATGCTTTGGCTATGTCTTCATTCTTTGGAGGAGTCATTTCAGGATTGAAAGGAATTCCTCTTCTGATAGGGACACCCAATAACATAGAGTATTCTTCCAGCAAAGGACCTATATAAAAATCTGGGAAAGTGAAGTAACGTAGAGGAGGGTCATAAAGCTGAAGACAGGTGTGAATCATGCTCCTTTGTGATGCATCCAGGTCCATAATCATGTCCAGGATTCCATCATAATGCTCTCTGAATAAGGGAACATGATCAGGGGTAATAAGGGCCTTTATCTGCCTGATGCCTACTAGAGGATACTCAAAGAAGTGGTAGGTGATGTTGCTTTTCCTGGTTGAATCCATGTTGAAGATGTGTGCTGAAGGAGATAACTGAAGAGGATAATTGAAGAAGATAGCTGAAGAAGTGTTGAAGTAGATAAGTTGAGCAGAAGAACGGTCAAAACCAAACCAAGGGGAAGATGGATACCCTGTAAAACAAATAGACAAATGTTAAATGATGCAATATGATGTATGCTTATGATATGCAAAGGTTTGTGATCATGTGTTGTATTAACAGATGAAGGCTTGAGAACGGTAAAAAATCAAAGTTTCAAATGAAGGCTTGAGACCCAGTAACCAGGTGGGGGACTCAAATAAAGAGTCAATAATCCAGGGTTTCAACGAACTAGTCCAAAATAGTACAACCTTAAGAACAAATTCCAGTATCAAGGTATGTTGAGGTCAAGGGTTACTGCAAACCTGTAAACAACCCAACTCACTCACATGTATTGTTCTAGAACAAGGATCCTCAGATTCGAATCTATTATGAGAAGTATAAACACTTCTAACCCGGTGGTACAATGTTTACCCTAATCATAAAGGATCCTCCTCTAATTCACCTCAGATGCTGAAGGTCATCTAAAAAGGTCATCCAAACTTAGAAGGCTTCCCAGATAGCCCTAGCACTACAGGAAATCCGTAGCACAAAGCTCTCAAAAGGAAACCCATGTCTGAACCGTGTTTTCATATTCCCGCACCAGAACGAAATGGAATGAGAAAGAATACAAAACCACTATAATCTTATGTGTCACTCAGGCCTTTGTGTTGGACCTTTCTCACTAGAATACCCCTCCCACCAAAGCAAACCAGAAATCTAGCACAATGATATGATAATAATAAATGAAATGCATAAAGCAATAAATGAAATCGATAAAGTAAATGCAATAAAAAAAATTGTACAGGAAGCAATACCATAAAGAAAAACATAAACACAAATAACACATAACACCCCCAATAAACACAAACAAACTAGCGCTAGGAGAAACCCACAAGAGAACCAGAAGCCCTGGTTGCAAAATCCCCAGCAGAGTCGCCAAGCTGTCGCTCCCCGGACTTTCATCCCGGTGCAAACGCGAACTGTCGGTGATGTTGAAGGTTGAGGTTGAATAGAGTCGCCAGCTACGAATTTTTATCTCGAAGGAAAGGTAATGCTGCATAAACCTGGAAAGAGATGGATAAGACGGTTGCGAACCAAAGAGACTGAGTAAGGGGGTAGGTTACAACCCGAGAAGGTATTAGCACCCAAATCGTCCGTCGTACTCGATGGGATCCACGCATGCCTGATTGTGTTTAAAAGGGGATAGTGTATGTGATAAACTGTGTATAAAAGGCTAGGGAGGAATGGATGTACAGAGTGTTAGTGCAAAAAGAAAGTGAGTGCTCAAAACTGAGGCTGAGGAAAGAGAACTAGGAGGAGGGGAGGGGGGACAAAGGGACTTTTATTCGATAACCGTTAAGTTATGCCTACGTATCCTCTCGTGCAATGAGGAAGTCAGAACACCGTAGTTCGACTCAAAGATACTTATATATTTTGGTGTGAACTTCTTGCTTGTCTATGCTCAAGTGTATGACTCCTCTGGCTTGAGTGCTAACTATCTTGCATTAAACGGAAGAAGCGAGTTCTTGTTTTCATATTGAATGTGATGAGAAAAGAATCCCTGAGGAGATGTTTATTGTTTGCTTTTGTGTGTTTTCATTTTTTTATTGTTTTTGGTGTTTTGCATAAGATAATGAGCTTAAGCCTTAATCAAGGGTCATAAACTCATTATATCACCCCTGATTAGGGATAATGAGTATACTTAAGTATGAGATGAAAATCTCAACTTAATTACCCTAATGATGCAGGATTAAGATCATTAACCTACTTGTGATTGTTAAGTGTTTTTGGATTTTGTTTTGTGTTAAGTAATGAGTTTAATCTCTAATCAGGGATTAGTGAACTCATTACACCATCCTAAGAGAAGGATAATAGATGAGAACACTTAAGATGAGGAAGACTCCTCAACTTAATCCATGGTTAGGGATTAAAATCATTATATAACAAGCCTTTATTAAAGTGGAATTTAATTAAAGGTGGGATTAAGAAATGGATTTTATGTTTGTAAGACTAAACCTGAGGGGGACTTGTCCATTGAACACTAGGGTTAGTCCCTCTTAACCAACAGGAAGAGATGTAACCCTAATATAAGGCCCAAGTTACAAGCTTAAGTCTTAATGATTATTAGGTGTTTTGATTAGGAGGTGTAAACAACTTAAAGGTTTAACACTAAGTATTAAAGTTATACACTCCATCCTAAGATAAGGATACAGGGATAACCCTAATTCAGAGTTTTAAAACTTTAACTATTTAGCCTTGATTATGAGATGAGAAGCAGAGACTCAACGAGACTCAAAGGTAAAAACTAGGGGAGACTATGTAAAACCCTAAAATTATCATGCTTGGATATTCCTATGGTTTGTGAGGCTTAGAGAAAGATCTTCAAATGGCCACCAAGGAAGAAGAAGCAGATGAAAAGAGAAGAGAAAAGAGAATAGGTTACTTACTTCCTGAAGAAGTTAAGTAACCTAAGAGAAAGAAAAGGAGCAAGAGAGAGCATAAGTGATTCAAACTCACTTCAAAGACAAATAAAGATGCGAATGAAGAGATAAGAAGAGGTTGGATGTGAAGGCAAATCCACATCCTAAACAAATTACCTGAAGCCCCTGAAATGGTTAATATGAATGTATAAGATGTGAAACAAAAGGAAAAAAGGAAAATGAAGATGCAATGATTAAGACCAGAAGTTAAAACACAGTGCAAATGTGTTATGAAATGATGCAGAGACATTTACAATGTTTATGCATGATCATACAAGAGATGGGATGCAAAGAAAAGCATGTTAGAAGCTTGAAATCATATGAATACACATGAGAAGTAATGAATGCAAAACATACCAAATGGATGCAACAATGATCAACCAATGTTCATACATGTCCTAAGGTATCTAATATGACATACAAATGCATGAGATGTCATGACAAGTTTATATGATGAAGGTATGCAAAGGTGAATGCAAATGAACATGGAAAATTAGGGTTTTAAGAAAGTATGAGATGCACATGTCCACAAGAGAAGGATAACACATGATAAAAATTTGAAAATGCAACCAAATAAACCCTAAACACACATGAGATCACTTCCCAAAGATGGAAGTCAGAAGCTATACCAAAGTATAGTTATGATTTTTCTAAGTGAGGCTAGGGTTTTGGGTACTTCTTCATGAAAAATGCCAAACAAATGGAAAATGCAATGCAAAAATATGAGTTAAATACCCTAGATACTACATGCAAAGTATGAAAGGATGCAAAAAGAACTATGTGCAAACTCATCTTGGTTGATCAGAAATGGATTTTTGAAGTTAGGGTTAGAAAAATAGGAAATTTGGAAACCCTAATTCATGGTTAATTGTTAAAATATGATCAAACCCTAAAAGAAATTTGTAAGATGAGTTTGTAAATAGTTATAAATGTTTATGGATGCTTCATGAATTTTTTGGTGATTTTTAAATACCTAAAAGTATTTTTAATTAATTAAAATGAAATAATTAATTAAATAATACAATTAAATGATTTAAAATTAGATTTTTAATGCAAAAATTAAAAATTAAAATATTTTTGGTTTCTGAAAATTATTTAAAGTGAAAGTGCAAAAGATTATATTTTTATAAAATGATTTGTTATTTTAAAAAAATAAAGGAAAAAAAATGAAATAAATAAAATAAAAATGCAAAGTAATTACAAGGGATGACTCAGATTGTGTAGGGACTGGATCAAAGGCTGAGATTGCAAGTCAGCTTGACTTGAGGTATGAGGATCTAAGGGTCCAGGTTTAAATTTCCAATTCGCGCGTGATCCAAGGGCCAGTATTCCCTCTGATTAAATTAATTGGGATTAAATTAATTAATTAGAAATTAGGGTTAATGACATGATTTGGGCCATTCGTGCGCTAACCTAATCAGGATCCTAGGGTTGTGGTTCAATCTGGGCGCCCTAACCCTAATTACTCTCAAATGACCGAAACAGTGCTCCGGTCATCTTCTTCGGCCAACCCCAAACCCTATCTTCTTCTACAGGCCACTAAAACTCATAAATCTCACCTAGAAATGATCCTCTAACATCATGGAACACAAATCAATCATCAAACAACATTTATATCACACAAATCATGAAAATCGAAGCAATCATCAAACACGAGCACAATTTCAGAACATCATAACATACTCATTTTTTTACTCATTTTCAGTTTTAAACACATCAACATGACCAGCATAACATGTAGATTCACATTTTAACAAGAAATTAAGGTTCTGGAAAAATTATTCTTGAGGGATACCTGAGCTGGAGTTCTTCAAACTAGAGCTTTCAAGGCCTTCCCTTTGTGCAAACCAACTCCTTTGGACCTCCTGAAGCTATTGAGATGCTTGGATGGAGTTTATTTTGGCTAGTTTGTGAGATACAGTTCTGATATGGCAGAAATCGTGTTTGTGTTTAAGGTTGTTTCAGGTCATGGTGATGGGTGGGTTTTGTTCCTTGAGTGATAAGGAGTTGAATGGTGAAAGAAAATGTGATGTTTGATGGATGTGCAATGAGTTTCGAAGAAATGAAGTTTTGAGAGGATTTTTGCAATCTGAGCTTGTGGTATGTTTCAAGGCTTCATGTTCTGTGTTTTATGCTTCTTAGGGTTTCTATAAACAATGATATTGGTCAGAAGAGTTGTTGTGGCACTGTGGGAATGGTATGGCTTGAAATGCAAAAAAGTCAAGATTTGTGTACTTGAGGTATGAGTCATGGTAGAGCTAATTTTATGGTTGGATTGTGTTCAGCTGGCTTCAAGGATGACCTTTGGATCAAATGTGGTGAGCTGTGAGGCTTTGAACACAAGTTTGAAGTGATTTTGCAAATTTCCAACTTTGTGAAGTTTGTGAAAATTGGTCAGGAAATGCCTTGGTTCTTGGCACAATTCTGGTCTAAACAAGTTGCATTATGTTTCTATGATGTGTAGAAGTGCATTAGAGGCCATGAGAAGGCTTGGAAATCAAATTTGCACATTTCCCTCTTTGGCATGAACTTGAAAATTATGTGAATTTTGCCAACTTTGATCCATCATAACTTGAGTTCTAGGATGAATCAAGAGGAGTTCTTGTACTTTTTGAAAATGGGAAGATCCAATCTACAACTTTCATGTTTGAAGAAAATTCATTTGAAACCTTTTTGATCAAGAAAGAGGAGGTTGAAAATCTTTCCCAAAATGGAAAGTTTACATTACAAGTCATGTCCAAAAATAGAAAATTTTCAAATGGCTCAAAATTCTCCAATCTTGTGAACTTCTAAACATTCCACAGATCAAATAAAGATCATAGGACCTCAAATTGATGAAGATGACCCTTTGGTCCCCTTGTTGGAGGCCTCAGATGCCCTAATCTTGACTTTTCTTGCACAACAAGTCACAGCTTGATCAAATGACTTCCTTAGTGAATATTTGCTTCAAATTTGATACGCATGCTCCTTATAACATATATAGACCAATAGAATCAAGAATGGCGAAAAAATTTGAGTGTAAGGGCTTCAAACCCAAAACCCTAATTTTCAAGTCATCTGTGTAGGAGCCTTGAGCCTGCCTGGGTATCTCTGCAATCTCTTGTGATCTTTTGACTTTTCAGAACCCTTGGGGGTATAATATGATCATAGAATACTCATGGACCCTCTTGGCATGCTTCATGGCCTCTGAAATAGCCTAAACTTCTTCTAAGATTCACTTGATCACAAACCCTAGTTATGCAACTTATGCATTGAAATAACTATGCAGTGTGAGATGGTATGCTTATGCAATGCAATATGAAGGATCATAAGCCAAGGTGTGAGGAAAAAGAGAGGGAAAATTTGGGGTGTTTACAGGACGCAACGGCGGAAAATTCCATATTTACCTCTCTTGAAAAGAAATGGTTCGTCCCAATAGAAGTTTCTTACATCACTGTAGAACTTCTTCTTCCGGTGGTAATTTAGATCAGAGGGTATGATGTCAACGGCTAGGTAATTAACAAAGTTTGCATACTAGGGCACATTACTTATAGCTAAGGATTTTTAAGAGTGCTCATGAGGGTTTGGGTTATCATCTTCAATAGTTTCTAGTTTGGCTATCAGTCTATCATAGGAAAAATCGTCATTTATGGGTACTGAGTCAGGCTTCAGGTATTCTAGCCTAGAAAGGTGATCAGCTACTACATTATTTGTGCCTTTCTTATCACGGATATCTAAATTAAATTCTTGTAGTAATAAAATCCATCAAAGTAACCTAGGTTTGGCATCCTTTTTACTTAGTAAGTAATGAATGGCAGCATGGTCGGTGTAAACTATAATTTTGGCTCCTACTAGATAAGATCTAAATTTGTCTATGGCGAAAACTACAGCTAGGAGTTCTTTTTCAGTTGTTGCGTAGTTGAGCTGGGCAGCGTCTAGGGTTCTACTGGCATAATAAATTACGTGTAACTTTTTATCTTTTCTTTGACCTAGAACGGCTCCAACAGCATAGTCACTAGCGTCACACATTATCTCAAACGATTCTGAACAATCAGGGGGTTTCATTATAGGTGCTGAAATCAAAGCTTGCTTCAAGAGATTAAATGCTTCATTTAATTTTTCATCGAAGATGAATTCAACATCTTTCATTAAAAGGCCAGTTAAGGGCTTTGTTATTTTGGAGAAGTCCTTGATAAAACGTCGGTAGAATCCGGCATGTTCAAGAAAACTTCTTATTTCCTTGATAGTCTTCGGCGGTTTTAGATTTTCTATAATTTCTATTTTAGCTTTGTCTACCTCTATTCCCTTTTTGGAGACTATATGTCCTAAAATAATCCCTTCGATAACCATGAAATGACACTTTTCCCAATTTAGCACAAGGTTTACCTCCACACATCTTTCCAGGATTTTCTCGAGGTTGATAAGACAATTTTTGAAATCAAATCCACAAACTGAGAAGTCGTCCATAAATACTTCCATGATTCCATCTAGATAGTCTGCAAAGATAGACATCATGCAGCGTTGGAAAGTGGTTGGGGCATTACAGAGTCCAAAAGGCATTCGTCTATAGGAAAAAGTTCCAACAGGGCATGTAAAGGTAGTTTCTTCTTGATCTTCGGGGTGAATAGGTATTTGGAAGAATCCTGAATATCCATCTAGGTAACAAAAGTAAGAGTGTCTGGCTAGGTGCTCCAACATTTGATCTATGAAAGGCAAATGGTCCTTCCTAGTTGCTTTATTTAATTTTCTATAGTCTATGCACATACGCCATCCTCCATCAGTTCTTTTTGCTATAGGTTCGCCTTTCTCGTTTTACACGACTGTGATGCCTCCCTTTTTAGGTACTACATTCACAGGACTTACCCATTTACTGTCCGAGATCTGGTATATTATACCTGCCTCTAGTAACTTAAGAACTTCAGTTTTAACTACTTCACTCATCATAGGATTTATTCTTCTTTGGTGTTCTCTTGAGGGGTTTGAATCTTCTTCGAGCAAAATCTGATGCATGCATACGGATGGGCTTATTCCTTTTAGATCAGAGATCTTATATCCTAAGGCTGAGGGGTACCTTTGTAAAACATCTAACAATTTGTTTGTTTCCTCTTGGTCCAAGGTAGCACTGACTATGACTGGACGGTCCATTTCTTCATCAAGAAACTCATATCTCAGGTTCTTAGGCATTTCGTTAAGTTTTACGGTTGGTTTTATAGGGCAAGGCATATGATCTGGGGTAAGAGATAAACATTCGTGAAGGTTATCATCAATGTAGGGTTTTTTATAACTGTCATCTTCCCAAATAAGAGTTGATGGCAACTTTATTGATTCAGTTTCTTCTTCCTGTTCTAATTACCTAATGCATTCATCAATGATATCTAAGGTATAACAAGCATCTCCTATTACAGGTGCCATAAGAAATTTAGAGAGTACAAATTCTATCTTCTCGTTACCTACCTAAAAGGTTAGTTTCCCTTTTTTAACACCTATTATGGCTCCAGCGGTTGATAAGAACGGTCTACCTAGGAGGATTGGTATGTCGTCATCTTCTTTAATGTCCATGACAACAAAATCAGTAGGTATAAACAACTGACCTATCCTAACTGGGACGTCTTCAAGTATGCCTATAGGGTATTTAACGGATCTATAGGCTAATTGAAGTGACATCTTAGTAGGTTCTAATTCTCCTAAGTTTAATCTTTCACAAACTACTAAAGTCATTAAGCTCACACTAGCTCCTAAGTCTAGAAAAGCTTTTTCGATGGCATGATTCCCCAAAATACAAGGAATGGAAAAATTTTCGGGATCTTTATCTTTCTTTGCTAACTTATTCTCGGAAATAGAATTACATTCCACGGGTTTTGGATCTTCAAGTCTACGTTTGTTTGTAAATATGTCTTTGAGAAACTTTGTGTAAGAAGGTATTTGGGTGATGGCTTCTGTAAAGGGGATTTCTACGTGAAGTTTTTCTATAACCTTAACGAATTTTTGATACTGGTTATTTATTTGGGTTTGCTTTAGTCTTTGCGGGTATGGTATTGGTGGTTTGTATGGCGGTGGTGGTACATAGGTTTTGTTTTTAGGTTCTTCTCCTTTTTCTTGACTTCCTTGGTTTTCAGATTCCTCTGGTTCTTTCTCTTTATTTATCTTAGAAGTTTTGGGCTCACTTAATCTAGGGTTTAAGGGTTCCTCATAGGCGGTCCCACTTCGAAGAGTAATGGCATTTGCTTGCCATTTCGGGTTCTGTTGAGGTTGTCTAGGGAACTATCCTCTAGGTGTAGTCTGAGGGGCTTGGTTTAAAGCTACCTGAGAGATCTGGGTTTCAAGCATCTTATTGTGGGTGATAATTTGGTCAACCTTGTCCCTAACTGGGTAATTAGTTTGTTAACATGGACGTTTTGGTTCATGAACTCTTTGTTTTGTTGTGTTTGAGCGGTGATAAAATTTTCCATAATTTTCTCAAGGCTCGGTTTTGGGGGCACAGGTTGCATAGGTGGATTTGTTCTCGGGGCTTGGTAACCTTGTTGTCTCGGAGGTGCAGTATTTTGGATAGGGTTATTATTTTTATAGGAGAAGTTTGGGTGATTCCTCTATCCTGGGTTGTAGGTGTTTGAAAATGGGTTCCCTTGGGTGTAGTTCACTTGTTCAGAGCTGGCCTCATTTAACAAACTGCATTTTGTGGATTGGTGTCCTTGCGTCCCACATATCTCAATATTCGACGAAACTGCAACTACAGTATTCGGGGTTGCATACATATGTTCGACTTTAAGGGCCAACACGTCCGTTTTAGCTTGCATCATGTCTATTGAGCTTAACTCGTGTATTCCTTCTTGGGCTTCCTTCTTTTCCACTGGTGCTCTTTCTACTCCCCATGATTGATGGTTTTGGGCCATATCCTCGATAAGGGCACTAGCTTCAGGGTAAGGTTTGTTCATCAGTGCGCCACCAGCGGCAGCGTCGATGGTCATCTTAGTGTTATAGTGAAGTCCATTATAGAAGGTTTGAATGATTAGCCAGTTCTCTAAACCATGATGTGAGCCTGCTCTTAATAGCTCTTTATATCTTTTCCATGATTCGAACAACGTTTCTCCTTGGTTTTGGGTAAATCTGGTTATTTGGTTTCGAAGAACAACGGTCTTACTCGGGGGAAAATATCTATCAAGGAATACTCTTCTAAGGGCTTTCCAAGTTGTTATGGAATTGGGTGGAAGGGAATCTAACCATGATAGGGCTTTATCTCTGAGGGAAAAGGGAAATAATCTTAAGCGAATTGCCTCAGGAGGAGCTCCATTGGTTTTAAAGGTGTCTGTTAACTGGAGGAAGTTTTTTAAATGTTGATTTGGGTTCTCGGTAGCAAGACCTGCGAATTGTCTCTACTGCACTAATTGCAGCAGGGATGGTTTAAGTTCAAAATTATTAGCTGGGATAATGGGGTTTACTATACTGGAAATAGGTTCCTTGTTTGATGGTTGGGCGAAGTCCTTAAGAGGTCTTCGGTTTTGATCTTCGGCCATTGCTCTCCTAATTCTATGGAAAAATAAATTTGTGTGGGCGTAACGTTTAGGTTCAGCTAGAGGGTCTACTAAGCTTCCGGCACTGCGAGTCTTTCGCATTGACTGGCAGGTAACAACCTTAGTCTAAAAGGTATAACTACAGGGTACGAAATTTGACGAAATTTGTCCCCGGCAACGTCGCCAAAAACTTGATGTGTGTTTTTCGCAAGTGTACGAACACGTCAGAGTAATATAAAAGATTGTCGAATCCACAGAGACTAAGTGTCAATCTATCGTTATCTGTTGTTATGGTGTGTATCTAAGGCAATTGAATATAATGGTTTTAAAGAGTGCGTAATGATAAAAATAGTAAATTAAAATAATTAATTGATAAAGACAGGTTCAAATGCAATTCACATAATCGATTGATAATCAAGTACTTGCTAATAGAACTACTTATGGGCAATGTTTTCTACTTTGAAAAGAACTAATTTAACGGGAATTGTCGCTTTCGCGTATTCAGAACCGAGTTGTAATCCCTAATCAAACCCTCATATTGTCACGGATAAAAAGGTGTGTATTGCGTTAGAGTAGTAAACTTATTTTTAAGAAATATAGTATCTTAACTAAGTTGAAAAGTATTTTGACCTGGGCTTTCTAGCAAAAAGAGGTTCTCACGAACCAGACTCTAAACTTCTTAATGCGTCCAAAAATGGTTTTAAAATCTCTTTTCTTTTTAATCTAAAAACTCCTAATGAACTAGACAAAGCGCTTTTGGCTACCCAACGGGACTTTAAAGAACATGAAACTTATATAGAAAGTTAAAATAGCCCTTAAGCGTTTCTACAAACAGTTGTACGGATTACCGGTTCAATTACGATCCTTACATTCTAACCCTTATAAAATTAGTTAGACATGGTAAAGTAAAAGTTCATTTTATTATTTTTCATAAAAAAGTATTTATTGCGAGTGCGGAAAGTAAATTAAATAAAGTGCGAGTGCAGGAAAGTAAATTAAAAGTAATGCGAGTGCGAAAATAAAAGAAAGTAGTGCGGGCGCGAGAAATAAACGAAAGTAGTGCGGGTGCGAGAAATAAATAAAGTAAAGCAATACGGGTAATAAATAAAGTAAAAGCAATACGGAAAGTAAATAAAATAAAGCGAGTGCGGAAAATTAAAATAGGAACTGGAATTAAAATGGCGGCAGGATTAACTTCCTTCCAAAGTGCTCCAAGACTCGATCACACAGACGTATACAGACTCGATCACTCAATTGTAGTAACACCCCGATGTGAAGTGATTACTACTTTAAAAATGATATATGCCTAAGAGATTCTAAGTTTGGATCATACAAACGAAATTCTAAAGTCCTATTTATAGGCAAACATTAAATGGGAAAAGACAAGGATGCCCCCCACAACTAAAAAGTAGAGGCATAGGTTTTAGCCTTGTGGCACCCGCCACAGGCTCATGGCGCCCGCCATGAGTGTATTTTTGTGGAGAAAGTGGGGATCGTGGGTACTTGGCAGTTCGAGAGGGTCTTGAGACGTGGCCACGTCATGGCTGACCCCATGGCGCCAGCCACAGTGGGTGTCGTAAGTGCAAAATGCTGAATTTCTTGATTTTTATTCTTTTCAGCTTCTTTTTCGCTCCTTTTCTCGATCGAGCCCCCAATTAGATTAAAAACCTAAAAAATAAAGAAAAACAAAGTAATAACATAACTAAATAGCAATAAAAACTTAGAATGCATGCGAAATCGGAGTCAGAAATACGGTGAAAGTTAGTGTTATCAACCTGGCCGCTTGTTCTTTTCTTAACAGTTTAAATATTGGTTCACAAGTGGCTGTGAGGTGAGATACGAACCTTGCAATGTAGTTCAATCTACCTAGGAAACCATACATTTCTTTTTCTGTTTTCGGTGTAGGCATATCTTTTATTGCTTTTACTTTGGCAGGATCAACCTCTATCCCTCTTTGGCTCACAATGAAACCCAACAGTTTCCCGGATCGCACTCCGAAAGTGCACTTGTTTAGATTTAATCTCAGACGAAACTTCCTCGGTCTTTCAAACAACTTCTTGAAATTAACCAGATGCTCTTCTTCAGTTATGGACTTGGCAATCATATCATCCACATAACACTATATCTCGTTATGAATCATATCATGGAATAATGTTACCATAGACTGCTGATATGTTTCCCCGGTATTTTTCAACCCAAAAGGAATCACCTTGTAGCAGAAAGTACCCCAAGGGGTAATGAATGTTTTTTTCTCCATGTCTTCCGGTGCCATCTTTATCTGATTATACCCTGAGAAGCCATTCATGAAAGAAAATACCAAGAACTGAGCAGTGTTGCCAACCAATACAACAATGTGAGGTAATAGGAAGTCATCTTTCGGACTTTCTCTGTTAAGGCCTTGGTAATCCACGTGCATCTGGACCTTGTCGTCCTTCTTTGGCACTGGCACAATATTAGCTACCCAAGGTGGGTAACTAGTTACGACAAGGAACCCAACATCCCACTGCTTATGAACCTCTTCTTTGATCTTCATTCCATGTCAGGACGAGTTCGAAGAAGCTTCGGTTTAACCGGGGGACAATCCTCTCTCAATGGCAGCTTGTGTACAACAATGTCGGTATCTAAACCGAGCATATCTTGATACGACCAAGCAAAGATATCTACGTATTCACGAAGCATACCAATCCATTTTTCCTTCACCCCAGCCTACATACTAGCCCTAATCTTGATTTCCTTCTTTGCATCCTCGGACCCAATGTTGATGACTTCAATCTCCTCCTGATGAGGTTGAATGACCCTTTCTTCCTATTTCAACAACCTGGCTAATTCTTTAGGGAGTTCACAATCTTCGTCAACCCCTTCATCAGCTTGGTAGATAGGATTATCAAAGTCATACTCAGTCATAGCAAAAATTTTATCTGTGGAATCCGGGTGATTAAGTCTGCACAAGTGATGTGTTTATTTTAGAGTTCATTTTATGAAAAGAAAAACAAAATAAAACATTTCCATTTTATTGTTTTTTTTTGTGAAAAAATTTAAAATGAAAGAAAGTGAACACAATTTTGAATGAAAAAAATGTCCTTTATTTATGATAAAATAAAATTGCAATCAATGCAAGGTGGCCCTAAAAATGGATACATACACCTTGGGCATAGTGTAGGATTTGACAAGCAATGAAATGAGGAAAACAAGAAAAAATACTTTGTCTGAAGAGTAACTTGGACAATCTCTTCGGCGAACCAGTTCTTGAGTTCCTCCCCGGGAATACATGGACGCACCTATTTTTCTAGGTCGCAGTCGTTGTCAACATTATCTCCTATAGCAACACACATCTGATTAGGATTAATAACACCCCCGCTCGAGAAGCTTATCAACCCCTTGCTCTTTGACACCTCTGCTTGACTTGGCTGATACCTGATCCCGAACTTATCCTCTTTTTGGTCTACCTCCATAACCTTGCCCCGTCCCTGGGAATTACCTGATTGAACTACCTCCAAAGCTTGCCTGTATGAGGCTATGGAGGTACCCACCTTTTCACTTCTCTTGACCACCAAGCTGGGAGAAACTTCATTGATGTTCACTGTCTTGAAAGCATGACACAACGTTTCATGGATTTCACCATCCATTTCCACATATTTAAACGTTGACGGGTGACTCACAAATATATCCTCTTCACCGTAAACTGTGACAACTTATCCGTCCACCACATATTTCAACTTCTGGTATAGCGTGGATGTAACTGCGCCAACAGCATGAATCCAAGGCCGACTAAGAATGCAACTATAGGCGGGTTGTATGTCCACTACATAGAAGGTACTCTTAAAAATCTGTGACCCAATCTTCACAGGTAGCTCCACCTCCCTGAATACAAATCTTTTGGAACCGTCGAATGCTCGCACAACCAAATCACAAGGCCTTAGGATAATTCCATCAACATCTAACTTCATCAAAGCTTTCTTGGGAAACACATTCAGAGACGACCTAGTATCCACCAACACATGTGACAACACAGTCCCCTTACACTCCATAGTGATGTGAAAGGCTTTTTTATGATTACTCCCCTCAGAAGTCAAATCTCGATCGATAAAACCCATCCCATAGATGGCATTCACATTAGCAACAACGGCCTCCAACTGATTAATTGTAATTTCTTGGGGAACATAGGCCATTTGCAATACCTTCAGCAACGCCTCTCTATGTGCTTGGGAACACATCAACAATGATATAATCGAAATCTTCGATGGGGTCAGGTTTAGTTGTCCCACTAACTTATAATCACTCTTCTTAATTATACGCATAAATTCTTCCTCCTCCTTTTCAAAAGTACTTTGTCCTACAGCAAGAGTCACCATCTCCTCAATCGCCACCTGTTTACCTTTCTCACGAGCTGCAACCTCAACTTCAATGTTGGTCCTTAGAGTTTCTGGAGCAAAGAGACATCCACTACGAGTGAAGCCTCCAACACCTCTCACATTATCAATGCTGGAACCAGTCTTTCCCCGAGGCTTCTCCTCTACCCTTGATCACACTAAAATTCACCGTATTTCTGACTCCGATTTCGCATGCATTCTTAGCTTTTATTGTTATTTTGTTATGTTATTACTTTGTTTTCAGGTTTTTTACGTAATCGGGGCTTGAATCGAGAAAAGGAGCGAAAAAGGAGTGGAAACGGACGAAAACCTAGAAATTCAGCGTTTTACACTTACGGCACCTACCGTGGCGGGCGCCATGGGGTCAGCCATGACGTGGCCACGTCTCAAGACCACTCCACAACTGCCAAGACCCACGATCCCCACTCTTTCATTCCCTGTTAGCACCATGGCGGGCGCCACAAGGCAAAAAGCAGTTCCCTCCACTTTTTAGTGGAGGGGGCATCCTGGTCTTTTCCTGCATTTAGTTTTCCTATAAATAGGAATTTAGATTTTCGTTTTTCTTCATCCAAACTTAGATTTCTCTAGGCATATATCAGTTTTAAAGCAGTTACCATTCCACATCAGGGTGTTACTGCAATCGAGTGATCGAGTCTGTAATCTGTCTATGTGATCGAGTTTTGGAGCACTCTGGAGGAAGTTAATCCTGCCACCATTTTAATTCCAGTTCGTATTTTACTTTTCTGCATTGCTTTACTTTTATTTATGTCTCTCACTGCTTTACTTTCTTTATTATCCGCACTCGCACTTTATTTTATTTATTTCCTGCACTCGCACTACTTTTATTTATTTTCCGCACTCACTTTTAAATACCTTTATTTTCCGTACTCGCACTACTTTTATTTACTTTCCGCACTCGCACTACTTTTATTTACTTTCCGCACTCGCACTACTTTTATTTACTTTCCGCACTCGCACTAAATTACTTTTATGAAAAATTATAAAAAGAACGTTTACTTCACCATGTCTAACTAATTCTATAAAGGTTAGAATGTAAGGACCGTAATTAAACCAGTAATCCGTATTATTGTTTGTGGAAACACTTGAGGGCTATTTTATCTTTCAATTCAAGTAATTGTTTTTAACTATTTCAAAAACAGGCAAAATCACTTTGTCTAGTTTATTAGGAGTTTTTAGATTAAAAAGAAAAGAGATTTTAAAACGATTTTCGGACGCGTTAGGAAGTTTAGAGTCTGGTTCGTGAGAACCTCTTTTTGCTAAGAAATTCAGGCTAAAATACTTTTCAACTTAGTTAAGATACTATATTTCTTAAAAATAGGTTTACTACTCTAACGCAGTACGCACCTTTTTATCCGTGACAATAGGAGGGGTTGATTAGAGAGTACAACTCGGTTCTGAATACGCGAAAGCGACAGTTCCTGTTAAATTAGTTCTTTTCAAAGGAGAAAACATTGCCCACAAGTAGTTCCATTAACAAGTACTGGATTATCCATTGATTACGTGAATTACATTCGAGTCTGTCTTTGTTTATTGTTTAAAACTATTATTTTATTTACCATTGCACCCTTCTTAAAACCCCTATATTTAGTTGCCTTAGATACACACCATAACAACAGGTACGATAGATTGACACTTGGTCTCTGTGGATTCGACAATCTTTTATATTACTCTGACGTGTTCGTACACTTGCGAAAAACACGCATCAAGTTTTTGGCGCCGTTGCTGGGGACCAATTTCGTTAGATTTCATTACCCTGTAGTTATACCATTTAGACTAAGGTTGTTACCCATCGGTTAATGCAAAAGACTCGCAGTGCCGGAAGTTTAGTAGACCCTCTAGCTGAACCTGAACGTTACGCTCGCGCACGTTTGTTTTTCCATAGGAATAGGAAAGCTATGGCCGAAGATCAAAACCGAAGACCTCTTAAGGACTTCGCCCAACCATCAAACGAGGAACCTAGTTCCAGTATAGTAAACCCCGCTATCCCAGCCAATAATTTTGAACTTAAACCATCCCTGCTGCAATTAGTTCAACAAAGACAATTCGCAGGTCTCGCTACTGATAACCCGAACCAACATTTAAAAAACTTTCTTCAGTTAGCAGACACCTTTAAAATCAATGGAGCTTCTCCTGAGGCGATACACTTAAGATTATTTCCCTTTTCCCTCAGAGATAAAGCTCTATCTTGGTTAGATTACCTTCCACCCAATTCAATAACAACTTGGGATGACCTTAGAAAAGTTTTCCTTGCTAGATATTTTCCCCCAAGTAAGATCGCTCTTCTTCGAAACCTAATAACCAGATTTACCCAACACCAAGGAGAGTCGTTGTTCGAAGCCTGGGAGAGATATAAAGAGCTATTAAGAGCATGCCCACATCATGGCTTAGAGAATTGGCTAATCATTCAAACCTTCTATAATGGACTTCATTATAACACTAAGATGACCATCGACGCTGCCACTGGTGGCGCACTGATGAACAAACCTTACCCTGAAGCTAGTGCCCTTATCGAGGATATGGCCCAAAACCATCAATCATAGGGAGTAGAATGAGCGACAGTGGAAAAGAAGGAAGCCCAAGGAGGAATACATGAGTTAAGCTCTATAGACATGATGCAAGCTAAAATGGACGCGTTGGCCCTTAGAGTCGAACATATGTACACAACCCCGAATACTGTAGCCGTAGTTTCGCCGAATTGTGAGATATGTGGAACGGAAGGACACCAATCCGCCGAATGCAATCTGTTTAATGAGACCAACACTGAGCAAGTAAATTACACCCAAGGGAACCCATTTTCAAACACATATAACCCTGGATGGAGGAATCACCCAAACTTCTCCTACAAAAATAATAACCCTATTCAAAATACCGCACCTCCGAGACAAAAAGGTTACCAAGCCCCAAGAAAAAATCAACCTATGCAACCTGTACCACCAAAACCGAGCCTTGAGAAAATTATGGAAAATTTTATCACCGCTCAAACACAACAAAACAAAGAGTTCATGAACCAAAACGTCCATGTTAACGAACTAATTACCCAATTAGGAACCAAGGTTGATCAAATCATTACTCATAATAAGATGCTTGAAACCCATATCTCTCAGGTAGCTTTAAACCAAACCCCTCAGACTACACCTGGAGGACAGTTCCCTGGACAACCTCAACAAAACCCGAAAGGGAAAGCTAATGCCATTACTCTACGAAGTGGAACCGCTTATAAGGAACCTTTGAACCCTAAATTAAGTGATCCCGAAACTTCTGAGAGGAATGAGGAGAAGGAACCAGAGGAATCTGAAAACCCGAAAAGTCAAGAAAAAGGAGAAGAACCTAAAAACAAAACCTATGTCCCACCACCGCCATACAAACCCCCTATATCTTACCCTCAAAGATTAAAGAAAACCCAAATCAATAATCAATATCAAAAATTCGTTAAGGTTATAGAAAAACTTCACGTAGAAATCCCCTTTACAGAAGCCATCACCCAAATACCTTCGTAAGCTAAGTTTCTCAAAGACATACTTACAAATAAACATAGACTTGAAGATCCGAAACCCGTGGAATGTAATTCTATTTCCGAAAATAGGTTAGCAAAGAATGATAAAGATCCTAAGATCCGGTGCTATTGAAATCAAGAACCAAACATGTAAACCGTTCATCGTCAATGGACAGAGGTTGAAGCCCTACGAAGGAGGTGACATCCCAACAACATACACCTGTCATACTCTGAGTGATCCACCATATCCTTTCAAGTGATGTATAAAATTCGGTCGTCGAGCTAATGACGTTAAACAAGCGCTGCATGGGAGGCAACCCATGGTTTTTCTTATTTATGTACTTTTTATTTATTTATTTTTACTTTATTTTAATTTGTTTATTTTATTATTATGTCAGGACTAACGATTGAATGTTTTATGTGCTTTCAGGACTTGTTTGCTAACCTTGTGCAGAATGTAGAACCCCAATGACATGCACGTGGCCTTTAGAGACGACGCACAGAGAGAGCGTTACTATGTCCACATGAGACGCCCTATGGCTCCTACCAGATACCCTGACCATGATTGCATGGATGCCTTGGGGATAGAGCCAAGCGTCAGATTCTTATGCCATCAACTCCAGTGGGACCAGTTTGACGACAGAAACAACACTTATAGGAACTTGACTCTTGAGTTCCTCAGCTCGTTTCATCATGACCCTTGGGCTGGACCCGATGGATATGTTGTTTTTAGGTTGTTCGGGATTGACTACTCCTTCTCTCACAAAGAGTTTGGTGATTTACTAGGTTTCCAGACTACTCCTGATGCTATTCCAGAGACACCGATGGGGTATTTTATGAGCAGAGAAGTGTAAAAGTTTTGGTCTAAAATCTCAGGTGGAGGGAGCCAAGATCCTTCCACTCAGTTTTCTCAGGTAATCCACAACCCTGCGTTAAGATACTTCCAGATGATTCTAGCGCATTCTTTCCTAGGTTTGCCAGATACAGAGACTCTGCTAAGTGAAGAGGAGATTTTCCTACTGTTTTGTGCGACTCAGTCTCGCTCAGTTGCTTGTGGCAAATTTTTGTTGAAGGGCCTTGCTAGTGTTTCCAGATCATCTGTAGGCATCATACATGTCGGTGGGATTGTTACACAGATAGCTACTGCATTGGGTTTGTCTCGCAAATTATTGCACCTCAGGACCTTCTGCTTCTACACCACCCTGGATGTTGACTTTTGTCTTGACAGAGGACTGATGAGGAGGGCTTCTTTTGAGCCCAACATGTTTAGATTACTGATCGACGGTGAAGTGATACATTACTTTACATTACCAGACCCGCTGATGACCAGTGTCCATGATCCTGCAAATTAGAGTTATGCTCTAGAGGGTTATGGAGAGACTGTCGAAGAGCCGAAATCATCTCCCGCCGCTGAGTACACTCCTACACCTCTTACTCCCCGAATCACTGTTATGTCTAACAATATGTCTCTGCAACCGCCTGATCTACAAACTTAGATTTATGAGCTCCGTAAGGAGACTGCCCTCCTCAAGCAGGAAGTAGCGGACTTGGAATTACAGATTCAGGTTTCTGATCTCACTCATGCCTCAGAGGCCGATGCTCTATATCAGGAGATTGAAGAGCTTCGGAGGGAGATAGATGAGATTTGTGGATCAAACCAGGAGGAGAAGCCCACCACATGATTCATTCTACACTGACGATATTACCCTAGTATTTAATTTCTTTTTTTCATGCTTTATTTTATTTCTCGCATCTCCAGACATATCTTACATTATTGCATCTATTATATTTTCTCTTTTTCATGTACTTTAAATTTATCTTATATATACATTTTATGCACTAATGTCGATTTTTCTCTTTTCTTTTTGATTTTTTTTAATTATTTTATTTTGTCGAGCAAAGAAAAAAAAATATAAGACAAAAATATTTTCATTTTTTGTCTTCACAAAAAATATGCAAGCCTCATGCCTTGGAAAAGAGAAGAAAACGCTATCCAGACCCCCCGAAGACCGAAGGTGCAAAGAGGGCCCAAAGGAGGATTTAAAAAATCCAAGGCCCATCAGGATTTAGCCTTGTGGCGGGCGCCATGGCGTTCTCCCCTATTTCGGGGCTGAACATCCATTTTCACCATTTTCATACCTTCCTTCTCCAAAAACCCATTTTTGAAACTTTCAAAAACCTCCTTGAACCCCATTAAAGCTCCCCCATTTCCAAAATACCCACCATCCATAAAACCTATCCAAAATCCATTTTCATTTTCATCCACCACAAACCATAAAAATCAAAACTTTATCATTTCTCTCATAAACCATTTTCTACCATTTTTCACTTCCTAAGGAGCAATCAACAATGGAGTTCGATGGATTTATTCTTCGTGATGGAAGACCGGGTGATAGGAAAAGGAAAATTATTCAGAGGCTTCAGAGTTGAGAAATTCTCTCGACTAGGTACGTCGATGATAACTGTCTGTATGCTTTGGGGATTTATCATAGTGTTTTTAATTTATTAGATTTTTTAGGCTTGCATAATATTTTCGTTAATCAGGAACCTACCTATGAGAGGCTGACAGTTGAGTTTTTAAGTTCATTGATATACATTGTCAGTCCTAACACTGCTAGCACAGTCGGTACTGTTAATTTTAGACTGTTTGGAATTGAATATGAATTCAGTACCAACGAGCTAGCAGGCTTGTTAGGAATCCCTCATAGAGAAGGTGCGATTTGTGAGGCACCCTTGGATGCGGAATGGTCGGCCGAGGTATTTTCCTTCTGGAAAAGGCTTTCAAGTACTTCAATAAATTCTTTTGAAGAAATACTTGCGTCGACCATTCATAACCCGGCCATAAGAGTTTTCAGATATCTTTTGGCATGTACTATTTTTGGCCTGGAGAGTCCAAACAAGGTAAATGCTAGAGAACTCCTATTTTTGCAAGGATGCCTCACTAGTACCCATATCAATCCGGTCCCATTTATGCTTGCACACATGGCTTTACTTACTAATAAAACAGGACCGATTGTTTTTGGAGGGCTTGTTACGTCTATTGCTCGGGCTCTTGGCCTGAACGATGAGATAGCTACACTTGAACCACTACCTCCTCGCACAATTAATTTAAAATTTCTGAAAGACATGAAATTGTGCCGAACGAGGAGAGAAGGTGGTTATGAGTTGATGGTTCGTGGGGTAGCTATCCCATCTGTTGCTTTGCCTTGCAGTAGACGTACTGATGTACGTAATGAAAGGAACTGGACCTATGATCTGAATGCTCCACCTGTTTTGGGTCCACTTCCTCCTAATATTCCTGATGGGGAGGCACATGACACTGATGAAGAGTATGATCGGAGAGAGCAGTCTCCCATACCTCACATGTCCCCCCATCGTCCTTCACAGTCACACACCGCACCATCTTCCTCTAACCCTGTTGCAGGTGCTGCTCCTGGATTCTATGTCACCGAGGAGATGTGGTGTGATATGACAGCTAGAGAGGAAAGGCGAGACGGCCTTCTCTCTACTATTTCACAACAACTGACGGACAACATGAGCTTCATGCAACAATCGTGATTGGTTTCGGATCGTGCTTACAACAACGTTTGTCGTACCTTGAACGATATCTCATTAGAGCAGATTCGTCAGAGAGAGTTCAACCGCCGACACTACCAGCTTGTGGAGGCCACTCAGGGTTCCATCTTAGGTAACCTTCGAGAGGTCCGGGGTGCTCAGACTGCCTTATCGGCACGACTCGACCAGAGGGACCAACATCGTAGTAGATCCCGTCGTTCCAAACCATCACAGCAGGACGGCGAGGGCACCAGTGCTCCTCCTCAGTAGTCTTTTTCAGGTTACCCTCCTTATCTTATTTCGAAACATTGGGGACAATGTTCGATTTAAGTGTGGGAGGGGATTTTATTGCTTTCTGTCATTTCCCTTTTTAGTTAATTATTTCCTTTCAGTTATTTCCCTTTTCAGTAAGTTATTTAGTTTAATTTTCTTAGATAATGCATGAGTCTGACGAGTCACCAGTATAGTGTATTTTTAGTACATCCTCATTTTTTACCATTTCCTTAGCCTTACCAGAAAATTTTTAAAAGAAAACAATGTTGTTTCACATGTTTTTTGGGTTTTGATACAGGTTTAGATTAGGATGTGGTGACTTAGGTCAACTTTTTGAAACATCAGCACCATTTTAGCACCATAGACCTCTTGAATATAGGAATCACTCCTAAACCCCACACCATGGCCTTTATTATCATCCAAAAAATTGTCCTAAGTAGTTTATTCTAGCAGTCAGCTCCGGCCTAAGCATGCTCTAAGTAGGGGGGCAATAAACATAAGTGAATGATCCAGTGCTAAATATAAAAAAAGGCAAACTCTGGGATAGGTGACCCTCACAAAGTCATTTAAACCGAAAAAAAGAGAAGAAAAAATTTTTTTGCCACAAAAAGAAAAAATTGCAAGTTGTAAACACCCCAAATTTGCCCTCACCCATTCACACCATGGCTTGTGATCTTTTCATATGCATAAGTTCAATCATAGTATCTCATGTTGCATTTTTGATTCACTGCATTGATTCAAAGTCATCTGCATCTAGGGTTTGTGATCTGAGCCATCCCAGAGCCATTTGAGCCCCTCCAAAGGTCATCAATCACTTCAAAGGGGTCCATTTATATTCAAGCATCATATTATATCCTCTCAAAGTCAAGAAAGTCAAAGAATCACAAGAACTGAGAATGGCATGGAAGCAGAGCCAAGTTTAACTGCACAGATGACCTAGAATTAGGGTTTTGGTTTCAAAGGCCATAACTCCATTTTTATGGTCATTCTTGTTTCTATTGGTCTCTATATGTTATAAGGATCATGCATATCAATTTTCATGAAGAAATTCCATGGGGAAGGCATCTAATCAAGAGTTGACTTCCTGAGCAAGTCAGTGTAAAATCAGGGCATCCGAGGCCCCCAGTGACCCAACCAAAGGGTGTTCTTCATCATTTTGAATGTGTATGATCTTTATTTGATCATAGAAGATGTTGGAAGTTCACAAAATTGAAGAATTTCAAGCCATTTGCAAAGTTGCCTTTTTGGGAAAATGACTTGTAATGGAAACTTGCCATTTTGGGAAACTTTTTCAACCCTTTCTTTTTGATTCAAAAATGCTTCAAATGGGAAAACTTTGGTCATGAAAGTTGTAGAATGGATCATTTCCTTTTCAAAAAGTACAAGAACTCATTCTAATTCATTTTGGATCAAAAGTTATGGCCTTGCAAAGTTGGATAAAATCATTGAAATTTCACTTTTGCACAAAATGGAAAACTTGCAAATTCTCATGACAAGCCTTTATGTGATTTCAATATGACCTCTAATGATCCCACAAACACAAGGCATGACCAAAAAATCAGTTTGGCCCAAGAGATTTCCCATTTCTATGCCTTGATTTTCAAGTAACCATAAGCCATTCTTCATGAAAGTGCAAAGAGGGATTTCTTGCAAATTGATTCTCAAAGGGGTTGTTTGACCTCTAGCTGGTTTCAAGACTTTGCCATGACCTAATGAAGCATACCACACCAAAAATTCAGCAAGATTTCTCACATGTACATAGCCAAAAATCATGAGATGTAACAAGTTGTCAAGTTGCAAAAACCCTTCCAACTTATGATCCAAATGCTGCAGTCCTTCATGAACCATCCAAGGGCCATCCTTGACTCAAGCTGAGGCAGGACAAGCCTCTAGATTGCCTCTGACCCGAGCCATGCCTAGGGTACACAATATCTTGACTTTCTTGCATTTTGCCCATACCAATCCCACAGTGACACACCAACTCTCTGCCCAACCAGAGCATGATATGTGGACATCAAGCAATCCAAAAAACACACCATACACAAGCTGAATCCTCCCACATTGCAGCATCCAACAAAATCTGTCAAAACCTTTCCCTCTTCGAAACACTCAACACAACCATCAAACTTCAATAATTCCTTCACCAATCAACCACAAATCATCCATAGAACAGATCCCACCCCTCACAATGATCTGAAACACAACACACAAGAACTTCATTTCCTGCTACATCAGAACTGAACCACAAAAACTAGCCACTTTCAACCCCATTCAAGTATTCCATTAGCCTCAGGAGGTTCAAAGGAGATCATTTGCACAAGAGGGAGGCTCTGAAAGCTCACTTTCGAAGGTCTCCAGCTCAGGTATAACCTAAGAACTTTTTTCTCAGAACTTCATTTTCTTGTTACAAAATGAATCTACATGTTGCACTGATCATCTAGATGTGTTTAGAATTGAAAATAAGCAAGAGATGACCATTTTATGTTGTTCTGAAAGTTTGCCCGTGTTTCATGTTTTCCTTCGATTCAGGCTTGTGAGTGAAAATAAATGGATTTGAGATGAGGGGTTAGGTTTAGATTGATGAGAGGTTTGTTTTGGTGGAAGAAATTTCATGTTTAGTGACCTGTAGAAGATTTTAGGGTTTGTGCTCGCCGGGGAAGATGACTGGAACCACTGTTCCGGTCACCTGAAGTTCATTAGCCCTAATTGTGTCATTAATGAAACTTTGAATGTGGACCGTAGATGCGTTTGACTTAGTTTGACTCCCGCGTGAACGAATGGTATGGATGCTTCATTAAAGCCCTAATCTCCAATTAATTGTTTAAATCATGTTTAATTAATTTATAAAACCAAATTAGCCAGATTTGAATCTGGGCCTTTGGATCTGGCGCGCAGTCAACCAGTCCAAGCCCAGATCAAATCCTGGCCCTCCTTTTGAATTACTTCCCATATTTTCATTTTTAATTCACTTTCTTTTCCTTTTATTTGCATGAATTATTAAAAATAGTTAAAATCATTTAAAAATTACGAAATTTTTTATCAAAGATTTCACTAATTTTTAAAACCCAAAAATATTTTTATTTTTATTTTTTGCACTGAAAATTATTTTTAAATAATTTAAATGTTTATTTTTAATTAGTTAATGAAAATTAATTAATTAAAAATGCATTTAGGTATTTAAAAATCACAAAAAAAATCACATAGCATTTAGAAACATTTAGAAACATTGTTCAACACTCAAACCAAATTTCTTTTTTGTTCTTGATGCCTTTTGATCATTTTCATTGGATTTAATTTCATTTTAAGGCAATATTTTGTTTCAAACTTCAAAAATTTCTTTCTGCCTAACCTTTGAGGGTTGAATGATGATTCTTCTTGCATTGCACTCTTCATAGCATGTAGTTTATAGGATAAATTTTATTTGAATTGATCTTGCATTTTCAATTTGTTTTGCATTTTTTCTTGACAAGGTACCTTAAAACCCTAGCAATATTAGGAAATTCATAACTTACAATAGGTTAAGGGTTGGATCCTCTCCTTTGGGAAATGAACTTGTATAGGTTTAGGGTATCTTTGATTGCATTTTCAAATTTTTATCATGTCATTTGCTTCTGGTTTTGGATTTTTGCTTTGTATGATGCATGTAACCCTAATTTGTGCCTTCCTTTGCATCCATTTCTCATTTGCTTGCATCCATTGACTTGCCATGACATTTTGTGCATTCACATGATTCATAAGACATCTTAGGACATATTAGAATCATGTTTGATCATTGCATCTTTCATTTTCCATGTTGTATGTCCATTGCACTTCATAAACTTTTCATGTACATTCATGTTTCAATGCATGCTTCATTTGCATCCATGTGCTTGTATGATCATTCTCATGCCTTGCCTCATGTTTGCATCATCTCTTAGCATCATTAGAATCATGTAAATGCTTCTTATTTTGGTTTGCATCATGACATTGCACCTCATTTGCATTGCATTTCATTTTTCTTATGATAACATTTCAGGTGGTAAGTTGTCTGAGAAGTGAATTTGCCTTCACTTCTCACAATCTCTTCTCACCTCTCTTGCATCTTTGCTGCATCTTATCTTGTGTATTGGATTGAGCTTGCTCATTCTTGTTCATCTTACCTTCTTTCTTCAAGCAACTTGTCTTCTTAAGTGAAGCAAGTTGTTTTGCTTCTCTTTGCTCCTTTCATCTGCTTCCTTCCTGGTGGTTCCTCTGAAGATCTTCTTGCAAACCTCACTAGCCCTAGGAATAATCAAGCATGATAATAATTAGGGTTTGATTAGTCCTCCATTTAGCTTTTTACCTTTGTGTCATCTTTGTGTCTTCTCTTCTCATCTCTTAATCAGGGACTAAACCCCTAAGGCTTTAAGGCTTTGTGATTAGGGTTATACCTGCATCCTTCTATTAGGATGGAGTGTATAACTTTAATCCTAAGTGTTAAACCCTTAATGTGTTAAAATCCTTTAATCAATCCACCTAATAATCACTAAGACATCAAGCTTGTAACTTGGGCCTTGCATTAGGGTTCTAATTCTTCCTTAATTGGTTAAGAAGGACTAACCCTAGTGTTAATGGACAAGTACCCCTCAAGTTATCTTACAAACCATAAAATCCATTTCTTAATCTTACCATTAATTAAAATCCACTTTAATAAAGTATTTGTTTTGTCATGAGGTTAATCCCTAATCATGGATTAAGTTGAGGTATCTTCCTCAGCTTAAATGTTCTCATCTATTATCCTTCTATTAGGATGGTGTAATGGGTCCATTAAATCCTTGATTATGGCTTAAACTCATTACTCAACACTAAACAAAAACTCCAAAAAATCATTTAAATAATTACAAGTAGGTTGATGATCTTAAACCGACATCATGGTGATTTAGTGTGAGGTGTTTATCTCATACTTAAGGTATTCTCATTACCCCTAATCAGAGGGAAGATGTGATGAGTTTACTAACCCCTTGGTTTAGGCTTAAGCTCATTAATTTATGACAAACTTTCAAAAGCAATAAAAAATTGAAAACATCAAAAACAAACAATAATCGTCTCCTCCGGGATTCTTTTCTTACCTCATTCACTCACAAACGAGAACTTGCTTCTTCCGTCTAATGCAAGACAGTTTGCACCTGAGCCAGACAGGTCATACACTTGAGCATAGACAAGTAAGCAGTTCACAAGTCAATTTACCTTTCAGTCTCTTTGAGTCGAACTACGGTGTTCTGACTTCCTCATTGCACGAGAGGATACGTAGGCATAACTTAACAGTTATCGAACAAAAGTCTCTGTATATCCCCCTCTTCCCAGCCTCATTCTTGAAGCCTCAATGTCTTGAGCCTTTCACTTCTGTCCTTACACTGACACTTCACTTATATACACTTCACACTTCTTTTACACTGACACTTGCATTCTTTTCCAACTTTGATACACAAATAGCACTAACACTACCCCTTTAAAACACAAATCTTTTAAGCGTGGATCCCGTCGAGTACGGCGGACAATCTGGGTGCTAATACCTTCCCAGGTTGTAACCAACCCCCTTTCTCAGTCTCTCTGGTTCGCAACCGTCTTATCCATATCTTTTCTTAGGTTTATGCAGCATTACCTTTCCTTCGGGATAAAAATGCCTAGCTGGCGACTCTATTCATTTCCTTCCTCTTTCGCCGACCGTTCGCGTCTGTACCCTATTTGACTTAGCCTCATTTAGCGGGAGCGACAACTTGGCGACTCTGCTGGGGACCCTTATACTGTAACCAGGGCTTTTGGTTCTTTTTGTGGGTTCCTCCTAGCGCTTGTTTGATTTGTGTTTAATGGGGTGTTATGTGCTAATTGTGTTTATTATTTGCTTTATTTACTGCTTTATGTACAGTTATTTATTGCTTTCTTTACAGCTTTATACATCATACTGTCATACTGTCATTTTGCTGGATCTGGTTTGTTGTTTTGGTGGGTGGGGTTCTATTGAGAGTTTAAGGTCCTATACCTGGGACCTGAGTGACACCTAGGCTAGAGTGGTTCATGTTCTTTCCCATTCTATTTCGGTCTGGTGCGGGAATATGAAACACGGTTCAGATGTGGGTTTCTTCTTGAGAACTCTGTGCTATAGATTTCCTGTAGTGTTAGGGCTATCTGGGAAGCCTGCTAAGTCTGGATGACCTTTATTATGACCTTCAGAAACTGAGGTAAATTAGAGGAGGATCTTTTATGGTTATTGTAAACATTGTACCTCCGGGTTAGAAGTGTTTACACTTCTCATAACTGATCCAAGTCTGAGGATCCTTGTTTTAGAACATCACCTGTGAGGGGGTTGGGCTGTTTACAGGTTTGCAGGTACCATTGGCCACATCATACCCTGTTACTATTTGGTTTAAGAGTACCTTACTTTGGACAGTTCTTGTGATTTAACCTTGGACATGAGGCTCTTTATTTGAGTCCCCCACCTTGGTTATTGGATTTCTGAACCTCCATTTGGACTTCTTGAGCATACATGGACCTTTGTATCAAGACAGATAATCAGATCCAGCTTGATCACAAACCCTTGCATATCATTTGCATACTCATCATTGCATCATTTAACATTTGTTTATTTGTTTTTCAGGGTATCCATATTGTATCTGGCTTGGTTTTGACCCCTTCATCTGCACAGACCCCTGTTCATCAGTTATCTGCTTCATTTGTCTTCATCAGTTGCCTGCTTCAGCTACTTTTATCACCAGCCTCAGCCTATCAGTGGCTCATCTCCAGTATCAGTCTTCATCATCAGCATTTGTTTTCAGCTCTTCATCAGCAGTCATGGCACCCAAGAAGAGCAACATTTCATACCATTTCTTTGAGCCTGTGCTGACTGGCATCAGGCAGGTCCAGGCACTTATCACTCCAGACCACATCCCATTATTCAGAGAGCATTATGGAGGCATCCTTGATATGGTTATGGACCTAGACCCTTCTCAGAGGAGTTTGATCCACACCTGCCTACAGTTTTATGACCCTCCTTTGAGATGCTTCACTTTCCAGAACTTTCAGTTGGGACCTCTGCTGGAGGAGTTCTCATCTTTGATTGGAGTACCTGTCAGGGGTGGTGTCCCCTTCAACCCAGAGATGACTTCTCCCAACAATGGAGAAGTGGCAAAGGCATTGTGCCTAGAGCCTATTTTGATTGAACAGAACATGACCACAAAGGCTGGGATCCCTGGTTTGCACTTAGACTTTCTGACTTCTCATGCCATCCTGAAGGCCTCCTTGGGAGAATGGAGGGCAGTTTGTGCATTGTTAGCCCTCAGTATATATGGGGTTATACTATTTGCAGATGAGCCCAAGTTTATCAGCAAGAATGCCATTCATATTTTCCTTCTGAGGAACCCAGTACCCACATTGCTGGGGGATTTCTATTATTCTGTTCACCAAAGAAATGAGAAGCAAAGAGGAAAATTGGTGAGATGTTGTGCTCCCCTATTTCATACTTGGCTACTCAAACACTTACCTAGGACTGATGCCTTCCTGAATCCTCACCAACAGAATAATTGGGCTAAGAGACTTATTGCTTTGACTTCAGATGACATCAGATGGTGCACCCAGAGCACCAAAGGCAGGGACATAATTACTAGCGGTGGGCAGTACCCCAATGTACCTCTAATAGGAGTGAAGGGTTGCATCAACTACAACCCTTTGCTGTTTAAGAGACAATTGGGCTATGCTTTGGTTCACCCTCCTAGAGTGCAAGACTTGGCTGAAACCCTGTATTGTGAGATAAAGCCTAACCTAGCTATTGTCAGACAAGCATCCTGGGCTTGGGACAACATCCAGACCAAAGGGATGGCCATTCTTGGGAGATGCAATAATGTGGCTTCAGCTCAATACTATGAATGGTCCCATGCTAGAGCTCAGATTTCTGGGATGCCTTTCACCATTGAGGATGCACCTGGACCATCCAGAGTACCACCTCCAGCCACTGTCAGCCTGGAAGAATTTGAGAAGCTGAAGGAAAGGAATGAGAATCTGTCTCAAGCTCTGAAGAAGACCCTCTGGGAGAGGAGTGATGGTCGTCTAGACATTGAGAGGTTGGAGAAGCTTAAAGTAGAGCATCTAGCCAAGATTGAGAAAGCAGAGGACTACATCAAGAAATCAAGAGCTGGGGAGAAAATATTGAAGAATGCCTGTAAAGAGGCCCAGTTTCAGAAAGCTAGGACTGATCTCTATCTACAAGAAAGTCAAGCTAGGTGGGTCAGGATCACTGAAGCTCGTACTCAAGAAGATAAGAGAACTCAAGCCAGGATTGAGCAGTTGGAGGCCAATGAAAAGAAACAACAGGAAGCTCTGCTGGCAGCCCAGAAGGAGATTTCAGAATTGAAGCTTAGGGCTGGTGTGAAGAGGTCAAAGGACCAAGACAGGAACAAGAAGCTGACCACTGCTATTGCCACCATAAACCTTCTCATCAGGACTATTACAGAGCGTCCGGCTGGTCCTGTAACTGAAGCACTTCTGAAGGAGGTTAAGGAGGATGAATTTGGACTTGATGTCTGACTTTTGTTTGTTGTTATTTCCATTTCATGTACTTTTCTTTTTATGTTGTATTTTGACCCTTCAGGGGCATATGTTGTAAAAACAAACTATGTATGGTCCATCATTTGTAATATATTTGTTAGTTTGTTTCCATTTGGGGCTTTCTTTTCTCAAGCAACATCAAAGTATCTTCCTCAGGGTCTGGAAAGGTCAAAACCAAGAGCCAAGCCGGATACCCTGGAAAGCAAATAAGCATACTGCATTGCATACTAAATGTTGTTTTGTTTTGTAGGTTTTTGTTTTGATTGTTACTAACTCTGTTTTGTTTCAGGAATTATTGCTCGCCGCCGGGTGTTCCCTCTCAACCGTCCGCACCGGTATCCTACTCGCAACAATCTTCCTGGTATCCAAATGGATCAAGTACAGCAAGATCTGACAGAGGTCAGAACTCAGATGGCTAATGAAAGGCTGGAGATGAGAAACCAAATGACCCAATTCATGGAAGTAATGAATGGCTTGGCCCAAAGTCAAGAAAGGTTGAGGGCATTGGTAGAAAGACAAACCCCGGAAGAACCCCATCTGGGAACTGGAGGAACAAGTAACAATGAAAGGGGTCAGCCTCATGTTAATCCACCAGTATATGGGCCTCATCTACATCCGGAAGTCAACATCCCGAGTAATGTGCAAGGAAATACTACTGGGGGAAGGATCTTACAAGAAGACCCCCAAGAAGAGCAGTTTACTGTGATGGGAGCTGGGGATGAAGTCTATGATAGGAGGTTTGATGAAATTGCTGAGAAGTTGAGATCTCTGGAGTCTCAAAATTCCCTAGGTTTTGATGTCATGGATATGGGGTTAGTGGATGGGGTAAGGATTCCCCACAAGTTTAAACCCCCGTGCTTCGAGAAGTACAATGGAACTTCCTGTCCACGAACTCACCTACAATCCTTTCTGGGGAGACTTAAGGCATACACCATGGATGAAAAACTGTGGATGTTCTATTTTGAAGACAGTTTGACTGGGGCTTCCAGGGAGTGGTATTCACACTTGACCAGAGCTACCATCAGATGCTGGAAGGACCTAGCTGAAGCCTTCATCAGGCAGTACCAATTCAATCTGGACATGGCTCCTAACAGGACCCTCTTGATGGTAATGTCTCAATCCTCCAGGGAAAGCTTCAGGGATTATGCCCAAAGGTGGAGACAGCTTGCTGCTGCTGTCCAGCCACCCATGTCGGAAAGAGAAATGGCCGACATGTTTATGAACACTCTGCAAGGAACATATATTGATAGGCTAGCTGCCTTTTCTTCCACTAGCTTCGCAGACGTAGTTATAGCCGGGGAAAGAATTGAAAGCCTTCTGAAGATGGGTAAGATTTCTGATAATGGTGCAAGTTCGTCCAGTAATCCCAGGAAGCCTTTTGTGGGACCTCGAAGGACCGGTGAGACAAATGCCATTCATGCCAGCAGGGGCAGACCTCAGTATGTTCACAGATCAATAGCAGCTATCACTATTCCGGCTCCGATTCCTCAGCAACCAGCATATCAACAACCACAACAACCACATTACCAACAGCAAGTTCAGTATCCGCCACAGAGGACCTACAACAACAGCAACAGCAATCAACAACAAAGACCCTTTCAGCAAAGACCATCATAGGCAAATAGGGTGATTGACCCTATCCCTATGCCTTATGCCGCCTTATTGCCACAACTCCTGAAACTCAACCTGGTTGAATTAAGGACATTGGCACCGCCAGATCCCTCCAATCTCCCAAGAAATTATGATGTCAACGCCAGATGTGCTTTCCACTCCAATGCACCTGGCCACAATACGGAGAAGTGCAGGGCCTTGGAAATGAAAGTCCAGGACCTGGTGGATTCTAAATCCCTCAACTTTGCACCCCCTCCAAGTGTCACCAAGAATACCATGCCCAATCATGGAGGGCCAAGAATTAATGCCATTGAGGAAGACAAGCCATCTTTCTTAATCACCAGTGTTGGACAGATTCGGACACCTCTGGTCGAAATTAAAGCTCAGCTCCTAGAGTGCCAGATGTTCCCCGAGTGTGAGCTCGGTTGTGGGTATTGCAACATTTCGGTCAACGGGTGTGATAATTTGAGAAGCGGCATAGATGGTCTTATCAAAAGTGGTATACTTCAGATCTCAACAATGGCGCCTACAAATCCAGCAATTCCTCTGACAACAATTCCTGATTCTTCTACAACTGCAGCAACAATCATTCCGACCAATTCATCAATATCATCAACAATGGCTCCGTCCATCACTTCAGCAAACCAGATGTCAACAACCATTTCTTCTACAACATCAGCATCCATTTATTCAGCAGAATCTTCTACAACGCCAACAGAAATTAATGAAGATATCTCAGCAGTCACCATTTACTATGATCCATCAGATGTTCCTCCAAACAACAACGTTCAGCAACAAACAGTGGCACCTCCTGCCAGATCACCAGTCACCATTTACTACAATCCGCACACCATTTCAGTACCTTCCTCTGCAGTAGTCAGTCCAGTTACTATCATGGTACCTGGACCAGTTCCATATGAAAGCAACAATGCCATACCTTGGCATTATGGCTCTGATCTTTATTGCAATGGGGAGAAAATCACTTTGGATTCTTCAACCTCTTCTCCACAAATTGATAATGTTGGGGGAGGCGGAGGCTTCACCAGAAGCGGACGCCTTTTTGCCTCACAATTGCAAAGACCTAATGCCGAAGCAGAAGCTGCTGCCAAAGCAAAGGGGAAAAGTGTGATACCTGAAGAACCAATTATCAAAGAAACTCAGAAGACATCTTTTGAATAAGATGTAGACGAGTTTATGAGAATCATAAAGAGAAGTGATTACAAGGTGGTGGATCAGCTTCACCAAACTCCCTCAAAGATCTCCATATTATCCCTGTTGATGTGTTCTGAAGCTCACAGGAATGCATTATTGAAAGTCTTGCACGCAGCATACATGCCAGAGGAGATCACTGTTAATCAGCTAGAAACTGTGGTAGCAAATGTCAATACCAGTCACGGACTGGGCTTCACCAATGTTGACTTAACAACTGAGGGACGTAACCACAACAAGGCTTTACACATCACTCTAGAATGCAAGGGTGCTGTTCTATCCCATGTACTGGTGGACACTAGGTCTTCACTCAATGTTCTACCAAAGAAAGCCTTGGTGAAGCTGGAGTATGATGGCTTGGCATTGCGTCCAAGTAATTTGGTGGTAAGTGCATTTGATGGCTCTAAAAGATCAGTGCTTGGGGAGATTGATCTGCCTGTGATGATTGGCCCGCAGACTTTTAAAATTACCTTCTATGTGATGGACATTCAGCCGGCCTACAGCTGTTTGTTGGGTAGGCCCTGGATTCATGCCGCTGGCGCTGTTACGTTTACCCTTCACCAGAAGCTGAAATTCGAGTGGGAAGGCCAGATCATCACCATCTGTGGGGAAGAGGACATCTTTGTTAGCCATCTGGCTACGTACAAGTACATTGAGATGGATGGAGAAATCCATGAAACTATGAGCCAAGGGTTTGAGGCCCTAAACATTAATGAAGCGTCTGCTGTACTGGGAACCTCCATGACATCTTATCAGCAAGCCAGGAAGGTTGTTGAAGAGGGTACTGCCCAAGGCTGGGGCAAGCTGCTGCCCGTGGAGAAGAAGGAGGACAGATTTGGGTTGGGTTACAGACCAACTCAACAAGATCAATCAGAGGCTGCCAAGAAGCCCAGTTTTGTCAGCGGGGGAATGCTCACCCCGGATACAGTAAACAACTTGGAAGACGAGGAGGAAAGCGACCGCAACCTGGAGAGCTGGATACGTCCAAGGATCCCGGGGAGCCAAGTCCTTAACTGGTCTTCCCAGGAAATTATAAGGGTTACTCCTGCAGAGTAATTATTATTTCTTGTATTTTTAAGCATGCATCAAGTCTTGCATCTCGCCCAAGATGACAAGACTCATTTTGTAATCGGTCCATCTTGCAATTTTGTGCAAACAGATTAATCAATGAATATCAGACATCTTTTGCAAATGAGTCTTTTTCTTTCCCGCTCACTGTTTTTCATTTTTCTTTTTGTACAAAAATAAAATAGCAATGTTTTCCAAAATGACAACTTCATTTCACTTTTTTCTAAACAAGATTAAAATCGATCACTAAAATGAACAATCTAAACCCTTGCAGATAGTGCCTTTCAGACAACACCGACAACAACACTGCTATGACTCCGTATGACTTTGACAATCCAATCAATCAAGCTGACGAAGGGGTTGAAGAAGATTATGAGCTACCTGAAGAGCTAGCCAGGTTGTTAAGGCAAGAGGAGAAGGTTATCACTCCTTATCAGGAGGAGATCGAAACAGTTAATCTTGGTACGGAAGAAGATGTGAAAGAGGTTAAGATCGGGGCCTGCTTACAAGACTCAGTAAAGGAACTGTTGATTGATATGCTTCGAGAATATGTGGATGTGTTTGCTTGGTCTTATCAGGATATGCCAGGGTTGGATACCGATATTGTCATGCACAAGCTGCCTTTAAAAGAGGGCTGCCCACCAGTGAAACAGAAGTTGCGCCGTACTCGCCCAGATATGGCAATAAAGATAAAAGAAGAGGTACAAAAACAGTGGGACGCCGGGTTCCTTGCTGTGACCAGCTATCCGCCGTGGGTTGCTAATATTGTACCTGTGCCTAAGAAAGACGACAAAGTGAGGATGTGTGTGGACTACCGGGATCTGAACAGAGCCAGCCCGAAAGATGACTTCCCTTTACCTCACATTGATGTATTGGTTGATAATACGGCTCAGTTCTCGGTATTCTCCTTCATGGATGGATTTTCAGGATACAATCAGATCAAAATGTCACCTGAAGACATGGAGAAAACAACTTTCATGACACCCTGGGGCACGTTCTGTTACAAGGTGATGCCATTCGGACTGAAGAATGCTGGCGCAACTTATCAACGGGCTATGGTAACACTATTCCACGACATGATCCACAAAGAAATCGAATGTTATGTGGATGACATGATTGCCAAGTCCCTCACAGAAGAAGATCACCTGGTAAACCTGCTGAAGTTATTCAAGCGTTTGAGGAAATGCCTGATAAAGTTCGAGGTAAGTGAGAAAGGGATTGAAGTTGACCCTGATAAAGTCAAAGCCATTCAAGAAATGCCTGCACCGAAGACAGAAAAAGAAGTTTGAGGTTTCTTAGGTAGATTTAACTACATTTCAAGGTTCATATCTCACCTTACAGCAACTTGTGAACCTTTGTTCAAGCTATTGAGAAAAGAACAAACTGTCAGGTGGAACGAAGACTGCCAGAGGGCTTTTGACAAGATCAAGGAATATTTATAAGAGCCTCCAATCCTTATGCCTCCAGTTGAAGGAAGACCTCTAATAATGTACTTAACAGTATTAGAAGAGTCAATGGGGTGTGTGCTGGGCCAGCATGACGAGTCTGGTCGAAAAGTGTACGCAATATACTACCTAAGCAAAAAGTTTACCGACTGTGAACAACGTTATTCACTGCTCGAGAAAACTTGATGTGCTTTAGCGTGGGCTGCTCGCCGACTAAGGCAGTATATGTTGACCCACACTACTTTGTTGATATCAAAGATGGACCCAGTTAAGTACATTTTTGAGAAGCCAACACTCACCGGGCGGGTTGCAAGATGGCAAATGATCCTCACAGAGTATGACATCCAGTACACATCTCAGAAAGCCATCAAAGGCAGTGTATTGTCTGATTATCTTGCTGAGCAGCCCATTGATGACTACCAGCCTATGAGATTTGACTTCCCCGATGAAGACATCATGTTCATAAAAGCAAAAGATCATGAAGAGCCTGTTCACACTGAAGGGCCTGACCCGGAAGAAGAATGGACTATGATGTTTGACGGGGCTGTTAATATGAATGGTCGTGGTGTGGGTGCAGTACTCATTACACCTAAGGGAGTTCACATGCCTTTCTCGGCAAAACTCACTTTCAACTACACTAACAACGAAGCTGAATACGAAGCTTGTATTATGGGTCTTGAGGAAGCCATTGACCTCAGGATCAAGACTTTGACTGTATTCGGAGATTCAGCTCTGGTGATTAATCAAACCAACGGCAAATGGTACACACACCAAGATCATCTAATACCTTACCGGGATTATACAAGAAGGTTATTGACTTTCTTTACAACAGTCAAGCTTGAGTATATCCCTCGAGACGAAAATCAGTTTGCGGATGCTCTTGCTACCATTTCATCGATGATCAAAGTTCAAGCTGCCAACTTTGTACCTCGGATTTCAGTGTCCAGACTTGACAGACCAGCATATGTATTTGCAGTAGATGTTGTTAAAGATGATAAGCCTTGGTTCCATGATATCAAGTGCTTCTTGGAGGATCAAACATACCCACCTGGGGCATCTTCCAATGATAAGAAGACATTAAGAAGGCTTGCTGGCAGTTTCTTCCTGAATACTGATGGTTCCCTGTACAAGAGAAACTTTGATATGGTACTTCTCAGATGCGTTGACAGGACAGAGGCAGACTTATTGATGCACGAGGTGCACGAAGGATCCTTTGGTACCCATGCTGGAGGGCATGCCATGGCTAAAAAGTAGCTAAGATCAGGCTATTATTGGATCACAATGGATGCAGACTGTTGTGCTTATGCCAGAAAATGTCATAAATGCCAGATTTATGCGGATAAAGTGCATGTGCCTCTGAATCCTTTGAATGTGATGTCTTCACCATGGCCCTTTGCCATGTGGGGCATTGATATGATTGGCAAGATTGAACCGACTGCTTCAAACGGTCATAGATTCATCCTGGTTGCTATTGACTATTTTACCAAGTGGGTTGAAGCAGCTTCTTATGCAAATGTTACAAGGCAAGTGGTAGCCCGATTTCTGAAAAGAGACATCATCTGTCGGTATGGAGTGCCCGAGCGAATCATTACTGATAATGGTTCCAACTTGAACAACAAGATGATGGCAGAACTATGCCAGGACTTCAAGATCCAATACCACAATTCTTCTCCTTACAGGCCAAAGATGAATGGCGTTGTTGAGGCAGCTAACAAGAATATCAAGAAGATTGTGCAGAAGATGGTAGTCACCTATAAAGACTGGCATGAAATGCTACCATTTGCCTTGCATGGGTACCGTACGTCAATCAGAACGTCCACTGGGGCAACACCGTATCAGCTTGTGTATGGTATGGAAGCAGTCCTACCTGTTGAAGTTGAATTACCCTCCTTGCTAAATGAAGCAGAATGGGTCTGATCCAGGTACGAACAACTTAGTCTGATCGAAGGAAAGAGGTTAGCTGCAATCTGTCATGGGCAGCTGTATCAGAAAAGAATGAAGAAAGCCTTCGATCAGAAAGTTAGGCTTCGGGAATACCAAGTAGGAGATCCCGTGCTGAAAAGACTCCTCCCTCCTCATACATACCACAGGGGCAAGTGGACTCCAAACTATGAAGGACCATTCGTAGTAAAGAAAGTTTTCTCCGGTGGAGCACTCATGCTCAGTACTATGGATGGCGAAGACTTCCCGTCCCCTGTGAATTCAGATGCAGTTAAGAAATACTTCGCATAAAAATGACCCGCTGGACATAAAAACAGAATGTAAGTCCAGGCAAAAATAGGGCATCCCGGCGAGTCAAAAATAGAATAAAAGACTCGGGCAAAAATAAGGGAAAATAAATAAAAAAATGTACACCCGCTGAGTTGAAAAGCTGCATTGGACAACTCAGGCAAAAATGGGTATCCTGGTGGATTGAAAACCTGAAAGGGCGATCCACGCAAAATAAGGGAATAAGCGAACAACTGCATTCTGAATTCATCTGTATCACTTACAACATGGTAAACTCTAAAAAGGTCAAGCTTCGTTCAAGATCAACCTTCTTCAGAAAGCAAGATAAGAAGAACGTCAAATGTCATACGAGTCATAGCAAAAGGGAAGCTCCCTGAAGCGTCATCAACAATGCCAACATCTCTTTTGTTTCTCAATTTATAACAATCTCCTCATTTCAGGGGATCTGTTTCTTTGGCTGTAACTTGCCAATTCAGGGCACACGAATTAATAAAATCAGATTTTCAGTCACACATTGTCTCGTACTCTTTCATTTGCAAAAATGTCCGATGTCATTACTTTGTTAATCGCATAAATACAGATGCTTCTATTCTAAAAAATACGTGCTTGCAGGAAATATACTTACTCCCGGGAGTGTCTAAACTCCTATGATGGAATCTGGTAAGGGATACCTCGGGATTACTTGTGCGTTTCTTTGTCTTTTCAGGATTGCAGGGCATGAAAGCTTCACCCCAGCAAGCTGTCAAATCATTATCTACTCAGTCCGTCTTCCAGATTAGCACCGGAAGTATTTTATCCCCAGCTGAGTTGTCAAGTATCATCCTCAGCAGGACCCCTGCAAGAATCTCTAAAAAGATCTTTCAGTGATCTTTCTTCCTCCCCAGCCAAATGCTAGACAGAGAACTACTTCCCCATAGAGTCTCAACCTCTATCCAGCAAAGCAATACCTGAAGATCTCACAACAGAGTGAAGAAGGCTTCTACAAACCCCAGCTGGGTCCCCCATTACAAGGATAGGTCTATCAGTGATTTATTTCCCCCAAGCAGATACATCTTATCAGATCTACCAATGATCTCATCCCCAGCTGGGATATCCACTTCAAGCAGATCAGCCAGAGATCTTCACAGCAACGGGATCCGAATCCCGGACCGGTATCTTTGAATAATCATAGCATTCACATCATATTTTCCCCACAGAGCGTAACATTCCGTCTAATACGGAGCATTACGGAAAAAATCAAACATATTGCATAAACATAAGCCATGTTCTGAATCGAACACTTGTATGTACTGGCAATTCATCAACGATATACAGAAAACTCCCCGGATTCCCCGGCAGAGAGCCAAGGCACTTTCCCTAAAGATATAGATACTTCCTGACACCTGTTCGTGTCATATCCCCAGTAGAAAGCCAAAGCGCCCTTTTTGCACTCACAGATACATATAGATATACAACTCCTTTGACACTCGTCCGTGTCACCCCCAGCATAATTACCCAAACACTTGGTAAACCATATACTTGTTTATATTACACTTTTCTCTTTTGACACTCGTCCGTGTCACTCTCCCCAGCAAGTTAAACACTCATCTGTACACCACTCATACTTATTACTCCTGTTTCAATCATACAGATACTCGTCCGTATCTTGTATACACCACTTATACCCCCTCAGATTCGACACTCGTCCATGTTCTTTGTTAACCAGTTGGTACTCGTTCGTATCATCATCTCTGAACATGCATCAGCGTTTGTTTCTACTGATACTCGTCCGTATCATGGTCTTAAGGATGCTCGTTCGCATCTTTAATCCATACACAATTTCAAACACTTATGTCTTCTTGAATTTAGACATTCATCTGTGTCTATCATACCCCAGAAGAGTCCCCGCAAAATCGATACTCGTCCGTGTTCGTTGTTAACCAGTTGATACTCGTCCGTATCATCATCTTCGAACAAGTGTCAGCATTTGTTTCTACCTGATACTCGTCCGTATCATAGTCTTAAGGATGCTCGTCCGCATCTTTAGTCTATACACAGTACCCAAACAATTATACCTCTCATTTCTTGGATGTGGACACTCGTTCGTGTTTACTTTTTTTCCCCCAGCAAAGTCCCCAACGAAACTTGTTAAACTATTTCCTTTCTGTCTAACATTCGTCCTATGTCATGATACCTTTTCGGCAGTCGTACCCTGCCAGGTGATCGTCCTTCACCTTTTTGATGATCGTCCTTCATCAACCCCCACTGGAGTCTCTATTCATTAGAACCCCTTCTAATCCGACATTCGTCCTATGTCGTGATATCTTTAGCAGTCGTCCCCTGCTAGGTGATCGTCCTTCACCTTAGATGACCGTCCCTCATCTTAACCCCAAGAGCAGCCGTACCCTTCTAGGTGATCGTCCTTAACCTTAGATGACCGTCCCTCATCTTAACCCCAAGAGCAGTCGTACCCTGCCCGGTGATCGTCCTTCACCTTAGATGACCATCCCTCATCTTATCCCCCAACAGAGCAGCCGTCCCCTGCTAGGTGATCGTCTTTCACCTTTGATTACCGTACCTCATCATTTATTTCATTTTACCTATAATTCCCAGGGAGTCTTATAGCTTCATCCGATGGCCGTCCCCATCACAATCTCTCATATCCCCAGCTTGTCGGTCGTCCCTGTCATAGCTTCATCCCCCGCATCTTCCCCAGCATGTCGGTCGCCCCCGTCATTGCTCTTTCCCCAGCAGTCGTCCTCTGCTCGACGGTCGTCCTCCGTCGCCCGCACTTTGTAAATACTTTATTTTCCTTTTACAATCTATATCCCTTTTCTTCTTCATTTTGTGAGTGCAAACTTTGGACTGTCTTTGGTATTCAACCACAAGTTATCTTGTTTGCCTGTTAAGCCGTTGCTTACATCCTGCACAGCTAACTCATGATTGAATAGGGGCAGCTGTAAACACCCCAAATTTTCCCTCACCCATTCACACCATGGCTTGTGATCTTTTCATATGCATAAGTTCAATCATAGTATCTCATGTTGCATTTTTGATTCACTGCATTGATTCAAAGTCATCTGCATCTAGGGTTTGTGATCTGAGCCATCCCAGAGCCATTTGAGCCCCTCCAAAGGTCATCAATCACTTCAAAGGGGTCCATGTATATTCAAGCATCATATTATATCCTCTCAAAGTCAAGAAAGTCAAAGAATCACAAGAACTGAGAATGGCATGGAAGCAGAGCCAGGTTTAACTACACAGATGACCTAGAATTAGGGTTTTGGTTTCAAAGGCCATAACTCCATTTTTTTGGTCATTCTTGTTTCTATTGGTCTCTATATGTTATAAGGATCATGCATATCAATTTTCATGAAGAAATTCCATGGGGAAGACATCTAATCAAGAGTTGACTTCCTGAGCAAGTCAGTGTAAAATCAGGGCATCCGAGGCCCCCAGTGACCCAACCAAAGGGTGTTCTTCATCATTTTGAATGTGTATGATCTTTATTTGATCATAGAAGATGTTGGAAGTTCACAAAATTGAAGAATTTCAAGCCATTTGCAAAGTTGCCTTTTTGGGAAAATGACTTGTAATGGAAACTTGCCATTTTGGGAAACTTTTTCAACCCTTTCTTTTTGATTCAAAAATGTTTCAAATGGGAAAACTTTGGTCATGAAAGTTGTAGAATGAATCATTCCCTTTTCAAAAAGTACAAGAACTCATTCTAATTCATTTTGGATCAAAAGTTATGGCCTTGCAAAGTTGGATAAAATCATTGAAATTTCACTTTTGCACAAAATGGAAAACTTGCAAATTCTCATGACAAGCCTTTATGTGATTTCAATATGACCTCTAATGATCCCACAAACACAAGGCATGACCAAAAAATCAGTTTGGCCCAAGAGATTTCCCATTTCTATGCCTTGATTTTCAAGTAACCATAAGCCATTCTTCATGAAAGTGCAAAGAGGGATTTCTTGCAAATTGATTCTCAAAGGGGTTGTTTGACCTCTAGCTGGTTTCAAGACTTTGCCATGACCTAATGAAGCATACCACACCAAAAATTCAGCAAGATTTCTCACATGTACATAGCCAAAAATCATGAGATGTAACAAGTTGTCAAGTTGCAAAAACCCTTCCAACTTATGATCCAAATGCTGCAGTCCTTCATGAACCATCCAAGGGCCATCCTTGACTCAAGCTGAGGTAGGACAAGCCTCTAGATTGCCTCTGACCCTAGCCATGCCTAGGGTACACAATATCTTGACTTTCTTGCATTTTTCCCATACCAATCCCACAGTGACACACCAACTCTCTGCCCAACCAGAGCATGATATGTGGACATCAAGCAATCCAAAAAACACACCATACACAAGCTGAATCCTCCCACATTGCAGCATCCAACAAAATCTGTCAAAACCTTTCCCTCTTCGAAACACTCAACACAGCCATCAAACTTCAATAATTCCTTCACCAATCAACCACAAATCATCCATAGAACAGATCCCACCCCTCACAATGATCTGAAACACAACACACAAGAACTTCATTTCCTGCTACATCAGAACTGAACCACAAAAACTAGCCACTTTCAACCCCATTCAAGTATTCCATTAGCCTCAGGAGGTTCAAAGGAGATCATTTGCACAAGAGGGAGGCTCTGAAAGCTCACTTTCGAAGGTCTCCAGCTCAGGTATAACCTAAGAACTTTTTTCTCAGAACTTCATTTTCTTGTTACAAAATGAATCTACATGTTGCACTGATCATCTAGATGTGTTTAGAATTTAAAATAAGCAAGAGATGACCATTTTATGTTGTTCTGAAAGTTTGCCCGTGTTTCATGTTTTCCTTCGATTCAGGCTTGTGAGTGAAAATAAATGGATTTGAGATGAGGGGTTAGGTTTAGATTGATGAGAGGTTTGTTTTGGTGGAAGAAATTTCATGTTTAGTGACCTGTAGAAGATTTTAGGGTTTGTGCTCGCCGGGGAAGATGACCGGAACCAATGTTCCGGTCACCTGAAGTTCATTAGCCCTAATTGTGTCATTAATGAAACTTTGAATGTGGACCGTAGATGCGTTTGACTAAGTTTGACTCCCGCGTGAACGAATGGTCTGGATGCTTCATTAAAGCCCTAATCTCCAATTAATTGTTTAAATCATGTTTAATTAATTTATAAAACCAAATTAGCCAGATTTGAATCTGGGCCTTTGGATCTGGCGCGCAGTCAACCAGTCCAAGCCCAGATCAAATCCTGGCCCTCCTTTTGAATTACTTCCCATATTTTCATTTTTAATTCATTTTCTTTTCCTTTTATTTGCATGAATTATTAAAAATAGTTAAAATCATTTAAAAATTACGAAATTTTTTATCAAAGATTTCACTAATTTTTAAAACCCAAAAATATTTTTTTTTTTATTTTTTGCACTGAAAATTATTTTTAAATCATTTAAATGTTTATTTTTAATTAGTTAATGAAAATTAATTAATTAAAATTGCATTTAGGTATTTAAAAATCACAAAAAAATTCACATAGCATTTAGAAACATTTAGAAACATTGTTCAACTCTCAAACCAAATTTCTTTTTTGTTCTTGATGCCTTTTGATCATTTTCATTGGATTTAATTTCATTTTAAGGCAATATTTTGTTTCAAACTTCAAAAATTTCTTTCTGCCTAACCTTTGAGGGTTGAATGATGATTCTTCTTGCTTTGCACTCTTCATAGCATGTAGTTTATAGGATAAATTTGATTTGAATTGATCTTGCATTTTCAATTTGTTTTGCATTTTTTCTTGACAAGGTACCTTAAAACCCTAGCAATATTAGGAAATTCATAACTTACAATAGGTTAAGGGTTGGATCCTCTCCTTTGGGAAATGAACTTGTATAGGCTTAGGGTATCTTTGATTGCATTTTCAAATTTTTATCATGTCATTTGCTTCTGGTTTTGGATTTTTGCTTTGTATGATGCATGTAACCCTAATTTGTGCCTTCCTTTGCATCCATTTCTCATTTGCTTGCATCCATTGACTTGCCATGACATTTTGTGCATTCACTTGATTCATAAGACATCTTAGGACATATTAGAATCATGTTTGATCATTGCATCTTTCATTTGCCATGTTGTATGTCCATTGCACTTCATAAACTTTTCATCTACATTCATGTTTCAATGCATGCTTCATTTGCATCCATGTGCTTGTATGATCATTCTCATGCCTTGCCTCATGTTTGCATCATCTCTTAGCATCATTAACATCATGTAAATGCTTCTGATTTTGGTTTGCATCATGACATTGCACCTCATTTGCATTGCATTTCATTTTTCTTATGATAACATTTCAGGTGGTAAGTTGTCTGAGAAGTGAATTTGCCTTCACTTCTCACCTCTCTTGCATCTTTGATGCATCTTATCTTGTGTATTGGATTGAGCTTGCTCATTCTTGTTCAACTTACCTTCTTTCTTCAAGCAACTTGTCTTCTTAAATGAAGCAAGTTGTTTTGCTTCTCTTTGCTCCTTTCATCTGCTTCGTTCCTGGTGGTTCCTCTGAAGATCTTCTTGCAAACCTCACTAGCCCTAGGAACAACCAAGCATGATAATAATTAGGGTTTGATTAGTCCCCCATTTAGCTTTTTACCTTTGTGTCATCTTTGTGTCTTCTCTTCTCATCTCTTAATCAGGGACTAAACCCCTAAGGCTTTAAGGCTTTGTGATTAGGGTTATACCTGCATCCTTCTATTAGGATGGAGTGTATAACTTTAATCCTAAGTGTTAAACCCTTAATTTGTTTAAATCCTTTAATCAATCCACTTAATAATCACTAAGACATCAAGCTTGTAACTTGGGCCTTGCATTAGGGTTCTAATTCTTCCTTAATTGGTTAAGAAGGACTAACCCTAGTGTTAATGGACAAGTCCCCCTCAAGTTGTCTTACAAACCATAAAATCCATATCTTAATCTTACCATTAATTAAAATCCACTTTAATAAAGGCTTTGTTTTGTCATGAGGTTAATCCCTAATCATGGATTAAGTTGAGGTATCTTCCTCAGCTTAAATGTTCTCATCTATTATCCTTCTATTATGATGGTGTAATGGGTCCATTAAATCCTTGATTATGGCTTAAACTCATTACTCAACACTAAACAAAAACTCCAAAAAACCATTTAAATAATTACAAGTAGGTTGATGATCTTAATCCGACATCATGGTGATTAAGTGTGAGGTGTTTATCTCATACTTAAGGTATTCTCATTACCCCTAATCAGAGGGAAGATGTGATGAGTTTACTAACCCCTTGGTTTAGGCTTAAGCTCATTAATTTATGACAAACTTTCAAAAGCAATAAAAAATTGAAAACATCAAAAACAAACAATAATCGTCTCCTCCGGGATTCTTTTCTTACCTCATTCACTCACAAACGAGAACTTGCTTCTTCCGTATAATGCAAGACAGTTTGCACCTGAGCCAGACAGGTCATACACTTAAGCATAGACAAGTAAGCAGTTCACAAGTCAATTTACCTTTCAGTCTCTTTGAGTCGAACTACGGTGTTCTGACTTCCTCATTGCACGAGAGGATACGTAGGCATAACTTAACAGTTATCAAACAAAAGTCTTTGTATATTCCCCCTCTTCCCAGCCTCATTCTTCAAGCCTCATAGTCTTGAGCCTTTCACTTATGTCCTTACACTGACACTTCACTTATATACACTTCACACTTCTTTTACACTGACACTTGCATTCTTTTCCAGCTTTGATACACAAATAGCACTGACACTACCCCTTTAAAACACAAATCTTTTAAGCGTGGATCCCGTCGAGTACGGCGGACAATATGGGTGCTAATACCTTCCCAGGTTGTAACCAACCCCCTTTCTCAGTCTCTCTGGTTCGCAACCGTCTTATCCATATCTTTTCTTAGGTTTATGCAGCATTACCTTTCCTTCGGGATAAAAATGCCTAGCTGGCGACTCTATTCATTTCCTTCCTCTTTCGTCGACCGTTCGCGTCTGTACCCTATTTGACTTAGCCTTATTTAGCGGGAGCGACACAAGTCACCTATTGTTAGTTGGTTCAGAGGTATCTGGCACTGAACTTGGTAGGGCGGATTACGATCCGATCCCCCGCAACTACAATTAGGTCAAATAAAACAGGTTTACACATGCTTATGTGCCAGAAACCTTATGTTATGGATCAGAATCACTAACCGGTCACTCTACTATGAAACATGTACGGATAACGGGCTTAATGTGATTACGCTTGACTGAAAAGGACACAAAAAGATGAGAAGATAGGCCTAGGTATTGTGGGATGACATGGAGTGGTTAATATAGGATTGAGGTTTGTGTTTGTGTTACTATGGTACCCTTGGTTCACTTAGTTAGTACCTGTCACTACATCCTGACTTGAACTTAGAAGCCCTTTAGCCCAAAGACACGTGTTGACACCATATTTTCTTGAGCTTTAATGTTTGCTTTAGGACAAGCAAAGGTCTAAGTGTGGGAGAATTTGATCACACTAAAATTCACCGTATTTCTGACTCCGATTTCGCATGCATTCTTAGCTTTTATTGTTATTTTGTTATTGTAAACACCCCAAATTTGCCCTCACTCATTTCACCATGGCTTGTGATCTTTTCATATGCATAATTCAATCATACCATTCTCATATTGCATTTTTGCTTCACTGCATTGCTCCTAAGTCATCTGCATCTAGGGTTTGTGATCTGAGCCATCCAGGAGCTACTTGAGCCACTCCAAAGGTCATCAATCACTTAAAAGGGGTCCATGTATGTTCAAGCATCATATTATATCCTCACAAAGTCAAGGAAGTCAAATAATCACAAGAACTGAGAATGGCATGGAAGCAGAGCCAGGTTTAACTGCACAAATGACCTAGAATTAGGGTTTTGGTTTCAAAGGCCATAACCCCAAATTTTTTGGTCATTCTTGTTTCTATTGGTCTCTATATGTTATAAGGATCATGCATATCAAGTTTCATGAAGAAATTCCATGGGGAGGTAATCTAATCAAGAGTTGACTTCTTGAGCAAGTCAGTGCAAAATCAGGGCATCTGAGGCCCCCAATGACCCAACCAAAGGGTGTTCTTCATCATTTTGATTGTGTATGATCTTTATTTGATTATAGAAGATACTAGAAGTTCATGAAATTGAAGAATTTCAAGCCATTTGCAAAGTTTCCATTTTGGGAAAGTGACTTGTAATGGAAACTTGCCATTTTGGGAAACTTTTTCAACCCTTTCTTTTTTATTCAAAAATGCTTCAAATGAGAAAACTTTGGTCATGAAAGTTGTAGAATGGATCATTCCCTTTTCAAAAAGTACAAGAACTTGTCCTAATTCATTTTGGATCAAAAGTTATGGCTTGTCAAAGTTGGGAAAAATCACATAAATTTATGTTTTACACCAAAGAGGCAAATTGCATAATGGTATGGTAAGGCATTCTAAAGGCTTCAAATGTGTAAATACACTTCACAACATGTCAAGTGGACCTCTAAGGATCAGAATGGTGCTTTGAATCATTCCATTTCATGCCTTAAACTTGAAGAATTTCCAAAAGGGGCAAAGTTGTACCAATTTGCAAAATGGATCAAAGCTTCTCATCCACTTGCCTCAGTTCACAAAATTTGATCCACAAGCATTCCATGATCTCAGCTGAACCAAGCCATGCCCCTAAACCAGCCTGCCATGACCCATACCTCAAGTACACCAACTTTTGACATTTTGGCAACTTGCCCATACCAATCAGCATAGGCCAGCACCCACTCTCTGACCTATCACACTTCTTTATGTGGATCAAATGCAAGAAAAAGCACATAACAACTAAGCCTGAAACTCCAAGAACACAGCACACTCAAAAATCCCCAAATTTGCAAAAGCTTTCGAATCCCTTGGTTCAGTCATCAAACCTTCAAACTTTTTCCACCATTCAACTCCACAAACCTCACTGATCATTTCCCACCCTCCATTTTGCCCTAAAACCTCCATAATCAAAAACACGATTTCAACATTTCATGAACTGAGATTCTGCAAACTCTCTCTAGAGGCCATTTAAACTCCGGCTAAGCATCACAAACACTTGGGGGGAATCATTGGAGTGGATTTGAAGCAAAGAACTGGCCAGAAAGTCCCTATTTCGAAAGCTCAAGCTCAGGTAGCCATGGCATTTATTTTTCCAGAACTCTTATTTTTTGTTATAGAATGATTCTACATGTCTCACTGATCACCATGATGTTTTTATTTTTAAGAATAGTTGAGTATTAAGCATGTAGTGATCTTCTGAAATTTCTGCCATTTTTTCCGTTTTGCTTCGATTCATGATTTTGAGTTTGAATAAATGAGTTTTGATGTTTGATTCTTGCTGGGGTTGAGGAGAGGATCATTTATGGAGCTTTAGGGGTCTTGGGGTTGCGTATTGAGGGAGATGGGGTGAAGAGCTTGCCGGAGAAGATGACCGGAACACTGTTCCGGTCATCTGAAAGTAATTAGGGTTTTGGATTAGGGCTTAATCATAATTACGTGAGTTTGAATTCTGGCCGTCCATTAGCGCGCGCAGTCAACTCCCGCCCCCTGGAATTTGAATCCTGGCCTTCAGATCATTTGACTTTCTCATTTTTCATTTAAATTCATTTTATTTTCATTTGTTTTATATTTAATTTGTACGAATTTTTAAAAATAGCTAAAATCATTTAAAAATTATGAAAATTTTTGCCAAGGGTTTCATGAATTTTCAGAACACAAAAATATTTTTATTTTTATTTTTTGCATTAAAAAATATTTTTAAATTATTTAAATGATTATTTTTAATTAGTTAATGAAAATTAATTAATTAAAAATACATTTAAGTATTTAAAAATCACAAAAAAATTCACATAGCATTTAGAAACATTTAGGAACATTGTCCAACTCTCAAACCAAATTTCTTTTTTGTTCTTGATGCCTTTGGATCATTTTCATTGGATTTAATTTCATTTTAAGGCAATATTTTGTTTCAAACTTCAAAAATTTCTTTCTGCCTAACCTTTGAGGGTTGAATGATGATTCTTCTTGCTTTGCACTCTTCATAGCATGTAGTTTATAGGATAAATTTGATTTGAATTGATCTTGCATTTTCAATTTGTTTTGCATTTTTTCTTGACAAGGTACCTTAAAACCCTAGCAATATTAGGAAATTCATAACTTACAATAGGTTAAGGGTTGGATCCTCTCCTTTGGGAAATGAACTTGTATAGGCTTAGGGTATCTTTGATTGCATTTTCAAATTTTTATCATGTCATTTGCTTCTGGTTTTGGATTTTTGCTTTGTATGATGCATGTAACCCTAATTTGTGCCTTCCTTTGCATCCATTTCTCATTTGCTTGCATCCATTGACTTGCCATGACATTTTGTGCATTCACTTGATTCATAAGACATCTTAGGACATATTAGAATCATGTTTGATCATTGCATCTTTCATTTGCCATGTTGTATGTCCATTGCACTTCATAAACTTTTCATCTACATTCATGTTTCAATGCATGCTTCATTTGCATCCATGTGCTTGTATGATCATTCTCATGCCTTGCCTCATGTTTGCATCATCTCTTAGCATCATTAACATCATGTAAATGCTTCTGATTTTGGTTTGCATCATGACATTGCACCTCATTTGCATTGCATTTCATTTTTCTTATGATAACATTTCAGGTGGTAAGTTGTCTGAGAAGTGAATTTGCCTTCACTTCTCACCTCTCTTGCATCTTTGATGCATCTTATCTTGTGTATTGGATTGAGCTTGCTCATTCTTGTTCAACTTACCTTCTTTCTTCAAGCAACTTGTCTTCTTAAATGAAGCAAGTTGTTTTGCTTCTCTTTGCTCCTTTCATCTGCTTCGTTCCTGGTGGTTCCTCTGAAGATCTTCTTGCAAACCTCACTAGCCCTAGGAACAACCAAGCATGATAATAATTAGGGTTTGATTAGTCCCCCATTTAGCTTTTTACCTTTGTGTCATCTTTGTGTCTTCTCTTCTCATCTCTTAATCAGGGACTAAACCCCTAAGGCTTTAAGGCTTTGTGATTAGGGTTATACCTGCATCCTTCTATTAGGATGGAGTGTATAACTTTAATCCTAAGTGTTAAACCCTTAATTTGTTTAAATCCTTTAATCAATCCACTTAATAATCACTAAGACATCAAGCTTGTAACTTGGGCCTTGCATTAGGGTTCTAATTCTTCCTTAATTGGTTAAGAAGGACTAACCCTAGTGTTAATGGACAAGTCCCCCTCAAGTTGTCTTACAAACCATAAAATCCATATCTTAATCTTACCATTAATTAAAATCCACTTTAATAAAGGCTTTGTTTTGTCATGAGGTTAATCCCTAATCATGGATTAAGTTGAGGTATCTTCCTCAGCTTAAATGTTCTCATCTATTATCCTTCTATTATGATGGTGTAATGGGTCCATTAAATCCTTGATTATGGCTTAAACTCATTACTCAACACTAAACAAAAACTCCAAAAAACCATTTAAATAATTACAAGTAGGTTGATGATCTTAATCCGACATCATGGTGATTAAGTGTGAGGTGTTTATCTCATACTTAAGGTATTCTCATTACCCCTAATCAGAGGGAAGATGTGATGAGTTTACTAACCCCTTGGTTTAGGCTTAAGCTCATTAATTTATGACAAACTTTCAAAAGCAATAAAAAATTGAAAACATCAAAAACAAACAATAATCGTCTCCTCCGGGATTCTTTTCTTACCTCATTCACTCACAAACGAGAACTTGCTTCTTCCGTATAATGCAAGACAGTTTGCACCTGAGCCAGACAGGTCATACACTTAAGCATAGACAAGTAAGCAGTTCACAAGTCAATTTACCTTTCAGTCTCTTTGAGTCGAACTACGGTGTTCTGACTTCCTCATTGCACGAGAGGATACGTAGGCATAACTTAACAGTTATCAAACAAAAGTCTTTGTATATTCCCCCTCTTCCCAGCCTCATTCTTCAAGCCTCATAGTCTTGAGCCTTTCACTTATGTCCTTACACTGACACTTCACTTATATACACTTCACACTTCTTTTACACTGACACTTGCATTCTTTTCCAGCTTTGATACACAAATAGCACTGACACTACCCCTTTAAAACACAAATCTTTTAAGCGTGGATCCCGTCGAGTACGGCGGACAATATGGGTGCTAATACCTTCCCAGGTTGTAACCAACCCCCTTTCTCAGTCTCTCTGGTTCGCAACCGTCTTATCCATATCTTTTCTTAGGTTTATGCAGCATTACCTTTCCTTCGGGATAAAAATGCCTAGCTGGCGACTCTATTCATTTCCTTCCTCTTTCGTCGACCGTTCGCGTCTGTACCCTATTTGACTTAGCCTTATTTAGCGGGAGCGACACAAGTCACCTATTGTTAGTTGGTTCAGAGGTATCTGGCACTGAACTTGGTAGGGCGGATTACGATCCGATCCCCCGCAACTACAATTAGGTCAAATAAAACAGGTTTACACATGCTTATGTGCCAGAAACCTTATGTTATGGATCAGAATCACTAACCGGTCACTCTACTATGAAACATGTACGGATAACGGGCTTAATGTGATTACGCTTGACTGAAAAGGACACAAAAAGATGAGAAGATAGGCCTAGGTATTGTGGGATGACATGGAGTGGTTAATATAGGATTGAGGTTTGTGTTTGTGTTACTATGGTACCCTTGGTTCACTTAGTTAGTACCTGTCACTACATCCTGACTTGAACTTAGAAGCCCTTTAGCCCAAAGACACGTGTTGACACCATATTTTCTTGAGCTTTAATGTTTGCTTTAGGACAAGCAAAGGTCTAAGTGTGGGAGAATTTGATCACACTAAAATTCACCGTATTTCTGACTCCGATTTCGCATGCATTCTTAGCTTTTATTGTTATTTTGTTATTGTAAACACCCCAAATTTGCCCTCACTCATTTCACCATGGCTTGTGATCTTTTCATATGCATAATTCAATCATACCATTCTCATATTGCATTTTTGCTTCACTGCATTGCTCCTAAGTCATCTGCATCTAGGGTTTGTGATCTGAGCCATCCAGGAGCTACTTGAGCCACTCCAAAGGTCATCAATCACTTAAAAGGGGTCCATGTATGTTCAAGCATCATATTATATCCTCACAAAGTCAAGGAAGTCAAATAATCACAAGAACTGAGAATGGCATGGAAGCAGAGCCAGGTTTAACTGCACAAATGACCTAGAATTAGGGTTTTGGTTTCAAAGGCCATAACCCCAAATTTTTTGGTCATTCTTGTTTCTATTGGTCTCTATATGTTATAAGGATCATGCATATCAAGTTTCATGAAGAAATTCCATGGGGAGGTAATCTAATCAAGAGTTGACTTCTTGAGCAAGTCAGTGCAAAATCAGGGCATCTGAGGCCCCCAATGACCCAACCAAAGGGTGTTCTTCATCATTTTGATTGTGTATGATCTTTATTTGATTATAGAAGATACTAGAAGTTCATGAAATTGAAGAATTTCAAGCCATTTGCAAAGTTTCCATTTTGGGAAAGTGACTTGTAATGGAAACTTGCCATTTTGGGAAACTTTTTCAACCCTTTCTTTTTTATTCAAAAATGCTTCAAATGAGAAAACTTTGGTCATGAAAGTTGTAGAATGGATCATTCCCTTTTCAAAAAGTACAAGAACTTGTCCTAATTCATTTTGGATCAAAAGTTATGGCTTGTCAAAGTTGGGAAAAATCACATAAATTTATGTTTTACACCAAAGAGGCAAATTGCATAATGGTATGGTAAGGCATTCTAAAGGCTTCAAATGTGTAAATACACTTCACAACATGTCAAGTGGACCTCTAAGGATCAGAATGGTGCTTTGAATCATTCCATTTCATGCCTTAAACTTGAAGAATTTCCAAAAGGGGCAAAGTTGTACCAATTTGCAAAATGGATCAAAGCTTCTCATCCACTTGCCTCAGTTCACAAAATTTGATCCACAAGCATTCCATGATCTCAGCTGAACCAAGCCATGCCCCTAAACCAGCCTGCCATGACCCATACCTCAAGTACACCAACTTTTGACATTTTGGCAACTTGCCCATACCAATCAGCATAGGCCAGCACCCACTCTCTGACCTATCACACTTCTTTATGTGGATCAAATGCAAGAAAAAGCACATAACAACTAAGCCTGAAACTCCAAGAACACAGCACACTCAAAAATCCCCAAATTTGCAAAAGCTTTCGAATCCCTTGGTTCAGTCATCAAACCTTCAAACTTTTTCCACCATTCAACTCCACAAACCTCACTGATCATTTCCCACCCTCCATTTTGCCCTAAAACCTCCATAATCAAAAACACGATTTCAACATTTCATGAACTGAGATTCTGCAAACTCTCTCTAGAGGCCATTTAAACTCCGGCTAAGCATCACAAACACTTGGGGGGAATCATTGGAGTGGATTTGAAGCAAAGAACTGGCCAGAAAGTCCCTATTTCGAAAGCTCAAGCTCAGGTAGCCATGGCATTTATTTTTCCAGAACTCTTATTTTTTGTTATAGAATGATTCTACATGTCTCACTGATCACCATGATGTTTTTATTTTTAAGAATAGTTGAGTATTAAGCATGTAGTGATCTTCTGAAATTTCTGCCATTTTTTCCGTTTTGCTTCGATTCATGATTTTGAGTTTGAATAAATGAGTTTTGATGTTTGATTCTTGCTGGGGTTGAGGAGAGGATCATTTATGGAGCTTTAGGGGTCTTGGGGTTGCGTATTGAGGGAGATGGGGTGAAGAGCTTGCCGGAGAAGATGACCGGAACACTGTTCCGGTCATCTGAAAGTAATTAGGGTTTTGGATTAGGGCTTAATCATAATTACGTGAGTTTGAATTCTGGCCATCCATTAGCGCGCGCAGTCAACTCCCGCCCCCTGGAATTTGAATCCTGGCCTTCAGATCATTTGACTTTCTCATTTTTCATTTAAATTCATTTTATTTTCATTTGTTTTATATTTAATTTGTACGAATTTTTAAAAATAGCTAAAATCATTTAAAAATTATGAAACTTTTTGCCAAGGGTTTCATGAATTTTCAGAACACAAAAATATTTTTATTTTTATTTTTTGCATTAAAAAATATTTTTAAATTATTTAAATGATTATTTTTAATTAGTTAAAGAAAATTAATTAATTAAAAATACATTTAAGTATTTAAAAATCACAAAAAAATTCACATAGCATTTAGAAACATTTAGGAACATTGTCCAACTCTCAAACCAAATTTCTTTTTTGTTCTTGATGCCTTTGGATCATTTTCATTGGATTTAATTTCATTTTAAGGCAATATTTTGTTTCAAACTTCAAAAATTTCTTTCTGCCTAACCTTTGAGGGTTGAATGATGATTCTTCTTGCTTTGCACTCTTCATAGCATGTAGTTTATAGGATAAATTTGATTTGAATTGATCTTGCATTTTCAATTTGTTTTGCATTTTTTCTTGACAAGGTACCTTAAAACCCTAGCAATATTAGGAAATTCATAACTTACAATAGGTTAAGGGTTGGATCCTCTCCTTTGGGAAATGAACTTGTATAGGCTTAGGGTATCTTTGATTGCATTTTCAAATTTTTATCATGTCATTTGCTTCTGGTTTTGGATTTTTGCTTTGTATGATGCATGTAACCCTAATTTGTGCCTTCCTTTGCATCCATTTCTCATTTGCTTGCATCCATTGACTTGCCATGACATTTTGTGCATTCACTTGATTCATAAGACATCTTAGGACATATTAGAATCATGTTTGATCATTGCATCTTTCATTTGCCATGTTGTATGTCCATTGCACTTCATAAACTTTTCATCTACATTCATGTTTCAATGCATGCTTCATTTGCATCCATGTGCTTGTATGATCATTCTCATGCCTTGCCTCATGTTTGCATCATCTCTTAGCATCATTAACATCATGTAAATGCTTCTGATTTTGGTTTGCATCATGACATTGCACCTCATTTGCATTGCATTTCATTTTTCTTATGATAACATTTCAGGTGGTAAGTTGTCTGAGAAGTGAATTTGCCTTCACTTCTCACCTCTCTTGCATCTTTGATGCATCTTATCTTGTGTATTGGATTGAGCTTGCTCATTCTTGTTCAACTTACCTTCTTTCTTCAAGCAACTTGTCTTCTTAAATGAAGCAAGTTGTTTTGCTTCTCTTTGCTCCTTTCATCTGCTTCGTTCCTGGTGGTTCCTCTGAAGATCTTCTTGCAAACCTCACTAGCCCTAGGAACAACCAAGCATGATAATAATTAGGGTTTGATTAGTCCCCCATTTAGCTTTTTACCTTTGTGTCATCTTTGTGTCTTCTCTTCTCATCTCTTAATCAGGGACTAAACCCCTAAGGCTTTAAGGCTTTGTGATTAGGGTTATACCTGCATCCTTCTATTAGGATGGAGTGTATAACTTTAATCCTAAGTGTTAAACCCTTAATTTGTTTAAATCCTTTAATCAATCCACTTAATAATCACTAAGACATCAAGCTTGTAACTTGGGCCTTGCATTAGGGTTCTAATTCTTCCTTAATTGGTTAAGAAGGACTAACCCTAGTGTTAATGGACAAGTCCCCCTCAAGTTGTCTTACAAACCATAAAATCCATTTCTTAATCTTACCATTAATTAAAATCCACTTTAATAAAGGCTTTGTTTTGTCATGAGGTTAATCCCTAATCATGGATTAAGTTGAGGTATCTTCCTCAGCTTAAATGTTCTCATCTATTATCCTTCTATTATGATGGTGTAATGGGTCCATTAAATCCTTGATTATGGCTTAAACTCATTACTCAACACTAAACAAAAACTCCAAAAAACCATTTAAATAATTACAAGTAGGTTGATGATCTTAATCCGACATCATGGTGATTAAGTGTGAGGTGTTTATCTCATACTTAAGGTATTCTCATTACCCCTAATCAGAGGGAAGATGTGATGAGTTTACTAACCCCTTGGTTTAGGCTTAAGCTCATTAATTTATGACAAACTTTCAAAAGCAATAAAAAATTGAAAACATCAAAAACAAACAATAATCGTCTCCTCCGGGATTCTTTTCTTACCTCATTCACTCACAAACGAGAACTTGCTTCTTCCGTATAATGCAAGACAGTTTGCACCTGAGCCAGACAGGTCATACACTTAAGCATAGACAAGTAAGCAGTTCACAAGTCAATTTACCTTTCAGTCTCTTTGAGTCGAACTACGGTGTTCTGACTTCCTCATTGCACGAGAGGATACGTAGGCATAACTTAACAGTTATCAAACAAAAGTCTTTGTATATTCCCCCTCTTCCCAGCCTCATTCTTCAAGCCTCATAGTCTTGAGCCTTTCACTTATGTCCTTACACTGACACTTCACTTATATACACTTCACACTTCTTTTACACTGACACTTGCATTCTTTTCCAGCTTTGATACACAAATAGCACTGACACTACCCCTTTAAAACACAAATCTTTTAAGCGTGGATCCCGTCGAGTACGGCGGACAATATGGGTGCTAATACCTTCCCAGGTTGTAACCAACCCCCTTTCTCAGTCTCTCTGGTTCGCAACCGTCTTATCCATATCTTTTCTTAGGTTTATGCAGCATTACCTTTCCTTCGGGATAAAAATGCCTAGCTGGCGACTCTATTCATTTCCTTCCTCTTTCGTCGACCGTTCGCGTCTGTACCCTATTTGACTTAGCCTTATTTAGCGGGAGCGACACAAGTCACCTATTGTTAGTTGGTTCAGAGGTATCTGGCACTGAACTTGGTAGGGCGGATTACGATCCGATCCCCCGCAACTACAATTAGGTCAAATAAAACAGGTTTACACATGCTTATGTGCCAGAAACCTTATGTTATGGATCAGAATCACTAACCGGTCACTCTACTATGAAACATGTACGGATAACGGGCTTAATGTGATTACGCTTGACTGAAAAGGACACAAAAAGATGAGAAGATAGGCCTAGGTATTGTGGGATGACATGGAGTGGTTAATATAGGATTGAGGTTTATGTTTGTGTTACTATGGTACCCTTGGTTCACTTAGTTAGTACCTGTCACTACATCCTGACTTGAACTTAGAAGCCCTTTAGCCCAAAGACACGTGTTGACACCATATTTTCTTGAGCTTTAATGTTTGCTTTAGGACAAGCAAAGGTCTAAGTGTGGGAGAATTTGATCACACTAAAATTCACCGTATTTCTGACTCCGATTTCGCATGCATTCTTAGCTTTTATTGTTATTTTGTTATTGTAAACACCCCAAATTTGCCCTCACTCATTTCACCATGGCTTGTGATCTTTTCATATGCATAATTCAATCATACCATTCTCATATTGCATTTTTGCTTCACTGCATTGCTCCTAAGTCATCTGCATCTAGGGTTTGTGATCTGAGCCATCCAGGAGCTACTTGAGCCACTCCAAAGGTCATCAATCACTTAAAAGGGGTCCATGTATGTTCAAGCATCATATTATATCCTCACAAAGTCAAGGAAGTCAAATAATCACAAGAACTGAGAATGGCATGGAAGCAGAGCCAGGTTTAACTGCACAAATGACCTAGAATTAGGGTTTTGGTTTCAAAGGCCATAACCCCAAATTTTTTGGTCATTCTTGTTTCTATTGGTCTCTATATGTTATAAGGATCATGCATATCAAGTTTCATGAAGAAATTCCATGGGGAGGTAATCTAATCAAGAGTTGACTTCTTGAGCAAGTCAGTGCAAAATCAGGGCATCTGAGGCCCCCAATGACCCAACCAAAGGGTGTTCTTCATCATTTTGATTGTGTATGATCTTTATTTGATTATAGAAGATACTAGAAGTTCATGAAATTGAAGAATTTCAAGCCATTTGCAAAGTTTCCATTTTGGGAAAGTGACTTGTAATGGAAACTTGCCATTTTGGGAAACTTTTTCAACCCTTTCTTTTTTATTCAAAAATGCTTCAAATGAGAAAACTTTGGTCATGAAAGTTGTAGAATGGATCATTCCCTTTTCAAAAAGTACAAGAACTTGTCCTAATTCATTTTGGATCAAAAGTTATGGCTTGTCAAAGTTGGGAAAAATCACATAAATTTATGTTTTACACCAAAGAGGCAAATTGCATAATGGTATGGTAAGGCATTCTAAAGGCTTCAAATGTGTAAATACACTTCACAACATGTCAAGTGGACCTCTAAGGATCAGAATGGTGCTTTGAATCATTCCATTTCATGCCTTAAACTTGAAGAATTTCCAAAAGGGGCAAAGTTGTACCAATTTGCAAAATGGATCAAAGCTTCTCATCCACTTGCCTCAGTTCACAAAATTTGATCCACAAGCATTCCATGATCTCAGCTGAACCAAGCCATGCCCCTAAACCAGCCTGCCATGACCCATACCTCAAGTACACCAACTTTTGACATTTTGGCAACTTGCCCATACCAATCAGCATAGGCCAGCACCCACTCTCTGACCTATCACACTTCTTTATGTGGATCAAATGCAAGAAAAAGCACATAACAACTAAGCCTGAAACTCCAAGAACACAGCACACTCAAAAATCCCCAAATTTGCAAAAGCTTTCGAATCCCTTGGTTCAGTCATCAAACCTTCAAACTTTTTCCACCATTCAACTCCACAAACCTCACTGATCATTTCCCACCCTCCATTTTGCCCTAAAACCTCCATAATCAAAAACACGATTTCAACATTTCATGAACTGAGATTCTGCAAACTCTCTCTAGAGGCCATTTAAACTCCGGCTAAGCATCACAAACACTTGGGGGGAATCATTGGAGTGGATTTGAAGCAAAGAACTGGCCAGAAAGTCCCTATTTCGAAAGCTCAAGCTCAGGTAGCCATGGCATTTATTTTTCCAGAACTCTTATTTTTTGTTATAGAATGATTCTACATGTCTCACTGATCACCATGATGTTTTTATTTTTAAGAATAGTTGAGTATTAAGCATGTAGTGATCTTCTGAAATTTCTGCCATTTTTTCCGTTTTGCTTCGATTCATGATTTTGAGTTTGAATAAATGAGTTTTGATGTTTGATTCTTGCTGGGGTTGAGGAGAGGATCATTTATGGAGCTTTAGGGGTCTTGGGGTTGCGTATTGAGGGAGATGGGGTGAAGAGCTTGCCGGAGAAGATGACCGGAACACTGTTCCGGTCATCTGAAAGTAATTAGGGTTTTGGATTAGGGCTTAATCATAATTACGTGAGTTTGAATTCTGGCCGTCCATTAGCGCGCGCAGTCAACTCCCGCCCCCTGGAATTTGAATCCTGGCCTTCAGATCATTTGACTTTCTCATTTTTCATTTAAATTCATTTTATTTTCATTTGTTTTATATTTAATTTGTACGAATTTTTAAAAATAGCTAAAATCATTTAAAAATTATGAAACTTTTTGCCAAGGGTTTCATGAATTTTCAGAACACAAAAATATTTTTATTTTTATTTTTTGCATTAAAAAATATTTTTAAATTATTTAAATGATTATTTTTAATTAGTTAATGAAAATTAATTAATTAAAAATACATTTAAGTATTTAAAAATCACAAAAAAATTCACATAGCATTTAGAAACATTTAGGAACATTGTCCAACTCTCAAACCAAATTTCTTTTTTGTTCTTGATGCCTTTGGATCATTTTCATTGGATTTAATTTCATTTTAAGGCAATATTTTGTTTCAAACTTCAAAAATTTCTTTCTGCCTAACCTTTGAGAGTTGGATGATGATCCTTCTTGCATTGCACTCTTCATAGCATGTAGTTTATAGGATAAATTTGGTTTGATTTGATCTTGCATTTTCAATTTGTTTTGCATTTTTCTTGATAAGGTACCTTAAAACCCTAGCAATCTTAGGAAATTCACAACTTTCACTAGGTTAAGAATTGGATCCCCTCCTTTGGGCAGTGAGTTTGTATAGGTTTAGGGTATCCTTGATTGCATTTTCAAATTTTTATCATGTCATTTGCTTCTGGTTTTGGATTTTTGCTTTGCATGATGCATGTAACCCTAATTTGTGCCTTCCTTTGCATCCATTTCTCATTTGCTTGCATCCATTGACTTTCCATGACATTTTGTGCATTCATTTGATTCATGATACATCTTGGGACATATTAGAATCATGTTTGATCATTGCATCTTTCATTTGCCATGTTGTATGTCCATAATATTTCATAACTTTTCATGTACATTCATGGTGCAATGCATGCCTCATTTGCATCCTTATGCTTGTTTGATCATTCTCATGCCTTGCCTCATGTTTGTATCATCTCTTAGCATCATTAACATCATACTTATACTTCTGGTTTTGGTTTGCATCATGGCATTGCATCTCATTTGCATTGCATTTCATTTCTTTTGGCTAACTTTTCAGGTGGTAAGTTGTTTGAGAAGTGAATTTGCCTTCACTTCTCACAATCTCTTTTCATCTCTCTCTTACTTTCTTTGCTGCATTTTTATGTGTATTAGAGTGAGCTTGCTCATTCATGTTCATCTCTTACCTTCTTTCTCCAAGCAACTTGTCTTCTTAAGTGAAGCAAGTTGTTTTGCTTCTTTTTGCTTCTTCCTCCTTTTCATCTGTTTCCTTCCTGGTGGTTTCTCTGAAGATCTTTCTCCCTTAAGCCTCATTAACCCTAGGAATGACCAAGCATGATAATAATTAGGGTTTGATTAGTCCCCCACTTAGCTTTTACCTTTGTGTCATCTTTGAGTCTTCTCTTCTCATCTCATAATCAAGGACTAAACCCTAAAGGTTTTAAGGCTTTGTGATTAGGATTATGCCTGCATCCTTCTATTAGGATGGAGTGTATAACTTTAATCCTAAGTGTTAAACCCTTAATGTGTTTAAATCCTTTAATCAATCCACTTAATAATCACCAAGACATCAAGCTTGCAACTTGGGCCTTGCATTAGGGTTCTAATTCTTCCTTAATTGGTTAAGAAGGACTAACCCTAGTGTTAATGGACAAGTCCCCCTCAAGTTGTCTTACAAACCATAAAAATCACTTCTTCATATTATCATTAACTAAAATCCATCTAATAAAGGCTTTGTTTTGTCATGAGGTTAATCCCTAATCATGGATTAAGTTGAGGAGTCTTTCTCAACTTAAGTGTTCTCATCTATTATCCTTCTATTAGGATGGTGTAATGAGTCCATTAAATCCTTGATTATGGCTTAATCTCATTACTCAACACTAAACAAAAACAACAAAAACATCTAATTAATTACAAATAGGTTAATGATCTTAATCCTACATCAGGGTGATCAAGTGTGAGATGCTGACTTCACACTTGATGTATTCTCATTACCCCTAATCAGAGGGAGGATGTGATGAGTTTACTAACCCCTTGGTTTAGGCTTAAGCTCATTTTCTTATGACAAACCTCAAAATCAATAAAAGATTGAAAACACAAAAAACAAACAATAATCGTCTCCTTCGGGATTCTTTTCTCATCTCATTCACTCACAAACGAGAACTTGCTTCTTCCGTCTAATGCAAGACAGTTTGCACCTGAGCCAGACAGGTCATACACTTGAGCATAGACAAGTAAGCAGTTCACAAGTCAATTCATCTTTCAGTCTCTTTGGGTCGAACTACGGTGTTCTGACTTCTTCATTGCACGAGAGGATATGTAGGCATAACTTAACGGTTATCGAACAAAAGTCTCTGTATATTCCCCCTCTTCCAGCATTATTCTCCAGGCCTCATAGTCATGAGCATTTCACTCCTGTTCTTACACTGACACTTCATTTTTACACCTCACTTTTCTTTTTACACCGACACTTGCATTCTTTCCAGCTTTGATACACAAATTGCACTGATACTACCCCTTTAAAACACAAATCTTTTAAGCGTGGATCCCGTCGAGTACGGCGGACAATCTGGGTGCTAATACCTTCCCAAGTTGTAACCAACCCCCTTTCTCAGTCTCTCTGGTTCGCAACCGTCTTATCCATCTTTTCCTAGGTTTATGCAGCATTACCTTTCCTTCGGGATAAAAATGCCTAGCTGGCGACTCTATTCATTCATTTCCTCCTTTCGCCGACCGTTCGCGTCTGTACCCCTTCTGACCCAGGTGTCATTTGGTGGGAGCGACAGTTATGTTATTACTTTGTTTTCCTTTGTTTTCAGGTTTTTTACATAATCGGGGCTTGAATCGAGAAAAGGAGCGAAAAAGGAGTGGAAACGGATGAAAACCTAGAAATTCAGCGTTTTACACTTACGGCACCCACCGTGGCGGGCGCCATGGGGTCAGCCATGACGTGGCCACGTCTCAAGACCACTCCACAACTGCCAAGACCCACGATCCCCACTCTTCCATTCCCTGTTAGCACCATGGCGGGCACCATAGGCCTGTGGCGGGCGCCACAAGGCAAAAAGCAGTTCCCTCCACTTTTTAGTGGAGGGGGCAGCCTGGTCTTTTCCTGCATTTAGTTTTCCTATAAATAGGACTTTAGATTTTCGTTTTTCTTCATCCAAACTTAGATTTCTCTAGGCATATATCAGTTTTAAAGCAATTACCATTCCACATCGGGGTGTTACTGCAATCGAGTGATCGAGTCTGTAATCTGTCTGTGTGATCGAGTTTTGGAGCACTCTGGAGGAAGTTAATCCTGCCGCCATTTTAATTCCAGTTCGGATTTTACTTTTCTGCATTGCCTTACTTTTATTTATTTCTCGCACTGCTTTACTTTCTTTATTATCCGCACTCGCACTTTATTTTATTTATTTCCTGCACTCGCACTACTTTTATTTATTTTCCGCACTCGCTTTTAAATACCTTTATTTTCCGTACTCGCACTACTTTTATTTACTTTCCGCACTCGCACTACTTTTATTTACTTTCCGCACTCGTACTACTTTTATTTACTTTCCGCACTCGCACTAAATTACTTTTATGAAAAATTATAAAAAGAACGTTTACTTCACCATGTCTAACTAATTCTATAAAGGTTAGAATGTAAGGACCGTAATTAAACCAGTAATCAGTATAATTGTTCGTGGAAACAATTGAGGGCTATTTTATCTTTCAATTCAAGTAATTGTTTTTAACTATTTCAAAAACAGCCAAAAGCACTTTGTCTAGTTCATTAGGAGTTTTTAGATTAAAAAGAAAACAGATTTTAAAATGATTTTCGGACGCGTTAGGAAGTTTAGAGTCTGGTTCGTGAGAACCTCTTTTTGCTAAGAAATCCAAGTTAAAATACTTTTCAACTTAGTTAAGATACTATATTTCTTAAAAATAGGTTTATTACTCTAACGCAGTACGCACCTTTTTATCCGTGACAATAGGAGGGGTTGATTAGAGAGTACAACTCGGTTCTGAATACACGAAAGCGACAGTTCCTGTTAAATTAGTTCTTTTCAAAGGAGAAAACATTGCCCATAAGTAGTTCCATTAACAAGTACTGGATTATCCATTGATTACGTGAATTACATTCGAGCCTGTCTTTGTTTATTGTTTAAAACTATTATTTTATTTACCATTGCACCCTTCTTAAAACCCCTATATTTAGTTGCCTTAGATACACACCATAACAATAGGTACGATAGATTGACACTTGGTCTCTGTGGATTCAAAAATCTTTTATATTACTCTGACGTGTTTGTACACTTGCGAAAAACACGCATCAACCCTCTATCCTTGCACATAAACGTCTGTGTCGTAATGCCATGGAACAACCCTCTCATTAAAATAAGGTACAAGCCCTGGAACAATGATCGTTACCGAACTCACCTTATGGGGTACAAAGATGGTGACAAGTTTCGGCCTGGGCGGCACCGGAAATTCAGTAGGCATGAAGTATATTGTCACAGTTGAAACATCGTTGCTTTTGTTGTTCACCTTATCGAATTGCAAGGAACCTTCATCCATTAAACTTTGTATTCTTGTTCTCAACTTATGACAGCCAATATCCCAAATCAAATAATATTCACAGTCATCATCGCACTCGGGGAACACCTGCCCCTTTAATAAACGACTTTTCACAACCAATAGTGGTGTCTTAACATCAATTACACCAGTAATCAAGTTTAACTCTCCTCCGTCTTCTACGGCATTCACTCTCGCACTACCATGATTTGGCATTGGGTTAGTAGTGACATTCGGAGGTGGGAAAAATTTATAGCTTTGGAATCAATCAAGTCATGCACCTTCCTTTGCAAAGCTCTAAACTTCTCGGTTGTGTTCCCCGGATCACCCGAGTGGAACGCACAACGAGCATTTGCATCGTACCCCGGTGGTGGATTACCCTCTGGTGGCGCCAGTGTCCTGAGTTGTACCATATTTAATTCTAATAGCCTTTGCAACAGAGCCCTATGTCGCTCCCCGGATTTCCATCCTGGTACAAACGCGAAAGTGGCGCGGAAGAAGAATAGAGTCGCCAGCCAGGCATTTTTATCCCGAAGAAAGGGAATGGTAATGCTGCACAAACCAGAAGAAAGAAGAGGAAGAACACGGGTCCTGCGAACCAAAGATACTAAGTTCGGGAGTCGGTTACGACCTGGGAAGGTATTAGCACCCAGATCGTCCGCCGTACCCGACGGGATCTACGCTTGCAAAAGAAAATGTTTCAAAGGGTGAGGGTATGAAAACTGCAGCAAAAGAAATGAAAATGAACTGGAAAAGAAACTGAAAAAAGAAACTGAAATGAGAAAACAAAGAGAAAAAACGTAGGGAAAATAAAGATTGTGCTCGAACGGGCCCTACCCCGCTGCCTACGTACCTCATCAGGATAATGAGGATCAGAGACGCCGTAGTTCCCCTAACTAGGGGTAACAAAGGGAAATTACTTGTGAATTAAAGGCTTGAACTGCCTATGCCATTGCTCAGGTGTTGCAGGCTCGGACGACGAGTGCGTTACCGTCTTGCAAAATGACAAGTAGGAGCAAGTTCGCGTACGGAGCGAAAGAGATGAGAAAAGAATTCCCGAAGGAAAGACGCATATTGTTTGTTTGTGTTTTTTTAGAAAGCTTTTAGGAGTGTGTCACAAGGAAGTGAACTCAAGCTCTCTTCAATGGAATGTGCACTTGTCACTACATTCCAAGATGGAATAATAGAACAAGCACACTCAAGTAAGGAGAAGATCCCCAAAACTTGAACCCAAAGATTAGGGCTTAGGCTCACTAACTTGTTTACTTATTAAGTGCTTTTGGTTATTTACAGATGAAGAAGTGTTTTTTAGACTTTTCTTTTATGAAGAAGATACCTTGATCAGACTTGTGCATCACAAGGTAAACTTGTACTATCCCAAGATGGGAAGACTACAAGCATACCTCATGGAATAAGGCTATGGATCAATGCATCACTTCAAAGTTATTAGAGTGTTTTTTATGATTATGAGATGAGAAGAGAAAGAGAACCAAAGGAGCAAAAAGGAAAAACTAGGGGGAAGTTTCTATCCTAAGTTAGCATGCATGGAGTTCCTAGGGCTTGTGAGGTCTTTCTAACCTAAAAAGGATCTCAAGAGAAGAAGAAGATAAAAGGAGAGATGAGAAAGGCCTAAGCCCAACAAGAAGATGTTAGTCCATATAAACAATATGAGGAGAGATGAGAAATGGAGACGTGGAACTCAATTCCCACATCTCAAACTTACCATAGCCCCTGCAAGGTTAGTGTAATAACATAAAATCAAGGCATAAACCAACAAGTCAGAAGCTACTCAAGCATATAGGCATGTCAATGAGCTCACAAGATGATAAGCAAAGCAACACAAAATCATATTGAGATGATTGGAAATGAAACAAATGCAATGAAGGCATGCTTAACAATTAAAGAAATAAAGCACATAAAAGAGACCCAACACCAAGACTCAAAGAGATTCAAACCCTATCCTAAGACCAGGAGCAACCATAAACCTCTAAAGGACCCCAAAAGATGAAGAGAAGTTGGCACAAGTGCCCTTCTAAACTTAAAAGAGACTATAAGACTCAAAGGATGCAAAACAAAGCAAGGTGAGGAAGAAAATACCCAAGAAAAAGATCCAAGCACTTAAAAATTCTACCCAACCAGCCAAGCACTCTCCAAACACAAGGAAATGAGAATTCAAAAGGGTTTTCAAAAATACAGCACCAAACTAGGTCAATGAAGCTCAAGGATGCAAGGTATTACCATTTAGGGTTTTGAAAATTAAGGCACAAGTAACTCAAGCAAAATCCAGCAAGGAAGTTTGTGAAAACTCCAAGATAAATCATGAAAATAGTAGAGTGTCTTAGGATTTGAATGCAAAAAGAATGGGGTTCATAGCTTAAAGGATGAGAAAAATAGAAATTGGACAAGGCAGATTGGTCTATGAGAGTTCACAAGAAAGCAATGCTCAATGTTGAATTTATTTGGCCACGTGGGATGAAAATAAAAATCTGGAAAAATCATGATAAAAAACTAGATGAATCAAGGAGTGCATATGAATTTTTTTGGATTTTTTAGAGTTAAAGAAATATTTAAAATGAATTAAAAGCAAATGAAATAAATTGTTAAAGAAAAGAAATGAAAAATGAAACAAATGGGCCAAGGGGGGTGCAAAGAGTACACGCGCTAGTTCAAAAAAAACATGGGCCTTGCATGGGGGGTGCAGATAGCGCTGAGGGGTGCACCTTCTTCTTCGTGAAAAAAACCCTAAAACTCTCACCACCATTAATGAAACAAAACCCTAACCCTAACCCTATCTATACGAAATCTCAAACTAAGCCACGGCCGGCCATGAAAACTTCCAGAATGGACAAACCAACATCATTAAACAAGAATACATGCTTGGATTGGATCAAAACTCAAAGAAACTCAAGATATGAATGAAAATAAAATTGTCCATCAAACTTTAAATCAACATAACTTTGTAAATACTCAACCATTTCACAAACTACAAAGAGCATTGTAACCAGCACAACATGAGGATTCTAAAACACACAACCAAACACATTTCTATGAGATGCGAAATTTGAGCATACCTGAGGTGTTGTTCAAAATTTGAAGTCAAGAATGGTATAAAATGATGGCAAATGATCTCCTTATCCCCTTAGATGCAAAATAAATGCATCTAAGGCTTTGCAAACTTGTGAATCCAACAATATGCTTCCTTGTGCTTCAAAGCTCCTCAAATGGCCACTTGAACAAACTTCACTATAAATCTAGATCCATGGGTGCTTAATGATCCTTGAGATGAGAGGAGTATGAATATGGTCTTGGATTGAAGAAAGCTTGCCTAGATCAAAAGTTATGGCACAAAATGCAAATGTGCACAAGAAATGGGAAATGAATGATTCTTGAAGAATAATCCAAACAAATGGTATGGAAATGATCTATGAGTGATGAGGATCAAGAATCCAGCAAGAGTTTTGTGAATGGATTCTTGTAGCAAGAGTTTGTGGAGAATGAGAAATTTTGCATAAGAGATGAGAATGAGAGAATGAGTGTGTATTCTGGCTGCCTCTAACCCTAATTCTGATTGTTATGGAATATATAAGGCAATGCAAAAGGGTTAGAACAAATGCACGTGAGAGAGAGCTGATTTTTGTGAAAATGCAAATTTGGCCCAAGTGTGCCATAAGCATGACAAGATCATGATTTGATGGCCTCTCTTGCATGTGCATTCACCATCCCACCAATGATTCCCAGCAAATAATTTCAGCCCTTGGATGTAAGTTATCACACAATTGTCATGCCTTGTGCAAATTCAAGTGTAAAATGCAAGTTTTATGGAACTTTCTCATGTGCACGAATTTTGCCACTTTTCTTTGAGCCAAATGACCTAAATGAGATGCATTTTGATTGTGTAAACTTAATTTGGACATAGCATAGCAAACTATCCATTTTTGAGCCTTTGTGCAAATGGCTTGGCCTTGAAATTTTGAAATTTGCCCTAGAACAGCCACTTTTTCGAGGGACTTATAGAAAAATCTAGGAATCTCCAGAAAATGCTCTTGTACTTTTTAAAAATGGCAGCCCTTACTCTCCAAATTTCATGTTTACCTTTGGTCCATTTGAAGATTTTTTGATCAAGTTAAGGCCTTGTGAAGTTTTAGATCAAAATAGCCAAAAATAGTAACTTTTCCATGACCAACTTTGTGCACTTTTGCCAAAACCCCTCAAACCACCAAAATACTTGTACTTTGAGATCACCAAACATCTTATAACATTGAATAGACCTCATTTGGCCAAAAAAGTTGGGTTGGACCCTTTGGAATGGCACAGTTGACTTTTTCTGGGCCTAGTTGACTTTCTGCTTCATCTGCAAGTAACTGAGGCAAAGACTGACTTCCACTTGGAATTTTTCCATGAAACTTGACATGTACGAACCTCTTATCATATAGAAGACATTTCCCAAAAGAGTTGGCCAAAATTATGAGGTTAAGGCCCTTAAAACCAAAACCCTAATTTGGTCGCACTGTCTAGGAGCCTTGCATTGTCTTGAAACTTGTGATGATTAAGCAATCTTCTGAGCTTTTGCAAGTGAGATTGGCCTTGCCAAAAGAGTCTAGACTCATCATAGGCCTCTCACAAATCCATTGGAACCCTTGTCTTGGCTTAAATGGCCTTCAACACCTCCCCAGATGGCCATATGCCTCATGCTAGGGCTTGATGCTTATCATGCTTTATTTTTCTATGCTATAATGCCATATATATGATATGCTTATGATGTAAATGGTGTATTATGATGCTTAAAATGAAGAGGGCAAATTTGGGGTTCTACAGCTGCCCCTATTCAAGCAACTGTTGATTTGAAAAGGACGATTGCTTCCGCTTTCGGCCGTTCAAGATAAACTGTGGTTGAATACCCAAGAAAAACGGAAATTTGCACTCTGATGCAGAAAACAAGAAATGGGAAATAAACCCAATCCAATGACGTTGCCACTGAGCTGAGAGATGAGCAGACGAGCTCCTTCCAACGAAACCAAAGGTTCTGATGAAACATGAAACGGACGAGTCTTCGAGTGACCTGTGACGCCAGGTGCATAGAGCGGACGAGCCCTTAAGAATCTTCAAAGTAACCTGAGATAGACGAATCTCCTTCACTAATCCTTACGCAGATAAGTGGAATAAGACGGACGAGTCTTCTTCGGATAACCCTTACACAGGTTCCGGGAATGCATATAAGTCTGTGGGATAGACATGCAACTAGGATGGACGAATCCTCTTCACGAATCCTTACGCAGATAAGTGGAATAAGATGGACGAGTCTTCTTCGGATAACCCTTACGCAGGTTCCGGAAAATAGGATAGACGAACCCTCTTCACGAATCCTTACGCAGATAAGTGGAATAAGACGGACGAGTCTTCTTCGGATAACCCTTACGCAGGTTCCGGGAATGCACATAAGTCTGTGGGACAGACATGCAACTAGGATAGATGTATCCTCTTCACGAATCCTTACGCAGATAAGTGGCATAAGACGGACGAGTCTTCTTCGGATAACCCTTACGCAGGTTCCGGGAATTGTTTTGACGTCTTGATCCCACCGTCAGGATTTTCAACCTCTTCAATGCGGACGAGCATTGGAATGATCATCAAAGAAACATAGACGAGTGTCACAAGTCGACGATACGGACGAGTACCGGACGATGATCCAAGAAACACGGACGAGTGCTTCTGATAATGATACGGAAGAGTATCAACTTACTTCAGACGATCTTCAAAAGAAAATACCAAACACGGACGAGTGTCGGGGCGTGCAGACGAGCACTAGATAAGTAATAGGCACGGACGAGTGTCGAAGGATGCGGACGAGCAATCTTCAAAAGAGTAACAAGCATGTACGAGTGCTAAGAGATGCGGTCGAGCATCAAATAAAGATGCGAGTACGGACGAGTACTGGTGATTTTCTTGGGGATATGCCTCAAATAAAGAGGAATCTGCTGAGGAAAAGGCACGGACGAGTGTTGAAAGAGGATGAGCATCAAATAAAGATGCGAGCACAGACGAGTGCTAGTAGACATAGACTCTACTGGGGAAAGTGCACAGGCGAGTGCCACAAGGTGCTAATTCTTCTGGAGACTGCGGATGAGCAAACTGAATCATCAGATAAGTGTCTAAGAGTGCAAACAAACACTGAATAAGTATCAACACAAACAAAGGCTGATTATGTTGGGGAAGTAGACAATTCCACTCTGGCTGGGGAATGAAGTCCTGGCGACCTATGGGAGCAGATTCCGGCAACCTGCTGGGGACTCAAAACTTTTAACTCTGATGGAAACGAAGTGTTGGCAACCTGATGCTTGCCGGAGAGGCTTTCACTGGAAGAAAGACGACTCTGTGTGAGGTATACTTCGTTCAACTGCTTTGACCCTCTGCTAAGGATCTGATCACCCTGCTCTGACTCCACTGGGGAGAATTTCTTCTTGCTCTGCTAGGGAAATCCCTTGGAAATGAGAATCCCGATGACTCTGTGGGGAAGTGAAGTTATCTGCAACTCTGCTGGGCAAGGAGAACTTCTAGCGATTCCGTTGTAGATAATAAACTTCTGATAACTCCACTGGGGATGGGAGACTTCTACTAACCCCTGCTGGGGATTGACCCGACCTCTGGGGAGTGCAGGTGTTCAGATACCTGCTGAGAATAAGTCACTTGTAAACAGGCGCTCTGTCGGGGAAATACCTCTACTTGGAGAATAACCCTCTGCTGCTTGGGGATATGGTGATAACCTACAAATCCTGCAATAACAGAATACACACATATGCACAAAGATTGGTACGGCCCGATCTATTCATCTGCCGTCACCTGACACTCAAAGCGATGTTAAGTGTCTCTGCAATGTCATTTTTATCAGTTTGAAAAGCAACATGTTTCGCATGCAATGTTATTTGTCAAAAATTCAGGACATTTTTGCAAACAAAATAAACATAACATGGTGTTTGACTGAATATTCTTTTTATTGATTGGCCTCTGAATAGGAAAAATCTTACATCAGGAAGTAACCACCTGGAAAGATGTAACTACTGTAAAATTGAGAAAAGAAACTATCCTAATGGAAATGGCACGGTATTCCAAAGAGTTTCCTTCCTGCTATGACTGGCATATCCTCAAGACTTTCCGTTCCGTCTTCGGCCCTCTGAAGAGAATGAGGGGGTTGATCTCTACCCTTCTGATATGGTCAAGTTGTTTGAAGCGGTGATGTGGTTCAGATTACCCGGAGCGCAGTTGTTCGATTATTCCCTGATTTTGCGTGGATCGCCCTTTCGGGTTTTGAATCCATCGGGTTACCCTTTTTTGCCTGAGTTGTCCGATGTGGCTTTTCAACTCAGCGGGTGTACATTTTTTTTTTAATTTTTCCCTAATTTTTGCCCGAGCTTTTATTTTGTTTTTAGCTCGCCAGGATGCCCTTTTTTTTGCCTGGACCATAATTCTGTTTTTGTGTCCAGCGGGTCTTTTATGCGAAGTATTTTTTAACTGCGTCCGAGTTAACAGGGTATTGGAAGTCTTCGCCATCCATAGTGGTGAGCATCAGTGCTCCGCCTGAGAATACTTTCTTCACTATGAATGGTCCTTCATAATTTGGGGTCCACTTGCCCCTGTGATCTGAACTGGGAGGAATGATCCTCTTGAGTACAAGCTCACCTACTTGGTACTCCTGAGTACGTACTCGCTGATCGAAGGCTCGCTTCATTCTCCTTTGATAAAGCTGGCTATGACAGATAGCTGCTAATCTCTTTTCCTGAATTTGGCATAGTTGATCGTATCGAGCACGTACCCACTCAGCCTCATCAAGCTTGACATCCATCAGCACCCGTAGTGAAGGGATTTCCACTTCAACAGGCAAGACTGCCTCCATGCCGTAGACTAAAGAGAAGGAGGTTTCCCCAGTCGACGTCCTGACTGACGTTCGGTACCCATGTAACGCAAATGGTAGCATCTCATGCCAATCTTTGTAGGTGATAACCATTTTCTGTACAATCCTCTTGATATTCTTGTTAGCTGCCTCTACCGCACCATTCATCTTTGGTCAGTAAGGAGAGGAATTGTGATGTTGGATTTTGAAGTCCCGGCACAGTTCTGCCATCATCTTATTGTTCAGATTAGAACCATTATCAGTAATGATTCGCTTGGGCACTCCATATCTGCATATGATATCTCTTTTCAGGAACTTTGCTACCACCTGGCGAGTAACATTGGCATAAGACGCAGCTTCTACCCATTTGGTGAAGTAATCAATCGCGACCAAGATGAAGCGATCTCCGTTTGACGCTGTTGGTTCAATCTTGCCAATCATATCAATGCCCCACATGGCAAAGGGCCAGGGTGAAGACATCACATTCAGAGGATTTGGAGGCACATGCACTTTATCCGCATAAATCTGGCATTTATGACATTTTCTGGCATAGGCACAACAGTCTGCATCCATTGTGATCCAGTAATAGCCTGATCTTAGCAACTTTTTGGCCATTGCATGCCCTCCAGCATGGGTACCAAAGGATCCTTCGTGCACCTCGTGCATCAGAAAGTCTGCTTCTGCCCTATCAACGCATCTGAGAAGTATCATATCAAAGTTTCTCTTATACAGGGAACCATCAGTGTTCAGGAAGAAACTACCAGCTAGCCTTCTTAATGTCTTCTTATCATTGGAAGATGCCCCAGGTGGGTATGTTTGATCCTCCAAGAAGCATTTGATGTCATGGTACCAGGGCTTATCATCTTGGACAATGTTTGCTGTGAACACATATGCTGGCCTGTCAAGTCTAGATACTGCAATTCGGGGCACAAAGTTGGCAGCTTGCACTTTGATCATGGATGAAATGGTAGCCAGAGCATCTGCAAACTGATTTTCATCTCGAGGGATGTACTCAAGCTTGATTGTTGTGAAGAAAGTCAACAACCTCCTTGTGTAGTCCCGATAAGGTATCATATGATCTTGGTGCGTGTACCATTTGCCGTTGGTTTGATTAATTACCGGAGCTGAATCTCCGAACACAGTCAAAGTCTTGATCCTGAGGTCAATGGCTTCCTCAAGACCCATAATACAAGCTTCGTATTCTGCTTCGTTGTTAGTGCAATTAAAGGTGAGTTTTGCCAAGAAAGGCATGTGAACTCCCTTAGGTGTAATGAGTACTACACCAACACCACGACCATTCATATTAACAGCCCCATCAAACATCATAGTCCTTTCTTCTTCTGGGTCAGGCCCTTCAGTGTGAATAGGCTCTTCATGATCTTTTGCTTTTATGAACATGATGTCTTCATCAGGGAAGTTAAATCTCATAGGCTGGTAATCATCAATGGGTTGCTCAGCGAGATAATCAGACAATACACTGCCTTTGATAGGTTTTTGGGATGTGTACTGAATGTCATATTCTGTGAGAATCATTTGCCATCTTGCAACCCGTCCGGTAAGTGTTGGCTTCTCAAATATATACTTGACTGGATCCATCTTGGAGATCAACAAGGTAGTGTGGGTCAACATATACTGCCTTAGTCGGCGAGCAGCCCACGCTAAAGCACAACAAGTTTTCTCGAGCAGTGAATAACGTTGTTCACAGTCGGTAAACTTTTTGCTTAGGTAGTATATTGCATACTCTTTTCGACCAGACTCGTCATGCTGGCCCAACACACACCCCATTGACTTTTCTAATACTGTCAAGTACATGATCAGAGGTCTTCCTTCAACTGGAGGCATAAGGATCGGAGGCTCCTGTAAGTATTCCTTGATTTTTTCAAAAGCCTTCTGGCAGTCTTCATTCCACCTGACCGTTTGTTCTTTTCTTAATAGCTTGAACAAGGGCTCGCAGGTTGCTGTAAGATGAGATATGAACCTTGAAATGTAGTTCAATCTACCTAGGAACCCTCGAACTTCTTTCTCAGTTTTTGGTGCAGGCATTTCTTGAATGGCTTTAACTTTGTCAGGGTCAACTTCAATCCTTTTCTCACTTACAATAAATCCCAGCAGCTTACAAGATCGTACCCCGAATGTGCATTTGTTGGGGTTTAGCCTCAATTAGTACTTCCTCAGACGCTTGAATAACTTCAACAGATTTACTAGGTGGTCTTCTTCTGTGAGGGACTTGGCAATCATGTCATCCACATAACATTCGATTTCTTTATGGATCATGTCATGGAATAATGTTACCATAGCCCGTTGATAAGTAGCACCGGAATTCTTCAGGCCGAATGGCATCACCTTATAACAGAATGTGCCCCAGGGTGTGATGAAAGTTGTCTTCTCCATGTCTTCAAGTGACATTTTGATCTGATTGTATCCTGAAAATCCATCCATGAAGGAGAACACCGAGAACTGAGCCGTATTGTCGACCAATACGTCAATGTGAGGTAAAGGGAAATCATCTTTCGGGCTGGCTCTGTTCAGGTCCCGGTAATCTACACACATCCTTACCTTGCCATCTTTCTTTGGCACTGGAACAATGTTAGCTACCCACGGTGGGTAACTAGTCACGGCAAGGAACCCGGCGTCCCACTGTTTCTGTACCTCCTCTTTGATCTTCATCGCCATGTCAGGGCGAGTTCTTCTCAGCTTTTTCTTAACAGGAGGACAGTTTTCTTTTAACGGTAGTCGATGCACAACTATGTCTGTATCCAACCCTGGCATGTCCTGATATGACCAGGCAAAGATGTCAACATATTCACGCAACATTTCAATCAACCCCTTCTTAACTTCAGTCTGCAGGCTGGCACCTATCTTGATTTCCTTCTTAACCTCTTTTGTGCCGATGTTGATAACCTCGATTTCCTCCTGATGAGGCTGAATAGCTCTTTCCTCTTGCTTCAACAACCTGGCCAGTTCTTCAGGGAGTTCATCATCTTCTTCAACCTCTTCATCAGCTTGGTAGATTGGATTGTCGAAGTTATGCTCAGTCATAGCAGGAGAGTTGACAATGGAATCCGGTTGATCGACACTGCACAAGTGATGTGCTCATTCAGAATCTGTTTAGAGAAAACACACACCAAAAGCAAGAAAGAAAAACACATTGCCATTTTCTTTATTTGTGCAAAAAATTAAAATTGAAAGAAAAGGAACGATCTGATTGAAAAATGTCCTTTATTTATGACAAATAAATGCTTTCAAAACATGGAGGCCCATACAATGGATCCTTGTACCTTGGGCAGAGTACAGGATTTGACATGCAGTATGTAGAAAAATGACAAATAAACAATTACTTTGTGATCCAGGTGACTTCGATGATGTCTTCCGTAGACCAATTGGGCAACTCCTCTCCCGGTGCACACGGGCGGATCCAATTATCCATATCGCACTCGCTATCTCCGTCTTCACTGGTAGCACAGATATGGTTGCGGTCTAGCAACCCAGCACTAGTAAAGGTAATGGTCTTATTGTCTGATGAACGGACGAGCCCATCAGGCTGATACCCAAGCCCAAACTTGTCTTCCTTCTTTTCCAGCTCCAGTAGTCTGCCCCAGCCCTGGGCACTGCCTGATTGCACAACCTCCTTGGCCTGCTTGTAGGAGGTAATAGACGTACCTTCTTTATCTTCAGCCCTACTCAGAGGAGACAAGGAACTAACATTCACTGCTTCAAATGCCTGACACAGAGTTTCATGAATTTCACCATCCATCTCCACATATTTGAATGTAGATAGATGGCTCACAAATATGTCCTCTTCACCGCACACAGTCACAACTTGACCATCCGCTACGTACTTGAGCTTCTGGTGCAAGGTTGACGTCACAGCCCCTGCGGCATGAATCCAAGGTCGACCAAGTAGACAGCTATAAGCAGGTTGGATGTCCATCACGTAGAACGTACTCTTAAACACTTGCGACCCAACCTTGATTGGCAACTCAACCTCTCCAAAGACAGACCTCCGAGAACCGTCGAAAGCCTTTACCACCAAATCACTTGGCCTCAAAACAACCCCTTCCACATTGAGTTTCATTAATGCCTTCTTCGGCAAGACATTAAGAGATGACCCAGTATCAACCAGGACGTGAGACAGCACAGCCCCTTTGCATTCAATCGTGATGTGGAGATCCTTGTTATGATTCCTCCCTTCAGTAGTAAGGTCCCTATCAGTAAAGCCCAGACCATGGCTCGCATTTACACTTCCCACCACAGCTTCTAACTGATTCACGGTAATCTCCTGAGGAACATACGCCATCTGCAACACCTTCAGAAGGGCTTCTCTATGAGCTGGTGAGCACATCAGCAGCGACAAGATAGAGATTTTGGAGGGAGTTTGATTTAGCTGCTCGATTACCTTGTAGTCGCTCCTCTTAATAATCCTCATGAACTCCTCCATTTCCTTCTCGAAAGTACTTTGACCAGTAGCGGGAGTGGCATTATCGTCAGTTGCTATTTGTTTCCCTTTGGCTTTAGCAGAAGCCTCAGCCTCAGTGTCTCCTCTCAAAGTCTGGGGAGCGAATAAGCGACCACTCCTCGTGAAACCTCCACTTCCCCCAACATTCACTACAGCTGGGTCCATGGTTACTGTCTTATTTTCCACTTTTTGTCCTCCGACATACACTTCTGATCCGTAATGCCACGGAATAGCCTTCTCATCTGAATACGGAATAGGCCCAGGCACCGTGATGGTGACGGGACTTACTTCCGGGACATAAATAGTAACCGGCTCTCTTTGCGCTGGCATTTCAGCAGGATCATAGTATATGGTCACCGTTGACACTTCATCAGTCCTCTTATCAACCCTGTCGAACTGTAACAGCCCATCATCCATCAGTCTCTGTAAACCGGTCTTCAATCTGTCACAACCATTCTTTGACTCAACACAGCCTTCGCAATCGAGCCCACAACCTGGAAAAACCTGACCCTTCAACAACCTCTCCTTGACCAGCAACAAGGAGGTCTTCACTTCTTCAACCTTCTCCACCAAGTTCAACCTCTCCTCCATCTCAATAGCATTAACCCTGGCTCCCCCATGATTAGGGATAGGGTAATTCGTGACATTCGGAGGCGACGCAAAAAATTGATTGCTTTGGAGTCGATCAATTCCTGAACTTTATAGTGCAAAGCCCTGCACTTCTCCGTTGAGTGCCCGGGTGCCCCAGAATGGAAAGCACATCCAACATTGGCGTCGTAACCTGGAGGAAGAGTTCCAGTAGGTGGAGCCAAGGTCCTCAGTTGAATTAAGTTTAGTTCCAACAATCTCTGGAGTAAAGCTGTGTAAGTCATTGGGATCACATCAAAAACCCTATCAGCTTGGCGTGGGTGCCTCTGTTGATACAGTCTCTGTTGATAGTTGCGCTGCTGTTGTTGCTGAGGCTGTTGTAGAGCCTGTTGAGCTGGTTGAATTGGTGTAGTGGGAATTGTGACTGCAGCTATCTGATTGTATTCTTGTCTATAACCTCTGCCTCTGCCTCGGCCATATATTGCGTTAGCTTCCCCTTCTCTTCTTCTAGGAGGTCCGCCAAAGGCTTTCCTCGCTCCTCCAGAGCTACCAGCAGTATTAGGGTCCTGAATCTTCCCCGTCTTTAACAGAGTCTCAACTCTATCTCCAGCAATCACTATATCATTGAACTTGGTGGCTGAGCTAGACGCCAACCTCTCCAGAAAAACACCTTGGAGAGTGCCCATAAACATGTCGGCCATTTCTTCCTCCAAGAGGGATGGTTGCACCATGGCAGCTAGCTGGCGCCACCTCTGGGCATATTCTTTGAAACTTTCTTTTGCCGCCTGAGCCATGTGCTACAACTGCGTGCGTTTCGGAGCCATGTCCATGTTATATTGATACTGCCTCACAAAGGCTTCAGCTAAATCCTTCCAACTCTTGATATTGACCCTATTGAGCTTCATGTACCATTCAAGAGAAGCTCCCACCAAGCTATCCTGAAAATAATACATCCAAAGTTTCTCATCATCTGTATGAGCGGCAATTCTCCCGACAAATGATTGCAGATGGGTCTTCGGGCAAGTAGTGCCATCATACTTCTCAAAGGTTGGAACTTTGAACTTATACGGGATCCTGACCCCAGTAACCAAGCCCAAGTCGGTTATGTCAAATCCCAAAGAGCTTTGGGACTGAATAGCTTTGATTTGCTCAGCCATCTCTTCGAACCTCTTGTTCATCTCTGCTCCTTGACCTTCAGCTTCATCAAGTAGAGTGAACTGGTCGTCATGATTGTCCATCTGAATGTTGTGCAACCCATCGTTGATTATTGTCACTCCTGGCTGTGTAACAGGAGGTTCAACCTGACGTGCGCCCGCACCGGTATGATTGTCAGCAGTAGCAGCAGCCGCAGTGTTCCTGTTCTAATTCTCAACCATCTCCCGCAGACGCTCTTGGTTCTGCCCCATGCTTTCCATTAGTGTCATAAAATTATCCATCCTTTGTCTCAGATCTATCAAGTCCGCTTGCAACTGGTCCATGACTCGTTCTCTGTTAATCTTGGTTGGATATCTGTGTACTGCTGGTTGTCCCCGAACTTTACGAGGAGCTATAGTGCTTGAGATCACAAAAAACGTTAGTAACTGAGACAACACCTACAAAACAAACAAACAGGTTATATGCAATGCAATGTAACTGTTCATGTTCCCAATCTTAAGCATTTGGCATGCCCCAGTTCTGGCATCTATCTCAGACAATCACTTTCAGTGCTCAGCTTTCAAACTTTCTCTTTGATAAGTGTTCAGACATTAGCAGTATCCAGACAAACGAGTCTTGCGCATTCAAAATGGTAATTTGCACATTAATACTGAACGTGAACAAACCACTGTAGGCTAAAAGCCAGAATACACCCAGAAATATTCCCCGAAGGGTTACATGTCAGTACATAAAGACAAAAGAAATAAAAGCAAGACTCCTACAACAAGCCTGTAGGTAGCCTGAACAATAAACAACTAATCTAAGGACCCAGGATCTGCCACCTCTGCCCTGCTTTTCTTGACACCCGCTCTCAGCTTGAGCTCTTCGATCTCTTTCCTTGCTTCCTCTAGAGCTAACTGGCTTTGGGCTAGCTGTTGGGTCTTCTCCCTCCGGATGGCATGGACTTGCTCCACTTCCTCCTTCTTGAAAGCCATCTGAACTTCAAAGAACTCTTCCTTCTCTTTGAATTTCTTTTGCTCTTCATCTCTTTGGCCTTGCAGCCAAACAATGGACTGACGAGCATCCCTGAGAGTCTTTAGAGCCTTCTTGCGCTTAGCCTCTCTTTGAGCTTCCATCATACCCAATCTGTGGAAATGGGCTTCTCTACCGGCAAAACCCTTCTCTTTGTTTTCTAAAGAGGCTTGGAGCTTCTGCAGCTTGTCTTCAGCTTCCTTCTTGGCTTTATTGGCCTGGTGGTATAGGCTCACCATCTCAATATTCTCTACTCTGACCTCATGCAGCTGAGCTTCTAGCTTCTTGTACTCCTCCAAGGAAACCGTACTACTCTGACTTGGTACCTCTCGGGGATAAAGTGGAGCCTCGACTGAAAAAGGCATGAGAACTGACTCGATATGTCTTTGCAACCATTCAGCATATGGTGGATATGTCTTGGGATCAACTCGGCCGAAGTCTTTCTTCCCCTTTTTTATCCTGTGAGCCCAGGATTGGACTGCTTGTTGAACTAACTCTTTGTTTCCATCAGCAGGAAAGTACAAAGATTCAGCAAACATTTCCATCTGAGGAGGATCTTTCAAAGGGTAGCCAAACTGCTTTCTGGCTAATGTTGGGTAGTAACTGATGACACCTTTCCTTCCCAGCAAAGGTACTCCAGCAAACCCTCCGCAACTAACCATCAACTCCTTTCCTAACAAATCCCTATCATAACCCCAAGCAATGTCTTCTTCAATCAATCCCATCAGTCTTCTGGACCATCTCCATTCGTCTCGTATATCCTTGAAGGCACCTGACTTGGGAAATTGTCTAGCAAACCATTCAGCAAACAAAGGAGCACATCAGACCACTGGACCACCTCTACCTTTCTCGTTTCTGTAATGGACACTAAAATAAAAGTCACCCAATAAAGTAGGCACTGGATTCCCTTTTGCAAAGATTGAGATCACCTCTAAGCTGACAAACTCTTTCTCTCCAGGAAACAAGCTAGACCCATATACCATCAATGCAAGCAAAGCTCCAAAGTCATTCCACTTAGCCTCCGTAGCATACTTCTCAGCCTCTGGGATAAGCACACTCCAGGGTAAACCTCTGCCTTCACTCTCTTGCAGAGCCTTTCTGACTGAAACAAGTGGCAACCTACAAACCTTGGCTATGTCTTCATCTCTGAGCACAACCTCTGACCCGTAGAACGACAATGTCTCTCTGATCGGAACACTCAGCATGTTGGAGATCTCTTCTAATGTCGGGGCTAAGATATAACCTGGAAAAATAAAGCAACGCAGCAGGGGATCATAAAATTGCAACAAGGTATGCAAGCTGTCTTTTTGGTCTGCAGTGGGCTTGTCCACAAACTTCAGTATCTGGCCATATCTTTTCTTGAAATTACCTAAGACTTGATCGTTCATCAAACCTGCTAACCTTTGAACACTTTTAACTTCCGGCTGAAGAAATGTATAATGCACATTCTTTTTTCTCGGATCTCTTCTGATTTCTGCCATGGAGATAAGAATACCAGAACTGGGAACAGATGTGAGTAATGACCTGAAAAATGGGAAACATAAACAGTTAATGCAAAGAATGATGCAAATGTAATGCAATGCAAGCATATGACCAACTGGGACCATCTGAACTGGAACACTGACAAGGGCCCCTCTGAATAACTGGCAAACCAAAAACTTTACTGAGTCACACCCTCTAATAATCACAACTCTCTGGTAGAAGATCTCAGAATCACAGTATCAAGAAATCCAAAATTCCAGAACCATAACTTCGGAACCATAGAATCATAGAACCATGGATCATAATCACAGGACCAAAGATCGTAACAAGGACCACTGAACAGATGAGTGTATGTTGAGGTCATGGGTTCCTGCACACCTGTAAACAACCCCCCAATCTTACGGGTAAAAGGCTCCGGGTCAGACATCACGGACTCTGAAAGACGAATAGAAATAATACTTTCACCATGACACAAGGTCATACTACGCAGGGAGGCCTCAGCTGAGTCCAGGACACAAGGTCATCCTATGCGATCCCCAGGTGGGCCCTCGGATGCGAATGGGTTTGCCACAAAATGTGGGCTGCCACTGTCATCACTAAAGAGGGATGTTTCCACAAGGTTCTCAAAGATCGGTCCCCAGCTGCACATAACTGTCAAGGTTATGTAATGAGAGAGGAAGATCCCCAAATCAAGACATTTCCAAGACAATCGCAACCTGGGTGTGGAACTCACTACTACCCCCATGACAAGATCTCATGAGGCCAAAGTGGAACCACTCTAAGTCCTATGGTGTACTCGAGCCGGGTACTTGGCTCATATCTCTCAAGAACAAGTAACACCCGTCCCACCAAAGAATACCAGTCCAGGGAGTCCAGTATATATACATGATGCAGAAAATAAATACTGAAAACTGTAAATAAAGCTGTAAATAAACAACAATAATATACAACAAGCCACAACGAACAAACATCACCCAATGAAACAGCAACAAACAAGCGCTAGGAGAGACTCACAGGGGAACCAGAGATCTCTGGTGTGCAGTCCCTAGCAGAGTCGCCAAGCTGTCGCTCCCCGGATTTCCATCCTGGTACAAACACGAAAGTGGCGCAGAAGAAGAATAGAGTCGCCAGCCAGGCATTTTTATCCCGAAGAAAGGGAATGGTAATGCTGCACAAACCAGAAGAAAGAAGAGGAAGAACACGGGTCCTGCGAACCAAAGAGACTGAGTTCGAGAGTCGGTTACGACCTGGGAAGGTATTAGCACCCAGATCGTCCTCCGTACCCGACGGGATCCACGCTTGCAAAAGAAAATGTTTCAAAGGGTGAGGGTATGAAAACTGCAGCAAAAGAAATGAAAATGAACTGGAAAAGAAACTGAGAAAAGAAACTGAAATGAGAAAACAAAGAGAAAAAACGTAGGGAAAATAAAGATTGTGCTCGAACGGGCCCTACCCCGCTGCCTACGTACCTCATCAGGATAATGAGGATCAGAGACGCCGTAGTTCCCCTAACTAGGGGTAACAAAGGGAAATTACTTGTGAATTAAAGGCTTGAACTGCCTATGCCATTGCTCAGGTGTTGCAGGCTCGGACGACGAGTGCGTTACCGTCTTGCAAAATGACAAGTAGGAGCAAGTTCGCGTACGGAGCGAAAGAGATGAGAAAAGAATTCCCGAAGGAAAGACGCATATTGTTTGTTTGTGTTTTTTTAGAAAGCTTTTAGGAGTGTGTCACAAGGAAGTGAACTCAAGCTCTCTTCAATGGAATGTGCACTTGTCACTACATTCCAAGATGGAATAATAGAACAAGCACACTCAAGTAAGGAGAAGATCCCCAAAACTTGAACCCAAAGATTAGGGCTTAGGCTCACTAACTTGTTTACTTATTAAGTGCTTTTGGTTATTTACAGATGAAGAAGTGTTTTTTAGACTTTTCTTTTATGAAGAAGATACCTTGATCAGACTTGTGCATCACAAGGTAAACTTGTACTATCCCAAGATGGGAAGACTACAAGCATACCTCATGGAATAAGGCTATGGATCAATGCATCACTTCAAAGTTATTAGAGTGTTTTTTATGATTATGAGATGAGAAGAGAAAGAGAACCAAAGGAGCAAAAAGGAAAAACTAGGGGGGAGTTTCTATCCTAAGTTAGCATGCATGGAGTTCCTAGGGCTTATGAGGTCTTTCTAACCTAAAAAGGATCTCAAGAGAAGAAGAAGATAAAAGGAGAGATGAGAAAGGCCTAAGCCCAACAAGAAGATGTTAGTCCATATAAACAATATGAGGAGAGATGAGAAATGGAGATGTGGAACTCAATTCCCACATCTCAAACTTACCATAGCCCCTGCAAGGTTAGTGTAATAACATAAAATCAAGGCATAAACCAACAATTCAGAAGCTACTCAAGAATATAGGCATGGCAATGAGCTCACAAGATGATAAGCAAAGCAACACAAAATCATATTGAGATGATTGGAAATGAAACAAATGCAATGAAGGCATGCTTAACAATTAAAGAAATAAAGCACATAAAAGAGACCCAACACCAAGACTCAAAGAGATTCAAACCCTATCCTAAGACCAGGAGCAACCATAAACCTCTAAAGGACCCCAAAAGATGAAGAGAAGTTGGCACAAGTGCCCTTCTAAACTTAAAAGAGACTATAAGACTCAAAGGATGCAAAACAAAGCAAGGTGAGGAAGAAAATACCCAAGAAAAAGATCCAAGCACTTAAAAATTCTACCCAACCAGCCAAGCACTCTCCAAACACAAGGAAATGAGAATCCAAAAGGGTTTGCAAAAATACAGCACCAAACTAGGTCAATGAAGCTCAAGGAGGCAAGGTATTACCATTTAGGGTTTTGAAAACTAAGGCACAAGTAACTCAAGCAAAATCCAGCAAGAAAGTTTGTGAAAACTCCAAGATAAATCATGAAGATAGTAGAGTGTCTTAGGATTTGAATTCAAAAAGAATGGGGTTCATAGCTTAAAGGATGAGAAAAATAGAAATTGGACAAGGCAGATTGGTCTATGAGAGTTCACAAGAAAGCAATGCTCAATGTTGAATTTATTTGGCCACGTGGGATGAAAATAAAAATCTGGAAAAATCATGATAAAAAACTAGATGAATCAAGGAGTGCATATGAATTTTTTTGGATTTTTTAGAGTTAAAGAAATATTTAAAATGAATTAAAAGCAAATGAAATAAATTGTTAAAGAAAAGAAATGAAAAATGAAACAAATGGGCCAAGGGGGGTGCAAAGAGTACACGCGCTAGTTCAAAAAAAACATGGGCCTTGCATGGGGGGTGCAGATAGCGCTGAGGGCTGCACCTTCTTCTTCATGAAAAAAACCCTAAAACTCTCACCACCATTAATGAAACAAAACCCTAACCCTAACCCTATCTATACGAAATCTCAAACTAAGCCACGGTCGGCCATGAAAACTTCCAGAATGGACAAACCAACATCATTAAACAAGAATACATGCTTGAATTGGATCAAAACTCAAAGAAACTCAAGATATGAATGAAAATAAAATTGTCCATCAAACTTTAAATCAACATAACTTTGTAAATACTCAATCATTTCACAAACTACAAAGAGCATTGTAACCAGCACAACATGAGGATTCTAAAACACACAACCAAACACATTTCTATGAGATGCGAAATTTGAGCATACCTGAGGTGTTGTTCAAAATTTGAAGTCAAGAATGGTATAAAATGATGGCAAATGATCTCCTTATCCCCTTAGATGCAAAATAAATGCATCTAAGGCTTTGCAAACTTGTGAATCCAACAATATGCTTCCTTGTGCTTCAAAGCTCCTCAAATGGCCACTTGAACAAACTTCACTATAAATCTAGATCCATGGGTGCTTAATGATCCTTGAGATGAGAGGAGTATGAATATGGTCTTGGATTGAAGAAAGCTTGCCTAGATAAAAAGTTATGGCACAAAATGCAAATGTGCACAAGAAATGGGAAATGAATGATTCTTGAAGAATAATCCAAACAAATGGTATGGAAATGATCTATGAGTGATGAGGATCAAGAATCCAGCAAGAGTTTTGTGAATGGATTCTTGTAGCAAGAGTTTGTGGAGAATGAGAAATTTTGCATAAGAGATGAGAATGAGAGAATGAGTGTGTATTATGGCTGCCTCTAACCCTAATTCTGATTGTTATGGAATATATAAGGCAATGCAAAAGGGTTAGAACAAATGCACGTGAGAGAGAGCTGATTTTTGTGAAAATGCAAATTTGGCCCAAGTGTGCCATAAGCATGACAAGCTCATGATTTGCTGGCCTCTGTTGCATGTGCATTCACCATCCCACCAATGATTCCCAGCAAATAATTTCAGCCCTTGGATGTAAGCTATCACACAATTGTCATGCCTTGTGCAAATTCAAGTGTAAAATGCATGTTTTATGGAACTTTCTCATGTGCACGAATTTTGCCACTTTTCTTTGAGCCAAATGACCTAAATGAGATGCATTTTGATTGTGTAAACTTACTTTGGACATATCATAGCAAACTATCCACTTTTGAGCCTTTGTGCAAATGGCTTGGCCTTGAAATTTTGAAACTTACCTTTGGTCCATTTGAAGATTTTTTGATCAAGTTAAGGCCTTGTGAAGTTTTAGGTCAAAATAGCCAAAAATAGTAACTTTTCCATGACCAACTTTGTGCACTTTTGCCAAAACCCCTCAAACCACCAAAATCCTTGTACTTTGAGCTCACCAAACATCTTATAACATTGAATAGACCTTATTTGGCCAAAAAAGTTGGGTTGGACCCTTTGGAATGGCACAGTTGACTTTTTCTGGGCCCAGTTGATTTTCTGCTTCATCTGCAAGTAACTGAGGCAAAGACTGACTTCCACTTGGAATTTTTCCATGAAACTTGACATGTAGGCACCTCTTATCATATAGAAGACATTTCCCAAAAGAGTTGGCCAAAATTATGAGGTTAAGGCCCTTGAAACCAAAACCCTAATTTGGTCGCACTGTCTAGGAGCCTTGCATTGTCTTGAAACTTGTGATGATTAAGCAATCTTCTGAGCTTTTGCAAGTGAGATTGGCCTTTCCAAAAGAGTCTAGACTCATCATAGGCCTCTCACAAATCCATTGGAACCCTTGTCTTGGCTTAAATGGCCTTCAACACCTCCCCAGATGGCCATATGCCTCATGCTAGGGCTTGATGCTTGTCATGCTTTATTTTTCTATGCTATAATGCCATATATATGATATGCTTATGATGCAAATGGTGTATTATGATGCTTAAAATGAAGAGGGAAAATTTGGGGTTCTACACCCTATAGGTCATAGGGATGGGATCAATAACACGACCAGTATGTTGAGGTTGATGCTGCTGATAGGGCATTTGGTGGTTATTTTGTTGTGGATGTTGATGTTGTTGTTGTTGTGAAGCCGGATCCGAAGGTATAGTGTCAGCAGCCACTTGAGCATAATAATTGGGACGACCTCAGCCTCTTCCTCTTCCATAAACAACATTCGTTTCCCTATCCCTCATTCTCTGGGGCCCATCAAACTGCTTCCTTGCTCCAGATGAGCTATTTCCACTTGCATCTTGAATTTTTCCGAGTTTCAGCAAATTCTCCACGCTCTCTCCAGCGACCACAAGATCAGTAAACTTTGTAGCAGGACATGAAGCTAGACGGTCGAGAAAGACACCCTGCAACGTGCCCATGAACATATCTGTCATTTCATGGTCCAATAGTGGTGGTTGAACCCTAGCAGCAAGTTGGTGCCAGCGTTGAGCATACTCTTTGAAGCTTTCTTTGGATGTTTAGGTCATACTCTACAGATGAGTACGATTTGGCGCCATGTCCATGTTATACTGGTATTGCTTCACAAAACCCTCATCAAGTTCTTTCTAGTTCTTGACAAATGCGCGACTTAACTTTATGTACCACTCCTGGGAGGCCCCGGTGAGGTTGTCCTGGAAGTAATACATCCAGAGTTTTTCATCAGCTGTGTATGCAGTGATCCTCCCCACATATGATTGAAGGTGAGTTTTAGGACATGTGGAGCCCTTATATTTATCAAAAGTAGGTGGCTTGAATTTATGGGAAATCCTGACCCCATGAACTACTCCCAGGTCAACTACATTAAAGCCTAGTGTCTTCTGAGATTCCATAGAGCGAATCTTTTCGGCAATCTCGTCAAAGCGACGGTTTACCACAACATTCTGCACATCCATACCCCCTTCGAGTACAGTGAACTGGTCTTCTTGGTCGTCCATATAAGCGTTAAAACCTTGGTCCCCGCCTGGACCACCGGCAGTAACAACAGGAATAGGAATGCCTTCTAGAGTACCACCAATATTGCCATGAGCACCTGTATCTCCATTAGCTCTGTTACCTTTTTGATTCACCTGGGTCCTCTCGACCATCTCTAGAAAACTTTTTTGGTTCTGATTTATACCAGTCAATAAGGTCATGAACTGGTCCATGCACGTCCTTAGCTCTGTGAGTTCAGACTACATCTGATCTATTTCTCTTACTCTGTTTATCTTATTCGGATAGCGGTGAACCCTTCTAGCAGCAATAGTGCCTAAAAAGGAAGAAGTGTCAGAAATCAGGAACCCTTACCTGCAAAACAAGAAAAAGGTGATATGTATGCTATGCAAATGCTTATATTTTCATTCTCAAGGTCATGGTTCCCCAGTTCCGGTATCCAATAACGATATCCATATGGTTTTTGGAACCCAACGTTTGAGAAGAAACATTTGTGTGAAGCTCAGATTTGGTCGGCCTGGATGACCAGGTGTCAGTGCGTAGACAAAATATTATGAAGCTGAATAATTTTGCATTGACAAAGACTAGCCTAGAGGCAATAGTAAACAGGATCTCCCCGAAGGGTCATAATTCTTACAACAAAACAGAAATACGAACAAAGATTCCTACAACATGCATGTAGGTCATCTAGTACATTAATGTAAAAGGAAACTAAATCCTAGGGAGCTGGACACCATTCAACCTCCAACTGAAACGTTTGACTGCTTCAAACAACTGGGCCACATCGGATGGGAATGGTCCTCAATCAACTTCTGAATTAAGAGGTCCCTCTATTCAAAAGAAGCGTGTAATTTATTAATCTATTGAAGGAAGACTTCTTCACTTTCTTCACTAGGCCCTAGCTCTGTCTTAACCCTTTTGGTCCCTACTAGCAGTTTAAGTTCCTTCACTTCCCTTTGTGCCTCTTCTATTGATTTTTGACTCTTGTAACACGGTGGGAGAACTGACTTTTTAGTTATGTTGCGGATAGCAAGAGTCGCCACCGACTTTTATTTTATCCATATGGAAAGGACATAAAATAACAGGAAAGACCTATTTTAAAAGACTTGAGTTCGGGGGGTGGGTTATATAAAGGGAAGGTGTAAGCATCCTTTATATCCATGGTTATCCATGGTCTCTTAGTTACTTAGCTCACTTATTTGTTTGAAAAAGGAAAGTATAGTGTGTGTTTAGAAATTTGTCTAAGTACTTTGTAATGATCCTCGTATGGATGTATACAAAGCCTTGTTTTTGAATATGTTTGAAAATAGTGAGGTGTGAAAAGCATTTTTTGAAGTGTGAGAAAGTAACTAAGAGGTACCTACCCTAGACTAGTCTTTCATATTCTTTTATTTTCTTTCAAGCGTAAGATTGTCCCTACTATTAAGGAGTAGGTAGTCATTACCTTGGATTTTATTGAGGCACGAGCGTAGGCTCATCGTATGGTCAACGAAGACAACTTAAGGGTTGTCTTTAGTAATTGGGAGGGACTATCATCTTTAATCGAAGGGACAAGATCATCATCATAGGCAATATCGTAGGCAACATCGTAGGGACTTGATCTTTTAAACCGGGGAGGGACTAGATGATTTTATTTGGATATGGATTTTGCTTAAGACACCCCACTTTCGAGAGACTTGACCATATATATTTCTTTTTTAAGGCAACTAAGAGGGGTAACCCTAGGAGGTGCAGACGGTGATCATAAAACGACCGACTTACGTGTGTGAGTGATTTTATTCATATATTTAATCTTTTTAATTAAGTTATCTAAGTCCTTTTTAATCATATATTTATTTTCACTCTCTAGTTACTAACCAAGCAATAATAATAAAAATACAAAGAAATTAAATCATACACTATTACATCGCTTTGGGGTAGATACATAACAATCGGGCGAGAAAATAAATTACATCAAATAATAATGACCTACACATTTTTTCTAATAATTAAAATAAGACAAAAATAAAAAAAAATAAAGAACATTATTCTAAATAATTAAATAAAGAAAAAATAAATTAATTAACTTTTTGAAATTAGGGTTAGAAAAAAAATAGGTTTTTAAGCAAAATTAGGGTTAGTTAAAAAATTAGATTTTTTAGAGAAAATTTAGATTTTAAAGAAAATTAAACTAATTATTAATTATAATTAACTAATTTAGAAAAATATATAAAACTAAATATATACAAAATTATTATTAAAGAAATAATTAGGAATTCAATTAAAATAAAATAAGGTTATTAAGAGTTTTTTTAGAAAAATATTAACTAAGTCAATTAATGTATTTACAAATTAGTTAAATTATGAAAGAATATTATTAACATTTTTAATTAAAAAAAACTAAATATTTTATAAAACTAAATTAGTGAAGTTTTTAAGAAAAAAGGTTTTTATAAATTATAATTAGTTTAAGTTAATTGTTTCATTATTATTTAAAAAAGAATTAATTAAAAAAACAATAAAATAAGAAAACATGAAAAACAAATAGAAAAACGCTCAAAATAAAGGACCTGGGAATCGAACCCAGGTCCGGTACCTTCCAAGGCTACACCTCCCACTATCTGAGCTAGAACGCGCACGTGATATCTATGGGAAGTGAAATCAACAAAAGCTATGCCAAAAATTCAAAAATCCAACGCGCCAAAAGTCGTCTTCTACCTCTAGTCGTCCAATTAACTTTTAGTGACAGTTTTTTGTCACTAAAGGTTATAGTGACGGATTTTTTCCGTTGCTACAAGTCCTGCGATTCACAAAATGTTATACGCGCAATATAAATTAAATATAACAAAGTAAATCGGTCCAAGAGTATCCAAAGAGTATCATTGAATCATCAATTGGCTCTTAAATTACTTCTTTGTGGAGTTCCTAATTTAGAGCTTTCAAACCCTAAACACCGCGTATCACTAATCCTGCACAAGAAATACAATTAACCATCCCAGAAACGCTTTAAACATCATCATAAACAATATTATACAATCAAATTACCGATAAGATGCATATAAAATCGAATTCGATTTCCAAGAATAACCAGAACACCATGCGATCAGTTAAGGTGATTTAGGGCATTATGGATGATGATGATTAAGTTGTGATTAGTGAACTTCAATGAAGCTAATGCAACCTATAATTGGCTTTGAAAATGCTTCTAAGTGCAAAACTGAATGCCTCCTTTTTCTTGATTTTTTTATAGTTTGAATCATATGTTCTTGACCTGCAAATTCATGTCTCTGCATTGCCTTATGTTCATGTATATATAGGGATGTAATTAGGTCAGAAAAATGGGCATTGTCTTCATGGATTTGAATTACTTGATCATGAAGAAACAATCATCTATAAATGATTCAAAAATCACATATATTCTTGCTATTTTTGTTGTACACGAATTTGGATGTCTTCAATCAACTTTAAATGTTGTGTAAATGCTTCTAGAACCAAGATTTGATCCAAATATTGATTTTTCATATTTTATTTTTATTAAAATTAAATTTAACAAATAAAATCCAAAATAATATAAAATAAAATATAAAAATCATAATAAATGGTCATTGGTTCGTTCATGACTTTATCTTTGAGATTGGGTTGCAATTTTTTGGGCCCATTTGGAAAAATTTGAAGTTAAGGCCTTTTTTCCTTCATACACCCCTTAAAATTTTTCCAACTTTGCCAATGAATAACTCTCTCAATTTTAAGGATATGAAGGTGTTCTTGGACTTTTTCGAAAGATTAGAGTTTCCTATAACCAACTCTTTTAGTCCCATGTCCATGTATTTTACCATTTTCAAATTATGAGCTTTGGAAAAAGTTGATTTTTTGTTGACTTTCAAAAGGACCTATAATGTTTTAGCTCATACCTTCCCAATGAAGCATTTTTAGGCTTGGCTTATGAGACACAAAGTTGTAGAGAATTTAATTTCCTTCAAAATGGGCTTTGGATGGGAAATTTTTGATGAAGTATGTGAAAGTTATGGCTGGTCAAAGTTCAATTGACTTTTACTATGAAACCCTAATTCAGAAAATTCTTGATTGTTGATGATCTAAGATTTCCTTGATGAATCATGATCAACCCTTGATCAAATGATGAATTTTACCTCATAATCTTGATGTTGACAAAAAATCTTGAAGTTTGACTTTAAGTTGACTCCAGTTGACCTCAATTTGACTTTTTTACCAAGTTAACTGATTTTTGAATACTTGAACATCTGACTGGTCAAATTTATTGGAAAAGCTCTGAAACTTGACATGGGGATTATTTAAGGCATGTGGGATGTTGTGAATCTCACTTGAGACCTTGTAAGTCCATTTATCCTGGAGAAACTCAAAACCCTAGTTCTAGATGTATTGTTCAGGAGGAGGCTTTGTCTGATGAAACCTTCAATCCTTTTGACCAATTAGGGACCTTGAGAACCTTGTGATCATTGAGAAATCGTGAGAGACATTGCCTTGATTGTGGGAGGGGAAATTTTTGGGTACAACAACTCTGTTCCAGTAGCTGAGAATACTCTAGATGTTTCTTGTGAGCTGAGTGAATCTCTTCTTCCTGATACCCTATATGCAGCTGATAGTTTTCCTCAATTTCCTTCTGCTTTTTCTGAGCCTCTTCCCACCTTTCCTTCTAGAGAGTAATGGTCTTATTGGCTTCCCTCAACGACTTATTCACCTGTTTGTGTGCATTAGCTTTATGAGTCTCTACCAAACCTTTCTTTCGGAAGTACAACTCTCTATCCGTAAAATCTTTTTCCTTATCATCCATAGTCTTTCCCCCGAAAAGACACCTGGTCTGATGGGGTACAGACGCGAACGGTCGGCGAAAGGAGAAATGAAGTGAAGATGAATAGAGTCGCCAGCTAGGCATTTTTATCCCGAAGGAAAGGTAATGCTGCATAAACCTAGAAAAAGATGGACAAGACGGTCGCGAACCAGAGAAACTGAGAAAGGGGGTTGGTTACAACCTAGGAAGGTATTAGCACACAGATTGTCCGTCGTACTCGACGGGATCCATGCTTGAAAGTTTGTGTTTAAAGGGGTAAGTGTATGTGTTGTCTGTGTGCAAAAGCTGGAAAAGAAAATACAAGCGTTAGTGCAAGAAAGTGAAGTGAGGTGCTCAGGAATGAGGCTTAAAGGATAATGTTGGAAGAAGGGGAAGACAGAGAGACTTTTGTTCGATAACAGTTAAGTTATGCCTACGTATCCTCTAGTGCAATGAGGAAGTCAGAACACCGTAGTTCGACTCAAAGAGACTGAAAGATAAATTGACTGTGAACTGCTTGCTTGTTTATGCTCAAGTGTATGACTCGTCTGGCTCGAGTGCTAACTGTCTTACATTAAACGGAAGAAGCAAGTTCTCGTTTGTGAGTGAAGATGATGAGAAAAGAATCCCGGAGGAGACGATTATTGTTTGTTTTTGTGTTTTTAATCTTTTATTGCTTTTTGGTGTTTGTCATAAATTAATGAGCTTAAGCCTAGACCAAGGGTTAGTAAACTCATCATATCCTCCCTTTGATTAGGGATAATGAGAATACCTTAAGTATGAGATAAACATCTCAACTTAATTACCATGATGATGTAGGATTAAGATCATTAACCTACTTGTGATTATTTAGATGTTTTTGAGTTTTTGTTTAGTGTTAAGTAATGAGTTTAAGCCATAATCAAGGATTAGTGAACCCATTACACCATCCTAATAGAAGGATGATAGATGAGCACACTTAAGCTGAGGAAGATACCTCAACTTAATCCATGATTAGGGATTAACCTCTTGACAAAACAAGCCTTTATTAAAGTGGATTTTAATTAAGGGTGAGATTAAGAAGTGAGTTTTATGGTTTATAAGACAACTTGAGGGGGACTTGTCCATTAACACTAGGGTTAGTCCTTCTTAACCAATAAAGGAAGAATTAGAACCCTGATGCAAGGCCCAAGTTACAAGTTAATGTCTTAATGATTATTAGATGGATTGATTAAGAGATTTAAACAAATTAAGGGTTTAACACTTAGGATTAAAGTTATACACTCCATCCTATGAGAAGAATGCAAGCATAACCCTAATTACAAAGTCTTAAAACCTTAAAGGTTTAGTCTCTAATCATGAGATGAGAAGAGAGACACAAAGTAGAAACAAAGGTAAAAGCTAAAGGGGACTAATCACAACCCTAATTATTGTCATGCTTGGATGTTCCTATGGTTTATGAGGCTTAAAAGAGATCTTCAGAGAAGCCACCAATGGAAGAAGCAGATGAAAGGAGGAGAACCAGAAGAAACAAGTTACTTACTTCACTGAAGAAGACAAGTGACTTAAAGAAAGAAAGTGAGAGATGAGCATCAATGAGCAAGCTCACTCTAAGGCAAAGAGAAATGCAGCAATGATGCATATGAAGAATGAGAAGAGAAATGAGAAGTGAAGGCAAATTCACTTCTCAAATTACTTACCACCTGAAAATGTTAGCATAAGGAAAGAAATGCAATGAAAATGAAACATATGCAAAGGTAAAAACCAAAACCAGAAGCAAACACATGATGCAGATGATGCTATGAGATGATGCAAAGGCATACCAAGTGCTATGAATGTTCATACAAGAGATAGAATGCAAATGAAGCATGTAGGAAGCATGAAAACACATGGATGTTTATGAAATGAAATGGATGCAAAGCATAGAAAATGTATGAATAAATGACCAAGCAAGTGCAAGCAATGTCTTAAGATGTCTAAGATGGTATACAAGTGCTTAGAATGTCATGGAAAGTTCACATATTCATGCAATGCAATGTAAGATGCAACTATGGAAGTAAGATTAGGGTTACATGAAAGGATGAGATGCATATGACAAAAACAGAAGCAAACCACATGATAAAAAATTTCAAATGAACTCAAAGGAACCCTAACCCCATATGATATCATACCCCAAAGGAGAAGGTCTAACTCTTAACCTAAAAGAAGTTGTGATTTTTCTAAGTTAACTAGGGTTTTTGGGTATCTTAAGATAAAAAATGCAAATCAAATGGAAAATGTAAGATAAATTCATGACAAAAATATCCTAGGAACTACATTCTATATGGAAAACAATGCAAAAAGAACCATTGTCAAACCCTTCATGGTTAGGCAGAAAAGAATTTTTAAAGTTAGGGTTCCAAAAAGGGATTTTTTATGAACCCTAAATTCAAGACAAATATCAAAATAGAATCAAAACCAAAAATAAATTTGTATGGATGGTTTGAAAATGTTTCTAAATGTCCTAAGATGCAATGTGAATTTTTTTGGAATTTTTAGAAACCTAAATGGTATTTTAATTAATTAATTTCCATTAATTAATTAAAATAAACATTTAAATATTTTTAAAATGATTTTTTAATGCAAAAAATAAAAATAAAAATGTTTTTGGAATGAGAAACATATTTGGAATTAAAATGCAGAAGGAAATATTTTTGGGATTTTTCTAAGTATTTTAAATAAAATGGTAAAGAAAATAGGATTTAAATGAAATAAAAATGAAAATAAATAAAAGTATGACAATCCAAGGGATCAGATTCAAACTGGGGGGGGATGCATTGACTAGCGCGCAATCTAAAGGTCCAGATTCAATCTGGCCTAATTCTAATTAATTAAATAAATTAAAAGGATTAGGGTTAAGTGAAATGATCTCAGCCCTCCACACACGCGCGAAACTCAGATCCTACGCTCCAGATTCAAACTCAGCTAATCACCTGAGATTAGCCCTAATCCAACTCAGACGGCTGGAACAGTGCTCCGGTCGTCTTCATCGGCAGGGTAGTTTCTCAAACTCTCTCCCTAGGTCCTTTCAGGAGCTCTGAAGCTCCAGATCAACTCCCCACCTCACCCTAAACACGAATCCACCCTCAAAACTAATTTATTTTGCATCAATCATGAGAATCAAACAAGAACATGTTTCACGGGCAAAATTTTAGAAGTCAAATACAAGCTTATTTTCAACTCATTTTCAAAACAAATTACATCATGGTGATCAGCATAACATGTAGAACAATTTAGAAACTTAAAATCATGCTTCTGGAAAAAAGTTTGAAGATTGATACCTGAGCAGGAGCTTTCACCTCTGCAGCTTTTGGACCTCTTCTTTTGCACAAATCCTCTTTACTTGACCCCATGATGAAGTTGCAATGCTTGGAAGGAGCTTAGAATGGCTGGATTGAGTGGTTGCACTTCAACTGACCTGAAATCGTGTTTGTGTTTGGATGGCTTTCAGGCTTGTTTGATGGTTGGGAAATGTTCTAATGATGATGGTGAGTTGAATGATGAAGTTTGTTTTGAGTTTTAGTGGTTGGACATAAAGTTTCGATGGTTTTTTCTTGAAGGTGATTTTTGTGGAACTTGGTGAATGAACTGATTCAGGCTTGTGTGTGTTATGGATTGGCTTGCTTTTAGTCCACATAACATTGTTTGATAGGTCAGAAAGTGGGTGGTGGCATGTGGTTATTGGTATGGGCAAGTTGCCAAAATGTCAACATTAGGTGTACTTGAGGTATGGGCTCATGTTGCAGCTGTTTTAGGGCATGTCCTGGTTCAGCTTTGATCAAGGAGAGCCATGGAAAATGTTTTTTGGTGATGCAGCAAGTTTATGAGAAGATTCATCCCCTTTTGCAAATTTGAAGAACTTTGGCCCCTTTTGAATTTCTTGAAGTTCAAGGCATGAAATGGAATGATTCTTTGGGCAATTTTGGTCACAATGCATTTTATTATGTTTGTATGATGCTTAGAGAGTGATTAGAGGTCACAAAATGACTTGGTTTGTGAAATTGCAAAAAATCCTCTTTGGTGTGAAAGTGAAAATTATAGGATTTTTGCCAATTTTGCAAAGCCATAACTTGAGTTCCATAATGAATTAGAACTTGTTCTTGTACTTAATGAAAAGGGAATGATCCAATCTACAACTTTCATGACCAACAATTTTTCATTTGAAGCATTTTTGGTTGAGAAAGAGGAGGTTGAAGAACTTTCCCAAAATGGAAAGTTTCCATTACAAGTCATTTCCATTTTTGGCAACTTTTGGTTTAGCTCAAAATTCTTCAATTTTGTGAACTTCCAAGCACTTCAATGATCAAATAAAGATCATATAACTTTAATTTGATGAAAATATCACTTTGGTTCCATTGTTGAGGGTCTCAGATGCCCTGATTTTGCTCTGACTTGCTCAAGAAGTTACCCAATGAACAAATGACTTCCACAATGAATTTCTTCATCAAACTTGGTACACATGATCCTTATAACATATTGAAACTATTAGAAACAAGAATGACCAAAAAATTTGGAGTTATGGCCTCTGAAACCAAAACCCTAATTTCAGGTCATTTGTGTAGTGAAACCCTAGCTCTGCTTCCATGCTTTCCAAGTTCTTGTGATTTCTTGACTTCCTTGATCTTTGAGGGATATAATATGATGATAGAACATACATGGACCCTCTTTGAACAATTGGATACCTTTGGAGTGGCTCAGATGGACCTTTGGATTGCTCATATCACAAACCCTAAATGCAGATGAACTTGAACTTATGCATTGAAACAAAATGCAATATGAGATGGTATGCTTATACTAATATAATCATGAAAGATCACAAGCCATGGTGAAAAAGAGTGAGGGAAAATTTGGGGTGTTTACAGCTGCCCCTATTCAAACATGAGTTAGCTATGTAGGATGTAAGTGCCTGGCTTAACAGACAAACAAGATAACTTGTGGTTGAATACCAAAGACAATCCGAAATTTGCACTCACTGGGGAGAAGAAGAAAAGGGATATAAATTGTAAAAGAAAGTATAGTATGATTATCAAAATGCGGGCGATGGAGGACGACCATCGAGCAGAGGACGACTGCTGGGGATAAAGCGCTAAGTAAAGCAATAACGGGGACGACCGACAAGCTGGGGAAATAAAGAAATCATGATGGGGACGGCCATTATGCTCGGAAAGTAAAGTAAACAACGATGGAGATGGTCATCAAGGTTTGCACAGTAAGGTAAACAACGATGGGGACGACCATCGGTTCAAAGAATAAATGAAATAAATGATAAGGGACGGTCATCAATGGTGAAGGTCGATCACCTAGCAGGGGACGGCTGCTCTTTACCACGACATAGGACGAATGTCGGGTAGAAAAGGTCGACGATAGGGACGGCCATCAGATGAGCATGATGAAGGATGATCACCTAGCAGGGTACGGCTACTCTCGGGGTTTATCATGACATAGGACGAATGTCAGATAACAAGATCAACGATGGGGACGGCCATCGGATAAAAATGATGAAGGACGATCATCAAAAAGGTGAAGGACGATCACCTAGCAGGGGACGACTGCTAAATATCCTGACATAGGACGAATGCCGGATAGGAAAGGGTTCCAATAATGGAGGCTCCGTTGGGGAAAGGGATGAGGGATGTTCATCCAAAGGTGAAGGACGATCACCTGACAGGGTACGGCTGCTGAAAGTATCACGACATAGGACGAATGTCGGATAAGAGAAAAGGTTGCTTTGCTGGCGACTTACTGGGGAATGGTAAACACGGACGAGTGCTTACGCTCAAGAATAAAAAGGTATAAGTGTTTAGACGATGTGTATAGATTAAAGATGCGGGAGAGCATCCCTAAAAACATGATACAGACAAGTATCAGTAGAAACAAACGCTGACCCGTATTCAGAGATGATGATACGGACGAGTACCAACTGGTTAACAAAGAACACAGACGAGTGTCGAATCTGTGGGGAATAAGCGTATATACAAGATACGGACGAGTATCTGTATAAGTATGAACAAGTATTTGGAGTATGATCAAGACACAAACGAGTGTTCAACTTGCTGGGGAAGGGTGACACGGACGGGTGTCAAAAGAGAAAGTGTATAAGTTATGAACAATCATTTGTATACGAGAGTGTAAAAGGTATTCTGGCGATCTGCGGGGATAGGATGACATGGACGGGTGTCAACAATAGTGTATTATAACAAGTGTTTGGTTTGCAATTAGTGATTGGGAAACCATGCTGGGGAAAGATGACACAGACGGGTGTCAAGAGGGTGTATAGGTATCTGTAATCACAGAGGATGTTTGTGGTTTATATCTGCAGGGGAATAGTACGACACAGACGAGTACCGAAGGAGTATATATGAACATGTATCTATGTTGGAGAGTGAAAAGGGGATGCTTTGGCTTTTTTACTTGCAGGGGATGTGAGCGTTTATTGGTGATATTTGTAGGTGACTGGTTTGGACCTGACTTGTGATCATGCAAATGTTTGATTTTTTCTGTAATGCTCCGTATTAGACGGAATGCTACGCTTTGTAGGGAGAGATGATGCGAATGCTATGATTATGCAAAAGAAAACCGATTCGGGATTCAGATCCAGCTGCTGTGGAGATCTCTGGCTGATCTGTTTGGAGGAGTATCCCAACTGGGGGAGATCATTGGTAAATCTGATAAGATGTATGGCTCTGCTTGGGGAACTAGATCCTTGATAGACCTATCCGGTAAGGAGAAAACCCAGCTGGGGAAGAAAAAGCTTCTGCCACTTTGTTGCGTGAGAAATTCAGGCATTGCTCTTCTGGGTAGAGGCTGGAACTCTGCGGGGAGATGGTTCTTTTTTTGTCTTTGAGAGACTCGGTACTCTGTTTAGGGAAGGAAAGATCACTGAACGATCTTCCTAGAGTTCTCTGTGGGGATCCTGGTTGGGGATGGGGAAGTTTTGACAACTCCGCTGGGAAAAGCATTCCAGATACTGCTTGGAGGAGGTGTGCTGGGGAAGTGATGCTTGGTATGCCCCATGCTGCGTATTTGAATACCTGCAATCCTGTTAAGACAAAGAAACGCACAAGTATCCCGAGGTATCCCTTACCGGATTCCGTCATAGGAGTTAGATATTCCTGGGAATAAGATTATTTCTTGCAAGCATTTATTAAAAATGGCTCATTTGTTTTATGCAAACATTATATCATGGATACTGGACATTTTGCAAACGAAACAAAAATGTACGAAACGAGTTATGACTGAAAATCTGTTTTTATTAATCTGGGTGCCCTGAATTGGCAAATATAGTCAAAGAAACAGATCCCCTGAAATGAGGAGATTGTTACAAATTGAGAAAAGTAAAGGTGCTGGCAATGTTGACGACGCTTCGGTGAGCTTTCCTTGCTATGACCCGTATGACCTTGACGTTCTTCTCATCTTGCTTTCTGAAGAAGGTCGATTCTAACCGATGCTTTAACCTTTCGAAGCTTGCCATGTTGTAAGTGATACAGACGAATTCAGAATGCAGTTGTTCGCTTATTCCCTAATTTTGCGTGGATTGCCCTTTCGAGTTTTCAATCCACCGGGATACCCATTTTTTCCTAAGCTGACCAATGCGGCTTTTCAACTCAGCGGGTGTACATTTTTTCTTAATTTTCCCTTATTTTTGCCCGAGTCTTTTATTTTGTTTTTGACTCGCCGGGATGCCCTGTTTTTGCCTGGATTTTACATTCTGTTTTTATGTCCAGCGGGTCATTTTATGCGAAGTATTTTTTAACTGCATCTGAATTCACAAGGGATAAGAAATCCTCGCCATCCATAGTAGTGAGCATCAGTGCTCCACCAGAGAAAACCTTCTTTACTATGAATGGACCATCGTAATTAGGAGTCCACTTGCCCCTGTGGTCTGTATGAGGAGGAATGAGTCTTTTCAGCACAAGATCTCCTACTTGGTATTCCCGAAGCCTGACTTTTTGATCGAAGGATTTATTCATTCTCTTCTGATATAACTGCCCATGACATATTGCAGCTAATCTCTTCTCTTCGATCAAATTCAGTTGATTGTACCGAGATCGGACCCATTTTGCTTCCTTCAACTTTACATCCATCAGTACCCGTAAGGAGGGTAACTCAATTTCAACTAGTAGGACAGTTTCCATACCGTACACAAGCTGGTACGGTGTTGCCCCAATAGACGTTCTGATTGAGGTTCGGTACCCATGCAAAGCAAATGGTAGCATCTCATGCCAATCTTTGTAAGTAACCACCATCTTCTGCACAATCTTCTTGATGTTCTTGTTAGCTGCCTCAACAGTGCCATTCATCTTTGGCCTGTAAGGAGAAGAGTTATGATGTTGGATTTTGAAGTCCCGACACAGTTCTGCCATCATTTTGTTATTCAATTTGGAACCATTATCAGTAATGATTCGCTCGGGTACTCCATATCGACAGATGATGTCTCTTTTCAGAAATCTGGCTACCACTTGACGAGTGACATTGGCATAAGATGATGCTTTAACCCATTTGGTGAAATAATCAATCGCAACCAAAATGAAACGATGATCGTTTGAAGCAGTAGGCTCTATCTTCCCGATCATGTCAATGCCCCACATGGCAAAGGGCCAAGGTGAAGACATTACGTTCAACGGATTTGGAGGCACATGCACCTTATCTGCATAAATTTGGCATTTGTGGCACTTTCTGGCATAGGCACAACAGTCCGCATCCATTGTGATCCAATAGTAACCTGATCTTAACAACTTCTTTGCCATTGCATGTCCTCCAGCATAGGTACCGAAAGATCCTTCATGCACCTCGTGCATCATCAAATCTGCTTCTTTCTTATCAACACATCTGAGAAGAACCATATCAAAGTTTTGCTTGTATAATGAACCATCAACATTAAGGGAAAAAATACCAGCCAGTCTTCTTAATGTCTTCTTATCATTAAATGATGCCCCTGGTGGGTATGTTTGATCCTCTAAGAAGCATTTGATGTCATGGAACCAAGGCTTGTCATCTTTAGCAATGTCCATAGAGAATACGTATGTTGGTCGGTCTAGTCTGGATACTGAGATCCGAGGCACAAAATTTGAAGTTTGAACCTTGATCATGGAGAAAATGGTAGCTAAAGCATCTGCGAACTAATTTTTGTCTCATGGGACATACTCAAGTTTGACTGTTGTGAAGAAAGTCAATAATCTCCTCGTATAGTCACGGTATGGGATCAGATGCTCTTGGTGAGTGTACCATTTTCCGTTGGTCTGATTGATTACCAGAGTTGAATCTCCGAATACAGTTAAAGTCTTGATCCTGAGGTCAATGGCTTCCTCAAGACCCATGATACAGGTTTCGTATTCAGCTTCATTGTTAGTACATGCAAAAGTGATTTTTGCCGAGAAAGGCATATGCACTCCTTTAGGTGTAATGAGCACTGCACCAACTCCATGACCATTCATATTGACAGCCCCGTCAAACATTATTGTCCACTCTTCTTCTGGGTCAGGTCCTTTAGTGTGAACAGGCTCTTCATGATCTTTTGCTTTTAGGAACATGATTTCTTCATCAGGGAAGTCAAATCTCATTGGTTGGTAATCATCAATGGGTTGCTCAACTAGATAGTCAGACAGCACACTGCCTTTGATGGCCTTTTGAGATGTGTACTGAATGTCATATTCTGTCAGAATCATTTGCCATCTTGCAACCCTTCCGGTGAGTTCTGGCTTCTCCAATATGTACTTGAAGGGGTCCATTTTTGAGATCAGTAAGGTAGTGTGAGTCAACATATACTGTCTTAGTCGGCGAGTATCCCACGCTAAAGCACAACAAATTTTCTCGAGCAGTGAATAACGTTGTTCACAGTCGGTAAACTTTTTGCTTAGGTAGTATATTGCATACTCTTTTCGACCAAATTTGTCATGCTGGCCCAGCACACACCCCATTGACCCTTCTAATACTGTTAGGTACATTATCAGAGGTCTTCCTTCAACTGGAGGCAGAAGAATTGGAGGTTCTTGTAGGTACCCCTTGATTTTGTCAAAAGCCCTTTGGAAATCTTTGTTCCACCTGATTGTTTGTTCCTTTCTTAACAATTTGAAAAGGGGCTCACAGGTTGCAGTAAGGTGAGATATGAATCTTGATATGTAGTTCAATCTTCCTAAGAATCCCCGAACTTCCTTTTCATTCCTAGGTGCAGGCATTTCCTGAATGGCTTTGACTTTGTCAGGGTCAACCTCAATTCCTTTCTCACTTACGATAAATCCCAACAGTTTATCGGATCGTACCCCGAATGTGCACTTGTTGGGGTTTAGCTTCAATTGGTACTTTCTCAGACGCTTGAACAACTTCAGCAGATTTACCAGATGGTCTTTTTCAGTGAGGGACTTGGCAATCATGTCATCCACGTAGCATTCAATTTCTTTGGGGATCATATCGTGGAATAACGTTACCATAGCCCGTTGATAGGTTGCACCGACATTCTTCAGTCCAAATGGCATTACCTTATAACAAAATGTGCCCCAAGGTGTAATGAAGATTGTCTTCTCCATGTCTTCGGGTGACATCATGATCTGATTATATCCTAAAAAACTATCCATGAAGGAAAACACCGAGAACTGAGTTGTGTTGTCAACCAATACATCAATGTGAGGTAATGGGAAATCATCCTTCGGGCTAGCTCTGTTCAGATCCCGGTAATCCTCACACATCCGTACTTTTCCATCCTTCTTAGGCACTGGTACAATATTAGCGACCCACGTCGGGTAACTAGTTACAGTAAGGAAACTGACGTCCCACTGTTTTTGTACTTCTTCTTTTATCTTCATGGCCATATCTGGGCGAGTACAACGTAGCTTCTGCTTTACTGGAGGACAATCTTCTTTCAAAGGCAGCTTGTGCATAAAAATATCAGTATCAAGACCTGGCATGTCTTGATAGGACCAAGCAAAGACGTCGACGTATTCTCGAAGCATGTCAATGAGCTGTTCTTTTACTGAAGCCTGCAAACTGGCCCCAATTTTCACTTTTTTCAAATCCTCTTCGGTACCAAGATTGACTGTTTCAACCTCCTCCTGATGAGGAGTGATCACTTTCTCTTCCTGCCTCAACAACCTGGCTAACTCTTCAGGTAACTCATAGTCTTCTTCAACCCCTTCATCAGCTTGATTAATTGGATTGTCGAAGTCATACAAGGTCATAGCAGTACTATTGTCGGTGCAATCTAGAGGATAATCTCTGCAAGGGTTGAGATTGGTTCGTTTTAGTGATCCGTTTTAATCTTGTTTAGAAAAAGTGAAAATGAAGTTATTTATTTTGAAAACATTGCCATTTTATTGTTTTGTACAAAAGTGAAAAATGAAAAGACAGTGAGCGAAAAAGAGACTCGTTTGCAAAAGATGTCTGATATTCATTGATTAATCATTTGCACAAAATTACAATATGGCCCTATTACAAAATGAGTCCTGACATCTTGGGCAAGATACAAGACTTGATGCATGCTAAAAATACAGGAAATAATAATTACTCTGCAGGAGTAACCCTTATAATTTCCTGGGAAGACCAGTTAAGGACTTGGTTCCCTGGGATCCTTGGACGTATCCAGCTCTCCAGGTTGCGGTCGCTTTCCACCTCGTCTTCCAGATTGTTAACAGCATCTGGGGTAAGCATCCCCCACTGATGAATTTGGGCTCCTTTGCAACCTCTGATTGATCTTGTCAGAATGGTCTGTAACCCAAACCGAATATATCTTCCTTCTTCTCTACCAGCAGCAGCTTTCCCCAGCCTTGGGCATTACCGTCTTCAACAACCTTCTGGGTTTGCTGATAGGAGACAATTGAAGTACTCATCCTGTCTTCCTGGGATGCAGAAAATACTTCAGTAGCCTCATTGACATTCAGGGCCTCAAACCCTTGGCTCATAGTTTCATGGATTTCACCATCCATATCAATATACTTGTACGTAGCCAGATGGCTAACAAATATGTCCTCCTCACCACAGATGGTGATAATCTGTCCTTCCCACTCGTACTTTAATTTCTAGTGAAGGGTCGACGTTACTGCGCCTGCAGCGTGAATCCAAGGTCGACCTAGCAAACAGCTGTAAGCAGGCTGTATGTCCATCACATAGAAAATGGTCTTAAAGACTTGTGGACCGATTATCACTGGCAGCTCCACCTCTCCAAGAACAGATCTTTCGGAGCCATCAAAAGCCCTGACCACAAGATTACTTGGCCGGAGAGCTATCACATCATATTCGAGTTTGACAAGGGCTTTTTTGGGTAAGACATTAAGTGAGGACCCAATGTCTATAAGAACATGAGATAGTACAGCTCCTTTGCACTCCAGGATTATGTGCAAAGCTTTGTTGTGGAGACGTCCTTCTGTTGTTAAATCAGCATCAGTGAAACCTAGCCCATGGCTAGTATTGACATTTGACACTAATGTTTCCAACTTATTCACAATGATCTCTTCTGGCACGTAGGCAGCGTGCAGAACTTTGAGTAGTGCATCCCGATGGGCTTCGGAACACAACAACAGAGATAGGATTGAGATCTTTGAAGGAGTCTGGTGGAGCTGGTCCACAACTTTATAGTCACTTCTTTTAATAATTCTCATAAACTCATCCACATCTTGATCGAAGGATGACTTATGAGTTTCTTTTGGTGCAGATTCTTCTGGTATCACACTCTTCCCTTTGGCTTTGGCAACAGCCTCTGCCTCAGTGTTGGTTCTAGGGACTTGTGATGCGAAGAGACGTCCACTTCGGGTGAAGCATCCGCCTCCCCCAACATTGTCCACTTGGGGAGTGAGAACTGGAGAATCAAGAAGGACCTTCTCTTCGTTGCAGTACAGATCAACACCATAATGTCATGGTATAGAACTGTCTTTATCATATGGGATTGGTCCTGGCACTGTGATAGTGATTGAACTCACTTCAACAGATTTTGGGACTGTAATAGTATGTGGATCATAGAAAAAGTAACAGGACCTCTGGTGGATGTTGGTGGAGGTGAATTGAAGCTTTGTTGAGATTGTTGTTGAAAATTGTTGGAATTCGGGACCGTTGCCGGGTCATAATAGATTGTGACAGTGGAAACATCATTGTTGGTAGTTGCTGAAGTTGTAGTAGCTGGTGCGAATGAATTGTTGTGTGTTGAAGTGACAGATGGAATGATTGCTGAAGTTGTAGCTGAATCAGTTGGAACAATGGTTGTTGCAGTTGTAGAAGAACCAATAGGAAAGATGGTTGTTGCATTTGTAGAAGATTCACTTGTTGTTGTCAAAAGAGTTGTTGGTGTTGTAGAAGCGGTGGTTGTAATTTGCAGAATGCCTTCTTTGATCAAGCCATTAATTCCACTCCTCAAGCTAGCACACCCATTCTCAGAAAGTTTGCATAATTCACAACAGGCCTCACAACCTGGAAACACTTGGCACTTTAAAAGCTGGGCTTTAACCTCTGCCAGAGGTGTCTGAATACATGCAATGTCTTCTGTTAAACTCATGGGTGAACCATCCTCTATAGCATTAATCCTTGGCCCATTATGGCTTGGCATAGGATTTTTCATTACATTGGGAGGAGGTGCAAAGTTCAGGGCTTTTGAATCTACCAGATCCTGAACCTTCATATGCAGAGCTCTGCATTTTTCCGTAGAGTGACCAGGTGCGTTAGAGTGAAAAGCACACCTAGCATTGACATCATAGTTTCTAGGAAGGTTTTGAGGATCAGGTGGAGCCAATGTCCTCAACTCAACAAGATTGAGCTTTAGGAGTTGTGGCAGTAGTGTAGCATATGGCATTGGAATGGGGTCAATCACCCGGTTGACCTGAGATGGTCGTTGTTGCTGATTGTTGTTGTTGTTATTGTATGACCTCTGTTGAGGAAATTGTTGTTGTTGCGGAAAGTGTTGTAGTTGTTGAGTATACTGAGGAGGTGGAGCAGGGATAGTAACAGCAGCAACTGTTCTGGGCAAGTATTGGGGTCTCCCTCTTCCCATGTGCAAAGAGTTTGTCTCACTAGATCTACGGGGCCCAGCAAATGGTTTTCTTGTACTGCTTGAACTGGCACCGTTATCGGAGATCTTTCCCATCTTCAATAGGCTCTATATCCTTTCCCCAACTATCACCACATCTGCAAAGCTGGTAGAAGAAAATGCAGCCAATCTGTCAATGTAGGTTCCTTGGAGAGTATTTATGAACATGTATGCCATCTCCCTTTCAGACATGGGGGGTTGAACTGCAGCAGCAAGTTGCCTCCACCTTTAGGCATATTCCCTGAAGCTTTCACGGGAAGATTGAGACATTCCCATTAGAAGGGTCCTGTTTGGGGCCATGTCCAAGTTAAACTGATATTAACGGATAAAAGCTTCAGCCAAGTCTTTCCAGTTCCTTACTGTGGCTCTAGTCAAATGGGAATACCATTCTCGGGATGCCCCTGTTAGACTATCCTCGAAGTAAAACATCCACAACTTTTCGTCCATGGTGTATGCTTTTAATCTTCCCAAGAATGATTGAAGGTTGGTGCGTGGGCAGGATGTGCCATTATACCTTTCGAAACACGGGGGTTTGAACTTGTGAGGAATTCTCACCCCTTCCACCAGTCCCATGTCCATGACATCGAAGCCTAGGGAGTTTTGGGATTCAAGAGACCTCAGCTTCTCTGCAATTTCATCTAGCCTACGGTCGTAAACTTCGTCTCCAGCCCCAACAACTGTAAACTGCTCTTCTTGAGGATCTTCTTGCAAGACCCTTCCTCCAGCAGTGTTACCCTGAGTATTCCTTATGGCATTGATTTCTGGGTTCAGATGAGGCCCAAACTCTGGTGGATCGGTGCGAGGTTGCACGTGATCGTTGTTACTGGTACCTCCTGTACCTGGATGGTGTTCTTCAGGAGTCTGCCTTTCAACCAACTCCCTTAGTCTTTCATGGCTTTGAGCTAAACCAGTCATTACAGTCATGAATTTGGTCATCTGATTCCTCATCTCAACCCTCTCATTGGCCATCTGGGCCCTTAATTCATTCAAGTCTTGCTGAACTTTATCCATCTGGAGTCCCGGAAGGTTGTTTCTTGTCGGGTACCGGTGCGTTCTGTTGACAGGGAACACTCTTCTGCGAGCAATATTTCCTGAAACCACAACAAAGTGAGAAACAACAATAAAAAAAAGACCTACAAAATAAAGAAAATGTTAGTATGCAATGCAATATGCCTATTTGTCTTCCAAGGGTATCCGGTTTGGTTCTTTGGTTTTGACCTTTCCAGACCCCGAGTAAATGCTGATGATGTTGTAGATAATGCCCACCAAAAAATGATACAAACTGATATATTACAAAGAGTGGAAGTACATAGTTTGATTACAATAACATCCCCATGGTGGGTCAAAATACAACAACAAAAGAAAAGTACAATAAAAGAAAAAGTACAAGCAAAAGAGTCAAACATCTAATCCAAAGTCATCCTCTCTGACTTCCTTCAGGAGGGCCTCAGTCACTGGACCTACTGGGTGCTCTGTGATAGTCCTGATGAGGAGGTTCCTGGTAGCAATGGCATTGGTTAACTTCTTATGCTTGTCCTGATCCTTTGACCTCTTCAACCCCGCTCGGAGTCTCAATTCAGATATCTCCCTCTGAGCTGCCAATGATGCCTCCTGATGCTTCTTCTCACTAGCCTCCAACTGCTCTATCTTAGCCTGAGTTCTTTGATCTTCTTGTGCACGGGCTTCAGTGATCCTGATCCACCTGGCCTGGCTCTCCTCTAGATAATGCTCTTCCCTGGCCTTCTGAATCTTTGCTTCCTTGCAAGCATTCTTCAGTACTAACTCCCCTGCTTTTGCCTTCTTGATGTAGTCATTCGTCTTCTCAGTCTTGGTCAGATGCTCAACCCTGAGCCTTTCCAATCTCTCATTATCTAGAAGGTTGTCATTTCTCTCCCATAGATTCTTCTTTAAGGCTTCAGATAGCTGAGTATTCCTTTCTTTCAGTTTCTCAAATTCTTCCAAATTGACAGTAGCTGCAGGCTGTACTGTAGAAGGTCCAGGTACATATTCCAAAGTGAATGGCATCCGGGTGATCTGAGCTCTGGTACGAGACCAATCAGAATAATGTGCTGAAGCAATGTTGTTGCACTTGCCAAGGATGGCTGTTCCCTTGGTCTGAATGTTATCCCAAGCCCAAGCAGCTTGTCTGACAACAGCAGAGTTGGGTTGGATTTCACAGTAAAGTGTTTCAGCCAAATTTTGTCCTCTGGGAGGATGAACCAAAGCATACCCTAATTGTCTTTTAAACAGTAAAGGGTTGTAGTTGATGCAACCTTTCACTCCTATCAAAGGCACATTAGGATATTGCCCACAGCTAGTAATGATGTCTTTGCCCTTGGTACTCTGAGTGCACCATCTGATGTCCTCTGATGTCAAGGCAATAAATCTCTTAGCCCAGTTCTTTTGCTGATGTGGGTTCAGGAAAGTATCTGATTTTGGCAAGTGTCTTAGCAGCCAAGAGTAATAAAGAGGAGCACAACATCTGACCAGTCTTCCTCTTTGCTTCTCATTCCTCTGGTGTACTGAGTAGTAGAAGTCTCCTAGCAAGGTAGGAACTGGGTTCCTCAATAAGAACAGGTGAATGGCATTCTTGCTCACAAATTTTGGCTCATCTGCAAACAAGATAACCCCATATATAATGAGGGCTAGAAGTGCACAGACAGCCTTCCATTCTCCTATTGCAGCATGCAGGGTAGCCTGGGAGATCAAGAAGTCTAGGTGAAGGCCTGGAACCCCATCCTTGGTTGTCATGTTCTGATCAATGAGGGTAGGCTCCAAATGCAATGCCCTGGCTATGTCTTCATTTCTGGGAGAAACCATCTCAGGGTTGAAAGGAATCTCTCTCCTGATAGGAACTCCTGACAACATGGAAAATTCTTCTAGCAGAGGTCCCAATTGGAAATCAGGAAATGTGAAACATCTGAGTGGAGGATCATAAAACTGCAAGCAAGTATGGATCATGCTCCTCTGAGATGCATATAAATCCATGACCATGTCCAATATGCCTCCATAATGCTCTCTGAATAGTGGGACATGATCAGGGGTAATGAGGGACTGGATCTGCCTGATGCCAGTCAGGGTGGGCTCAAAGAAGTGGTATGTGATGTTGCTCTTTCTTGAGGTATCCATGGATGCTGGTGAAGAAGCTGAGCAACTGTTGATGAAGGTCACTGAATGAGATGCTAGAGATGGGTCTCTGATGAAGATAGCTGGAGGAGAATCACTGACAAACTGATGAAGGTGCTAGAGAAGATAACTGAAGCAGTCTGAGCAGCAGAAGGGGTCAAAACCAAACCAAAGATAAAATGGTGGATACCCTGTAAAACAAATAAGCAAATGTTAAATGATGCAGAAATGATGTATGCAAAATGATATGCAAAGGGTTTGTGATTAAGTGTTGGATCTGTTTATCTTCCTTGGTAAAAGTCCATGTATGTTCATAAGTCTGGATGGAGGCTTAGAAACACAGTAACTAGGTGGGGGACTCAAATAAAGAGTCACAAGTCCAGGGTAATCACAAGAATTGTCCAAATAATACAACCTTAAAAAATTTAGTAACAAGGTATGATGAGGCCAAGGGTTCCTGCAAACCTACAAACATCCTAACCCCCTCACATGTAATGTTCTAGAACAAAGATCCTCAGACTTGGATCAGTTATGAGAAGTGTAAACACTTCTAACCCGGAGGTACAGTGTTTACAATAACCATAAAGGATCCTCCTCTAATTCACCTCAGATGCTGAAGGTCATAAAATGTCATCTAGACTTAGCAGGCTTCCCAGATAGCCCTAGTACTACAGGAAATCTGCAGCAAAGAGTTCTCAAGAAGAAACCCATGTCTGAACCATGTTTCATATTCCCGCACCAGACCGAAATGGAATGGGGAAGAATATGAAGCCACTCTATCCTATGTGTCACTCAGGTCCTAGGTATAGGACCTTAATCACTCAATGAACCCCACCCACCAAAACAGACAAGAGATCCAGCACATGATAATGACAGTATGAAATGCATAAAACTGTAAATGAAAGAAATAAATAAAGTTGTACATAAAGCAATAAATAAATTAAATAAATAAACACAAGTAGCACATAACACCCCTGTAAACACAAATCAAACAAGCACTAGGAGGAACCCACAGAAAGAACCAGAAGCCCTGGTTGTAATATCTATTTCCCCAGCAGAGTCGCCAAGCTGTCGCTCCCCCGAAAAGACACCTGGTCTGATAGGGTACAGACGTGAACGGCCGGCGAAAGGAGAAATGAAGTGAAGATGAATAGAGTCGCCAGCTAGGCATTTTTATCCCGAAGGAAAGGTAATGATGCATAAACCTAGAAAAGATGGACAAGACGGTCGCGAACTAGAGAAACTGAGAAAAGGGGTTGGTTACAACCTGGGAAGGTATTAGCACCCAGATTGTCCGTCGTACTCGACGGGATCCACGCTTGAAAGTTTGTGTTTAAAGGGGTAAGTGTATATGTTGTCTGTGTGCAAAAGCTGGAAAAGAAAATACAAGCGTCAGTGCAAGAAAGTGAAGTGAGGTGCTCAGGAATGAGGCTTAAAGGATAATGCTGGAAGAAGACACAGAGACTTTTGTTCGATAAAAGTTAAGTTATGCCTACGTATCCTCTCGTGCAATGAGGAAGTCAGAACACCGTAGTTCGACTCAAAGAGACTGAAAGATAAACTGACTGTGAACTGCTTTCTTGTCTATGCTCAAGTGTATGACTCTTCTGGCTCGAGTGCTAATTGTCTTGCATTAAATAGAAGAAGAAAGTTCTCGTTTGTGAGTGAAGATGATGAGAAAAGAATCCCGAAGGAGACGATTATTGTTTGTTTTTGTGTTTTTAATCTTTTATTGCTTTTTGGTGTTTGTCATAAATTAATGAGCTTAAGCCTAGACCAAGGGTTAGTAAACTCATCATATCCTCCCTTTGATTAGGGATAATGAGAATACCTTAAGTATGAGATAAACATCTCAACTTAATTACCATGATGATGTAGGATTAAGATCATTAACCTACTTGTGATTATTTAGATGTTTTTGAGTTTTTGTTTAGTGTTAAGTGTAAACACCCCAAATTTGCCCTCACTTATTTCACCATGGCTTGTGATTCTTTTCATTTGCATAAGTTCAATCATGTCATTTCATATTGCATTTTTGCTTCACTGCATTGATTCAAAGTCATCTGCATCTAGGGTTTGTGACCTAAGCAATCCAGGGGCTATCTGAGCCACTCCCAAGGTCATCAATCATCTCAAGAGGGTCCATGTATGTTCAAGCATCATATTCTATCCTCCCAAGGTCAAGGAAGTCAAAGAATCACAAGAACTGTGAAAGGCATGGAAGCAGAGCCAGGTTTAACTACACAGATGACCTAAAATTAGGGTTTTGGTTTCAGAGGCCATAACTTCAAATTATTTGGTCATTCTTGTTTCTATTGGTCTCTATATGTTATAGGGATCATACATACCAATTTTCATGAAGGAATTCAATGGGGATGGCATCTGATCAAAAGATGACTTCTTGAGCAAGTCAGTGCAAAATCAGGGCATCTGAGGCCCCCAATCATCCAACCAAAGGGGTTTCTCCATCATTTTGGATGTGTATGATCTTTATTTGATCTTAGAAGATGTTAGAAGTTCACAAAATTAAAGAATTTCAAGCCATTTGCAAAGTTGCCATTTTGGGAAAGTGACTTGTAATGTAAACTTGCCATTTTGGGAAAGTTTTTCAACCTCCTCTTTTTGATCCAAAAATGCTTCAAATGAAAAATCTTTGGTCATGAAAGTTGTAGATTGGATCCTCCCATTTTCAAAAAGTACAAGAACTTGACCTAATTCATTTTATAACAAAAGTTATGGCCTTGCAAAGTTGGACAAAATCACTTAATTTTCACTTTTGTGCCAAAGAGGGATTTTTGCAAAACCTCATGCCAAGCTATTTTATGACTTTAAATGGACTTCGACACATCATAACATCAAAGAAAGGACACAAACAATTCAGCCAAGCATCAAGGAAGCTCAAGGGAGGTTAGAGGAGGTTGTTTGCATCAAGCACAAGGCCCAGACAGCTCCATTGGCAAAGCTCCATCTCAGGTATCTTCTTGAAACTTTTTTCAGAACTTGTTTCTTTAGTTATAGAATGGTAGAGTGTGTTCCACTGATCACAATGAACCTTGAATGGTGAAAAATGGTTGAGTTTTGAGTGTGTATGCATGTTCTGAAATTTTGTTCAGTTTTAGGTTTTTGTTCGAATCTTGTTGTTGATGAAAAATAAATGAAGTTTGATGCTGGATTCTTGTTCTATGGGGTTTGGGGATCATTTCTGGAGATTTGGGGGGTTTGATTTGGCCTAGGGAGTATTTTAGAAAAATCTCAGGGGAGAGGTGGCCGGAGAAGATGACCGGAGGTCATTTCCGGCCACCTGAGAGTCATTAATGCTTTAATCTGGATTAGGGCTTAGTTTGAATGTAGAGCGTACGATTTTGTTTCCCGCGCGCGTCCAATGGCTCAGATCATCCCACTTAACCCTAATCCACTTAATTAACTTAATTAATTAGGGTTTAATTTTAAATATGCCAGTTTGAATGTGGACCCTCAGATCACGCGCCAAGTCAATTCCCGCGCCCTAGGTTCAAATCCCAGCCTTTGGATCAGTTGACTTTCCATTTAATTTGATTTTTATTTCATTTTCATTGCATTTTATTTCTCATTTATTTTAAAATATCAAAACACATCACAAAAATTTTATTTTTTGCATGCTGACTTAAAATATTTTTCTCATTCTGAAAATAATTTTATTTTTATTTTTTGCATAATTTTCGTATTTTAAAAATATTTAAATGTTTATTTTAATTAGTTAATGAGAATTAATTAATTAAAATAGCATTTAGGTTTCTAAAAATCACAAAAAAAATCACATTGCATCTTGATACATTTAGAAACATTATCAAACTCTTCAAACAAATTTTTTTTTGGTTCTTAACATATTTTGACATTTTACTTTGGAATTAAAGTTCTTAAAAGTCAATATTTTGGTCCTAACTTATAAAAATTCATTCTACCTAACCATGAAGAGTTTGATGTTGATTCTTTTTGCATTGCATTCTTCATATCATTTAGTTTCTAGGGTAAAATTGGTTTGAATTTATCTTTAATTTTCAATTTGATGTTCATTTTTCCTTTTGAGGTGCCTTAAAACCCTAGCAAACTAGAGAAAATCATAACCCCCATTAGGTTAAGAGTTAGGTCCCCTCCTTTGGGCAGTGAACTTGTGTAGTGTTAGGGTTCCTTTGTTCCCATTTTCAATTTTTTATCTTGTCATTTGCTTCTGATTTTGAATTTTAATTTGTATCTTGTGCATAAACTCTAATTCTTGCCCTCATTTGCATCTACCTTTCATTTGCTTGCATACATGAACTTGCCATGACATTTTGTGCATCCACATAACTTCTAAGACATCTTAGGACATATTAGAATCATGTTTGATCATTGCATCATTCATTTTCCATGTTATGCATTCATTCCATTTCATAAACTTTCATGAACTTTTATGGTCCAAAGCATGTTTCATTTGCACCTTCATCCTTGTATGATCATCCACAACTCTTGACATGTGTTTGCTTTATCTCTTAGCATCATTAACATCATGTTTATGCTTCTGACTTTGGATTTCATCTTTTCATTTCATCTCATTTTCATTTACATTTCACTTCCTTTGCTAACTTTTCAGGTGGTAAGTGTTGAGAAGTGAATTTGCCTTCACTTCTCATAATCTTTTCTCATCTCTCTTATGCATTCATTGCTGCATTTTATTTGTGGATTAGAGTGAGCTTGCTCATTCATGTTCCTTCCCCACCTCCTTTCTTCAAGCAACTTATCTTCTTAAGTGAAGTAAGTTGACTTGCTTCTTCTGCTTCCTTCTCTTTTCATCTGCTTCTTCCCTGGTGGCTTTTCTCTTGAAGATCTTTTGCAAGCCTCATAAACCTTAGGAATACCCCAAGCATGATCACAATTAGGGTTTTATTAGTCCCCCATTAGTTTTACATTTGTGTCATCTTTGTGTCTTCTCTTCTCATCTCTTAATCAAGGACTGAACCTTAAAGGTTTTAAGGCTTTGTGATTAAGGTTATGCTTGTATCCTTCTATTAGGATGGAGTGTATAACTTTAATCCTAAGTTTTAAACCCTTAATGTGTTTAAATCCTTTAATCAATCCATCTAATAATCACTAAGACATCAAGCTTGTAACTTGGACCTTGCATCAGGGTTCTAATTCTTCCTTAACTGGTTAAGAAGGACTAACCCTAGTGTTAATGGACAAGTCCCCCTCAAGTTGTCTTACAAACCATAAAATCCACTTCTTAATCTTACCATTATCTAAAATCCACTTTAATAAAGGCCTTGTTTTGTCATGAGGTTAATCCCTAATCATGGATTAAGTTGAGGAGCCTTCCTCAACTTAAATTTTCTCATTTATCATCCTTCTATTAGGATGGTGTAATGGGTCCATTAAATCCTTGATTATGGCTTAAACTCATTACTTAACACTAAACGAAAACTCCAAAAAAACATCTAAATAAATACAAGTAGGATAATGATCTTAATCCTACATCATGGTGATTAAGTGTGAGGTGTTTACTTCATACTTAAGGTATTCTCATTACCCCTAATCAGAGGGAGGATGTGATGAGTTTACTAACCCTTGATTTAGGCTTAAGCTCATTTTATTATGACAAACTTCCAAAGGCAATAAAAGATTGAAAACACCAAAAACAAACAATAATCGTCTCCTTCGGGATTCTTTTCTCACCTCATTCACTCATAAACGAGAACTCGCTTCTTCCGTCTAATGCAAGACAGTTTGCACCCGAGCCAGACAGGTCATACACTTGAGCATAGACAAGCAAGCAGTTCACAAGTCAATTTATCTTTCAATCTCTTTGAGTCGAACTACGGTGTTCTGACTTCCTCATTGCATGAGAGGATACGTAGGCATAACTTAACGGTTATCGAACAAAAGTCTCTATATATTCCCCCCTCTTCCAGCTATATTCCTCTAAGCCTCATAGTCTTGAGCTCCTCATTCCTTCCTTACACTGACACTCTTTTATTTCCTTTCACATTTCTTTTACACTGACACTTGCATTCTTTTCCAGCTGTTGCACACAAAATAGCACTGACACTACCCCTTTAAAACACAAATCTTTCAAGCGTGGATCCCGTCGAGTACGGCGGACAATCTGGGTGCTAATACCTTCCCAGATTGTAACCAACCCCCTTTCTCAGTTTCTCTGGTTCGCGACTGTCTTATCCATCTTTTCTTAGGTTTATGCAGCATTACCTTTCCTTCGGGATAAAAATGCCTAGCTGGCGACTCTTTTCATTTCTTTCTCCTCTCGCCGACCGTTCGCGTCTGTACCCCTTCTGACCCGGGTGTCATTTGGTGGGAGCGACATTAAGTAATGAGTTTAAGCCATAATCAAGGATTAGTGAACCCATTACACCATCCTAATAGAAGGATGATAGATGAGCACACTTAAGCTAAGGAAGATACCTCAACTTAATCCATGATTAGGGATTAACCTCATGACAAAACAAGCCTTTATTAAAGTGGATTTTAATTAAGGGTGAGATTAAGAAGTGAGTTTTATGGTTTGTAAGAAAACTTGAAGGGGACTTGTCCATTAACACTAGGGTTAGTCCTTCTTAACCAATAAAGGAAGAATTAGAACCCTGATGCAAGGTCCAAGTTTCAAGTTAATGTATTAGTGATTATTAGATGGATTGATTAAGAGATTTAAACAAATTAAGGGTTTAACACTTAGGATTAAAGTTATACACTCCATCCTAAGAGAAGGATGCAGGCATAACCCTAATTATAAAGTCTTAAAACCTTAAAGGTTTAGTCTCTAATGATGAGATGAGAAGAGAGACACAAAGAAGACACAAAGGTAAAAGCTAAAGGGGACTAATCACAACCCTAATTATTGTCATGCTTGGATGTTCCTATGGTTTATGAGGCTTAAAAGAGATCTTCAGAGAAGCCACCAATGGAAGAAGCAGATGAATGGAGGAGAAGCAGAAGAAACAAGTTACTTACTTCACTGAAGAAGATAAGTGACTTAGAGAAAGAAAGTGAGAGATGAGCATGAATGAGCAAGCTCACTCTAAGGAAAAGAGAAATGCAGCAATGATGCATATGAAGAATGAGAAGAGAAATGAGAAGTGAAGGCAAATTCACTTCTCAAATTACTTACCACCTGAAAATGTTAGCATAAGGAAAGAAATGCAATGAAAATGAAACATATGCAAAGGTAAAAACCAAAACCAGAAGCAAACACATGATGCAAATGATGCTATGAGATGATACAAAGGCATACCAAGTGCTATGAATGTTCATACAAGAGAGAGAATGCAAATGAAGCATGTAGGAAGCATGAAAACACATGGATGTTTATGAAATGAAATGGATGCAAAGCATAGCAAATGTATGAATAAATGACCAAGAAATGTTCAAGCAATGTATTAAGATGTCTAAGATGGCATACAAGTGCTTAGAATTCCATGGCAAGTTCACATATTCATGCAATGCAATGTAAGATGCAAGTATGGAAGTAAGATTAGGGTTACATGGAAGGATGAGATGCATATGACAAAAACAGAAGCAAATCACATGATAAAAAATTGCAAATGAACTCAAAGGAACCCTAACCCCATATGATATCATACCCCAAAGGAGAAGGTCTAACTCTTAACCTAAAAGAAGTTGTGATTTTTCTAAGTTAACTAGGGTTTTTAGGTATCTTAAGAGGAAAAATGCAAATCAAATGGAAAATGCAAGATAAATTCATGACAAACATATCCTAGGAACTACATGCTATATGGAAAACAATGTAAAAAGAACCATTGTCAAACCCTACATGGTTAGGCAGAAAAGAATTTTTAAAGTTAGGGTTCCAAAAAGGGATTTTTTATGAACCCTAAATTCAAGACAAATGTCAAAATAGAATCAAAACCAAAAATAAATTTGTATGGATGGTTTGACAATGTTTCTAAATGTCCTAAGATGCAATGTGAATGTTTTTGGAATTTTTAGAAACCTAAATGGTATTTTAATTAATTAATTTCCATTAATTAATTAAAATAAACATTTAAATATTTTTAAAATGATTTTTTAATGCAAAAAATAAAAATAAAAATGTTTTTGGAATGAGAAAAACATTTGGAATTAAAATGCAGAAGGAAATATTTTTGGGATTTTTCTAAGTATTTTAAATAAAATGGTAAAGAAAATAAGATTTAAATGAAATAAAAATGAAAATAAATAAAAGTATGACAATCCAAGGGATCAGAATCAAACTGGGGGGGATGCGTTGACCAACACGCAATCTAAAGGTCCAGATTCAATCTGGCCTAATTCTAATTAATTAAATAAATTAAAAGGATTAGGGTTAAGTGAAATGATCTCAGCCCTCCACACACGCGCGAAACTCAGATCCTACGCTCTAGATTCAAACTCAGCTAATTACCTGAGATTAGCCCTAATCCAACTCAGACGGCCGGAACAATGCTCCGGTCGTCTTCTCCGGCAGGGTAGTTTCTCAAACTCTCTCCCTAGGTCATTTCAAGAGCTCTAAAGCTCCAGATCAACTCCCCACCTCACCCTAAACACGAATTCACCCTCAAAACTAATTTATTTTGCATCAATCATGAGAATCAAACAAGAACATGTTTCACGGGCAAAATTTCAGAAGTCAAATACAAGCTTATTTTCAACTCATTTTCAAAACAAATTACATCATGGTGATCAGCATAACATGTAGAACAATTTAGAAACTTAAAATCATGCTTTTGGAAAAAAGTTTGAAGATTGATACCTGAGCTGGAGCTTTCACCTCTGCAGCTTTTGGACCTCTTCTTTTGTGCAAATCCTCTTTACTTGACCCCCTGATGAAGTTTAAATGCTTGGAAGGAGCTTAGAATGGCTGGATTGAGTGGTTGCACTTCAACTGGCCTGAAATCGTGTTTGTGTTTGGCTGGCTTTCTGGCTTGTTTGATGGTTGGGAAATGTTCTAATGATGATGGTGAGTTGAATTATGAAGTTTGTTTTGAGTTTTAGTGGTTGGACAGAAAGTTTCGAAGGTTTTTGCTTGAAGGTGATTTTTGTGGAACTTGGTGAATGAACTGATTCAGGCTTGTGTGTGTTATGGATTGGCTTACTTTTAGTCTACATAACATTGTTTGATAGGTCAGAAAGTGGGTGGTGGCCTGTGGTGATTGGTATGGGCAAGTTGCCAAAATGTCAACATTAGGTGTACTTGAGGTATGGGCTCATGTAGCAGCTGTTTTAGGGCATGTCCTTGTTCAACATTGATCAAGGAGAGCCATGGAAAATGTTTTTGGGTGATGCAGCAAGTTTATGAAAAGATTCATCCCCTTTTTCAAATTTGAAGAACTTTGGCCCCTTTTGAATTTCTTGAAGTTCAAGGCATGAAATGGAATGATTCTTTGGGAAATTTTGGTCACAATGCATTTTATTATGTTTGTATGATGCTTAGAGAGTGATTAGAGGCCACAAAATGACTTGGTTTGTGAAATTGCAAAAAATCCTCTTTGGTGTGAAAGTGAAAATTATAGGATTTTTGCCAACTTTGCAAAGCCATAACTTGAGTTCCATAATGAATTAGAACTTGTTCTTGTACTTTTTGAAAAGGGAATGATCCAATCTACAACTTTAATGACCAACAATTTTTCATTTGAAGCATTTTTGGTTGAGAAAGAGGAGGTTGAAGAACTTTCCCAAAATGGAAAGTTTCCATTACAAGTCATTTCCATTTTTGGCAACTTTTGGTTTAGCTCAAATTTCTTCAATTTTGTGAACTTCCAAGAACTTCAATGATCAAATAAAGATCATATAACTTTAATTTGATGAAAATATCACTTTGGTTCCATTGTTGAGGGTCTCATATGCCCTGATTTTGCTCTGACTTGCTCAAGAAGTTACCCAATGAACAGATGACTTCCACAATGAATTTCTTCATCAAACTTGGTACACATGATCCTTATAACATATTGAGACTATTAGAAACAAGAATGACCTAAAAATTAGGAGTTATGGCCTCTGAAACCAAAACCCTAATTTCAGGTCATCTGTGTAGTGGAACCCTAACTCTGCTTCCATGCTTTCCAAGTTCTTGTGATTTCTTGACTTCCTTGATCTTTGAGGTGTAAACACCCCAAATTTGCCCTCACCCATTCACACCATGGCTTATGATCATTTCATATGCATAAACACAATCATACCATCCCATATCACATTTTTGATTCACTGCATAGATTCTAAGTCATCTGCATCTAGGGTTTGTGATCTGAGAAATCCAAGAGCTTCTTGAACCACTCCAAAGGCCATCAATCACTTCAAAGGGGTCCATGTATGTTCTAATATCATATTACATCCTCTCAAAGTCAAGAATGTCAAAGAATCACAAGAACTGGGATTGGTGTGGAAGCAGAGCCAGGCTTGACTGCACAGATGACCTAAAATTAGGGTTTTGGTTTCAGAGGCCATAACTCCAATTTTTTTGGTCATTCTTGTTTCTATTGGTCTCTATATGGTATAGGGAGTATGCATATCAATTTTCATGAAGAAATTCCATGGGGAAGGTATCTGATCAAGAGTTGACTTTTCAAGCAAGTCAGTGCAAAATCAGGGCATCTGAGGCCCCCCAATGACCCAACCAAGGGGTGTTCTTCATCATTTTGATTGTATATGATCTTTATTTGATCATGGAAGACATTGGAAGTTCACAAAATTGAAGAATTTCAAGTATTTTGCAAAGTTGACTTTTTGGGCAAGTTTGACTTTTAATGAAATTGTCATTTTAGACAACTTTTTCAAACCTTACTTTTTGATTCAAAAAATATTCAAATGGAAAAACTTTGGTCATGAAAGTTGTAGAATAGATCTTTCCCTTTTCAAAAAGTACAAGAACATGACCTAATTTATCTTGGATCAAAAGTTATGGTTTGTCAAAGTTGGCAAAAATCACAAAATTTCAAAGTTTCTACCAAAGAGGCATTTTGCAAAATGACTTGATCAAGTGTTATAAGGCTATCAAATGCACTTCTAAACTTCATACAAACATGTACCAAGACCTAAAAGTCAGTTTGCATCAAAGAACTTTGCATTTTCATGCCTTGAAACTCAAGAATTCATAAAGGGGCCAAGACTTGTGAAATTTGCAAAACACATCATAAACTTTATGCAAGTTGCTGAATTGCCTCAAAACCTCTTCCATGGTTCTCCTTGTTTCAAGCTGCAGCCAAGCCATGCTTTGTACCTTGGCAGAAATGGCCCATACCTCTCTTACACAAAAAGTTGACTTTGTGCATTTTGCTCCATACCAATCACACTGCTCCACAACAACTCTCTGACCTATCAAGGATTGAAATGTGTACCAAAAGCAACCCAACACATAACACAACTAAGCCTGAAAGCTCCCATAAACCAACATTCTCATTTTTCACCTCTTATGCAAAACCATTCGAAACTCACAGCACAAGCATCAAACACAAAAACAAATTTCACCATTGATCTCAAGAGGTTCCCCTGATCACAAACCAACCATTGTTTTGGCCTGAAACCTCCCACATCACAAATACGATTTTCACACTCCCTTGGCCTGAGCTTCTGCCAACTTTCTCTAGAGGCTACATAAACTCCAACTAAGGGTCAAAAGCTTCTAAGGAGGATCATTGGGACTTGTTTGAGCCAAAGAAGCAGCCAGAAAGCTCCTGAATCGAAAGCTCAATCTCAGGTAGCTTCATGAACTTTTTTTTCCAGAACTTGCTTTTTAAGTTTCTAAATGATAAAGCATGCTTCCCTGAGTTCACTGAACTTGTTACTTTTGAAAAAGATTGAGAAATGAGGTTGTATTGTGTTTCTGAAATTTTGGCAGTTTTTGATGTTTGATTCGTATCTTGATTTTGTGTTGAAATAAATGGATTTTGTTGCTGGATTATTGTTTAGGGATGTTAGTTTAGTTGATCTGGAGAGTTTGGCATGTTTTCATGGCGTATTGAGAGAGATTGGGAGATGACCTAGCCGGAGAAGACGACCGGAACAGTGTTCCGGTCGCCTAAAAGTCATTAGGGCACGAATTAGGGTTTAATCAGATAATTAGTGAATTTGAATACCAGCCCTTGGATATGGCGCCAAGTCAAACGCGCGCGCTGCCAGTTCAAACCTAGGCCCTTGGATCTGATTACCACCCATTTAATTCATTTTATTTTCTTTTTATTTCATTTAATTTCTCCATTTATTTTAAAATAGTAAAACCATTTTAAAAATTATGAAATTTTTTGTGTAAACTTTTATTTAATTTCAGAAACCAAAAACATTTTTATTTTTATTTTTTGCATTAAAAAATATTTTTAAATCATTTAAAAGTTTATTTTTAATTAATTAATGAGAATTAATTAATTAAAAATACTTTTAGGTATCTAAAAATCACCAAAAAATTCATGAAACCTTTAAAATCATTTAGAAACATTGTCCAACCCTCAAACCAAATTTATTTTTTGATCTTGATGCATTTTGATAATTTTCCATGGAATTAATTCATTTTCAAAGCATTATTTTGATCCAAACTTCCAAAAATCATTTCTGCCTAACCATTGAGAGTTGGACTTTGATTCTTTTTGCATTGTGTTTAGCATATCATGTAGTTTGTGAGATTAATTTAGCATGAATTGATCTTTCATTTTCCATTTGTTTGGCATTTTTCTTGTTAAGGTACCCTAAAACCCTAGAAAACTTAGGAAATTCATAACCCTAACTAGGTTAAGAGTTGGAACCTCTCCTTTGGGCAGTGAGTTAGTATAGGTTTAGGGATCCCTTGAATGCATTTTCAATTTTTTATCTTGATGTTTGCTTCTGATTTTGGTTTTTGTTTGATGCATTGATCATAAACCCTAATTTGAGCTTCCATATGCATCCATCTTGCATTTGCATTCATACCTTGACTTGCCATAACATTTTATGCATCCATTTGATTCATTTGACATCTTAAGGCATATTAGAAGCATGTTTGATCATTGCATCTTTCATTTGCCACCTTGTATGCCATTTACACTTCATAACATTTCATGTATGATCATGGTTCTTAACTTGCTTCATTTGCATCCATTTGTTCATGTGATCATTCTCAAGCCATGTTTCATGTTTGTAGCATCTCATAGCATCATTATCATCATGTATATGCTTCTGGTTTTGGTTTTGCATCATGCCATTCCATCTCATTTTGCATTGCATTGCATTTCTTTCACTAACTTTTCAGGTGGTAAGTTACTTTGAGAAGTGAATTTGCCTTCACTTCTCATAACTTCTTTTCATCTCTCTTATGCATCCTTGCTGCATTTTATTATGTTTTTGAAATTGAGCTTGCTCTTTCTTCCTCATCTTACCTTCTTTCTTCAAGTGACTTGTCTTCTTAAATGAAGCAAGTTACTTTGCTCCTCTTTGTTCCTTTCATCTGCTTCCTGGTGGTTCCTCTGAAGATTTCTCTTGTAAACCTCACAAACCTTAGGAACAACCAAGCATGACAATGATTAGAGTTTTGATTAGTCCCCCCACTTAGTTTTTTACCTTTGTGTCTCATTGAGTCTTCTCTTCTCATCTCATAATCAAGGACTAAACCCTAAAGGCTTTAAGGCTTTGTGATTAAGCTTATGCCTGCATCCTTCTATTAGGATGGAGTGTATAACTTTAATCCTAAGTGTTAAACCCTTAATGTGTTTAAATCCTTTAATCAATTCATCTAATAATCATCAAGACATCAAGCTTGTAACTTGGGCCTTGCATTAGGGTTCTAATTCTTCCTTAATTGGTTAAGAAGGACTAACCCTAGTGTTAATGGACAAGTCCCCCTCAAGTTGTCTTACAAACCATAAAATTCACTTCATCATCTCACCATTAAATAAAATCCACTTAATCAAAGGTTTGTTTTGTCATGAGTTTAATCCCTAATCATGGATTAAGTTGAGGAGCTTTCCTCAGCTTAAACATTCTCATCTATTATCCTTCTATTAGGATGGTGTAATGAGTCTGTTTAATCCTTGATTATGGCTTAACCTCATTACTTAACACTAAACAAAAACACCAAAAACATCTAAATAATCACAAGTAGGTTAATGATCTTAATCCTACATCAAAGGTGATTAAGTGTGAGATGCTGACTTCACACTTAAGGTATTCTCATTACCCCTAATCAAAGGGAGGATGTGATGAGTTTACTAACCCATTGATTTAGGCTTAAGCTCATTAACTTATAACAAATTTTCAAAAGCAATAAAAGACTGAAAACTCAAAAACAAACAATAATCGTTTCCTCCGGGATTCTTTTCTCATCTCATTCACTCATAAACGAGAATTTGCTTCTTCCGTCTAATGCAAGACAGTTTGCACCTGAGCCAGACATGTCTTACACTTGAGCATAGACAAGCAAGCAGTTCATCAAGTCAATTCACCTTTCAGTCTCTTTGGGTCGAACTACGGTGTTCTGACTTCCTCATTGCACGAGAGGATACGTAGGCATAACTTAACAGTTATCGAACAAAAGTCTCTGTATATTCACCCTCCTTCCAGTTTCATTCTTTTAAGCCTCATTATCATGAGCATTTCATTCTTGTTCTCACACTGACATTTCACTTATACACTTCACACTTCTTTTACACTGACACCTGTACATTCTTTTCCAGCTCTTTTATACACAAATTGCACTGACACTACCCCTTTAAAGCACAAATCTTTTAAGCGTGGATCCCGTCGAGTACGACGGACAATCTGGGTGCTAATACCTTCCCAGGTTGTAACCAACCCCCTTTCTCAGTCTCTCTGGTTCGCAACCGTCTTATCCATATTTTTCTAGGTCTATGCAGCATTGCCTTTCCTCCGGGATAAAAATGCCTAGCTGGCGACTCTATTCATTCCCTGTGAGTTCACTCCTGTGTGTTCTCACACCCTCCTCTCGCCGACCGTTCGCGTCTGTACCCTATTTGACCCGGCTTCATTTAGTGGGAGCGACAGCTTGGCGACTCTGCTAGGGACCCTTATACTGCAACCAGGGCTTCTGGTTCTTTTTGTGGGTTCCTCCTAGCGCTTGATTGATTTGTGTTTATGGGGGTGTTATGTGCTATTTGTGCTTATGTTTGTATTTATTTTTGTTGTATGTACAGTTGTTTTATTGCTTTCTTTATAGCTTTACATATATCATATTGTCATACTGTGCTGGCTGGATCTGTTTTGTTGCTTTGGTGGGTGGGTGTTCCATTGAGAGTTGAGGTCCTATACCTGGGACCTGAGTGACACCTAAGCTAGAGTGGTTCATGTTCTTTCCCATTCCATTTCGGTCTGGTGCGGGAATATGAAACACGGTTCAGATACGGGTTTTTTCTTGAGAACTCTGTGCTACAGATTTCCTGTAGTGCTAGGGCTATCTGGGAAGCCTGCTAAGTCTTGATGACCTTTAGTATTGACCTTCAGAAACTGAGGTGAATTAGAGGAGGATCTTTTATGGTTATTGTAAACACTGTACCTCCGGGTTAGAAGTGTTTACACTTCTCATAACTGATCCAAGTCTGAGGATCCTTGTTTTAGAACACCACCTGTGAGGAGGTTGGGCTGTTTACAGGTTTGCAGGTACCCTTGACCTCAGCATACCCTGTTACTTTGTTTTGATTAAGAGTACTCCATGTTGGAACAGTTCTTGTGATTTTTAACCCTGGACATGTGACTCTTTATTTGAGTCCCCTACCTTGGTTACTGGACTTATGAACCTCCATCTGTATTTCTTGAACAATACCTGGACTCATATCAGAGCAATTAATCAGATCCAGCTCAGTCACAAACCCTTGCATATCATTTGCATACATCCTCATTGCAACATTTTAACATGTGTTTATTTGTTTTTCAGGGTATCCATCCTACATTTTGGCTTGGTTTTGACCCCTTCTTCAGCATAGACCTATCTTCATCAGTGCTTACTTCAGCTATCAGCTACCTGCTTCAGTCACCTGCATCACTAGTCTCAGCCTGTCAGTGGCCCATCCTCAGTGTTATTCTCAGCGTCTGTCTCAGCTCTTCTTCAGCAGTATGGCACCTAAGAAGAGCAACATCTCCTATCATTTCTTTGAGCCTGAGTTGGCTAGCATCAGGAAGATTCAGACCCTGATTACTCCAGACCATATACCACTATTCAGAGAACATTATGGAGGATTCCTTGATGTGGTTATGGATTTGGACCCTTCACAGAGGAGCTTGATTCATACTTGCTTGCAGTTCTATGATCCCCCTCTGAGGTGCTTCACCTTCCAGAATTTTCAGATGGGACCCTTGTTGGAAGAGTATTCATCACTGATTGGTGTACCTATCAGGGGTGGAGTCCCCTTCAACCCTGAGATGGCTTTCCCTAGTAATGAAGAGGTAGCAAAGGCATTGTATTTGGAACCAGTTCTGATTGGGCAGAACATGACAGCCAAGGATGGAGTCTCTGGTCTTCACTTGGATTTCTTGACCTCTCAGGCTATCCTGAAGGCCTCCTTGGGGGAGTGGAAGGCAGTCTGTGCTTTGTTGGCCCTTAGCATATATGGGGTCATACTTTTTGCAGATGAGCCTAAATTCATTAGCAAGAATGCAATCCATCTTTTCATCCTGAGAAACCCAGTGCCCACCTTACTGGGAGATCTTTACTACTCTGTTCACCAAAGGAATGAAAAGCAAAGGGGAAGACTGGTGAGATGCTGTGCTCCCTTGTTCCATACTTGGCTGCTCAAACATTTGCCAAAGACTGATGCATTCTTGAACCCTCACCAGCATAAAAACTGGGCTAGGAGGCTTGTTGCTCTGACCTCAGATGATATCAGGTGGTGTACTCAGAGTACTAAGGGCAGAGACATCGTTACCAGTTGTGGGCAATTTCCCAATGTGCCTCTAATAGGAGTGAAGGGTTGCATCAACTACAACCCTCTGTTATTCAAAAGACAACTGGGCTATGCATTGGTCCACCCTCCTAGGGCACAGGATTTAGCTGAGACCCTTTATTGTGAGAACAAGCCTAATCTGGCTATTGTCAGGCAGGCATCCTGGGCCTGGGACAATGTGCAGACTAAGGGGGTAACCATTCTTGGGAGATGCAATAACGTGGCCTCAGCTCAGTACTATGAGTGGTCCCATGCCCGGGCTCAAATTACTGGAATGCCCTTCACTATTGAAGATGTGCCTGGACCTTCCACAGCACCACCTCCAGCAACTGTCAGCTTAGAGGAGTTTGAGAAATTGAAAGAAAGAAATGAGAATCTGACTCAGGCTCTACAGAAGACCCTCTGGGAGAGGAGTGATGGTCGGCTGGACATTGAAAGGTTAGAAAAGCTAAAGGTGGAGCATCTAGCCAAGATTGAAAAGTCTGAAGACTATATCAAGAAGTCTAGGGCTGGAGAGCAGATCTTGAAAAATGCCTGCAAAGAGGCCCAATTCCAGAGAGCTAGGACTGATTTGTATCTGAAGGAGAGTCAGGCTAGGTGGGTCAGGATCACCGAAGCCCGTACTCAGGAGGATACAAGGACTCAGGATAAGATTGAGCAGCTGGAAGCTAGTGCAAAAGAGCAACAGGAAGCCCTGGCAGCAGCCCATAGAGAGATCTCAGAATTGAAGATTAGGGCTGGTGTAAAGAGGTCAAAGGACCAGAGTCAACACAAGAGGCTAACTACAGTTGTTACTACCAGGAATCTCCTTATCAGGAATCTTACAGAGCGTCCAGCTGATCCTGTGACTGAAGCACTTCTCAAGGAAGTTCAGGAGGATGAGTTTGGTCTTGGTGTTTGACTTTTGCTTGTTGTTGCTTTCATTTCATGTACTTTTCTTTATGTTGTATTTTTGACCCCCCAGAGGGCATGTATTGTAAAAAACAAACTATGTATCATTTACTTGTTGTAATATATGTGTTGTTTTGTTTTATCTGAATTTCTTCAAGCAACATCACAAGCATCTTCTTCAGGGATCTGGAAAGGTCAAAACCAAGTGCCAAGCCGGATACCTTGGATACAAATAAGCATACTGCATTGCATACTAACCTTTTGTTTTGTTTTGTAGGTTTTTGTTTTATTGTTACTAACTCTGTTGTGATCTCAGGAACTATTGCTCGACGTCGGGTGTTTCCACTCAACCGTCCACACAGATATCCAACCCGCAACAACCTTCCGGGTATACAAATGGACCAAGTACAGCAGGACCTTACAGAGGTCAGGACTCAAATGGCCAATGAAAGGCTAGAAATGAGGAATCAGATGACACAGTTTATGGAGGTGATGAATAATATGGCTCAAAGCCAAGAGAGGTTAAGAGCACTGGTAGAGGGGAGGAATCAGGAAGACCCTCATCCAGGGACTGCTGGGACAAGCAACAATGAGAGAGTCCAACCTCATGTTAACCCCCCAGTCTATGGACCCCACCTGCATCCAGAGATCAACATCCCTGTTAATGTGCAAGGGACTGCCACTGCAGGTAGAGTGCTGCAAGAAGACCCCCAGGAAGATCAATTCACAGTGATGGGAGCTGGGGAGGAAGCCTATGACAGAAGGCTAGATGAGATTGCTGAGAAACTGAGGTCCCTGGAGTCCCAGAATTCTTTGGGCTTTGATGTCATGGACATGGGTCTAGTGGACGGGGTCAGGATTCCCCACAAATTTAAACCACCGTGCTTTGAAAAGTACAACGGGACTTCCTGTCCCCGGACCCATTTACAATCCTTTCTGGGGAGGCTGAAGGCATATACCATGGACGAAAAGCTATGGATGTTTTATTTTGAGGATAGCTTAACAGGAGCTTCAAGGGAATGGTACTCTCATCTGACCAGAGCAACCATTAGGTGCTGGAAGGACCTGGCTGAGGCCTTTATCAGACAGTATCAGTACAATTTGGATATGGCTCCCAACAGGACCCTCCTGATGGGAATGTCACAATCGTACAGGGAAAGCTTCCGAGAGTACGCTCAAAGGTGGAGGCAGCTTGTTGCTGCTGTCCAGCCACCCATGTCAGAGAGGGAGATGGCTGATATGTTTATGAACACCCTCCAAGGGACATACATTGATAGGCTAGCTGCCTTTTCTTCTACCAGCTTTGCAGATGTCGTTATGGCTGGGGAAAGAATTGAGAGCCTATTAAAGATGGGTAAAATTTCTGACAATGGTGCAAGCTCGTCCAGCAACCCAAGAAAGCCTTTTGTAGGCCCAAGAAGAACTGGTGAAACCAATGCTATCCATACCAGCAGGGGCAGACCCCAATATGTTCATAGGTCTGTGGCAGCAGTCACCATTCCCGCTCCAATTCATCCTCAACCAGCTTATCAACCACAACAACAAAATTATCAGCAACAAACTCAGTATCCTCCTCAGAGAAATTATAACAACAACAACACCAACAACAATAATCAGCAAAGACCATTCCAACAGAGACCTTTTCAGGCCAATAGGGTGATTGATCCGATCCCTATGCCCTATGCCACATTATTGCCACAACTCCTAAAACTCAACCTAGTTGAGCTAAGGACGTTGGCACCTCCAGATCCTGCCAGTCTACCCAGAAATTATGACGCCAGCGCCAGATGTGCTTTTCATTCAAATGCACCTGGCCATAGTACAGAGAAGTGCAGAGCTTTGCACATGAAAGTACAAGACTTGGTAGATTCTAAAGCTCTGAACTTTGCACCACCACCAAATCTTAACAAGAACCCTATGCCACACCATGGTGGTCCCAGAATCAATGCTATTGAAGAAGACAAGCCGTCTTACTTGATAACCAGTGTGGGTCAGATTCGGACACCCTTGGTGAAGATTAAAGCTCAACTCCTTGAATGTCAAATGTTCCCGGGATGTGAGTTAGGGTGTGCTTATTGCAACATTTCCGTGAATGGTTGTGATAACTTGAGGGGTGGCATAGATGGTCTCATCCAGAGTGGCCTGCTTCAAATCACAACATCAATACCTACCAATCCAGCAATCTCCTTAACCACAGTTCCAGAATCGTCTACAACTGCAACAACCATTGTTCCAAACAACTTTTCAGTTTCATCAACAAATGCTTCATCTGTTACTTCAACGGACCAAATATCAACAAATGTCCCTTCTACAACCTCAGCACCCCTTCATTCAGAAACTCCTACAACAACAACACCCATCCTTCCGACAATGCCTCCTACAACATCAGCAACAAACAATGAGGATGTCTCAACGGTTACAATTTATTATGATCCTGCAAATGATTCTGCCTACAACTCACAAAATGCCACTCCTACCAGAGCACCAGTCACAATATACTATGATCCACAGACTATCATGGTCCCTTCTGCAGCTGCCATCAGTCCAGTCACTATCACAGTGCCTGGGCCAGTACCTTATGAAAGCAGTAATGCCATCCCTTGGCATTACGGCTCCGACCTATACTGCGAAGGACAGAAAATCACTTTTGAATCATCAACTTCTTCACCACAAATAGACAATGTGGGGGGAGGCGGAGGCTTCACTCGAAGCGGACGTCTCTTTGCCCCGCAAATTCAAAGACCCACTGCTGAAGCAGAAGTTGCTGCCAAGGCAAAAGGGAAGAGCATGGTGCAGGAAGAACAAGTTGTTAAAGAAGCTTTGAAAACACCTTTTGATCAAGAGGTTGATGAATTCATGAGAATCATCAAGAAAAGTGATTACAAGATAGTGGACCAGCTTCACCAGACTCCTTCCAAGATCTCCATTCTATCATTGCTTATGTGCTCTGAGGCTCATCGGAACGCACTACTCAAAGTCTTGCACGCAGCTTATGTGCCAGAAGAGATCACCGTCAATCAGTTGGAAGCTGTGGTTGGAAATGTTAATGCTAGTAATGGACTAGGATTTACCAACACTGATTTGACTTCGGAAGGCCGCAATCACAACAAGGCTTTGCACATTACCATGGAGTGTAAGGGTGCGGTTCTTTCACATGTACTGGTAGACACAGGGTCATCCCTCAATGTCTTACCTAAAAAAGCTCTTGTGAAGCTGGAATATGAGGGATTGGCATTGCGACCCAGTAACTTGGTAGTAAGAGCCTTTGACGGCTCTAAGAGATCAGTTCTGGGAGAAATTGAGTTACCTGTAACGATTGGCCCACAAACTTTCAAAACGACCTTCTACGTGATGGACATTCAGCCTGCCTACAGCTGTTTGTTGGGTAGACCATGGATTCACGCCGCTGGCACCGTGACCTCAACCCTTCACCAGAAGTTAAAATTCGAGTGGGAGGGCCAGGTCGTTACTATTTGTGGGGAGGAGGATATTTTTGTTAGCCATCTGGCTACATACAAATACATTGAGATGGATGGGGAGATCCACGAAACGATGAGTCAAGGGTTTGAGGCCTTGAATATTAATGAAACCTCTGCTGTACTTGGGACTTCCATGACATCCTACCAGCAAGCCCGGAAGGTGGTGGAAGAAGGAAACGCTCAAGGCTGGGGCAAACTGTTGCCTGTGGAGAAGAAAGAAGATAGATTTGGGTTGGGTTACAAACCAACTCAACAAGATCAAGCAGAGGCTGCTAAGAAGCCCAACTTTGTTAGTGGGGGGATGCTCACCCCCGATGCTGTCAACAACTTGGAAGATGAGTCGGAAGATGAACGCAACCTGGAAAGCTGGATTCGTCCAAGGATCCCGGGGAGCCGTATCTCAAACTGGTCTTCCCAGGAAATTATAAGAGTTACTCCTGCAGAGTAATTATTATTTCCTGTATATTTTAAGCATGCATCAAGTCTTGCATCTTGCCCAAGATGACAAGACTCATTTTGTAATCGGGCCATCTGTAATTTTTGTGCAACAAGATTAATCAATGAAATATCAGACATCTTTTGCAAACGGGTCTTTTTCTTTTCCGCTCACTGTTTTTTCATTTTTCTTTTTGTACAAAAAAATAAATGGCAATGTTTTCAAAATGACAACTTCATTTCACTTTTCTAAACAAGATTAAAATCAATCACTAAAATGAACAAACTGAACCCTTGCAGAGAGTGCCTTCCAGACCGCACCGACAACAGCACGGCTATGACTTCGTATGACTTTGACAATCCGATCAATCAAGCTGATGAAGGGGTTGAAGAAGATTACAAGCTTCCTGAAGAGCTAGCCAGATTGTTGAGACAAGAGGAGAAGGCTATCACTCCTCATCGGGAGGAGGTCGAAACGATTAATCTCGCTACAGGGGAAGATGTGAAAGAAGTCAAAATCGGGGCCTGTTTACAAGACTCAGTGAAGAGACAACTGATTGACCTGCTTCAGGAATATGTGGATGTGTTTGCTTGGTCTTATCAAGATATGCCAGGGTTGGACACCGACATTGTTATGCACAAGCTGCCTTTAAGAGAAGAATGCCCGCCGGTTAAACAGAAACTGCGCCGCACTCGCCCAGACATGGCAATGAAGATCAAAGAAGAGGTACAAAAGCAGTGGGACGCCGGGTTCCTTGCTGTAACTAGCTATCCACCGTGGGTTGCTAATATAGTACCTGTGCCTAAGAAAGACGGCAAAGTGAGGATGTGTGTTGACTACCGGGACCTGAACAGAGCCAGCCCAAAAGATGACTTCCCATTACCTTACATTGATGTATTGGTTGACAATACGGCTCAGTTCTCGGTATTCTCCTTCATGGACGGATTTTCAGGATACAATCAGATCAAAATGTCACCTGAAGACATGGAGAAGACAACTTTCATCACACCTTGGGGCACATTCTGTTATAAGGTGATGCCGTTCGGATTGAAGAATGCTGGTGCAACATATCAACGGGCTATGGTAACGTTATTCCACGATATGATCCATAAGGAAATCGAGTGTTATGTGGATGACATGATTGCCAAGTCCCTCACGGAAGAAGACCACCTGGTGAATCTGTTGAAGTTATTCAAGCGTCTGAGGAAATACCAACTAAAGTTGAACCCCAACAAGTGCACATTCGGGGTGCGATCAGGTAAGCTGTTGGGCTTTATTGTAAGCGAGAAAGGGATTGAAGTTGACCCCGATAAAGTCAAAGCCATTCAAGAGATGCCTGCACCAAAGACAGAAAAAGAAGTTCGAGGTTTCCTAGGTAGATTGAACTACATCTCAAGGTTCATATCTCACCTTACTGCAACCTGTGAACCCTTGTTCAAGCTGTTAAGAAAAGAACAAACGGTCAGGTGGAACGAAGACTGCCAAAGGGCTTTTGACAAGATCAAGGAGTACTTACAAGAGCCTCCAATCCTTATGCCTCCAGTTGAAGGAAGACCTATGATAATGTACTTGACAGTATTAGAAGAGTCAATGGGGTGTGTGCTGGGCCATCATGACGAGTCTGGTCGAAAAGAGTATGCAATATACTACCTAAGCAAAAAGTTTACCGACTGTGAACAACGTTATTCACTGCTCGAGAAAACTTGTTGTGCTTTAGCGTGGGCTGCTCGCCGACTGAGACAGTATATGTTGACCCACACTACTTTATTGATATCCAAAATGGACCCAGTTAAGTACATTTTCGAGAAGCCAGCTCTTACCGGACGGGTTGCAAGATGGCAGATGATCCTCACAGAATATGACATCCAGTACACATCTCAGAAAGCCATCAAGGGCAGTATATTGTCTGATTATCTTGCTGAGCAACCTATTGATGATTACCAGCCTATGAGATTTGACTTCCCTGATGAAGACATCATGTTCATAAAAGCAAAAGATCATGAAGAGCCTATTCACACTGAAGGGCCTGACCCGGAAGAAGAATGGACTATGATGTTTGATGGGGCTGTCAATATGAATGGTCGTGGTGTTGGTGCAGTACTCATTACCCCTAAGGGAGTTCACATGCCTTTCTCGGCAAAACTCACCTTCAACTGCACTAACAACGAAGCTGAATACGAAGCTTGCATTATGGGTCTTGAGGAAGCCATTGACCTCAGGATCAAGACATTGACTGTATTCGGAGATTCAGCTCTGGTAGTTAATCAAACCAACGGCAAATGGTACACCCACCAGGATCATCTGATACCTTACAGGGATTATACAAGGAGTTTATTGACTTTCTTCACAACAGTCAAGCTTGAGTATATCCCTCGGGACGAGAATCAGTTTGCAGATGCCCTGGCTATCATTTCATCCATGATCAAAGTTCAAGCTGCCAACTTTGTACCTCAGATTTCAGTGTCCAGACTTGATAGACCGGCATATGTATTTGCAGCAGACGCCGTAAAAGATGATAAGCCTTGGTTCCATGACATTAAGTGCTTCTTGGAGGATGAAACATACCCACCTGGGGCATCTTCCAATGATAAGAAGACTTTGAGAAGGCTTGCTGGTAGTTTCTTCCTGAACACTGATGGTTCCCTGTACAAGAGAAACTTTGATATGGTACTCCTCAGATGCGTTGATAGAACAGAAGCAGACTTGTTGATGCACGAAGTGCACGAAGGATCCTTTGGTACCCATGCAGGAGGGCATGCCATGGCTAAGAAATTGCTAAGATCAGGTTATTACTGGATCACAATGGATGCCGACTGTTGCGCCTATGCCAGAAAATGCCATAAATGCCAGATTTATGCGGATAAGGTGCATGTGCCTCCCAATCCTTTGAATATAATGTCTTCACCCTGGCCCTTTGCCATGTGGGGCATTGATATGATTGGCAAGATCGAACCGACTGCTTCAAATGGCCACAGATTCATCCTGGTAGCCATTAACTATTTTACCAAGTGGGTTGAAGCAGCTTCTTATGCCAATGTTACAAGACAAGTGGTAGCCCGATTCCTGAAGAGAGATATCATATGTCGGTATGGAGTTCCCGAGCGAATCATTACTGATAACGGTTCTAACTTGAACAACAAAATGATGGCAGAACTATGTCGGGACTTCAAGATCCAACACCACAATTCTTCTCCTTACAGGCCAAAGATGAACGACGCTGTTGAGGCAGCTAATAAGAATATCAAGAAGATTGTGCAGAAGATGGTAGTCACCTACAAAGACTGGCATGAAATGCTACCGTTTGCCTTACATGGGTACCGCACGTCAATCAGAACATCCACTGGGGCAACACCGTATCAGCTTGTATATGGTATGGAAGCAGTCCTACCTGTTGAAGTTGAATTACCCTCTCTGCGGGTATTGATGGATGTTAAGCTGAACGAAGCAGAATGGGTCCGGTCCCGATACGAACAACTGAGTCTGATTGAAGAGAAGAGATTGGCTGCAATCTGTCATGGGCAGTTGTATCAAAGAAGAATGAAGAGAGCCTTCGATCAGAAAGTCAGACACCGAGAGTACCAGGTAGGAGATCTTGTACTGAAAAGAATCCTCCCTCCTCATACAGATCACAGGGGCAAGTGGACTCCGAACTATGAAGGACCATTCGTGGTAAAGAAAGTTTTCTCCGGTGGAGCACTGATGCTCAGCACCATGGATGGTGAAGATTTCCCGTCCCCTGTGAATTCAGATGCAGTTAAAAAATACTTCGCGTAAAAATGACCCGCTGGACATAAAAACAGAATGTAAGTCCAGGCAAAAATAGGGCATCCCGGCGAGTCAAAAACAGAATAAAAGACTCGGGCAAAAATAAGGGAAATGAACAAAAAAATTGTACACCCGCTGAGTTGAAAAGCCGCATTGGACAACTCAGGCAAAAATGGGTATCCCGATGAATTGAAAACCCGAAAGGGCGATCCATGCAAAATAAGGGAATAAGCGAACAACTGCATTCTGAATTCGTCTGTATCACCTACAACTTGGTAAACCTCGAAAGGATCAAGCTTCTGTCAGAATCAGCCTTCTTCAGAAAGCAAGACGAGAAGAACGTCAAAAGTCATACGAGTCATAGCAAGAGGGAAGCTCCTTGAAGCGTCGTCAACATTGCCAGCATTTTGTTTCTCAATTCGTAACAATCTCCTCATTTCAGGAGATGTGTTTCTTTGACTGTATCTTGCCAATTCAGGGCACTTGAATTAATAAAATCATATTTTTCAGTCAAGTTTCACCTTGTACACTTCATTTTATTTGCAAAGAATGTCTGATATCTTTAAAATACTGATTGCATGAATACAGATGTTTATCCTCAAAAACAAGAACTACGTGCTTGCAGGAAATATACTTACTCTCGAGAGTGTCTCACTCCTATGACGGGATCCGATGAAGGATGCCTCGGGATTACTTGTACGTTTCTCTGTCTTTGCAGGATTGCAGGTACTCAAAAGCGCAACATGGGGCATGAAAGCTTCATCCCAGCAAGCTGGCAAATCAACACTCACTCAGTCTTGGCACCCAAGTGCTTGCTCCCCAGCTGAGTTGCCATCCGTTACTCCTCCTCATCCAAATACAAAAGGCCAGGGAACCATCTCCGTATAGAGTATCAGCCTCTATCCAGAAAAGCAACGCACGAAGGAATCACAACAGAGTGACAAAAGCTTCTACAAACCCCAGCTTGGTCCCTCATTTACGGGAATAGGTCTATCAGTTACCTATTTGCCCAAACAGAATCATTTCATCAGATCTACCAACGATCTCATCCCCAGCTGGGATGTTCGCTTCAAACAGATCGGCCAGAGGTCTTCGCAGCAATGGGATCCGAATCCCGGATCAGTATCTTTTGCATAATCATGGCATTCACATCATATTCAACCCACAAAGCGTAGCATTCCGTCTAATACGGAGCATTACGGCAAAAATCAAACATGTTGCATAATCATAAGTCATGGCCTGAATCAAACATTTGTGAATATTATCAACTCATCAACAATATACAGAATACCCCCAGATTCCCCAGCAAAAGCAGTTGCCTCACATTCACCAATACGAATACGCACTCCTTGTGGCACTCGTCCGTGTCATCATTCCCCAGTAAAGTCGCCCGAGCTTTTCTTTACAAAGCAAACACTTATATATTACAGATACTTCTCGACACTCGTCCGTGTCATATCGCCAGCAGAAAGCCAAAGCTTCCCCTTTGCACTCACAAATATGTATATACATTTCCTTGACATCCGTCCGTGTCATTTTCCCAGCACAGTAATGTAAACACTTTGTATACCAGATATTTGTTCATGCTATATTCTTCTCCTTTTGACACTCGTCCGTGTCACACTATCCCCAGCAGGTGGAATACTTAAATATACACTACTCATACTTATCATACTTATACAGATACTCGTCCGTATCTTGTATACACCCTTTACATCCCCGCAGATTCAACACTCGTCCGTGTTCTTTGTTAACCCGTTGGTACTCGTCTGTATCATCATCTCAGAACATGCGTCAAGCGTTTGTTTCTACCTGATACTCGTCCGTATCATAGTCTTAAGGATGCTCGTCCGCATCTTTAATCCATACACGTGTCAAACACTTTTGTCTTCTTGAATATAGATACTCGTCTGTGTCTACTATCCCCCAGAAGAGTCCCCTCAGATTCAACACTCGTCCGTGTTCCTTGTTAACCAGTTGATACTCGTCCGTATCATCATCTCTGAACGCGTGCCAGTATTTGTTTCTGCCTGATACTCGTCCGTATCATAGTCTTAAGGATGCTTGTCCGCATCTTTAATCTATACACATCTAAACACTTATACCTTTTATTTCTTGGATGTAAACACTCATACGTGTTTACTATTCCCCAGTAAAGTGAGTTTCTTTTTATCTGACATTCGTCATGATAAACCCTGAGAGCAGCCGTACCCTGCTAGGTGGTCGTCCTCCACCTCTTGATGGTCGTCCTCCATCATGCTCATCCGATGGCCGTCCCCATCGTTGACCTTTTATCCGACCTTCGTCGTGATATTTTAGCAGCCGTCCCCTGCTAGGTGATCGTCCTTCACCTTTTGATGATTTTCCTTCATCATTTTATCCAATGGACGTCCCCATTGTTGATTTTGGTTATCTGGCGTTCGTCCTACGTCATGATAAACCTTGAGAGCAGCCGTCCCCTGCTAGGTGGTCGTCCTCCACCTCTTGATGGTCGTCCTCCATCATGCTCATCCGATGCCCTTCCCCATCGTTGACCTTTTATCTGGCATTCATCCTATGTCGCGATATTTTCGGCAGCCGTACCCTGCCAGGTGGTCGTCCTCCACCTTAGATGACCGTCCCTCATCTTATCCCCAACAGAGCAGCCGTCCCCTGCCAGGTGATCGTCCTTCACCTTTGATGACCGTACCTCATCATCTGTTTATTTCATTTATTCTTTAACCCGATGGCCGTCCCCGTCGTGGTCCCTTTTCTTTTAGCCCGATGGCCGTCCCCATCGTTGGTTACCTTGCTGTATGAACTTGATGGCCATCCCCATCATTTTTCATTAATCCCCAGAGAATCTTACATCTTTGCTTGATGGCCGTCCCCATCATAACCCCTTTTATCCCCAGCATGTCGGCCATCCCCGTCATTGCTTTATTTCCAGCACCTTCTCCAGCATGTCGGCCGTCCCCGTCATTGCTCTTTACCCAGCAGTCGTCCTCTGCTCGACGGTCGTCCCCCGTCGCACATACTTTACAATATACTTTACTTTCTTTTCACAATCTATATCCCTTTTCTTCTTCATTCTGTGAGTGCAAATTTTGGACTGTCTTTGGTATTCAACCACAAGTTATCCTGTTTGCCTGATAAGCCGTCGCTTACATCCTGCACAGCTAACTCATGTTTGAATAGGGGCAGCTGTAAACACCCCAAATTTGCCCTCACCCATTCACACCATGGCTTATGATCATTTCATATGCATAAACACAATCATACCATCCCATATCACATTTTTGATTCACTGCATAGATTCTAAGTCATCTGCATCTAGGGTTTGTGATCTGAGCAATCCAAGAGCTTCTTGAACCACTCCAAAGGCCATCAATCACTTCAAAGGGGTCCATGTATGTTCTAATATCATATTACATCCTCTCAAAGTCAAGAATGTCAAAGAATCACAAGAACTGGGATTGGTGTGGAAGCAGAGCCAGGCTTGACTGCACAGATGACCTAAAATTAGGGTTTTGGTTTCAGAGGCCATAACTCCAATTTTTTTGGTCATTCTTGTTTCTATTGGTCTCTATATGGTATAGGGAGTATGCATATAAATTTTCATGAAGAAATTCCATGGGGAAGGTATCTGATCAAGAGTTGACTTTTCAAGCAAGTCAGTGCAAAATCAGGGCATCTGAGGCCCCCCAATGACCCAACCAAGGGGTGTTCTTCATCATTTTGATTGTATATGATCTTTATTTGATCATGGAAGACATTGGAAGTTCACAAAATTGAAGAATTTCAAGTATTTTGCAAAGTTGACTTTTTGGGCAAGTTTGACTTTTAATGAAATTGTCATTTTAGGCAACTTTTTCAAACCTTACTTTTTGATTCAAAAAAGCTTCAAATGGAAAAACTTTGGTCATGAAAGTTGTAGAATAGATCTTTCCCTTTTCAAAAAGTACAAAAACATGACCTAATTCATCTTGGATCAAAAGTTATGGTTTGTCAAAGTTGGCAAAAATCACAAAATTTCAAAGTTTCTACCAAAGAGGCATTTTGCAAAATGACTTGATCAAGTGTTCTAAGGCTATCAAATGCACTTCTAAACTTCATACAAACATGTACCAAGACCTAAAAGTCAGTTTGCATCAAAGAACTTTGCATTTTCATGCCTTGAAACTCAAGAATTCATAAAGGGGCCAAGACTTGTGAAATTTGCAAAACACATCATAAACTTTATGCAAGTTGCTTAATTGCCTCAAAACCTCTTCCATGGTTCTCCTTGTTTCAAGCTGCAGCCAAGCCATGCTTTGTACCTTGGCAGAAATGGCCCATACCTCTCTTACACAAAAAGTTGACTTTGTGCATTTTGCTCCATACCAATCACACTGCTCCACAACAACTCTCTGACCTATCAAGGATTGAAATGTGTACCAAAAGCAACCCAACACATAACACAACTAAGCCTGAAAGCTCCCATAAACCAGCATTCTCATTTTTCACCTCTTATGCAAAACCATTCGAAACTCACAGCACAAGCATCAAACACAAAAACAAATTTCACCATTGATCTCAAGAGGTTCCCCTGATCACAAACCAACCATTGTTTTGGCCTGAAACCTCCCACATCACAAATACGATTTTCACACTCCCTTGGCTTGAGCTTCTGCCAACTTTCTCTAGAGGCTACATAAACTCCAACTAAGGGTCAAAAGCTTCTAAGGAGGATCATTGGGACTTGTTTGAGCCAAAGAAGCAGCCAGAAAGCTCCTGAATCGAAAGCTCAATCTCAGGTAGCTTCATGAACTTTTTTTCCAGAACTTGCTTTTTAAGTTTCTAAATGATAAAGCATGCTTCCCTGAGTTCACTGAACTTGTTACTTTTGAAAAAGATTGAGAAATGAGGTTGTATTGTGTTTCTGAAATTTTGGCAGTTTTTGATGTTTGATTCGTATCTTGATTTTGTGTTGAAATAAATGGATTTTGTTGCTGGATTATTGTTTAGGGATGTTAGTTTAGTTGATCTGGAGAGTTTGGCATGTTTTCATGGCGTATTGAGAGAGATTGGGAGATGACCTAGCCGGAGAAGACGACCGGAACAGTGTTCCGGTCACCTGAAAGTCATTAGGGCACGAATTAGGGTTTAATCAGTTAATTAGTGAATTTGAATACCAGCCCTTGGATATGGCGCCAAGTCAAACGCGCGCGCTGCCAGTTCAAACCTAGGCCCTTGGATCTGATTACCACCCATTTAATTCATTTTATTTTCTTTTTATTTCATTTAATTTCTCCATTTATTTTAAAATAGTAAAACCATTTTAAAAATTCTGAAATTTTTTGTGTAAACTTTAATTTAATTTCAGAAACCAAAAACATTTTTATTTTTATTTTTTGCATTAAAAAATATTTTTAAATCATTTAAAAGTTTATTTTTAATTAATTAATGAGAATTAATTAATTAAAAATACTTTTAGGTATCTAAAAATCACCAAAAAATTCATGAAACCTTTAAAATCATTTAGAAACATTGTCCAACCCTCAAACCAAATTTCTTTTTTGATCTTGATGAATTTTGATAATTTTCCATGGAATTAATTCATTTTCAAAGCATTATTTTGATCCAAACTTCCAAAAATCATTTCTGCCTAACCATTGAGAGTTGGACTTTGATTCTTTTTGCATTGTGTTTAGCATATCATGTAGTTTGTGAGATTAATTTCGCATGAATTGATCTTTCATTTTCCATTTGTTTGGCATTTTTCTTGTTAAGGTACCCTAAAACTCTAGAAAACTTAGGAAATTCATAACCCTAACTAGGTTAAGAGTTGGAACCTCTCCTTTGGGCAGTGAGTTAGTATAGGTTTAGGGATCCCTTGAATGCATTTTCAATTTTTTATCTTGATGTTTGCTTCTGATTTTGGTTTTTGTTTGATGCATTGATCATAAACCCTAATTTGAGCTTCCATATGCATCCATCTTGCATTTGCATTCATACCTTGACTTGCCATAACATTTTATGCATCCATTTGATTCATTTGACATCTTAAGGCATATTAGAAGCATGTTTGATCATTGCATCTTTCATTTGCCACCTTGTATGCCATTTACACTTCATAACATTTCATGTATGATCATGGTTCTTAACTTGCTTCATTTGCATCCATTTGTTCATGTGATCATTCTCAAGCCATGTTTCATGTTTGCAGCATCTCATAGCATCATTATCATCATGTATATGCTTCTAGTTTTGGTTTTGCATCATGCCATTCCATCTCATTTTGCATTGCATTGCATTTCTTTCACTAACTTTTCAGGTGGTAAGTTACTTTGAGAAGTGAATTTGCCTTCACTTCTCATAACTTCTTTTCATCTCTCTTATGCATCCTTGCTGCATTTTATTATGTGTTTGAGATTGAGCTTGCTCTTTCTTCCTCATCTTACCTTCTTTCTTCAAGTGACTTGTCTTCTTAAATGAAGCAAGTTACTTTGCTCCTCTTTGTTCCTTTCATCTGCTTCCTGGTGGTTCCTCTGAAGATTTCTCTTGTAAACCTCACAAACCTTAGGAACAACCAAGCATGACAATGATTAGAGTTTTGATTAGTCCCCCCACTTAGTTTTTTACCTTTGTGTCTCATTGAGTCTTCTCTTCTCATCTCATAATCAAGGACTAAACCCTAAAGGCTTTAAGGCTTTGTGATTAAGCTTATGCCTGCATCCTTCTATTAGGATGGAGTGTATAACTTTAATCCTAAGTGTTAAACCCTTAATGTGTTTAAATCCTTTAATCAATTCATCTAATAATCATCAAGACATCAAGCTTGTAACTTGGGCCTTGCATTAGGGTTCTAATTCTTCCTTAATTGGTTAAGAAGGACTAACCCTAGTGTTAATGGACAAGTCCCCCTCAAGTTGTCTTACAAACCATAAAATTCACTTCATCATCTCACCATTAAATAAAATCCACTTAATCAAAGGTTTGTTTTGTCATGAGTTTAATCCCTAATCATGGATTAAGTTGAGGAGCTTTCCTCAGCTTAAACATTTTCATCTATTATCCTTCTATTAGGATGGTATAATGAGTCTGTTTAATCCTTGATTATGGCTTAACCTCATTACTTAACACTAAACAAAAACACCAACAACATCTAAATAATCACAAGTAGGTTAATGATCTTAATCCTACATCAAAGGTGATTAAGTGTGAGATGTTGACTTCACACTTAAGGTATTCTCATTACCCCTAATCAAAGGGAGGATGTGATGAGTTTACTAACCCATTGATTTAGGCTTAAGCTCATTAACTTATAACAAACTTTCAAAAGCAATAAAAGACTGAAAACTCAAAAACAAACAATAATCGTTTCCTCCGGGATTCTTTTCTCATCTCATTCACTCATAAACGAGAACTTGCTTCTTCCGTCTAATGCAAGACAGTTTGCACCTGAGCCAGACAGGTCTTACACTTGAGCATAGACAAGCAAGCAGTTCATCAAGTCAATTCACCTTTCAGTCTCTTTGGGTCGAACTACGGTGTTCTGACTTCCTCATTGCACGAGAGGATACGTAGGCATAACTTAACAGTTATCGAACAAAAGTCTCTATATATTCACCCTCCTTCCAGTTTCATTCTTTTAAGCCTCATTATCATGAGCATTTCATTCTTGTTCTCACACTGACATTTCACTTATACACTTCACACTTCTTTTACACTGACACCTGTACATTCTTTTCCAGCTCTTTTATACACAAATTGCACTGACACTACCCCTTTAAAGCAAAAATCTTTTAAGCGTGGATCCCCTCGAGTACGGCGGACAATCTGGGTGCTAATACCTTCCCAGGTTGTAACCAACCCCCTTTCTCAGTCTCTCTGGTTCGCAACCGTCTTATCCATATTTTTCTAGGTCTATGCAGCATTGCCTTTCCTCCGGGATAAAAATGCCTAGCTGGCGACTCTATTCATTCCCTGTGATTTCACTCCTGTGTGTTCTCACACCCTCCTCTCGCCGACCGTTCGCGTCTGTACCCTATTTGACCCGGCTTCATTTAGTGGGAGCGACATGAGGGATATAATATGATGATAGAACATACATGGTTCCTCTTTGAACAATTGGAGACCTTTGGAGTGGCTCAGATGGACCTTTGGATTGCTCAGATCACAAACCCTAGAAGCAGATGAACTTGAACTTATGCAGTGAAACAAAATGCAATATGAGATGGTATGCTTATACTAATACAATCATGAAAGATCACAAGACATGGTGAAAAAGAGTGAGGGAAAATTTGGGGTGTTTACACACTGTGGCCTGTGGCACAACCACCTTCGGGTACAAAGGGGGTTCCACTGAGAAGGGGAGAAGTAGAACTTCTACATGATTCCTATACCATGTAGCATAAGGGTCATATGTCTTCGGGTCTACTTTACCAAACTCTTTCTTCCCCTTTCTGACCTTTAGTCCCCAAGCTTGAGACACCTGGATAGTTATCCTTTCATTTCCTTCCACAGGGAAGTATAGAGATTCAACCACCTCTTCAACAGCTGGAGGATTCTTCAATGGATACACGAATTGTTTATTTGCTAGTATAGGGTTATAATTAATCACCCCTTTTCTTCCGAGTAGAGGCACATTTGGAAAATATCCGCAACTGGTGATTATCTCCTTTCCTACCAGGTCTCTGTTACAACCCTAAGCTATATCATTAGAAGTTAAGCCCATCAGCCTTCTAGACCACTTCAACTCCTCCTTCATATCTATGAAAGGCCCTGACTTTGGAAGTTGTTTAGAAAACTAGGAAGCAAATAAAGGAGCACAACAATTCATAACCACCCCTCTTCTTCTCATTCTTATAGTGGACAACATAAAAGAAATCTCCTAGAAGGGTAGGGACGGGGTTTATTTTAACAAAGATGGAAATGGCCTCCATACTGATGAGTCATTTTTCCCCTGGGAAAAGACTAGTCCCGTACACTATAAAAGCTATTAGGGCACTGAAGTCCACCCATTTATTTTCTAGAACACGTTTCTGGGCTTCTACAAACAGAAAATCCAAATAGAGCCCATTACCTTTGTTGACCTTTAAGTTCAATTTGACCTTAGCCAAGGACAGGTGAGTGGCTCTGGCTATATCTTCTTCTGGATAATCTTTCTCTGAACCATAGTACGGAAGACTATCCCTGATTGGAACTTTCAACATACTGGAGATTTCTTCTAGAGTTGGAACCAAGATATAATTCGGGAACACAAAGCACCGCAGCTGAGGATCATAGAATTGCAGCAATGTGTGAAGAGTATCTCTCTATTCTATAGTAGGCTTGTCCAAATAACAAAAAAATTGCCCATACTTCTTTCTGAACTCTTCTAAGACCCGGTCATCCATTAAACCAACCAAATTCGGAATACCCCCGGCTTCTGGTCGCGGGAAAGTGTAATGTATATTATTTTTTCGGGGAACCCTTATAGCTTCAGCCATCTAGATACTGAGAAAGTAGAATTACCAGAACTGGTGCAGATGTAGCTAATAACCTGAGAAAATGAAAAAGGTTAATGATGTTATGATACTATGTAACGCAAGGTGTATGATCAATGACTGGTATTTGGTGTTGGTGTGTGATACTGAACCTATAATCAAGTGTTTGTAACCATGAGATCTCTGAATCATCCCAGAATAAATAACCAAGAACCCAGAATTCCAAAATCAGAATAATCAGACAAGAACATAGAACCATACTGATAACAATGGGTATATTGAGTTCAAGGTTCCTGCAAACCTGTAAACATCCCCCAATCTCATTGGCATGCTTCGGGTCAACCATCACGGACTCTCAAAGTTGAGCAACAATAATACATTCACCATCTCCGAGAAATGGCTCATGACCAAATCAGGGAATCGATTAAGAATTATATACTACTCAGGAAGGTCTCAGCTTGGGTCCGGGAAAAACAAGCATCCCCCATAAGTCCCCAACTTCAAACACTGAATCGAGAAACAATAGTACATTCAGCCCTTGAGATACAGTACAATCGTCATACAAACAGTTGCTTTAACTAAGTTCTTACGAGAGAACTAGGTCATCCTATATGAGTTCCAAGTGGGCCCTCAGTGCGAATGGGTTTACCACAGAATGTGGTCTGCCACTGTCACCACTAGATATGGTTGTTTCCACAAACGTCCTCAATGATAGGTCCCTAGATGCACATAACTATCAAGGTCGTGTAGTGAAGTAGGAAAAACCCCCTATATCAAAACATTTCCAAGACGGTCGCAATCTGGGTGTGGAACTCACTACTACTCTCCACGCTAAAAACCTATGATGCACTCGAGCCTTGGTACTGGGCTTATCTCACAGTAACCCCCAATCCCACCAAACAGAAAACCAGTACATTCCAGACAATATAAAAATGATGCATGATAAAATAATTCTGAAAGTAATAAATAAAGCTGTAAAGTAAATATGTAAATAAAAACAGAAAACTAAACACACAACAACAAACATATAAACACCCAACGAAACAAAAATAAATGAGCGCTAGGATTGACTCTCAAAGGGGAAACTAGAGATTTTGGGTTTGTTCCCCAGCAGAGTCGCCAGTTGTCGCTCCATGGATGTCCATCCTGGTACAAACGCAAAAGTGGCGCGGAAATGGTAGAGTCATCAGCCATGCATTTTTATCCCAAATGAATGGGACAGGTAATGATGCACAAAACTAGAAAGAAGGAGAAAGCAAGGTCTTACGAACCAAAGAGATTGGGTTCAGGAGTCGGTTACAAACTGGGAAGGTATTAGCACCCTAGATCGTCCGTCGTACCCGACAGGATCCACGCTTGAAAGAAATTGTTTCATAGGGTGAGAAATGAAGTTGCTGCAAAAACTGAGACTGGGACTGGATAAGAAAAGAAGAGTAAGGGGGGAAATGTAGGAAAAATAAAAGAGTGCTAGAATGGGCCTTACCCTACTGCCTACGTACCTCATCGAGAAATTAGGATCATAGTCGACATAGTTCCCCTAACTAGGGATGAATTATTTATGTTTTTTAAGCTTAAAATTCTTATGTCAATGCTCAGGCATTGCAGGCTCATCTGGAATGAATGTGTTACTGTCTTGCAAGAGACAAGTCGAAGCGAGTCCTTTCTTTATGAGTGAGTGAGATGAGAAAAGAATTCCCGAAGGAAAGATGCTTATTGTTTGTTTAGTTTTTTTAGGAGCTTTTTATATGAGATTCGCATAGGTGAGTGTATTCAATTCCTATTCCTCAGAGCTCATGTAAGTAGAAAATCCCCAAGACTTGGTTCCAAGGAATAGGGCTCAAGAACACTACCCAATTGGCCTTTATTAAGTGTTTTGCCATTTGGAATGAAGAAATTATTTTTAGGATTTTTCTTTGTGAATTTGACCTCATGATTAAACTTGTACATCATGATAGACAAGCTTACATTACCCCAAGATAGGATAGATATAAGTTCCCCATGGAATAAGTTCATACACACAAGGTCAATTCAATCATTATTAAGTGTTTTTTTTTGCTTTTTGTTTGAAGATGAGAGAGAGAGAGAGAGAGAGAGAGAGAGAGAAACAAAGGAGCACCAAAGGTAAAAGTCTAATGGGGGACTAATAATCCTAAGAGTTATCATTCATAGGTATTCCTTGATTAGTGAGGTTTGAATTCTATCCTAATGAAGAAGAAGGAGAGAAAAGAAAGAAAAAAATAAGAAAAGGAGAAGAAGAAGTTAGAAGACAACTTACTTCTCTAAAGAAGCTAAGTTATTTCTAAGAGGGAATGATGGAGTTAAGCAAGCAAAGCACTATGTGCTAATACAATCACATCTTGAAAGCATAAAGATTTGAAGGAAGAAATTATATATGGGATACCCTCCCACACACATGACTTACCATAACCCCTACAAAACAAAGGTTTGATATACACTAAGGGTTCCCTAAGGCTAAGTTATAAGAAAAAAGGCTCCTACATGATAAATAACTTCTAAAGTCGGTAGCTAAACCCTGAGAATGTATTCTAAGGTTATAAAGTCAAACTTCATCAAACTATGCCTAAACTAGGTACTAAACACCAAAGAAGTTCAAGGTGAAGTTAGATGAAGAATATTGAATGATTATGCAAGGTTAACATGTACTAAAACATGGCTAAGGGTCAAAGTCAGAACCTAAGATAAATTATAAATGTCTTATAAGACCTATGAAAGTGTATACAAAACAAGAGAATGGATACTCAAGTGTAAGAGATTAGATGGGGAGGACGTGAATAGAAGTAGACAAGTTATTGCATGGGAAAAGAAGTAACTTGGATCATAAGTCAAACATGAATGAGCAAAGATGAATCTCAAATACAAAATTCAAAAGCTATAAGAGATGATGGTATGAAGCTTAGAAGCACAAATTAACCACAAATGCACAAGTATGAGCTATTTTAGGGTTACAAGAGAAGGGAACTTGAATTAGAAGTAAGTATGTTCAAAAGATTAACATATGAAGTGAATGGACTTTGAAAGGGATAAGATGAGATAAAATCAGCATTGAACATCTTATGTAGTGTATGAAAATGACATGGAATGGCAACCACAACCATAATGTATGTTAAGGAGGATCAAAGATGAATGAGTGTGGAGAAGTAGGTCAAAGAAGTGTATGGACACAACAATTGAAATGTGTAGGCTAAGCAACACCAAAAATCAAGTGGAAGACCTATAATTGAACCCAAGGACTTATAAATGTCTAGTAGTACCCTAGGAAATTAATCAAGTGATCTCATATGAATGGCATAAATGCCTTACCTAAAAACTAGATAAGAAAGAAGGGAGGAAAGAAACATGAAATGTTACTTGAGAAACAAGGCATCAAACAAATGGTTATGGTCATGAGAAAATTATGGAATTAAGTTTTCAAGGTCAACAATCAGAAGTAAACATCACTCTAAAAAATCTCGCAAAGACTCACAATCAAACTCACTCAAATGTTCATGCAAGTTCAACCTAGGGTTTCAAGGGATTAGGCTCAAAGAATGGTCTCAAAATGATATACAAAGTGATTTTAAAAATTGGGAAAAAAATTATAGGGCTTTAAGATGTCTTCTGAATAAAGCAAAAGGAACGGAGTGAAAATGTTATTTGGAGTGAGAGAAAGAAATTGGACAAGGCAAATTGTACATGAGAAGGGAAATCAAAAAGAATTTTCAAAAAAAAATTAATTCAGGGACCAAAATAAAATAAAATTGGGAAATAAAATTTGGTAAAATTTTGTAATATTGTGAGGTTCAATCAGGAATTTTTCAGAAATTTTTATGGACCTCTAGCTATTTTTAAAAATCAAAAATGGAAATGGTATGAAAAGTAAAAAGAAAATAAGAATAAAAGACCCAAGGGTGTGAAAAGCATCCCAAATACGTTGGAATTGAAACCATGCCAAAGGAAAAGGGTGTGAAAAGCACCAAAGCCCAAGGAACCTCTTATAGTCTCAAGAAGTCAACAAAATTAACCTGATCAGAAGCCATTGGATTGATCTAAAGACTTATGCTCAGTCAACAAAGTGAAAAGTAGGAAAGATCCATGCGTGAGATGAGTCCACAAAAGTATGTACATCCTAGGGTTAATAGGAAAGTATCTGTTTAAAAGTATGCAAGATCAATGGCTGGGAAAGGAATAATACGCAATGCACAATTCAATGGTCCACATGTGGGAGGTCAAGGTCAGCCAAGGGGAGACTGAAGTCACGTGAATGAGATGCTCCCTCATTAATGTGTTGTCAAGCTCTGGGATGCACAATCAAATGAATCCAACAGACACGTTTTAATTTCATCCTAAATCCCTAACAAACCCTCACCGGCCGGAGAAAGACCTCTGATCATCTTCTCCGGCCATCTTTGGTGACTGTAAACCCTAAAATTCTCCATAAATATACAAACAATGTATCAAAAAAAATCTAAGCTCAAGTACATCTCAAATCCATCATTCAAAATCCCAAATGCTTCACGCACAGCATGAATCAAAGACTTTCATTTTTGCCCTAAAATCTTTAAATTCCTATAAGAGGCCTAATTACTATCCAACAATAGTTCATTCTCATTATTAGACTCAAATCAAGAAGAATAAGGTCTTAGATCATGAAAACCGAAGCAAAATAAGTTAAAGGAATTCAAACCTGAATCTGAAGAAGCTTGATTCTAAAAAGAAAATCAGAGGCTTGGATCTTGCTTTTGAGCTTCAATGAGCAAAATAAATGCTCTAACCTTTGAATCTTGCCAAAATGTAGGAAGAAATCAGAACTGAATTGAACTTGTGCTTGGAGTGTTAGCTTCATTCAACCATGGATATTGATCATAGCTTGATGATGATGATGATTTGATGAATATTGAAATGAAAAATGGTGAGATTCGTGTGAAATGGAGGAAAATGCAAAGAGACATTTTTGTGATTCGTGTTGCAAAGTGTGAAATGGTGTAGTTCTCTAGAATTCAGTTATGAGATCTGTTTTGTATGAATGGTTAACTATTAACCACCTTATTTAACAGTAGAACCAAGGTTAAATGTGGTGAGAGGATCAATGGGAGGGTGAAGTGAGCAAACTTGAAGGATAGTGATCTCGTGTGTTGTTGTGATCATGTGTAACCTGCTTATGGGACTTATGGTGAGGTTTTAATGATGATGTGATTAATGCAGTCTGCATCCTTAATTCCATAAGCTTCTCATTTGAATTTTCCCTATTTTCATACATGATCACGCATGAGTATGCATTATGTAAGTGATGGTGTGCACAAATGAGGCAATGGATTGATGGTGAGATGAACATGCGTGTGAAATGAGCCATTAAGATCCTGAACTCAATCAAACTTCCCACAACAAGCATCCAATACATCAATGTAAGTGATGTTGTTTATCAATGGATATCTCTCAATGTGGTGGATGAAAATGCTTGATTTTGGAGCCAAATGATCCATACCATTTGATACAACAAGTTTGTAATTAAAATCAAGACGAATGGAAGCCTCTAAAGTGATGGAAAATGGCTTGATATGCAAGCAAAACAAACTAGCCTATGGGCGTGTGACTTGTGCTTCATGCTTGGCCTTGGGCCTAGGGAAAATGGCTGCAAGAAGACCTCTTGTTTGACCCTCCATATCTCACAATCCTTTGATCATATGAAAAAACCTTAAACACCAAAGTTGTAGAGGACAAGCTCCTGAACAACTTTGGTGTTCAATAAAGTTCCATTTGAAACATTTTTTATGGTGTAATTGGCCTTGACATTCATGCACACAAACTGTTTGATGCATTGTCTTTCCAGGTGCGCGCGTATGCCTTTCCTCGCCAAGATTTTTTCCCTAGTTTCACCATACTTTGAATGGTCATAACTTCTTCAATTTTGATCCCCATGAATTTGATCCAGCTATGGATTTGAAGCTTAGGATGCCCTCTTTAAAACAGTCCAAGTGGATTTTTTATTTGACTTTTAGATTTTGAGAAGGCCTCTCTTGAACATGGCTACCAAAATGACCAAAACCTTCTATTTTTGGAAACCCTAATTCTCCCAAAAATGGAAACTTTGGGTTTTCTTGATTTTTGATGATTCATCCATCATTTCTTGATCAAAATTTTTCCAATGATCCTTTGTAACATAAATTTCATGATTTTAACCTCAAAAATTCAGGAGTTGACTTTTTCCTTTACACAATTGACTTTTCCCCAATTTCTTGATTTTCAAGCAATTAACCAATTGAAGACCTTCTGAAATGATTAATGGATGATTTTTCAACCCTAGGTACTTGACATTATGTGGAAAACATTGAGATCAAGATTGAACCAAAATTTCACTAAGAACCCCCATTAATCAAAAACCCTAATTTTAGCCCATTTTGGTTAGGATATGTTGCACTGCTTGGATTTCTTGATCAATCCACCTCTTTCAAAGACTTGAAGGATCATTTGAGATCTTGTGGGAAGTTAAGAACCCTTTGAGCTTTGTTGAGAGCCAAGTGACCCTTGTCATTTCCTTTGGATGATCACCAATCTCACCAGTCATTGACCATATGCATTATGTTTCACCTATGGATAGTATGCTTCATCTTTATATCCAATCATGCCATGATATGTATGCTATATGGTATGCGAAATGCTATGAAATGGGAGGGAAAATTTTGGGGTGTTACAGCTGCCCCTATTCAATCATTTGTTAATCTGAAAAGGATGAAAGCACAGGCTATCAGACGTTCGAGATAAACTGTGATTGAATACCGAAAACAAACCAGAAACTTTGCACTCTGATGAAGAAGAAAGGGGATATAAATCTAACCAACGAAAGCTATGCTTGTAAACTCTGATGCGGTGAACACTGATATGAAACACAATGGGAATTCCTTTTGAACAACGCCAGATGACTACTGGCTTGCCACAACGATGGTGGACTTGGAACATACCTTTTGTACGAAGCCATGAGACTATTGGCTTGCCACAACGACGATGGACTTAGTGCACTTAAGTCTGTTGGATAGACATACACTAATTAGGATAGACGAACCCTCCTCATATATCCTACGCGAATATATGGTACTAGGACGGATGAGCCCTCTTCACATATCATATGCAAATATATGGTAATAATGCATATGATATACTGAACTGCAATGTTTTGATGTTTAATTCCACCGTCGGGATTTCAAACCTCTTCAATGCGGACGAGTATTGGATGATCATCAAGGAAACACAGACAAGTGCCCTTAGTTAAAGATAAGGACGAGTATTAGACGATGATCCAAGAGACACAAATGAGTGCTCTAGGAAGCGATACAGACGAGTATCATCCACTAATACGGACAAGTATCAGACAATGATACAGACAAGTATCAGGAAGGTTTATAACCCAAACACGGACGAGTGTGTGAGAGAAAAAAAGGTTAACACGAACGAGTGTTAAAGATGATACAGACGAATATCAAGAAGGGTTTAAAACTCAAACACAAACGAGTGAGTGGGGGAAAAGGCTAACACAGACGAGTGTTAAAGGAGATACAGACGAGTATCAAGGGGTTTGAAATCAAACACAACCGAGTGAATTACCAAGAAAGTTAACACAGAAGAGTGTTAAGAATGATACAAACGAGTATCAAGAAGCTATCAAACGTAGACGAGTGAGTGAAGCAACAACCTAACACAGACGAGTGTTAAAAACGATACGGACGAGTGAATGAAGCATGGGATAAACACAAGCGAGTGTTAAAGATGATACATATAATTATCAAGGGTTTGAAATCAAACTCAACCGAGTGGTTGACAAAAAGGTTAACATGGACGAGTGTTAAGGATGATACAGACAAGTATCAAAAAGTTTAAATCAAACACGGACGAGTGTTAAGAATGATACGGACAAGTATCAGGAAGTTATTAAAGACAGGCGAGTGTGTGAAGCAAAAGAATAACACAGACGAGTGTTAACTTCACTGGGGACTATTTCAATGATGAGGGAAAATCTCATTCATGAAACTCTGTGGGGAAACGACAATCTTCTGAATCGGATGGGGAGACTTAGTCAAATACTCTTGCTGGAGAGAAAATTCCACCATTCTGACTCTTTGGGGAAATGAGCATTCATCTTCCTGCTGGGAATGCTTTACTATGAAATGATGACTCCGCTTGGGGATGAGAACTGTTCAACTGATCTTTGAAGTTCTGTTGGGGGAATACCACCCTAATCTGACTCAGCTGGGGAAGATTCTGACTGAACTCTACTAGGGATGATGTAGAGATCACCCTTCTGTCTAGGATAAGGGTTGTAATGCATCTCTCGCTGGGGAGAAGAATCTTCTTGGGGGTTGTCACCTTGTAACATCTTTCTTTTCTTGCTACTAAACCTGCAACAACAAAGTTCGCACACATATGCCCCGGGGAACTGTATGGCATGATTCAACCATTCGATATTGCTCAAAATTCAAAGTAATTTTAAATGTTTTCCCCTTTCACATGTTATTCGTAAAGCCACCTCGTTTAAATGCAATGTTCTTTTATCAAAAATTCAGGACATTTTTGCAAACAAAACATGTAAAAATAAAAACAAGGATGAAGCTTTTTGACTGAATAATTTTTCCAGAAATTCCAAATAAATTCACATGACTTCCTAACATATTTAATTGATTTTTTTACAATTTTTAATTATGTTTTTAATTGAGTTTGCTCATATTTTCATAATTTCCATTTAATTTCTTTTTAAACAAGTTTCTTCATCAACCAAGTGCATTTCTCCATTTATTTGCATAGTTCCTCAATGTTTGTGCATCAATCCTTTTTACCATGTTCATACCATATATCAAGGAATCTAAAAAAAATTTGTGGAATTTTTAGGTCACTTTTGATTAGTGTTTAGACTCCATCTTTGTGCATCATTCCATTTGACCTAATGTGATTTTGTTAACTTGTTTGAACTTGTTAACTGGTGAGCTTTGACATGAGTTTTTGATACTTGATTTGCTTCTGACTTAGGTGTTTTGTATCTTAATTTCACAAATTTTACAAGTCATTTGTTATTTTTCCCTGCTTTTTGGTATAGGTAACATGGTGTGATCATATAAGCATCCTCTAAACCCTAGTTTTAGGAAGACATTTATGCCATCCTATTAGGACTTGTTTTTGCATCTTTGTATGTCATTTTATTGACATTATAGGTCACATTACTTGTTTCATAAGTCATGTAAGAATCATTTTCATTTGGTTTGTATTGGTGTTTTCAAAATGCATCCTTACTTGGACTTGTTTGGTTTAATCTTGTATCTCTTCTCTTCTAATTGTTAACTTGACTTGTGTGTGAATCATAAATGTTCATCCATTCATTCTAATTTCATTTCATATCTTGTATTCCACTGACTCATGATCACTTCATGCATTTAAATGCCATTCATCCCTAACATGTATGATTACTTGAACTTTTCTGACCTAGTTTGCATCTTTTCTTCAACTAGTTTCAAAGTGATTGACATATGTATTTGGTATGACTAATTCATGCATACTAACTTCATCTTAATTGTCATTTGATATTTACCTTATCCATGTTCATTCATTTTTGTTTTCCAATTTGACTTATATTACAAGTTATTACATGTTATGTGATATATGTTCACTTCTTCCTACTTCTTCTTCCTCTTAATCCTTTTATCACTTGAACACTTATTCTCATACTTTGTATGATCATTAATAAGCATTATAAGACATTTATAAATTATGTATGCTACTAACTTTGGCCATTCATGGAGAATTAATACATTTTCATCTTGCACAATCATTCATTCTTTCTACACTCACTTCACTTGGAATTTCCTTGGGGTTTAAGGCATAGTTTGAGCTTAATTGATTTGTGTCTAGTCTCTTAGACTTAGAGAGAAACATTAGAGAAGTGCTACTGACTTTAGAAGTCATGTGACCTTTAGGAACCTTCACCCTTGGACTTAGGCTTTATTTGAACCCTAGTTTCTCTTTATAGGATATGTGATGCTTAATTGTCTTTGTTTCTTTGCTTTTGTTTCCAATATGTAAATTATTTTGGCATTAACCTTTCATGTAGGAGCTATGGTAAGTAATTGAGTATGTGGATGCTTATCCATACTCATACCTCTTCTCCATTCTCTTTTAAAATATTTCTCTTATGTGGTTGTGAAAAGCACTTGATGCTTCTTTGACAAGTAATCTCTTTTCATCACTTTAGAGTTCTCATCTCATCCTCAATCCTTGAAGTGAGTTAGAACATGTTCTTCTTCTCTCTTATTCTAGGTTTAGAGTTATTCAAACCTCACTAACCCTTAGGATCTCCAAGAATATTAACATAGGGAGAGTCTTAGTTTTCCCTTAGCGTTTTACCTTTGTTTCCTTGAGTCTTCTCTCTCTCATCTCAAAACAACTCAAAAATACTCAATAAAGGTTGAAGTGGCTTCTTGTGTCATAAAATTATTCCATGGGGCATTTGCATCTATCCAATCTTGGGGTAATTCAAACTTGTCTAGAATGATGTACAAGCCTAAGCATGAATTCATTTTCACAACGAAAACCTAAAAAGTACTTCTTAGTTCAAAAACAACAAAAACACTTAATAAATAAATTAGGCTAGTGGGTGTTGAGCCTCAATCCTTGGAAATATGTCTTGAGGATCTTCTCCTTACTTAGGTCTGATCATTCCTCATTCCATCTTGGAGTGATGTGAGAAGTACACACTCCATTGAATGAGACTTGAATACACTCTCCTATGTAAATTCAAATAAAAAGCTTCTAAAAGCTCAAAACCAACGATAAGCGTCTTTCCTTCAGGAATTCTCTTCTCATCTCTTTCACTCTAAATCAACGAACTCGCTTCGACTTGTCTTTTGTAAGACAGTAAACACACTCGTACCAGACGAGCTTGTAACACCAGAGCATGGGCATAAGCAGTTCAATCATAAAAAACACAAACAAACAAATTTCATCCCTAGTTAGGGGAACTACATTGACTCTGATTCTCATTCCCAATGAGATACCTGGGTAGTGAGGTAGGGCCCTGTAACACGGTGGGAGAACTGACTTTCTATAAATGTTGCGGATAGCAAGAGTCGCCAGCAACTTTTATTTTATCCATAAGGAAGGGACATAAAAGAACAGGAAAGTCCGTTTTAAAAGACTTGGGTTCGAGAGGTAGGTTATATAAAGGGAAGGTGTTAGCACCCTTTATATCCATGGTTATCCATGGGCTCTTAGTCACGTAGCTCACTTAATTGTTTTGAAAAAGGAAAGTGTAGTGTGTGTTTAGAAATTTGTCTAAGTACTTTGTAATGATCCTCGTATGGATGTATACAAAGCCTTTGTTTGAAAATGTTTGAAAATAGTGAGGTGTGAAAAGTATTTTTAAAGGGTGAGAAAGTAACTATGAGGTACCTACCCTAGACTAAGTCATTCATGTTCTTTTATATTCTTTCAAGGGTAAGACTATCCCTATTATTAAGGAACAGGTAGTCATTACATTGGATTTGTTTAAGCGACGTGCGTAGGGTCATCGTACGGTCAACGAAGGCAACTGGAGGGTGTCTTTAGCAATTGGGAGGGACTATCATCTTTTAAACCGAAGGGACAAGATCATTCTAGGCAACATCGTAGGGACTTGATCTTTTAACCGGGGGGAGGGACAAGATGATTTCATTTATAGGTTTTTGCTTAAGACACCCCTTTTCGAGGGACTTGACCGTTTAAAAGGCAACCAAGAGGAATACCCTAGGAGATGCAGACGGCGATCATAGATCGACTTACGTGTGTGAAAGATTTATTTCAGATATTTATTCTTTTTTATTTAATTTTCTAAGTTCTTTTTTAATCATTTAATCTTTTCACTCCCTATTCACTAACCAAGCAATTAAATAATATAATTAAAAAGATGGAAAAATAAAACTACGTTATTACAAGGCTTTGGGGCAGATACAAAATAATCGGGCGGAAAATAAATTACAATAAATATAAACCTATACTTTTTTTTCTAATAATTTAAATAAGGCAAAAATAAAAATAAACAAATAAAGAGAGATATTCTAAGTAAATAAATCAAGATAAATTAATTAAGTTTTAATTAGAGTTAAGAAAGAATTAGGGTTAAAATTAAGTTATAATTAAGAAAATTAGGGTTAGTTAAAAGTTATTAAGAAAAATACAAGTTTAATTAATCAAATATTAGTAATTAATCAAAATAAAATTTAATTATTTACATGAGATATAAAGAACATATTAATTAAAAGAATTATTTAGAAAAGATTTCAAGAAAATTATGGTGATTAAAAACTAATTAAGTTACAAATTTAATAAGAAAAACCTAATAACTAAATTTTATCAAAATATATTATAGTAAAAAAAATTAATTAATTAAAATTTGTTTTATGTTTAAGAAAATAATTAGGATTATTAATTTAATTATTAATTATATTAAAAAAGATTGAAAAAGAAAACCAAAAGAAAAATCACAAATAAAGCATAAAAAGAAAATGAGGGAGGCCTGGTTTTGATCCCAGGACCTCCCTTTTACCAAAGCATACTCCTGTCCACTAGGCTGCGCGTGCGAAGTTGATATTCATATGAACCAAGATCAAAAAATATTAATCCTGCTAAATAAAAGAAATGTTAGAAAAAGAGAGAACCTAGGGATCGAACCCAGGTCTCAAGCTTCGTGCGTGTGCGCGTTATCCACTAGGCCAACCACGTCTTTGTAACCTATAACAGAAACACAAATATATAAAATAAACGTAAATTTGAATTTTGAAAAAATGCGCCATCGTCTTCAACTTCAGGATGGATGCTTTAGCGACGGATTTTTGAAACCTATAGCTACGGTTTTATGAGCGTCACTATAGACCTACAAAATCATATTATAAAAAATACGCAAAATTCCATCCAATTAACTATATCAATGTGATCCTTGTAACGTGTACAATTCAACCATGGTCTTCAAATGTATTTATATTTCCTGAATAGAGAATCCCCAAAGTCAAGTTTGAAACCCTAACAATGGTAACACCCTCAACGTACAACAAATCTTAAATTGAACCATCCAGAAACGTTCCAAATGTTAATGCAAGCAAGAATATATGATCATTTAACATTTATCACGCATAAACAATCAAAATCGAAAAACTCAAAAATAAGCAAGAACATGAATGTGGTTTATGCGATTCTACATGATTTTGAGGATGGTGATAATGTATTCACATTCTAAAAGTCCTAGGGAACACAATGCAACCTTCAAAACTCCCTTAGAACGTCTGGAAGTGTTAAACCAAAATTGAAAATTTTCTTTGATTTTTGCTTTTGGTGGATGTTCTTGAACTCTGAAAAATTCGTCCCCTATGCTATGGATCTCTTGTGCTTATGTAGTAGAGTGTTTTTAGGTCAAAAGATGGGCCTTTTGTTCATGAATTTGGATTGCTTGATAATGAAGAAATATCACTTCTATTTTTGTCAAAAAAATCAAATATCTTATTACCAATTATGCCTTGTACGAATTTGGATCATCTTCAATCAGTTTAAATGCAATATATTTGATTCTAGAACAAATATTTGATCCAAATATTGACTTTTGTTTTTATTTAAATTGAATTTTAACAAATAAAATCCAAATAAATAAAATTAAATTATAAAAATCAAAATAATTGGTTATTGGGTCGTGCATGACTTATCTTTTAGATTGGGTTGCAATTTGATAGGCCCATTTGTAAAATTTTGAAGTTTAGGCCTTATTTGCTTCATACACCCCTTGAAAATTTCTCAACTTTGACAATGAACAACTCCCTCAATTTTAAGGCTATGAGAGTGATCTTGGACTTTTTATAAAGCTTAGGTCCTCTAACAAACCTATTTGGTCTCATGTCCATATCATTTACCATTTTCAAATTATGAGCTTTGGAAAAAGTTGACTTTTTGTTGACTTTCAAAAGGACCTATAATGTTTTAGCTCATACCTTCCAAATGAAGCATTTTTAGGCTTGGCTTGTGAGACACAAAGTTGTAGAGAATTCAATTTCCTTCAAAATGAGATTGGGATGGACGTTTTTGATGACGTATGTGAAAGTTATGGCTGGTCAAAGTTTAGTTGACTTTTCCTATGAAAACCCTAATTTAGAAACTCCTGATTCTTGATGATCTGAAATTTCCTTGATGAATCATGATAAAACATTGATAAAATGATGAATTTTACCTCATAATTTTGATGTTGGCAAAAAAATCTTGAAGTTTGGCTTTAATTTGACCACAGTTGACCCCAGTTTGACTTTTTAACCAACTTGACTGATTTTTTATTATCTGATCATCTGACTGGTCAAACTTATTGGGAAAGCTCTGAAACTTGACATGGGGATTCTTGAAGGCATGTGGGATGTTATGAAGCTTAATTGAAGTCTTGTAAGTCCATTTAGCTTGGAGAAACTCAAAACCCTAGTTTTTGATCCATTGTTCAGGAGGAGATTTTGTCTGATGAAACCCTCAAACTCTTTGACCAATTAGGGACCTTGTGAACCTTGTGAAACTTGAGAGAACTTTTGGGACACATTTATTTGATTGTGGGAGGGGAAATTTTGGGGTACAACAGGCCCATTCGAGCACAATTCTTTCTTTTCCCTACATTTTCACATTCTTTTTCCTAGTTCAGCAATAGATGAATCAGATGTTTACACCCTTTGAAACAGTACAAGAAAGCGTGGATCCCGTCAGGTACAACGGACGATCTGGGTGCTAATACCTTCCCAGTTCGTAACTGACTCCTAAACCCATTCTCTCTGGTTCGTAAGACCCCGCTTTCTCCTTCTTCCGGGTTTGTGCAGCATTACCCTTCCTTCGGGATAAAAATGTCTGGCTGACGACTCTTCCTTTTCCGCGCTACTTTCGCGTCTGTACCAGGATGAAAATCCCGGGAGCGACACTCTCTCCAAATTTATTGTTCAAAAGGTGTTTTATCCGAAATTTTCCAAAAGGGGAGATTGTTGGGTCCATGGTTTTAGGATTGGCAACAATTTTCCTAACACATTTCACCTGGTGAGCAGATGTCCTAACACATTTTGTAACATGTTGTACCAGAACATCAGTTCCAACTGTTTTAATTCTTAACAGATTTGTTTTGATTTTGTGATATTCCTTTTTGGATATATCTCACTTATTTTTGCAGGTCAAAAAGATTTAATCTGGAACAATTGATTTGATCTCCGACTATTCATAAGTTCCTAAAATTGGTTGTTGGGACAATTTAGGAAACTTGATATTTGTTACAAGATTAAGGAGATTTTTTTGCATGATTAATGAAACCTCTAACGTGTGGATCAAGAAATATGTGGGTGAAGATGTTGAAGCCCATGGACTGATGATGAGTATTTAAAGAGCTGCTTAAACCTAATGTATTTACGATTTTCACTTTTGTAAAATTAGGGGAAGGATTTAGAAACTTAGGTTTTTAGAGTCTCTTATGCGTTACTTTGTAAGTCATCATTTGTATCTTTTGATACATTATGGTAAACTGATTGTTGTTGTTCATTGTTCACTCTAAATTGTTTATTGTTCACTCTAAAGCTTGTAAGCAAAAAGTGTATTGTTCTTTGTTGAAGCTTGTAAGCAAAATTGAGTATTGTAGTTGGAAGAGTGTTCTTCTTTCATTTTGGTTTCTTGAGGAATAGTCACTGGGATTGTGACTCTTGTTAGGAAGTGAGAGGGGGATCTCATATCTAGATGGGTTTCTAGGTAGAAGTAGCACAAGGTATGAATTAGGAGAGACGTTGTAAACTTGGGAGTCTAGCTTTAAACTATTACTATCATACTGGATTTCCTTCCTAGCTTAGATGCCCCCAAATGTAGGTGAGCTTGCATCGATCTGGGTTAACAATTAATCGAATTTTTATCATTATACAATTTACAGTTTTTGCATAATTTAAAGTTTGATAAATGTGTTTTGTCATACTTAATATGTCAAAACATTTGCCTTGACTTTATACTCTGATGTTGAGACATTAGTATTATCATCATATGTTGCAAGTGCCATAATTTTATAGGGGCGATACTTGCAAACACTTTGTCGCAAAGGTCACAGAATGAATAAGGAAAGAAAAAAAGTTTTTAGATTTTCAAGTGTGTTACCTTGATTATGATGTTTCTCCTTCTTATAGTCAAATTCTGAAATTTATGAAATCCTGAACCTTAATTCTGAAAGCAGGTGTCGTCGTATTACTCGTTCTATCTTGAATATATATATATATATATATATATATATATATATGTGTGTGTGTTTTTGGTCCCTATAAATATCTCAATTTTCATTTTTAGTCCTTATTAAAAAAAATAATATATTTTAGTCCATATATATATGGGTAGCAAAATGGGTTGTGGTCCGCATGACCGGCCATCGTACCCGCCAAAAAGTGGCGGATTGGGTTGAGATTTTGAATATATGCAATATTTTTTGAAGTAAAATTTATTTAAAAAATGCATAATAAAAATTTGTTCTAAAAAATATGTGAAAAATCTAATTGAAATGTAAAAAAAATTATTAATCTATTAAAAAAAGAAAACTAAAAACATAAAAAAATAGGCGAACAATCTCGCCGTCCACTAACCCGCCACCTTGACAGGGCATGTTATATTTTTAAGCCCAATTTCAGTTGTCGTGCTTCAAAGGCTTAAGGGGATATGGATTTCAACTTCCACCCTAAATGAGAATGGATGAATATTATTAACCTCTGCTATTAACCTCTATTTTGCATATGATATTTTGGTGTTTGTGCGAGGGGACAAAGAATCTTTAATATTTCTCAGATACCACGGGTCTGAAAGTTTGTATCGTGAAAAGCAAAATTTTCTTTGGTGGTGTTGATGCAGAAACAATGAAGGTAATTCAACATATTACCGGTTTCGAAATTAGTACCTTGCCCATCAAATATCAAGGCTGCCATTGAAATGAGAATTCAATTCTTGAATGTATATGGAGATTCAGCTTTTGTTGTTAGTCAGATTCAAGGTGAATGGGACACAAAGCATCCAAATCTCATTCCTTATAGAGAGCATGTGTTATCTTTGATTCCATACTTTGAAGAGGTTACTTTTAGACATATACCCCGAGAAGAGAATCTGTTAGCAGATGCATTAGCTACTATGTCATCTATGTTTGAAATCAAATGGGATGATAAAGCTCCTAGAATTACTATTGATCGATTAGATGAGCCAGCATACTATTATGAGGTTAATACTGAGGGAGTGGAAGAGAAACCTTGGTTCTACGGAGTAAAAAGATATATTGAAGCTCAGGAGTATCCTGAAGGGGCATTTATCAATGACAAGAAGTTTCTAAGAAGATTTTCTGCCAAGTGTTTCCTGAGTAATGGAATTCTGTATAAGCGCAATCACGATTCGACTTTGCTTCGTTGTGTGGATAAGAAAGAAGCAAGAGAAATTATAGAAGACATGCATGATGTGATCTTTGGTACTCATTCTAGTGGGCATACAATGGCTAAGTAAATTTTTAGAGCAGTTTATTATTGGTCTACCATGGAAGCTGATTGCTATCAGCACTCTAAAATTTGTCATAAGTGCCAGATCTATGCTGAGAAAGTACATGTACCTCAAGTTTCATTGAATGTTCTGACTGCTCCTTGGCCTTTTGCCATGTGGGACATTGGTATGATTGGTGAGATCAAACCTACCTATTCCAATGGACATCGTTTCATTCTCGTTGCTATTGATTACTTTACGAAGTGGGTAGAAGCAACCTCGTTTACTTTTGTTACCAAGAATGTTGTGGCTCGATTCATCAAACATAATCTTATATGTAGGTATGGCATCCCCAAAAGGATTATCACAAACAATGGTACTAATCTGAATAACACTATGATTACTGAACTTTGCACGCAGTTCAAGATTAAGCATCACCATTCTTCTCCATATCGACCGAAGATAAATAACGCAGTGGAAGCCGCCAACAAGAATATTAAGAAGATCTTGCGGAAGATGACAGTGACATACAAAGATTAGCATGAGATGTTACCATTTGCTCTTCATGGTTATCGTACCACAATACGTACTTCAACCGGGGCAACCCCATTCTCCCTTGTCTATGGTTTGGAAGCAGTTTTACCTATTGAAGTTTAGATCTCTTCCTTGAGAATTATGAAGGATGTAGACTTAGATGAAGACAAATGGATTCAGACTCGACTCGACTAGATAAACTTGATTGATGAAAAGAGGCTTACAGCTGTTTGTCATGGTCAGATGTATCAGAAGCGTATGATCAAATCCTTTAATAAGAAGGTCAAGCAACAAGTATATCAGGCTGTAGACTTGGTAATCAAGCATATTATATTACCATAGGGTGATCCTAGGGGAAAATGGACTCCCACCTATGGAAGACCATTTGTAGTCAAAAGGGTATTTTCTGGAGGTGCTATGATGCTTACTATTATGGATGGTGAAGATTTCCCGCAACCTGTGAATGCAGACATAGTCAAAAAATACTACGCATAAAAAGAGACCTGCTAGGTTGACTGGCCTAGGCAAAAATAAGGGCATCCTGGCGAACCAAAAGGGTTCAGGAAGAAAGGGCATTCCAGGAAAAAGTTAGGATTAAAGCGTATGACCATGTCTCGTTGGATCACCCATGTAACCTCAACTAGTTGTGTTACCTATATCAAGTTCAAACAGGTGCAGATCAATCCAATTGTTTCTCTTCCGACAGCAAGAGATGAGATATTTGAAGATAATGGTAATAGCAGAGTTGAAACTTGATGGGATCACTTACACATAGCTATTTTTCCTTGTTTTTGTACTCTTTTAAGATTTCTACGAAGAATTCCAGTTACTAGGATTTCTGTCTCTTTGTTCAAACTTTCCTATTTATAGGCCACTTTCTAAATTAATACAATTCTATTTTCGAGTTCAGGTTTACTTTTCCCTTTTTACTTAATAGAAAACGTCCATTGATTGTGTTTGAATGTATATATGCTTTTGAATATGATTGATGTTTATCAAAAATGCATAAAATACAATAATAGCATTTACTAAGGACGATCGGAGGTAGAATCCACTGAATCTTCGCCAGTTCATCCCCACAGAGTCATCTTTACGGATATATTCCAAGTAGCCTTTTGTACCTCCGACTCTACGAAATCCTCAAGCAGATTTTTCTCAAGCACGATATCCTCCGAAGAATTGACACGCAGTCGGATAAGTCTCCCAGGGGAATGTCTGTCAATTTTATCCCCAATCAAGGTATTTAGGAATTTAATCCTTCAATAAGAAGTGCGACGAACGGAAAACGGAAGATCCTAGGTATAATATTCCAAAACGAGACGAGATCGAGGTCTTCATATTCCTCAGTAACAAATCGAGATTTATTTTCCCTAGCCAGCAGTTGTTATACAAAGTTACTCATGCGCTTCAACTACATAATTCATACATACATCATTTACATCATTTCATGGCTTACAAATCCATAATGTATACGACATCCTCACTCATATTAAGAACATCATGTCATACAATTCTGCATGAACTAATCTTTCCTTTTTAGGATAGTTTACAGTCAGATAAACATTACCAAGTCCTTGAGATAGTTCGTAGACGATCTATACGAAGATCTAGTGTTGATACTTAGTGCATGATATCTTTTTCTCCTTGAGACAGTTTAAAGACGATCTATACTAAGATCTAGTGCTGATGCTTAGTGCAGGATATTTTCAGATATAATCAAAACAAAGATACTTCAATCAAGATATTTTCCCGAGACAGGTCAGAGACAATCTATACGAAGATCTAGTACTGATACTTAGTTCAGGATATCTCCCCCCCCCAGAGGCAATTCAGAGACGATCTACACGAAGATCTAGTACTAATATTTAGCTCAGATATGTTACAGAGACAATTCAAATATGGTCGAGACGAATATCTAATTTTGATACTTAGTGCAGTAACAACATTCAGATAGAGTCAAACTTAGACACATTCTGATACTCCTATCCACAGATACTTTGGATGGCATCTATAAGCCCATATCTTGTTACTCCTAATGGCATCTTTAAGCCCATTCAAGCAATACAATCAACCAACAATATTACTGTGTACACTGGCGAGTGCAAATTTTTGGGCTTAAGTGTTCAATCATCTTCCACCTTCAGGTAACGAATGGCGTACATGCCAATCTAACTCCTCAGGTTTCAGAAAATTGAACAGGGGAAGTTGTTGTACTCCAAAATTTTCCCTCCCATATTCAGGATAATATGTCTCATGAGGTCTCCTGATGGTCACAAGCTTCACAATTGCTCAAGAGGATTCAAGGTTTCATCAAACAAAGCCTTCTCCTAAGCAATGGATCTTGAACTAGGGTTTCGAGTTTCTCAAGGAAAAGTGAACTTCCAAAGCCTCAAGTGGATTTCATGACATCCCATATACCCCAAAGAATCTTCATGTCAAGTTTCAAGGCCTTCCACACAAGTTTGGTTAGTCAGATGCTCAGATACTTAAAAATCAGTTAATTTGGTCAACAAGTCAATTGTGGTCAACATAAAGTCAAACTTCAATATTTTTGGTCAACATCAATATTATGAGGTTAAATTCACCATTTGATGAAGGGTTGATCATGATTCATCTAGGAAACCTCAGAATCATCAAGAATCAAGAGTTACTAAATTAGGGTTGTGTAGGAAAAGTCAACTGAACTTTGACCAGCCATAACTTTCACATACTTCATCAAACATTTCCCATCCAAAGCTCATTTTGAAGGAAATTTAATTCTCTACAAATTTTTTTCTCACAAGCCAAGTCCAAAAATGCTTCATTTGAAAGATATGAACCAAAACATTACAGGTCCTTTTTGAAAGTCAACAAAAAGTCAACTTCTTCCAAAGCTCATAACTTAAAAATGGAAAATGATATGGACATGGGACCAAAAGGAGAAGTTAGAGGACACTCTAAGATTTCTAAAAAGTCATAAAACACCAAAAAGGATAAAAATTGAGATGATAAAGTTATGCATTGACAAAGTTAGGCAATTTTTAGGAGGTATATGAAGCAAAAAAGGCCAAAACTTAAAATTTCTTCAAATGGATCCATAATATTTCAACCCAAACTCAATCCTAAGACTATTCACGACCCATGGTTGATATTTTCTGATTTTTATTATTCATTTTATATTATATTGAATTTTAATCATTTATATTCAATTTTAATTGAAATAAATTATAAAAAATCAAATATTTGATTCCAAAATTATTTTGGGATCAAATATTTGATGATTAAGATGATTGATCATGGTCAAATTCGTTCAAAACTCAAATGGCATGATTTTATATGATTTTTTGACAAATTTGGAAACCACATTCCTTCACATTCAAGCAACCACAAATTCCATCATAACAAAGCCCAAAATCTGACCTAATTCACTCTATTATAAGTACATGACAATACTCCAATGAGAGGGGACGAAAATTCAGAACAAAAAACCACTTTCAAACTTCAAATTTTTTCAAGAAAATTGCAAAATCGGTTTCATAATTCCAGTTGGTTTCAAAGGTTTTTGAAGGTTTCAATAACTTCCTTGAAGTATTTTGAGCATGATTCGATCATCACCGTCATCCAAAACATCACATAACTCATAAATTGAATATGTTTTCATGTTGTTCTTGATTTTTTCGATTCATATACTTGATGCATTATAAATTGTTTTAGTTTGTCTAATCTTGTTTGTGATGATGTGTAGATGGATTATGGGCCAATTAATTGGAGGTTTGATGCAGGAAGAGTGAAACGCCATTGTTAGGGTTCTTAAGGTCGAGAATTGGGGATTCGATATTGAAGCAATATCACATGAAATTAATGGATTAATTGAACTCATTGGACTGTTATTGATTGGTTTATATGATAGGAATAAATTTATTTTGCGTATTATGATGTTTTCTATGTGAAAGACATGTAATGACGGACAAAAACCGTCACTACAACCTTTAGCGACAGAAAAGCGTAGCTATAGCCAAAGTAGACAGACAAATGTAGAAGACGAAGTTGGCGCCATTCTGGATTTTTGAATTTAAACTTAATATTTGTTGTTTGTTCTCTGTTTCATATCACGCAGGAAGAGATGGCCCAGTGGCTGGAAGTATATCCGTATGAGGATAAGGGGGTGGGATCGAATCCAACCTCCACCAATTTTTTGTGACCTGGTTCTTTTCCTTTATTTTTCTTTCTTTTGTTTTTTTAATTATTTTAATTAACCAATATTAATTAACTTTAAATTAACCATTAACCCTTAAACTAATCCTTTTTTAATCTTTTTCTTTAAAAACAATTTTATAAATAATGTTTAATATTTTTTTCAAACTTAATTATTTTCTTTAATAATTAGTTTATTAGGTTTTAATTAATTAATTTAGTTAATTATATTTAGATTTAATTTAATAAAACCCTAATTTTCTTTAAAACCCTAATTTTCAAACCTTAACTTGTTAACCCTAATTTTCTAAACCAAATTTTTATTTTCATAAAAATAATTAATTTCTTAGCTTAATTTATTTTAATTGTCTTTTATTTTTTTTATTTTTTTTAGAAAATTGTATAGGATGTCATTTTATGTAATTTATTTTTTCCGCTCGATTATGTAATTGCCCCAAAGCCATGTAATAGCGTAGGACTTTAATTTCTGCTTTTAATTTCTGCAAACTATAAATGTGTGATTAGTAACTTAGGGAGTGCATATACTATATGGTTAATTAACTGAACCTAGCCCACTAAATTCAAGATAAATACTTAAAAATAATATTCACACACGTAAGTCGATCGTTCTACGATCGCCATCTGCACCTCCTAGGGTTGTAAACACCCCAAATTTGCCCTCTCTTTTTTCTCACACCTTGGCTTGTGATCCTTCATATTGCATTGCATAAGCATACAATCTCCCACTGCATAAGTTATTTCACTGCATAAGCTGCATAGCTAGGGTTTGTGATCAGATGAATCTTAGAAGTGGTTTGACCTATCTCAGAGGCCATGAAGCATGCCAAGAGGGTCCATGAGTGTTCTAAGATCATATTACACACCCAAGGGTTCTTGAAAGTCAAAAGATCACAAGAGATTGCAGAGTTACCCAGGCAGGCTCAGGGCTCCTGCACAGATGACCAGAAATTAGAGTTTTGGGTTTGAGGCCCTTACACTCAAAAATTTTGGCCATTCTTAATTCTATTGGTCTATATATGATATAAATAGCATATGTATCAAATTTGAAGCAAAAACTACTTGTGGAAGTCATCTGATCAAATGGTAACTTGTTGTGCAAGAAAACTCAGAATCAGGGCATCTGAGGCCACCAACAATGGATTCCAAAGGGTCATCATCATCAATTTTAGGTCCTATTATCTTTATTTGATCTTAGGAATGCTTGGAAGTTCACAAGATTGAATAATTTTGAGCCATTTGAAAACTTTCCATTTTTGGACATGACTTGTAATGAAAACTTTCCATTTTGGGAAAGATCTTCAACCTCCTCTTTCTTGATCAAAAAGGTTTCAAATGAATTTTCTTCAAACATGAAAGTTGTAGATTGGATCTTCCTATTTTCAAAGAGTATAAGAACTCATCTTGATTCATCCTAGAACTCAAGATATGGCAAGTCAAAGTTGGGAAAAATCTTGTAATTTTCAAGTTCATGCCAAAGAGGGAAATTTGCAAAATGGTATTTCAAGCCCTTATGTGACCTCTAATCCACTCAAATACATCATGCCATGATCAAACAACTTCTGAAGATCAGAATTGGGCCAATAACCTAGGGTTTTCATGCCTTGCTTCTCAAGAAATGTCAAAGTTGGAAAAATGCAAAATATATGAGAACTCTTGAATCAAGCATCACAGCTCATAAAAATTGATCCAATGGTGCTCCTTGAACTCAGCTGAGGCAGCCCAAGACCTCAAATCACTTCTGCCATGACCCATGCTTCAAGTACACAAACTTTTGACTTTTTGGCCAATGGCACCATACCAATCCCATAGTGCATATCCACTCCTCTGACTGATCTCATTTGTTTATATAAACCATAAGGATCATAAAACACAACACTTCAAGCCTTGAAACAAAGACACACACTCAGATTGCAAAAAAAATCCCTCAAAACTTCATCTCTTCGACTCTCATTACACATCCATCAAACTTCCAAAATTCTTTCACCAATCAACCACAAATCATCCATAGAACATTTCCCACCCATCACCATGGCCTGAAACACCCTAAAACAAAAACACAATTTATGCCATATCAGAACTGAACCCTTCAAAATATCCCAAATAAACTTCATCCAAGCATTCCATTAGCACAAGGGGGACCAGAGGAGTCATTTTGCACCAAGGAAAGGCTCAGAAAGTTCCAGTTTGAAGAACTTTAGTTCAGGTATTCATCAAGAACAAATTTTCCAGAACCTCTTTTTCTTGTTATAAAATGATTCTATATACTTTGCTGATCACCATGATGTGTTTAGAATTGAAAATGGTTGAGAAATGAGTTTGTATTGATGTTCTGAAATTTTGCCCGTGAAAAATGTTTGCTTCGATTTGCTTGATTCATGAAGTTTAAATGATGTTTGATGATTGATTTTGATTGTATGATGCATGGGGAATGTTTCTTGGTAGTTATTTTTGCTTGGGGTGATCTGTAGAAGAAATTATGGTTGGAGCTCGCCAAAGAAGATGACCGGAGCTTATCTCCGGTCACCTGAGATTAATTAGGGTTTTGGTTCCCAGATTGAATGAGGACCCTTGGATTATGATTAGATTAAGTTTTAGATGGCCCAGATAATTCATTAAACCCTAATCCTGATTAATTAAAATAAACCTTAATTAATTTGCCAGATTGAACCTTAGCCTTTAGATCACGCGCGAATCATAAGTTTAAATCCAGGCCCTTAGATCTTCATACCTTTGGTCAAGCTGACTAGCAATTCTGACCCTTTATCCACCCTCCACGCAATCTAGGCCTCTCATTGTGTTTACTTTTCTTTTTTTGTTTTATTTATTTCATTTTATTTCACATATTTTTTTAAATAGCAAATTAATTTCTAAAAATATGATCTTTTGCATTTTCATTCCAAATATTTTTCAAAAACCAAAAATATTTTTATTTTTAATTTTTGCATTAAAAATATATTTTTAAATCATTTAATTGTATTATTTAATTAATTCATTCATTTTAATTGATTAAAAATACTTTTAGGAATTTAAAAATCACCAAAAAAATCATGAAGCATTCTTACATGTTTAGAACAATTTAAAAACTCATTTTATAAATTTCTTTTAGGGTTTGATCATGTTTAGACAATTAACCATGAATTAGGGTTTCCAAATTTCCTATTTTTCTAACCCTAACTTAAAAAATCCATTTCTGATCAACCAAGATGAGTTTGTGCATGGTTCTTTTTGCATTATTTCACACATTGCATATAGTATCTAGGGAATTTAACTCATATTTTTGCATTTCACTTTCCATTTGTTTAGAATTTTTCATGGAAAAGTACCCAAAACCCTAGCCTAACTTAGAAAAACCATAACTTGACTTTGGTATAGCTTCTGACTTCCATCTTTGTGGAGTGATCTTATGTGTGTTTAGGGTTCATTTGGTTGCAATTTCAATTTTTTGTCATTTGTTTTGCTTCTGTTTTGATCATATGCATCTAACCATTTTCTTAAAACCCTAATTTGCCATGTTCATTTGCATTCATCTTTGCATACCTTCATCATGTGAACTTGTCATGACATCTCATGCATTTGGATGTCATCTTAGATGCCTTAGGACATGTGTGAACATTGGTTGATCATTGTTGAATCTATTTGGTATTTTTTTCATCCATTACATCTTATGTATGTTCATGTGTTCTTAAGCTTCTAACATGCTTGTTTTTGCATCCATCACTTGTATGATCATACATATGCATTGTACATGTCTTTGCATCATTTCATAACACATTTTCATCATGTATTCACTTCTGGTTGGCATCATAGCATCTTCATCTTTGTTTCATTGCATCTTGTTTCACCTTATGCATTCATACTAACCATTTCAGGGGCTTCTGGTAAGTTGATCAGGATGTGGATTTGCCTTCACATCCAACCTCTTCTTATCTATTCATGTGCATCTTTATTTGTATTTGAAGTGAGTTTGACTCACTTATGCTCTCTCTTTCTCCTTTTCTTTCTCTTAGGTTACTTGACTTCTTCAGGAAGTAAGTAACCTATTCTCCTTTCCCTTCTCTTTCCATCTGCTTCTTCTTCCTTGGTGGCCATCTGAAGATCTTTTCTTAAGCCTCACAAACCATAGGAATATCCAAGCATGATAACTTTAGGGTTATACATAGTCTCCCCTAGTTTTTTACCTTTGAGTCTCCTTGAGTCTCTGCTTCACATCTCATAATCAAGGCTAAACAGTTAAAGTTTTAAGACTCTGAATTAGGGTTATGCATGTATCCTTATCTTAGGATGGAGTGTATAACTTTAATACTTAGTGGTAAACCTTTAAGTTGTTTACACCTCCTAATCAAAACAGCTAATAATTATCAAGACTTAAGCTTGTAACTTGGGCCTTATATTAGGGTTACATCTCTGCCTGTTGGTTCAGAGGGACTAACCATAGTGTTCAATGGACAAGTCCCCCTCAGGTTTAGTCTTACAAACATAAAATCCATTTCTTAATTCCACCTTTAATTAAAATCCACTTTAATAAAGGTTTGTTATATAATGATTTTAATCCCTAACAATGGATTAAGTTGAGGAGCCTTCCTCATCTTAAGTGTTCTCATCTATCATCCTTCTCTTAGGATGGTGTAATGAGTTCACTAATCCCTGATTAGAGATTAAACTCATTACTTAACACGAAACAAAATCCAAAAACACTTAATAATCAAAAGTAGGTTAATGATCTTAATCTTGCATCATTAGGGTAATTAAGTTGAGATTCTCATCTCATACTTAAGTAGGCTCATTATCCCTAATCAGGGGTGATATAATGAGTTTACGACCCTTGATTAAGGCTTAAGCTCATTATCTTATGCAAAGCACCAAAAACAATAAAAAACTGAAAACACAAAAACAAACAATAAACGTCTCCTTCGGGATTCTATTCTCATCACATTCATTCTGAAAACGAGAACTTGCTTCTCCCGTCTAATGCAAGACAGTTAGCACTCGAGCCAGACGAGTCATACACTTGAGCATAGGCAAGCAAGCAGTTCACAACAAAAACATCCCAGTCTCTTTGAGTAGAACTACGATGTTCTGACTTCCTCATTGCACGAGAGGATACATAGGCATAACTTAACGTTTATCGAACAAAAGTCTCTTTGTCTCCCCCTTATCCTCTTCTCAGCTTCTCTTTCCTTAGCCTCAGTTTTGAGCACTCACTTTTTGCACTAACACTTTGTACATCCTTTTATCCCTAGATTTTATGCACAGTTTAGCACATACACTACCCCTCTTTTAAACACAATTAATTAAGCGTGGATCCCGTCGATTACGACGGAAGATTTGGGTGCTAATACCTTTCCAAGTCGTAACCTACCCCTTACTCAGTCTCTTTGGTTCGCAACCGTCTTATCCATATCTTTCTAGGTTTATGCATTAGTACCTTTCCTTCGGGATAAAAATGCCTAGTTGGCGACTCTATTCAACCTCAACCTCCAACATCACCGACGGCTCGCGTTTGCACCGGGATGAAAATCCGGGGAGCGACAGCTTGGCGACTCTGCTGGGGATCTTTGCAAACAGGGCTTCTGGTTCTTTTGTGGGTTTCTCCTAGCGCTTGTTTGATTGTGTTTATTGGGGGGTGTTATGTGTTATTTGTGTTTATTGTTTTTTCTTTATTTATGGTTTCCTGTACAGCTTTATTTATTGCATTTACTTTATCTCTTTCATTTACTGCTTTCTGCATTTCATTCTTTATCATATCACTATGCTGGATTGTTGTTACCTTGGTGGGTGGGGTATTCCTGTGAGAAAGGCTCAACACAAAGGCCCGAGTGACACATAGGATTAGAATGGTTTTGTATTCTTTCCCATTCCATTTCGGTCTGGTGCGGGAATATGAAAACACGGGTCAGACATGGGTTTCTTTTTTAGAACTATGTGCTACTGATTTCCTGTAGTGCTAGGGCTATTTGGGAAGCCTGCTAAGTCTGGATGACCTTTTTATATGACCTTCATCATCTGAAGTGAATTAGAGGAGGATCGTTTATGATTAGGGTAAACATTGTACCTTCGGGTTAGAAGTGTTTACACTTCTCATAATAGATCTGAATTTGAGGATCCTTGTTCTAAAACAATATCTGTGAGTGGATTGGGTTGTTTACAGGTTTGCAAGAACCCTTAACCTCAACATACCTTGCTACTGGAATGTGTTCTTAAGGTTGTACTATTTTGGACTAGTTCTTTGAAACCCTGGATTGTTGACTCTTTATTCCCCACCTGGTTACTGGTTCTCAGACTTCCATCCGGAACTCTGAACACTCATGGATCCGGCCAAAGGCAACTGATAATACATCACATGATCACAAACCCTTGCATATCATAAGCATAAATCATATTGCATCATTTAACATTTGTCTATTTGTTTTACAGGGTATCCATCTTCTCTTGGTTTGGTTTTGACCGTTCTTCTGCTCAGCTTATCTGCTTCAACACTTCTTCAGCTATCTTCTTCACTTACCCTTTTCAGTTATCTCCTTCAGCACACATCTTCAACATGGATTCAACCAGGAAAAGTAACATTACCTACCACTTCTTTGAGTATCCTTTAGCAGGCATCAGGCAGATACATGCCCTTATCACCCCTAATCATGTTCCCTTATTCAGAGATCATTATGGTGGAATCCTGGACATGATCCTGAACTTGGACACATTGCAGAGGAGCATGATTCACACCTGTCACCAGGTTTATAACCCTCCTTTTTGTTGCTTCACTTTCCCAGATTTTCAGATTGGTCCTTTGCTGGAAGAATACTTTATGTTATTGGGTGTCCCTATCAAAAAAGGAATTCCTTTCAATCCTGAAATGACTCCTCCAAAGAATGAAGACATAGCCAAAACACTACATCTGGAGGCAACTATCATTGATGAGAACATGACTTCCAATGCTGGAATCCCAGTCCTCCATCTGGATTTCTTGGTTACTCAGGCTACAAAGCATGTTGCAGTAGGGAATTGGGAAACTGTCTGTACTCTCCTAGCCCCCAGCAATTATGGTATCATCTTGTTTGCAGACGAGCCTAAGTTTGTAATCAAGAATGTTATCCACATCTTCATGCTAAAGAACTCGGTTCCTACCTTATTGGGAGACTTCTACTAATCAGTTCATCAGAAGAACGAGAAACAGAGAGGAAGACTGGTAAGGTATTGTGCACCTCTTTTCTACAGTTGGTTGATGAAACATATGTCGAAGAAGGAAGCTTTCTGAAACCCTCATCAGTCAAGGAATTGGGCTAAGAGGATGATTGCCCTTACTTCAGAAGATATCAGATGGTGTATTGAGAACACCAAGGGCCGGGACATAATAACAAGCTGTGGGAAATACCCAAATATCCCACTTATTGGAGTAAAGGGTTGCATCAATTACAATCCCTTACTTTTCAAGAGACAGTTGGGATACGCTTTGATACATCCACCTAGGGAGCAGGACTTAGTAGAGTCTCTTTATTGTGCTTTTCAGAATAATCATACCATTGTCCGACAAGCAGCCTGGGCTTGGGACAACATACAGACTAAAGGAACTGCTATTTTGGGGAAGTGCAACAACATATCCTCTGCTCAATACACTAAATGATCACGCATCAGAGGACAGATTACTCGTATGCTATTCACCCTGGAATATGTACTAGGGCCATCAGCAGTTGAGCCCACAGCTACAATAAGCCTGGAAGAGTTTGAAAAATTAAAGGAAAGAAACACCCAGCTGGCTGAAGCTTTGAAGAAGACCCTTTGGGAAAGAAATGATGGTCGTCTAGATATTGAAAGATTAGAAAAGCTACGCATCGAGCATGCAAACAGGATCGAGAAGACTAAAGACTTCATCAGGAAAGCCCGAGCAGGGGAACTTATGTTGAAGAATGCATGTAAAGAAGCAAAGATTCAAAGGGCAAGAGTTGAGCATTATCTGGAAGAGAGTCAAGATAGGTGGGTCAGGATAACTGAGGCTCATTTGAAAGAAGACCAGAAGATGCAAGCCAAGATAGAGCAGTTAGAGTCTAACGAGAAGAGAAACCAAGAGGCACTACTAGCAGCTCAGAAGGAGATCTCAGAGTTGAAACTCCGGGCGGGGTTAAAGAGATCCAAAGAACAGGACAAGTATCAGAAGATGACAAATTCCATTGCAACCAGAAACCTTCTCATCAGGACCATTACAGAGCACCCAGTTGGACCGGTAACTGATGCTCTCTTGAAGGAAGTCAGGGAGGATGCTTTTGGACTAGGTGTCTGATTTTCTTTACTTGTATTTATTTGATTGTACTTTATCTCACCATGGTGATTTTGTTTGTTGTATTCTTGAAATTTATTGTATTTTGATCCACCATGGGAGTTTGTTTGGTAATATTCATGAACTATTTGTACTTTGGCATTGCCACTTGTATTTTTATGGTTATGTATTGGATTTCTTATGCTTCAACATCTTCATCTTCTCAAGAGAGGTCTGGAAGGTCAAAACCAAGAACCAAACCGGATACCCTCGAAAGACAAATAGGCATATTGCATTGCATTCTGACATACCTTTTGTTTTTGCAGGTGATTTTGTTGTTGTCTTCTCACTTTGTGGATTGTTTCAGGAAATATTGCTCGCAGGAGGGTCTTTCTCGTCAATCGCATCCACAGATATCCAACACGACACAACCTTCTGAGTCTACAAATGGATCAACTACAGCAGGAACTGACAGATGTGAGGACTCAGATGACTGATGTGAGGACAGAAGTGAGGACTTTGATGAATCAATTCATGGTTGTGATGAATGGACTGGCACAGACCCAAGAAAGATTGAGGGAGTTAGTCGAGCGGCAATCCTGAAGTTAATATCCTTGGAAATGGCCAAAGGAGCACTAGAGATCGTATTCTGCAGGAAGATCCTCAATATGAGCAGTTTACAGTGTTGGGTGCTGGGGCAGATGAAGCTTATGACCATCGTCTGTACGAGATCTCAGAGAAGCTAAGATCCTTGGAATCCCAGGACTCCTTGGGATTTGATGTGATGGACATGGGCCTTGTTGAGGGAGTAAGGATTCCTCACAAGTTCAAACCCCCGTGCTTTGAAAAGTATAATGGTACCTCATGTCCTCGTACCCATTTGTAATCTTTTCTGGGAAGATTGAAAGCATATACTATGGATGAGAAACTGTGGATGTTTTACTTTGAAGACAGTTTAACCAGGGCATCCAGAGAATGGTACTCACACTTGTCGAGGGCCACTGTCAGGAACTGGAAAGATTTAGTTGAGGCCTTTATATGCCAATATTAGTACAACCTAGATATGGCACCCAACAGGACTCTCCTAATGGGAATGTCTCAGTCCTCGAGAGAAAGTTTCTGTGAGTACGCTCAAAGGTGGAGACAACTCATTGCCGTTGTCTAGCCACCTATGTTTGAAAGGGAGATGGCTGATATGTTCATGAATACCTTACAAGGGACCTACATTGATATACTTGTTGCTTTCTCTTCCACTAGCTTTGCTGAAGTGGTCATAGTGGGAGAGAGAATTGAAAGTTTGTTGAAGATGGGTAAGATTTCTGATAATGGTGCTAGCTCCAGCAATGCAAAGAAACCTTTCTCGGGACCTCGAAGGACAAGAGAGACCAATGCAGTACATGTTAATAGAGGTAGACCCTAGTACTTGCAAAGATCAGTGGCCGCAGTCACCATTCCTACTCCAGCACCTCAGCAACAACAGTTCCCACAACAACAAAGATCTTACAACAACAACAACCAACAACAACATCCTTTCCAACAAAGGTCTTCTCAAATTAATAGGGTGATCGATCCCATCCTGATGCCCTATGCAGCCTTACTCCCGCAGCTATTGAAGCTTAACCTGACTGAATTGAGAACTTTGGCTCCACCAGATCCTCTGAATCTTCCAAGGAATTATGATGTCAACGCCAGATGTGCTTTTCACTCCAATGCACCAGGTCATTCAACAGAGAAGTGTAGGGCCCTGCACATGAAAGTCCAGGATCTGATTGACTCCAAAGCTTTTAATTTTGCATCCCCACCAAATGTCACAAAGAATCCAATACCAAACCATGGTGGGCCGAGGATTAATACCATTAAAGAGAACCAACCAATAATTCTGATTGATGACATTGCAAGTATTCAAACACCATTGGCCGAAGTAAAAGCTCAGATGTTGAAGTTCCAAGTGTTTCCGGGTTGTGAGGCCTGTTGTGAAGCTTGCAAAGTTTCTACCAATGGTTGTGCAAAACTGAAGAATGGTATTAGCAGTCTTATCAGAGAAGGCATCATGCAAATCACATCAATAGTTCCATCTTCTAAAAAGACAACAAAAATCTCTTCTACAACACCAGCAAACATTATCCCATCAGAATCTTCTACAACAACAACAAACACCAGTGATGACATCTCAACGGTTACCATCTATTATAATCTAGCAACCATCCATGTTCCAAATTCTCTCAACAATGACTTTCAGCAACACCCTCATCAACAAATTCCTGCACCTGCACCATCTTCAATCAGACCTCCTGTCACCATCTACTATGATCCACAGACAATCATGACTCCTTCTTCTGCTACAATTAGTCTGGTGACCATCACGGTGCCTGGACCAATTCCTTATGATAACAAAAATGTCGTGCCTTGGCATTATGGTTCGGGTCTTTACTGCCATGGAAAGTAAATCACCCTTGACTCCTCAATACCTATACCACAAGTTGAAAATGTCGGGGGAGGCGAAGACTTCACTCGAAGCGGACGTCTTTTCGCTTCACAAATCCCCAGAGCTAATGCTGAAGCAGAAGCTACTGCCAAAGCAAAAGGAAAAAGTGTGGTTCCAGAAGAACCAGCTGCAAAAGAAACTCAGAAGACACCATTTGATCAGGATGTAGACGAGTTTATGAGGATCATCAAAATAAGTGACTACAAGATTGTGGATCAGCTCCATCAAACACCCTCTAAGATTTCCATACTATCTCTGCTCATGTGTTCTGAGGCTCACCGGAATGCACTACTCAAAGTCTTGCACGCAGCTTATGTGCCTGAAGAGATCACAATCAATCAGTTAGAAACGGTGGTCACAAATGTCAATACTAGTCATGGACTAGGTTTCACCAATGCTGACTTGACTACAGAGGGGCGTAATCACAACAAGGCTTTGCATATCACTTTGGAATGTAAAGGTGTTGTACTTTATCATGTCCTTGTTGATACCGGATCATCACTCAATGTGTTGCCGAAGAAAGCTTTAGTCAAGCTGGAGTATGATGGTCTTGCACTCCTTCCGAGCAACCTAGTTGTCAGAGCTTTTGATGGTTCTAAGAGATCGGTTCTCTGAGAGATTGAGCTGCCCGTGGTAATTGGCCCACTGGTTTTCAAAACTACCTTCTATGTGATGGACATACAGCCTACCTATAGCAGTTTGTTGGGTCGACCCTGGATTCACGCCGACGGCACGGTAACGTCTACCCTTCACCAGAAGTTAAAATATGAGTGGGAAGGCCAAATTATCACCATCTGTGGAGAAGAAGACATTTTTGTCAGTCACCTAGCTACATACAAATACATAGAGATGGATGGGGAGATCCATGAAACCATGAGTCAGGGTTTCGAAGCCTTGAACATCAACGAAGCTACAACTTAGGTGTTTGCTGCATCCCAAGAGGAAAGGATGGGCACCTCAATTGCTTCTTACAAACAAGCTCGGAAGGTTGTGGAAGAAGGGAATGTCCAAGGTTGGGGCAAGCTGCTGAAGGTTCAGATGAAAGAAGACAAATTCGATTTGGGTTACAGACCATCCCGACAAGTTCCAGAGGAGGCTGCTGAAGCTCCTAAGTTTATAAGTGGGGGAATGATGACTCCGGATGCTGTCAACACTTTGGAAGACGAGGCTGAGAGTGACTACAACCTGGAAAGATGGATCCATCCAAGAGTCTCGGGCCAACAAGTCCTCAACTAGTCTTCCCAGGAAATTATAAGGGTTATTGTTGCAGAGTAATTATTATTTCCTATTTTAAGCATGCATCAAAGTCCTGTATCTGGCCCATGATGTCGGGACTCATTTTTTAATAGGGCCATATGTATTTTGTGCAAATTGAATATTAATGAACAATGGACATCTTTTTCAAACAATCTTCTTTTTTTCGCTCACTGTCTTTTCATTTTTGTTATTTTCACACAAACTAATAAATGGCAATGTTTTTCTTAATAATAACTTCATTCACTTTTCTAAATAAGATAAAATTAATCACTAAAATGAACCAAATCTCAACCCTTGCAGAAATAGTCCTCCAGATTATACCGATAAAGACACTGCTATGACCTTGTATGACTTCGACAGTCTGATTAATCAAGCAGATGAAGGGGTTGAAGAAGACTACGATTTACCTAAAGAGTTAGTCAGGTTATTGAGACAAGAGGAAAAATTGATTGCTCCTCATCAGGAGGAGATTGAGACTATCAATCTTGGTACCAAGGAAGATGTGAAAGAGGTGAAGATTGGAGCCAGTCTGCAAGCTCCAGTAAAAGAACAACTTATCAGTATGCTATGAGAATATGTCGATGTGTTCGCTTGGTCCTATCAAGATATGTCGCGTTTGGATACAAATATTGTCATGCACAAGCTTCCATTGAAAGAGGGTTTTCCGCCAGTTAAACAGAAGTTACGCCGTACTCGCCCAGACATGGCCATGAAAATCAAAGAAGAAGTACAAAAGTAGTGGGACGCCGGTTTTCTTGTTGTAACTAGTTACCTGTCGTGGGTTGCTAACATTGTACCCGTACCTAAGAAGGATGGAAAGGTGCGTATGTGTGTTGATTACCGGGATCTGAACAGAGAAAGCCCGAAAGATGACTTCACATTACCTAACATTGATGTATTGGTAGACAACACAGCTCAGGAAAAAATTGAAAAAAAAATGTACACCCATTGAGTTGAAAAGCCACATCGGACAGCTCAGGAAAAAATGGGTATCCCGGTGTATTGAAAACCCGAAAGGGCGATCCACACAAAAATAGGGAAAAAGCAAACAACTGCATTCTGAATTCGTCTGTATTACACTCATATAACATGACAAGCTTCGAAAGGACAAAGTGTCGGTCAGAATCAACTTTCTTCAGAAAGTAAGATAAGAAGAGCGTTCAGGTCATACAGGTCATAGCAAAAGGAAGATTGAAGCATCAACTTCAGCATTGCAAAATAGGAATTTTATTTTCTCAATTTTGTAGCAATCTCCTCATTTCAGGGATTAGCTTCTTCATTGTACTCGCCTATTCAGGGCACACAAATCAATAAAGTCAAATATTCATTCACACTTTGTTTTGTACCTTTTTGTTTTGTTCGCAAAATGTCCAAAGTTCGTAATACAACATTTGCATGAAAATATATAATCCATTTTCAATAAATGCTTGCAGGAAATATGTGCTCTTAAGCGAACCTAACTCCTATGATGGAATCCGATCGAGGATACCTCAGGGCACTTGTGCGTTTCCTTTGTTTGACAGGTTGCAAGTACTCAAGGCGGACAACCTTTCACAGCATGGGGGATATCATGCATTATATCCCCAGCCAAGACATTAGTCACCTCATCAGAAGGACCACTTGATGAAAGTATTCCCCCGCAGAGCTTTTTATCCCCTTAGAGTATCCCCCGCAAAGCTGACCCTCCAGCAGATTACTTTTCAGAAGTTCTCTCCTCCCCAAGCAAGATCTCCAAAGCAATGCCTTAATCACTTTTCCCCAGCGAGTTGCTAGATCTTCTCATCCCCAGCATGGGATCCCCACAGAGTTCTTTCCCCGGGATTCTCCAGAAAGATCGTGCAGTGATCCTTTCTCCCCGCAGATTTCAGATCTCGGATCTCGCTTCTCTCATTTGCATAATCATAGCATTCGTATCATCTCTCCCCAAACAAAGTATAGCATTCTGTCTAATACAGAGCATTACGAAAAAAATCAAACATTTGCATGATCATAAGCCGGGTTCGAGCCAGTCACCTGCAAATACCAAAATCACTCCTCCAGCAATACTCAAAAACTTATCCCCTGCAGATAAAAGCCAAAATATCCTTTTGCACTCTCAATACAAATACTTGTACATACTTATACACAATCCTTTTGATACTCGTCTGTATCCTGCTTATACATAAATCTTTGATACTCGTTCGTATCTTATGCATCTCCCCAGCAGATCAACACTCGTCTGTTTTCCTTGTTCAAACTGTCGATACTCGTCCGTATCATCACTCCTTAAACATGCGTCGTTGTTTGTTCCTATCGATACACGTCTGTATCATGGTTCTAAGGATACTCGTCCATATCTTAAATCTATACACATTGTCGAAACACTTATATCATTTTATTTTTTGGGCTTAAACACTCGTCCGTGTTTATCCATCCCCGGAAGTCGCCAACAAAACAAATTTCTTTCCGACATTCGTCCTATGTCGCGATAATCCACGGCAGTTATGCCCTGCTAGGTGATCGTCCTTCACCTTTTGATGACCGTCCCTCATCATTCATCTGATGGCTGTCCGCATCGTTGATCTTTTTATCCGACATTCGTCCTATGTCGAGATAATCCCCAACAGAGCAGTCGTCCCCTGCTAAGTGATCGTCCTTCACCTTGTGATGACCGTCCCTCATCATTTATTTTGATGACCGTACCTCATCATTCATCTGATGGTCGTCCCCATCATCGACCTTTTTATTTGGCATTCGGCCTATGTCGCGATAATCCTCAGCAGCCGTACCCTGCTAGGTGATCGTCCTTCACCTTTCGATGATCGTACCTCATCATTCATCTGATGGCCGTCCCCATCTTTGATCTTTTTATCCGGAATTCGTCCTATGTCGCGATAATCCTCGGCAGCTGTACCCTGCTAGGTGATCGTCCTTCACCTCTTGATGATTGTCCCTCGTCATTTATTCTGATGACTGTCCCTCATAATTTTATCCGGTGGCTGTCCCCATCGTTGATCTTCCTATTCGACATCCATCCTATGTCGAGATATCTTTTAGCAGTTGTCCCCTGCCAGGTGATCATCCTTCACCTTTTGATGACCGTCCCTCATCATTATTTTATTCTTCACCCGATGGCCGTGCCCGTCGCCGTACTCATATTCTTCAGCCTGACGGTCGTCCCCGTTAGTGCTTTTAAATCCCCAGTAAAGTCGCTTTTCTTTACCCGATGGCCTCCCCGTCGCAGATTCTTTATTCCCCAGCATGATGGTCATCCCCGTCAGCGTATTTCTCACTGTTTTTTATCCCCAGCAGTCGTCCTCTGCTCGATGGTCGTCCTCTGTCGCTATCGTTTGATATTCAGTCTATATTGTCTATTACAATTTATATCCCTTTTCTTCTTATAGTAAAGAGTGCAAATTTTGGACTGTCTTGGTATTCAACCACAAGTTATCTTGTTTGTCTATTAAGCCAGGTACTTACATCCTGCACAGCTAACTCATGCTTGAATAGGGGAAGTTGTAAACACCCCAAATTTTCCCTCTCTTTTTTCTCACACCTTGACTTGTGATCCTTCATATTTCATTGCATAAGCATACCATCTCCCACTACATAAGTTATTTCACTGCATAAGCTGCATAGCTAGGGTTTGTGATCAGATGAATCTTAGAAGTGGTTTGAGCTATCTCAGAGGCCATGAAGCATGCCAAGAGGGTCCATGAGTGTTCTAAGATCATATTACACCCCCAAGGGTTCTTGAAAGTCAAAATATCATAAGAAATTGCAGAGTTACCCAGGCAGGCTCAGGGCTCCTGCACAGATGACCAGAAATTAGGGTTTTGGGTTTGAGGCCCTTACACTCAAAAAATTTGCTTCTCAAGAAATGTCAAAGTTGGAAAAATGCATGAGAACTCCTGAATCAAGCATCACAGCTCATAACAATTGATCCAATGGTTCTCCTTGAACTCAGCTGAGGCAGCCCAAGACCTCAAATCACTTCTGCCATCGCCCATGCTTCAAGTACACAAACTTTTGACTTTTTGGCCAATGGCACCATACCAATCCCACAATGCATATCCACTCCTCTGACTAATCTCATTTGTTTATAGAAACCCTAAGGATCATAAAACACAACACTTCAAGCCTTGAAACAAAGACACACACTTAGATTGCAAAAAAATCCCTCAAAACTTCTTCTCTTCGAATCTCATTACACAATCATCAAACTTCCAAAATTCTTTCAACAATCAACAAAAAATCATCCATAGAACATTTCCCACCCATCACCATGGCCTGAAACACCCTAAAAAAAAAACACGATTTCTGCCATATCAGAACTGAACCCTTCAAAATAGCCCAAATAAACTTCATCCAAGCATTCCATTAGCACAAGGGGGACTAGAGGAGTCATTTTGCACCAAGGAAAGGCTCAGAAAGTTCCAGTTTTAAGAACTTCAATTCAGGTATTCATCAAGAACAAATTTTCCAGAACCTCTTTTTCTTGTTATAAAATGATTCTATATGCTTTGCTGATCACCGTGATGTGTTTAGAATTGAAAATGGTTGAGAAATGAGTATGTATTGATGTTCTGAAATTTTGCCCGTGAAAAATGTTTGCTTCGATTTGCTTAATTCATGAAGTTTAAATGATGTTTGATGATTGATTTTGATTGTATGATGCATGGAGAGTGTTTCTAGGCAGTTATTTTTCCTTGGGGTGACCTGTAGAAGAAACTAGGGTTGGAGCTCGCCGGAGAAGATGACCGGAGCTTATCTCCGGTCAACTGAGATTAATTAGGGTTTTGGTTGCCAGATTGAATGAGGACCCTTGGATTATGATTAGATTAAGTTTTGGAAGGCCCAGATAATTCATTAAACCCTAATCCTGATTAATTAAAATAAACCTTAATTAATTTGTCAGATTGAACCTTAGCCTTTTTAGATCACGCGCGAATCATAAGTTTAAATCCAGGCCCTTAGATCTTCATACCCTTGGTCAAGCTGACTAGCAATCCTAACCCTTTATCCACCCTCCACGCAATATAGGCCTCTCATTGTGTTTACTTTACTTTTTTTGTTTTATTTATTTCATTTTATTTCACATATTTGTTTTAAATAGCAAATTAATTTCTACAAATATGATCTTTTGCATTTTCATTCCAAATATTTTTCAGAAACCAAAAACATTTTTATTTTTAATTTTTGCATTAAAAATATATTTTTAAATCATTTAATTGTATTATTTAATTAATTCATTCATTTTAATTAATTAAAAATACTTTAGAAGTATTTAAAAATCACCAAAAAAAATCATATAGCATTCTTACATGTTTAGAACAATTTACAAACTCATTTTACAAATTTCTTTTAGGGTTTGATCATGTTTAGACAATTAACCATGAATTAGGGTTTCCAAATTTCCTATTTTTTTAACCCTAACTTCAAAATTTCATTTCTGATCAACCAAGATGAGTTTGTGCATGGTTATTTTTGCATTCTTTCACACATTTCATATAGTATCTAGGGAATTTAACTCATATTTTTGCATTGCACTTTCCATTTGTTTGGAATTTTTCATGGAAAAGTACCCAAAACCCTAGCCTAACTTAGAAAAACCATAACTTGACTTTGGTATAGCTTCTGACTTCCATCTTTGTGGAGTGATCTTATGTGTGTTTAGGGTTCATTTGGTTGCAATTTAAATTTTTTGTCATTTGTTTTGATTCTGTTTTGATCATATGCATCTCACCCTTTTCTTAAAACCCTAATTTGCCATGTTCATTTGCATTCATCTTTGCATACCTTCATCATGTGAACTTGTCATGACATCTCATGCATTTGTATGTAATCTTAGATGTCTTAGGACATGTGTGAACATTGGTTGATCATTGTTGCATCCATTTGGTATGTTTTTCATCCATTACATCTTATGTATGTTCATGTGTTCTTAAGCTTCTAACATGCTTGTTTTTGCATCCATCACTTGTATGATCATACATATGCATTGTACATGTCTTTGCATCATTTCATAACACATTTGCATCATGTATTCACTTTGTTTAGCATCATAGCATCTTCATATTTGTTTCATTGCATCTTATTTCACCTTATGCATTCATACTAACTATTTTAGGGGCTTCTGGTAAGTTGATCAGGATGTGGATTTGCCTCCACATCCAACCTCTTCCTATCTCTTCATGTGCATCTTTATTTGTCTTTGAAGTGAGTTTGACTCACTTATGCTCTCTTGCTCCTTTTCACTTTGTTTGGCATCATGTATTCACTTTGTTTGGCATCATGTATTCACTTCATGTGCATCATGTATTCACTTTGTTTGGCATCATAGCATCTTCATATTTGTTTCATTGCATCTTATTTCACCTTATGAATTCATACTAACTATTTTAGGGGCTTCTGGTAAGTTGATCAGGATGTGGATTTTCCTCCACATCCAACCTCTTCCTATCTCTTCATGTGCATCTTTATTTGTCTTTGAAGTGAGTTTGACTCACTTATGCTCTCTTGCTCCTTTTCTTTCTCTTAGGTTACTTGACTTCTTCAGGAAGTAAGTAACCTATTCTCTTTTCCCTTCTCTTTCCATCTGCTTCTTCTTCCTTGGTGGCCATCTGAAGATCTTTTCTTAAGCCTCACAAACCATAGGAATATCCAAGAATGATAACTTTAGGGTTGTACATAGTCTTCCCTAGTTTTTTTACCTTTGAGTCTCCTTGAGTCTCTGCTTCTCATCTCATAATCAAGGCTAAATAGTTAAAGTTTTAAGACTCTGAATTAGGATTATGCATGTATCATTATCTTAGGATAGAGTGTATAACTTTATTACTTAGTGGTAAACCTTTAAGTTGTTTACACCTCCTAATCAAAACACCTAATAATTATCAAGACTTAAGCTTGTAACTTTGGCCTTATATTTGGGTTAAATCTCTGCATGTTGGTTCAGAGGGACTAACCCTAGTGTTCAATGGACAAGTCCCCCTTAGGTTTAGTCTTACAAACATAAAATCCATTTCTTAATCCCACCTTTAATTAAAATCCACTTTAATAAAGGCTTGTTATATAATGATTTTAATTTTTAACCATGGATTAAGTTGAGGAGCCTTCCTCATCTTAAGTGTTCTCATCTATCATCCTTCTCTTAGGATGGTGTAATGAGTTCACTAATCCCTGATTAGAGATTAAACTCATTACATAACACGAAACAAAATCCAAAAACACTTAATAATCACAAGTAGGTTAATGATCTTAATCCTGCATCATTTGGGTAATTAAGTTGAGATTCTCATCTCATACTTAAGTAGGCTCATTATCCCTAATCAGGGGTTATATAATGAGTTTACGACCCTTGATTAAGGCTTAACCTCATTATCCTATGCAAAGCACCAAAAACAATAAAAAACTGAAAACACAAAAACAAACAATAAATGTCTCCTCCGGGATTCTTTTCTCATCACATTCACTCTGAAAACGAGAACTCGCTTCTCCCGTCTAATGCAAGACAGTTAGCACTCGAGACAGACGAGTCATACATTGGAGCATTGGCAAGCAAGAAGTTCACAACAAAAACATCTCAGTCTCTTTGAGTCGAACTACGGTGTTCTTACTTCCTCATTGCACGAGAGGATACGTAGGCATAACTTAACGGTTATCGAACAAAAGTCTCTTTGTCTCCCCCTTATCCTCCTCCCAACTTCTCTTTCCTTAGCCTCAGTTTTGAGCACTCACTTTGTGCACTAACATTTTATACATCCTTTTCTCCCTAGCTTTTATGCAGAGTTTAGCACATACACTACCCCTCTTTTAAACACAATTAGGTAAGCATGGATCCCGTCGAGTACGACGGACGATCTGGGTGCTAATACCTTCTCAAGTCGTAACCTACCCCCTTACTCAGTCTCTTTGGTTCGCAACCGTCTTATCCATATATTTCTAGGTTTATGCAGCATTACCTTTCCTTCGGGATAAAAATGCCTAGCTGGCGACTCGATTCAACCTCAACATCCAACATCACTGACGGCTCGCGTTTGCACCGGGATGAAAATCCGGGGAGCGACAAGGGTTACCCCTCTTTGTTGCCTTAATAAATGGTCAAGTCCCTCGAACGTTGGGGTGTCTTAAGAAAATGTCCCTATAGATAAATCATCAAGTCCCTTCAAAGTTAAAAAGATCATAGTCCCTTCGAAGTTGCCTACGGAATAAATGATCTTGTCCCTCGATGGCCCTACGGAAAAAATGATGATAGTCCCTACGAATTGCTAAAGACACCCCTAAAAGTTCCTTTCTATGATCATACGATGACCCTACGCTCGTCCCTTAACAAATCCAAGGTAATGACTACTTACTCCTTAATAGTAAGGACAGTCTTACCCTTGAAAGGAAATAAAGAAACATGAAAGACCAACTTAGTGTAGGTAGCACTTAATTACTTGCTCACACTTTCAAAAATTCTTTTCACACCCCACTTTTAAAAATCTTTTCAAACTCAAGACTTTGTATACATCCATACAAGGATCATTACAAAGACTTGTTAAAATTTTCTAAACACACACTACACATTTTTCAAACAAGTTAAAGTGAGCTAAGTAACTAAGAGCCCATGGATAACCATAAATATAAAGGGTGCTAACACCTTCCCTTTATATAACCTACCCCACGAACTCAAAATCTTTTAAGGTCTTTCCTGTTCTCTTATACCCTTTCCTATTGGATAAAATAAAAGTCGGTGGTGACTCTTGCTATCTGCACATGTTTTTGTCAAACAAAAACACCCAAGTCAATTCTCTCACCGTGTTACAGATACATATTTTATATCAAAGAACAAGATGATAAGAGTACTATGCAAAATAGTGGTGTCACTGTGCTAGCTGAAGCAATGCATATATCAAGTATGAAGGACTTAAACCCCAAATATGCAAATTTGTCATATTTTGGAGTTATTGAGCACATTTGGGTGTTTGATTATGAGAAGTTTCAGATTCCCATCTTTGGTTGCAAGTGGGTAAATAGTAGTGACATACGAATGGATAAGTCTGGATTTTTGCAAGTTGATCTTACTAGGGTGGGGAACAAGGATAAGCCTTTTATTCTAGCATCTCAAGCTAAACAAGTGTTCTATGTCAATGACCCGACGAGTACAAAATGGTCTATAGTGCTTTTATCTAACAAAGTGGTTGATGATAACGGTGTCGATCAATGTGATATTGATGTTGAGAATGAGTCATGCATTAGACAGAATGAGTTGATTAGAAATGATCAAGATGAGGATCTTATAGCGGATGCGTCATATATCAAAAATGAGCATAACGAGGGAATTTGGATCAATTCATCCGTCCGCATTGCTAAGAAACAAGTAATTAATATTCCAACAAAGAAAAGAAAGAGATGTTAGTGAAAGAGGTAATATAATAAAATTTTATATATTATGTCATTTTCATTTTAAATTGCTTTCATTATAATTTATATTTGATATTCGATGTTTCTTTATTTTTCATTTTCAATTGCTTTCATTATAATTTATATTTGATATCATTGGTTTCTTTATTTTTCATTTTCAATTGCTTTCATTATAATTTATATTTGATATCATTGGTTTCTTTATTTTTCATTTTCAATTGTTTTCATTATAATTTATATTTAATATCCTTGGTTTCTTTATTACGGGTTAGATATGGCCACTAACGATGATCACCCACATGATGAGATTCTACATATAAAGGAGGTAATAAAAAGGAATTTACGGAAGACGAGATTAGAAGAGGCATAACAATGATGAAGAAAGTGATCCATAGTAGAGACCGAGGCATCATTCTAGATTTGCATTGGAGCCCATTTGGGAAGCTTATAGAACCTAACGGTCATACCTTGACTAGTTTCATTGGTGCACTAGTGAGGAATGAGATTCCGATTACTTGTGATGATTGGAGAAATAGGCATTTGAAAGAAGCCAAAGACAAACTCTGGAGTGATATAAAGGAACAATAATTATGTCTTTAATTATGCGAACTAATTATGTCTTTTAAATTACTTGTACTAACGCACAATGTGTATGTTTTTCTTAGAAGTGTTTCAACATCAAAGATGATAGAAGATATTTTTGTCTTAAATTTCCCAGAAAGCTACTAAGAGGGTTTAGAACATTTTTATCATCGAAGTATCTTAGGGATGAAGATGGTAATCATGTTGATGCGGAGCTTCCAAAGAAATATGAAAGTTTGATTTCACAAGAAGAATGGGACACGTTTAAATCCAAACGAAATACCCCAGAATTTAAAAGAATAAGTGAAACAAATCGGGAAAGAGCATCAAGTCCCGCGTATCCATACAGAAAAGGACGTGTCGGATATGGACGCTTAGAACAATCTATCGTAAGTATTTATAAATTGCAATATTATATTTGTTCATTATGAGTCATATTTGATCATATTATTTGACTTAATGTGTAGTTGCAAAACGAGAAAAGTTCTGAAACATCTCTTCCTGCACATGTTTTGTGGAAGGAAGCCCGTGTGGGCAAGTCTGGAGTTGCTAAGGAAGATGTTCTACAAGTATATGAGAAATGTTTAAGTAGAACATTATTTCTTTAATTAAATCAAAACTTTATTAACAAACATTTTACAATTATTCGATATTCATCTGATTTTCAGGAGGCTCTATCTCAGTCTTTATCTCCAGATAATACTAGGAGCATACTTAGTCGGGCATTAGATGTTCGTGAGTATTCGGGTCGGGTGAGGGGTAAGGGATTTGGGATCACTCTGACCTCCTTGAGTATTAAAAAAGGAAAGGCTCCTAGTAATAAAGAACTTAATCAAAAATTGGAAGCACTGGAAGATGAAGTTCGTGCATTAAGGAAAGAAAAAGAGGCTAGCGCTTCAGCATGTTTTAAAGATGGTTCGGACAAAGATAGTATCAACTATAACTTTCAACCGAACATTCCAGAGGTAATTATATATATTTTTATGAAATTGAACTATTAGCTTAAATTATGTAATTGTAATATATACACATTAACAATTTCATATTTATTATTGGTTTTAGGGCATTTCCCATTGTCACCTCTACTTATCGTCACCATATTATCGGATGGTTGACAAGGGAAAAATGCATAACACTAGCGGAGAACTAATTCACACTAGACCTCTCCATACTAGATGTTCGAAAGTCGCGGTTGAAATTGAAGTAGAGCCGAATTCATTATTACCATATACTGACGATGTTTCGGATGTAACAACGGTGGAACAAGTAATAAGTTCGTTTGTTGCATGGCCGACAAGCCTCATTAGCGTAGGATATGAGGTATGCTTAAAACCATTATGAACCTTTGTTAAACTTAATTTGTATATTCAAAGTTTTTACGTGCATTTTACGTACATTTTTTACATGGTTATGTTAATTAGACTCCAACAAGATCCAAATCAAAAGATAAGGCTATTCTGCGGCATACCGAGTCCGTTGTTTCAAAATAAACAGGTACATCACAATTATATGATATTTATGCATGGAAAATGTTAAATTATTGATTTTATAATTCATCTAACTATTTATATGATATGTAGCTACATGATAAGGAGGTTAGCAACGTCTCCACACAAAAAAGGTTGGTGCTAAGAAGACCGCAGCTAGAAAAAACCTACCTCCAAGTATAGGTTATGCCTTCAGACGTTTCTAGAATTGATAGATATTTCAACCGGAGGTACTCGTCTTATACATGTGGAGGGAGATATTTATGGCTTTGAATATGAACAATCAGTTGGTAATGAAGAATTTGTGCAAGTTTTTCGTCATGAAGAAATAAGCGTCAGTGTTGTCAATACATATGTGAGGTATATCCGATCTACTTTGTTATATTAATTGAACAATTTATTTACTTTATGTTTCAAATGAATAGTCTAATGTTAATGGTGTTTTTATTTAAGGTTTTTGTATGACAAAGTGATGCGCCTAAGTGGATTGGACGAAAGATTTGGATTCTTAAGCCCCGCGTCCGTCAACTTAGCTTTAAACTTAAGTAAACCAGATGAGGTCATGGTGTACGTATGCAACCTCTTCATAGCCAACAAAGATACGGAAAAGTTGTTCTTTTTACCGTTTAATACCGGGTTAGATTTTCATTCTAAATTCATCTATTATAATTATTTTTTATTTTGACGTCGTATAGAAAGTTTCCATCTAACATTTGTTTAATCTTACAGTGGACATTTGTTGTTGATCGCAATTAATCCTATCAAAGAAATTGTTTATTATCTTGACTCGTTAGGAAATGATTGGACAACATACCCGAATATGAAGAACATGATTGACACGTAAGTGCGATTGTTCTAAATATTCTTGTGTGTATTTATTTATTTATTTATTTAAGTGAATTGTTCTAATTATTCATTTATACTTTATTAGCATTATACAAGCTTTTCGAGCCCAACGAGATATCCAAGTATCAAAGAGGAGAACCAACAACATTACATGGATAAAAGTGGCGGTATATTATTAATTATCACATTTTTTATTATATTAGTGATGATACTTGATAAAACTTAGGATTTATCCATATTTTCTTTTCATGTGTAGTTTCCTCTACAACGTAATGGTATAAATTGCGGATATTTCATGTTGAGGTTTATGAGAGAAACTCTTTGTTTGGGTCGATTAGAGATTCCATCTGATGTATGTATTTCTAACTTATGAGTTATTTTAATATTTAACACATATTTCTCATATAATTAAATAGTTGAAACTAAATCAAACTATGTTATATTATTATGTAGTACTTTGATGAATTCAAGTGTGCATATTATTAAAAAGATCATTTGGAAGAAATTAAAGAGGAATAGTGTCAATTCATTATGGAGCTCGAAGTGTTATAAGGTATATTGTACTCTTACTTTAATTGATGAAAATTTTGAGTATGTGTATGTAACTATAGACATATTGATTATGACTTGTTTTAATTGATCAATTACAATATTTTTGTGTTGTTTCAGTTTATAGTATAGTTGCAATTGGATGAAAATGTATAGCTAAGAGTGTTATCATATTTTTGTTTATGTAGATTTCATTTGAAACAAAATGTATAGTTGGATGAAATAATTTGTAAAAACTATGTTGTATATTTAAATTGGTTCGTAAATTGGTATGATTGTATGAATTGTTTCGTAGATATTGGTTTGAAAATCCGATTGTTTTGTATCTATAAATCGGTTCCTAAATTGGTAGGTTTAAATAGGATAATTTGGTGCAAATTCTGGATTGGAAAACAGGTACAAATTCTGGTTTAAAAACCAGGTGAAAATGTGGATACAAAACAGGTACCTATAATTTGACAACTTTAGACAACACTTTTTAAAGGAAATTATTTTAAATATTTCGTATACCTTAGACAGCACTTTCAATAAAAAGCGCTGTCTAAGGTGGGGTTTAGAAAGCGATTTTAGTGAAAGCACTATCTAAGGTATACCATTAAAATAAAATAAAAAAGCGTTGTCTAAGGTATATTTAAAAAGGCAAAAATCATTGTCTAAAGGGGGGTTTAGAAAGCACTTTTGACAATAAAAGCGTTCTATAAAGCCCCTTTAGACAATGCTTTTGAAATTAACCAAAGCACTGTCTAAACCTTTAACAACGCAGGTTTAGACAGTGCTTTAAAGCGCTGTCTAAAGGGAAAAAAAGCGTTGTTTAAGGTCTTATGTTGGCATAGCGAATATAGCTCCTTATAAGCATCACAATCCAAGAAAACCTTCAAGTACAAGTCTTCACATCCAAATCAGTTAATTCTTAGAAATAAAGATAGTCATAGGAAGGCAAGGTCTTCTTTCAGAGAAGAACACTCAATCTTAGAACTACTCTCTATGATCGAACCTACTTTTGTCGATGAAGCACTTTCTAATGATGATTGGATTATAGCAATGCAAGAAGAGCTGAATCAAGTCTAAAGGAATTGTGTATGGGATCTGGTACCCAAACCTTATCAGAAGAAAATCATTGGAACAAAATGGGTATTCAGAAACAAGTTTATTGATAAAGGAGAAATGGTAAGAAATAAAGTTAGACTTGTGGCTCAAGGCAACAGTCAGCAAGAAGATATGGATTTCTCTAAAACCTTTGCACTTTTTGCAAGGTTATAGGCAATCAGGTTACTTCTCTCCCATGTTATTAATCATAATATTATTTTATACCAACTGGATGTTAAGAGTGATTTTTTAAATAGAGTTATTTCTGAAGAATTGTATGTCAAACACCCACCTGGGTTTGAGGATCCAGTCCACCCAGATCATATTTTCAAACTTAAGAAATCACTCTATGGACTTAAACAAGCTCCCAGGACTTGGTATGAGAGACAGTGTAATTTTATATTAGAAAATTGTTTTCAAAAAGGACAAGTAGAAACTACACTCTTCAGAAAGACACTTAAAAACTATATATTAATCATCTAAATATATGTGGATGATATTATATTTGGTTCTACTAATTCTTTCCTTTGCAAAGAGTTTTCAAAGTCAAAGCAGACTCTGTTTGAGATGAGTATGATGGGATAGTTGAAGTTTTTCCTTTGTATTCAAATAAATTAATGCAAAGATGGAGTTTATGTTCATCAGTAAAAATATACAAAGGAGCTTCTAAGGAAATTCAATCTGGATGACTACAAGATCATGACAACTCCAATGCATACAACATGTAATCTAAGCAAAGAGGAAACTAACACCAAAGTGTATCAAAAGTTGTATAGCGGTATTATTGGCTCTTTACTTTATTTAATAACTTCTAGGCTAGATATTGTATTCAATGTATGTATATGTGCAATATTCTAGTCAGATCCTAAGGAAACTCATTTAATTGTTGTTAAGGGAATCTTTAGGTATATGAAGGGAACTACTAATCTAGGACTCCTTTTATTTAAAAACAAATCCCTAGATTACAAGCTAGTAAGATTTTGTGATGCTGACTATGTTAGGGGGAAAATTGAGAGAAAATCCACTAGTTGAAACTGTCAATTCATAGCTGAAAACATAATATCCTAAGCTAGTAAAAGATAAGCAATTATTTCTTTGTCTACAGCAGAAGCGAAATACATCTCAGTTGCTAAGTGTTGCACACAACTTCTTTAGATGAAATATTAGTTAGAAGATTATCAGATAAGTGGAAGGAGTATTCCTATTTTCTGTGATAATACTAATGTTATTTGTTTGATAACAAAATCATGTTCAACATTCTAGAACAATGCAATAAAACATCATTTTATTAGAGATTATATTCAGAAGGGAGTAATAGATATATATTTCATTGATATTGATCATCAATGGGATGCTTGTTGACATTCTAGTTATCATATTGCACCGTGATGACCATGGGAATTGTTTTCGAGAGGGTAGGCACTTATGGCGGCATTGCTAGAGAACGGGATTCTAGACTCTAGCCCTCTTTGTGTGGCTTTCGAGAGGGTGTGATATATTATGTTTGTAGTTAATGTAACACCCCAATGTCAAATTTAATTATGTTGATGTGTTTTCTTGTAAATTTTGATGTTTATGAGGTTATTTGATGTTTTGTGAAGTTTGGGGTAGCTTAATATTTAGAATAATTGATTATATGGGGTTTAGTTGACTATTTGAGATTAAATTAAATTAAATAAAAGGAATTAGAGGATGAGGGTATTATGGTCTTTTGGTTGAGGATAAGTGAGGGTTTTATGGGGAAAGACTAAAAGGGTCCTAAGGGCAAGAGTGACAAAAGAGGGAAAAATTGGAAAGAACATTCATTTTGGAATGATCGCACATTTGGAAAAGAGCTCTGGAGAAGAAGAGAAAATATGGTTTGAGGTTTGAAAGAATTTCAAAGAGTTTATCGAAATCTTACGGAATTTAGGTATGAGGAGTATTTTCCTTTCGACAATATAATATGGGAATGGAATTGGGGGTTTTGTGGTGTAGTTTAGGGTTTTTGATTTTATGATTTTGTGTTGTTGATGACGATTTCATGATGAATTAGATGAATATAATGATGTATATGATGTAGATGATGTTGTTAGGATGAATGTTGGCGTTAATGAGGTTTTCTGGTGTGATGCTGCTGAATTTTGGGTTTTGGGAGAGTATTGTCGTAGAAGGGAGATAGCTGAAATCGCAGAAAAATTCTGCAGAAATCGCGAAGCTCTCTTAGCAAGCTACAACTCGCTTAGAGAGAAGAGTCAGGGGAGTAGACGCTTAGAGATCATGAGGTCTCTCTTAGCGAGCCTTGGAAAACTTGGAAAAATGTTTTATTTTTGAAAACTTTTTTAAGGTTGTATGTTCTAGGTTGCTAGGATGTTGTGAAGCTGTCAAATGATGTGTCTTGGAGTCTATATGAGTAGAGTTAATAATTAATTGATGGACTATGAATTGTTTGATGTTCTTTGAGTTAGGATGTATGATTTCATGATGTAGGGATAAGGTGTAAGATGAGAGTGCTATATGATGTCTCATGAGTATGTATTTGATGTTATGAATGAGCATGAGGGATAATTGTTAATAATGAATGTGGATGCAATTTTATGATGTTTTGAGGATGATGTATGTATATTGTGTCTTGCATTCATGGCATTGATTTTATGAGGGGACTTCAGTCCATTGGTAGCTACAATCCCACTGTGTGGATTTAAGTGAGATGATGTTTATGATGTGCTCCCTTTGGGGAGGGTTGATGGCCCAGTGTCCATCACATGAGGATGTTTCGGTACCACATGTATTAGTAAGAGGTTGTATTTCATTCTAAATGACATAAAATGATTGTATTGACGTTTTGTGTAATGAATGATACGTATTTGATGGTGTGTATTAAACGAGCAAGATGAATATTTCTATGATGTGACAATAAAGATGATGATGATATGTATAGATGAGATGTAAATGAATTGTTGTTAATTTGTTTTGAATTCTTATTTCTGTATTATATTTTGGAATGCGGATTTACTCACCCTGCCTGCCTTCTGGTGATGGTCTATTATGCCATCCTGCAGATAATCAAGGTTAGCTCGGTGTGTGTTTAGCTCGGATATAGTGAGTCGTTGAGTCAGTTAGAAGTGGAGTCCTGCTCTGTATCCAGTAACATCGGTATGGGTCTCGCTTGAGTGTTTTATGTTTAATTGGATTTAGATGTTAAGTTTTGTTTTAAATATTTTGGTAAAATGATGTTTGAAATAATTATCTTTTGTTTTATAAAGAAGATATTAAGACTTGTTGGTTTTCCGCTGCATAATTATGAAGGAAAGTGTCGCTCCTCGGATTTCCATCCTGGTACAAACGCGAAAGTGGCGTAGAAAGAGGTAGAGTCGCCAGCCAGGCATTTTTATCCCGAAGTGAAATTCTGTGATCAGGTATGAGATGTCCTAAGAGATGTCCCAACACTTGACAGATTTAACCAAAACTTAAATAGCAAGAAAAGTAAACAACACAGAAGTTTGTTAACCCAGTTCAGTGTATAACCACACTTACATCTGGAGGCTACCAAGCCAGGAGGAAATCCACTATAAGTAATATTAATTCTAGACTTAAACCACCCTGTTTAATCTATCACTTAATAACTACTCAATGCAATTTCTACCTAAGACACAACTTAGATAAGAGTACCCTACTCACTCCCCCTCAATCACACAGTGATCAAGTTTACAAGTTTAATAAAATTGAAGACATTCTTCAAACAATACAGCTTGATCTTACTTCACAGTTTCAATCAAGTCACAAATGCACTTATGCTTAAAAGCTCATCAAGTGGTACAATAAAAACAACCTGCTATTAAAAACACTAGACACCCTATTTGGTCTTCTGAAATTCGTACTCAATTCTATGAGTTTCTGTTGATTAAATAGGTATCTGTAATTTGGGCTTTCTGTAGAATGATCCAGCCCTAATGTGCATGCAGCTTCCACCTTGAATTTAGGGTTTGTTACTTCCTAGATTCTAGGTGATTTAGGTCTTCTGTTTTAATCTGAAACCTCAATATAAAACTCCCTACAGATGCGCCTTGTTCTGTTTTTATCCATCATTAATTAATTCCAGATAACTCTCCTAAAATATCTCTGATCAGTTAGGCAATAATTAATTCTGGTAGCAGGTTTGAGATGTCTCAACATCTGTTGGGACATCCTGAAAAACTGAACTTAAGTCATTAACACAATGTCCCAACATCTTGTGAGACATCCTGAAATAAGTTCATCTACTCTGTTTGCTAATGTCCCAACATTTGATAGGAAATTCTGAACTGAATTCAATATTCCTTGTTGGTCAAAAATTCTGCCAATTCAAGACATCTACAAACTCCCCCTTTGGCTAATTTTTGGCTAACATCTTTTCTGGTTTTCAGAGTGCAGCAGAAGTTCTTTTATCAGAGTATAACATTGCTTTTCTGTTGATTCATATTTGAGATTACTCCCCCTCAAACCTATGTGTATCAAGTCTTGTTGCAACAAAAATATTTATCAAAATACACTGATTCAGTTCAGAAACAGACAAACAGATTTTCATTCATAATTAAACAGCAATACATTTTGGTTTGTTGTTGTTCTCCCCCTTGTTAGACACAAATTATGGGGCCAAAGACATTATTCCAGAATTACAAAGCAGTGTTGTCATTACAATTTCCTCACATACAATGATCACTCAGACTCATCACTTTCAGTTTCTTCATCAACTTCAGTTTCTTCTTCAGAGGCAGTTTCTTCATCAGAGGCAGCTTTCTGATCTCCTTCATTCTCAAGCCTTTGAATGATTTCTTCAAGCTTCTGCTTTCTGGCTTCAAGCTCTTTGCAAGTGCTCTTGAGTTCAGCAATTAATGCCTTCTTGGAGATTGGAGTCTTAGCAGTTGAAGGACCTGCAGATGTCCCAGAAGGTGCTTCAACATCTGCTGCATGATGACTGAGGAACAGTTTCTAGTGAAATGCCAGGGGGCTTTCTCTCTTGCAGACTGTGTCCTTCTCAGTTAGAATCCCAGGATATTGGCTTAACACTATACCACACAGCAATGAAGGAAAAGCTATTGGTAGCTTTGTTGCAGAAGAGCTGGCATGCTTCAAGGTCTGATCAAAAATGTAAGCACCATAGTCCAGCTTGGTCTGAGTTCCCACAGCATAGATAAACCTGGCCAGGCCAGTGGATATTGAAGATGTGTGGTTGGTAGGCACCCAGTTTGCTGTACCAATCCTGTTCAGCATAGCATATTTTCTTGTTAGCATGCTCACTGAGAGCTTTCCCTTCACAGGCCATGCCTTGACCTGGTTTGCAGTGATAACCTTGCAGACTTGGTTATCTGTCTTACCTAGCTCATTTGGTCCATCTGTTTCTCTTCCTAGGTACTGATTGATGATTTGAGGAGAAAACTCTACACACTTACCTCTAACAAAAACTTTTCTAAACTCAGAGGACTTACCATTGGAACAATCCTCCTGAAGATTAACAATGAACTCTTTGACAAGAAGTTCATAGCAGGGAGAGAGATCTGAGACTGTTTTGAATAGTCCTGCAGCAGAGATGAGGTCAATCAGTTCAGTGCACTCAAGTGCATTGCTGCTCAGTTCTCTTTCAAGGGCAACCCTTCTTTGGTACACAAACTTCCATCTGTTGACACTAGAGACATGATGGAATGATATGTTGTCCAAGGGGGCTTCTGGAACAACAGATGAAGCCCTAGATGGTGCTGGTTTCTTTTTGGGAGGAGATGTTGGGACATCTGATTCAACATCTGAGTCTGATGGGGTGACAACTTTTCTTTTCTGAGTTTGAACTTTACTCCATTGTTTTGTTGGGCCAAAGGCAGCTTTAGCTTTGCCTTTCTTTGGGGAAGCTTTCTTCTTCTCAGGAATTTCAGCTTCAGCTTGCATCTTTCCTTTCCTGGACCTGAGCCTTTTGGCTATGCTAGGTCTAACAGAGGCTATGATCTCTGTATCAGAGTCTTGTTCAAGGTTCACCACTGGAGGAGATTGAGCAGTCTCCTCTTCAGCTGGTTGATCAGCAGAGATTTGATCTTCATTTGAGGCTTTGGTCTGATCCTCAGAGTCTTCTTCATCACTTTCATTTGAGGCCTGTTTCTGGTCCTCAGATTCTTCTGCAGCAGCATCAGATGAGTTCTTTTTCTCATCCTCAGATGTTCCAACATCTATTGGGACATCCTGTTGAGCAGGAGTGTCCTCTGCAGCTTGAGCTTGTTCTTCTTGAGGTGCAGGCATGGTGTTTAGAGGAATAGAAATTCCACTCACCACTCTCTGTTCAAAAAGAATTTGGTTGACAATCTCCTTGATGGAAGCATCCACATATTCTGAAGATTTTGGGGGCATGTTAGCAGGTGAAGGAATGCCTCCTTTGGCTTTGCTGCAGACTTGATCTTTAGCTCTCTTTGGAGTTCTTGGCTTTTTAGTGTGAGAAGCACTTCCTCTGAGTTCGTCCAATGGGGTTGATTTCATTGGAACAACAGAGATGGGAGTTGCATGAACTACGTCTTCTTTGTTGAGAACTTCTTCAGGAGTGTTAGGGTTTTGAGACATTGTTAAGGAATATGGATGAAGAGCTTTAGGGTTGATGATTTCTGAAGAATAGCTAGTTAATGAGATTCGCTTGCGATAGAATGATGAGAATCTTGATAGCTGATTATAAGTAGTTACTAAATAAGTAGCCGTTACATTGCAAATTATTAGGAATGGAATTCCCAAGGTTCTTGTCCAGACTGGTTTTGCCATCTGGAACTTATGCCATACAATGTCATATGACATGTTGGCACATCTCATTAACTGCTAAATATCACATAAACAGATTCCCAGTTTGCCCCTTAAGTTCTCAAATTGTGTAGCATCCAATGCTTTGGTAAAGATATCAGCTAACTGCAGATTTGTAGCTACATGTTCCAATGATATCACTTTTTCTTCTACAAGATCTCTGATGAAATGATGTCTGATATCAATATGCTTGGTCCTGCTATGTTGGATAGGATTCTTTGATATGTTGATTGCACTTAAGTTGTCACAGTACAATGTCATGACATCCTGTGGGACATTGTACTCAGTGAGCATTTGCTTGATCCAAACCAACTGAGAACAACTGCTTCCAGCTGCTATATATTCAGCTTCAGCTGTAGATAAAGATACACAATTTTGTTTCTTACTGAACCAAGAAATCAAGTTGTTTCCTAGAAATAAGCATCCTCCTGAAGTGCTTTTTCTGTCATCTGCACTTCCAGCCCAATCAGCATCACAAAAGCCAGTGAGAATTGGTTTACATCCATGAAAGTACATTATGCCATAGTCACAAGTACCATTAACATATTTAAGAATTCTCTTGACTTGATTGAGATGACTGACTTTTGGATCAGCTTGATATCTTGCACATACACCTACTGCAAATGCTATGTCAGGTCTGCTAGCAGTCAAGTATAACAAGCTTCCAATCATGCTTCTGTATAAGCTTTGATCTACATTCTCACCCTTTTCATCTTTAGTCAGCTTCAAATGTGTGGGAGCAGGAGTTCTCTTATGAGTAGCATTTTCCATTCCAAATTTCTTGACTATGTTCTTAGAATACTTGCTTTGGGAAATGAACATTGAATCTTCCATTTGCTTTATTTGTAGACCAAGAAAGTAGGTTAACTCACCTACTAGGCTCATTTCAAATTCAAATTCCATCTGCTTGACAAAATGTTTGACCATCTTATCAGACATCCCACCAAAGACAATATCATCAACATATATTTGAGCAATTATGATATTTCCTTCTTCATCTTTAACAAACAAGGTTTTGTCAATTCCACCTTTTCTGTACCCTTGCTTGATAAGAAATGTGGTCAGTCTTTCATACCATGCCCTTGGAGCTTGCTTCAGACCATAAAGTGCTTTCTTCAGTTTGTATACATGATTTGGACAGCTTGGATCAACAAATCCTTTAGGCTGTTCTACATATACCTCTTCATTCAGATAACCATTTAAAAAGGCACTTTTCACATCCATTTGAAATAACTTGAACTTTAAGATACAAGCAATTCCCAAAAGTAGTCTGATTGATTCAAGCCTTGCTACTGGTGCAAAGGTTTCATCAAAGTCAACTCCTTCAATTTGAGTGTATCCTTGAGCTACAAGTCTGGCTTTGTTCTTTGTAACAACTCCTTGTTCATTTGACTTGTTCTTATATACCCATTTTGTTCCAATCACATTTATGTCATCAGGTCTAGGAACAAGAATCCATACTTCATTCCTTGTGAATTGACCTAATTCCTCTTGCATAGCACTAATCCAGTATTCATCAGTAAGAGCCTCCTTGATGTTCTTAGGTTCTATTTTAGAAACAAAACAAGAACCTGAAATTACTTGTTGGGATCACCAATTATCAAATCTTTGGGATGATCTTTCTGTATTCTGATGGAGGGAGGTTTGCTGGATTCTCTTGTCCTTGTATCAGTTTGAGTGAAGTTATAATGATCATTCTTTTCTTCAGCTTCAATCTTGATATCAGCAGATGTTCCAACATCTTCTGGGACATCTGTAGGAGCATCATCAATTATCACATTTATGGACTCCATGATTACCTTGGTTCTAGAATTAAATACTCTATATGCTCTGCTGTTTATAGAATATCCAAGGAAAATCCCTTCATCACTTTTAGGATCCATTTTTCTTCTTTGCTCCCTATCTGCCAGAATGTAACAGTTACTTCCAAACACATGAAAGTACTTGACTGTGGGTTTTCTGCCCTTCCAGACTTCATATATTGTGGACAGAGTTCCTTTCCTTAAAGTAACTCTGTTATGGATGTAACAAGAAGTGTTCATAGCTTCAGCCCAGAAGTACAAAGGTAACTTTTTAGCATGGATCATAGCTCTTGCTGATTCTTGAATAGTTCTATTCTTCCTCTCAACAATCCCATTCTATTGAGGAGTGATAGGTGAAGAATATTCATGATTTATTCCTTCTGAAGAGCAGAATTCTAAGAACTTTTGGTTCTCAAATTCTTTTCCATGATCACTTCTTATTCTGATCACACAGCTGGCTTTTTCCCTTTGTAATCTTTGGCATAATTCTTTGAATACATCAAATACATCAGACTTTTCTTTGATGAAATTTATCCATGTATATCTTGAAAAGTCATCAACCACCACATAGGCATACCTCTTGCCACCAAGACTTTCAACCTGCATAGGTCCCATAAGATCCATATGTAATAGTTCCAAAACTTTGGAGGTTGTCAGATGTTGGAGCTTTGGATGGGACATCTTGGTTTGCTTGCCTATTTGACATTCACCACATATTTTGCCATCATCAATCTTCAGTTTAGGAATACCTCTTACAGCATCCATAGATATTATCTTCTTTATGCCTCTGAAATGAAGATGACCTAACCTTTGGTGCCATAGTTTCACTTCTTCTTCTTTAGCTAAAGAACAAGTTGAAGTGAGACTGAGGTTTTGAGATTCCCACATGTAACAGTTGTCTTTAGATCTGGCTCCTCTCATGACCATTTCTTGTTCTTTGTTAGTCACTATACATTCAGTTTTGGTAAAGTTTACACTGTACCCTTGATCACATAATTGACTTATACTGATCAGGTTAGCAGTTAAACCTTTAACTAGCAGCACATCATCTAGTCTTGGAACATCTTGACAGTCCAAGGTCCCAACTCCCTTGATTTCTCCTTTAGCTCCATCTCCAAAGGTTACATACTTGGATGAATGTGACTTTAAGTTTACTAGCAGGTTCTTCAATCCAGTCATGTGTCTTGAACATCCACTGTCAAAATACCAGTCTTCCTTAGCTGATACTCTTAGTGATGTATGTGCTATATATGCAACACTTTTCTTTGACCATTTGAGTTGAGATTTCTTTTGATGTCTTTGCCCTGTGTGTTGTTCACCAGCAGATCTCCAAGATTGATTGTTGATCTTGTTCTTGGGTATGTAGCTTTGATCAGCCTGAATGCTAGTTTTTGGTCTCCATACCTTCTTGATGACTTCTGTCTTCTGCTTAGGAGATTGCTGATTTCTTTGATGTCTATGCAGCACTTTAGCTTCTATTTTCTGCTTAGAAGGTTGCTGACACATCTGATTTGGGTATCCATGTAGCTTATAACAATGAGGTTTGATATGTCCAAATCTTCCACAGTGATGGCATCTCCATCTTTGATACTTCTTCTTCATTTTGTTCTTTCCAGAATGTTGAGACATCTGTTGGAACATTATGTTTGACTTTGTGTTCTTTTCCTGATGTTGAAGCATCTGTTGGGACATCTTGTTTGACTGTATGGATTTTGAAGTTGTTTTGCTAGAGCTAGCTTCATCTTTATGTATTCTGTTAAATCCCAGTCCACTTTTATCCCCTGAGTGCTTATTGTTGTTGAGAATAACATCCAGTGTATTTGAGCTGCTGTTCAACATTCTAACAGATTTGGACATATGTTCCAACTTTGAGTTGAGAAGAGTTACTTCACTTTTCAAGGTGTCAATGATCTCTTGATCACTTGATTTTTCATCTTCTAATGCCTCATTCTGCTTCTTTAGCTTTATAACCTCACTGCATATTTCAGTGCTTCTTTTGTACAGATCTTTGAATGCTTGCTCAAGATCTTCATAAGTAAGTTCTTCATCACTGGATTCACTTTCAGACTCACATAGTCCAGCTAAAGCAGTGATATGCTTAGCTGATTCTTCTTCTGAATCACCTCCTGAGTCTTCATCAGACCAGGTTACAGATAGTCCTTTCTTTTGCCTTTTTAAGTAGGTAGGACATTCATTCTTGATGTGTCCATATCCTTCACATCCATGGCATTTGATTCCTTTTTCTTGACTAGTCTTTTCAGTATAATTTGACCTTCTGTTAGCATCAAAAGATCTCTTGTTCTCAGAAGAGTTTGTGTATCTTCCACTAGGATTGGATTTGCCTTCCATTCCTCTGAGAATCTTTTTGAATTGTCTTCCAAGCATAGCAATGTTGTCTGATAAGCTTTTACCAGTTTCTGATTCATCATCTTCTTCTTCATCAGTGTTTGTTACCAAGGCTATGCTTTTGTTCTTCTTAACATTTGTGTCATTCATTCCCATCTCAAATGTTTGAAGGGAACCAATGAGTTCTTCAACTTTCATAGTGCATATGTCTTGAGCTTCTTCTATTGCTGTGACTTTCATGTCAAATCTTTTTGGCAAAGATCTGAGGATCTTTCTTACAAGTTTTTCATCAGTCATTTTTTCTCCCAAAGCTCCAGAAGTATTGGCTACTTCTAAGATGTTCATGTAGAATTCATGAACTGTCTCATCTTCCTTCATTCTCAAATTTTCAAACTTGGTGGTGAGAAGTTGAAGTCTTGACATCTTTACCTTTGATGTTCCTTCATGAGTTGTTTTGAGAGTATCCCATACTTCTTTGGCTAGCTCACAGTGATGCACAAGTCTAAAGATGTTCCTATCAATGCCATTGAATAGAGCATTTAAGGCCTTGGAGTTGCCTAGTGCTGAATCTTCTTCTTCCTTACTCCATTCTTCTTCAGGTTTCAACACTTTTGATCCATCTTTGGTGTCTTGGATAGGATGTTCCCATCAAATGTTGACTGCTCTCCAGGCCCTGTTGTCAAGTGATCTTAAGAATGCAATCATTCTTGGTTTCCAGTAGTCATAATTTGATCCATCCAGAATAGGTGGTCTATTTACTGAACCTATATCTCTGTCCATGTTTCCAGAATTTGTATTCCCTAGATCTCACCCAGTATAAACAGGCAGGGTGCCTGCTCTGATGTCAATTGAAATTCTGTGATCAGGTATGAGATGTCCTAAGAGATGTCCCAACACTTGACAGATTTAACCAAAACTTAAATAGCAAGAAAAGTAAACAACACAGAAGTTTGTTAACCCAGTTCAGTGTATAACCACACTTACATCTGGAGGCTACCAAGCCAGGAGGAAATCCACTATAAGTAATATTAATTCTAGACTTAAACCACCCTGTTTAATCTATCACTTAATAACTACCCAATGCAATTTCTACCTAAGACACAACTTAGATAAGAGTACCCTACTCACTCCCCCTCAATCACACAGTGATCAAGTTTACAAGTTTAATAAAATTGAAGACATTCTTCAAACAATACAGCTTGATCTTACTTCACAGTTTCAATCAAGTCACAAATGCACTTATGCTTAAAAGCTCATCAAGTGGTACAATAAAAACAACCTGCTATTAAAAACACTAGACACCCTATTTGGTCTTCTGAAATTCGTACTCAATTCTATGAGTTTCTGTTGATTAAATAGGTATCTGTAATTTGGGCTTTCTGTAGAATGATCCAGCCCTAATGCGCATGAAGCTTCCACCTTGAATTTAGGGTTTGTTACTTCCTAGATTCTAGGTGATTTAGGTCTTCTGTTTTAATCTGAAACCTCAATATAAAACTCCCTACAGATGCGCCTTGTTCTGTTTTTATCCATCATTAATTAATTCCAGATAACTCTCCTAAAATATCTCTGATCAGTTAGGCAATAATTAATTCTGGTAGCAGGTTTGAGATGTCTCAACATCTGTTGGGACATCCTGAAAAACTGAACTTAAGTCATTAACACAATGTCCCAACATCTTGTGAGACATCCTGAAATAAGTTCATCTACTCTGTTTGCTAATGTCCCAACATTTGATAGGACATTCTGAACTGAATTCAATATTCCTTGTTGGTCAAAAATTCTGCCAATTCAAGACATCTACACGAAGGAACGAGAATGGTAATGCTGCACAAACGAGAAGAAAAAGAAAAGGAAGGACACGGGTCCTGCGAACCAAAGAGATTGAGTTCGGGAGTCGGTTACAACCTGGGAAGGTATTAGCACCCCAGATCGTCCGCCGTACCCGACGGGATCCACCCTTGCAAAGAAATTTATTTCAAAAGGTGAAGGAAATGAAAGTTGCTGCGAAGAAAAGGAACTGAACTGGATAAAAGAAAAGAAAAGGGAACTGAAAAAGAAATGAAAAGGAAATATGTAGGGAAAATAAAGATTGTGCTCGAACGGGCCCTACCCCGCTGCCTACGTACCTCATCTGGACAATGGGGATCAGAGTCGCCGTAGTTCCCCTAACTAGGGGTGGAAAAGATTGCTTGTGTCTTAAGGCTTGAACTGCCTATGTCAATGCTCAGGTGTTGCAGGCTCGGACGACAAGTGCGTTACCGTCTTGCAAAATGACAAGTAGGAGAGACGCTTATTGTTTGTCCATTGTTTTTTATGAGTTTTCTGCTTTGAAGTTTTCATAGGTAAGTGTACCTAGTCTTACTCAATGGGATGTGTACTTCTTACATCATCCCGAAATGGAATGCGCAGGAGGCACACCTATCTATGGAGGAAATCCCCAAATCTAGTCCCACAAGTGAAGGCTCAGACACACTGACCTACTGACATTTATTAAGTGTTTATGTGGTTTTTTGATTAAGAAGTGTTTTTTATGTTTTCTTTGTGAAGTAATCTCATGCTAAGACCTATCCACCACGAGGGATATCCTACACCTCGCCCCGAAACGGAACGCGTGCAAGTATCTCATAGCAAAGTCTCGTGTCACATGAGAATACTCATTATTTATTAAAGTGATTTAAAGCTAAATTTGAAGATGGGAAGAGAGAGCACCAAAAGGATCTCAAAGGTAAAAATCTAATGGGGGACTCATGAATCCTAATGTTAGTATGCAAAGGGATTCCTAAGGTTAGTGAGGTTTACTATCCTAAAGGAGGAGAAGATAAGAGGAGAAAGAGAAGAATGAAGAATAGAAGATGGAGGAAGTAAGGCCTAAGCCCTAACAATCACAAGTAAGAAAATATCAATAAGGAAAAGAGAAGAGATAAGATATGGAGATGTGGGAATCACATCCACACCTCTCACTTACCAAAGCCCCTGAAATGGTTAGCGACATAAGAATAAATGCAACACAAAATGTGCATAAGATCAAATTAAAACAACACCACCAGAAGTGAAGTCTTAATCACAAATTCCAAATGCAAATACAAAACATAAGAATGAGAAAGGAACTATACAACTCAACATGGAGCAACATGGATTATCATGACAAAACAAATTAAACATGAGATAACACAAAGCAAACTAGACAAAGCAACACCACAAAGTCTAAAACCAGAACCCTAGCATGTTAAGAAAGTGCCTAAGGATCATGTAAGATGAAGAGAAGAAGCATACAAACTCAAGTATTTACATCATGAGAAGCAAAAAAGCAAAAGAAGTGAGGTGGACATGCATAACAGTGAATGAACTTCAAAAGCAAACAATCACAAAATTTCCCAAAGAACAAACATCAACTCAAGACCAGAGGAGTATCAACATCCTAAGAAGGCTCTAAACAACTTAAAGAAGTTGGCACAAGTGCCCTTCTAACCTAAGGATTGAACATATGACCAAAAGGAGGCAAAAGAGGATAGGCAAAGAACACAAATTCAAATCAATTCAAGTATACATCCAAAAATTCCACAAACTTGCACAAAGACTCCTCAAACATACAATATTGACATGCCAAAAGGAGAGAATCAGAATCAGAACCTAAACAAGTCAAATAAATGCTTAAACATGGATTAGGGCTAGAAGACTTCATGCACAAGTTAGAGACCAAAACCAATTAAGCAAACTTCTAAAAATCAGAATAAAAATCACCAACAAATTACATCTCAACATGAATCCAGAGCAAAAAGAATCAGTTCAAAATATAAATTAATGATCAAGATAGAAATTATACAAGACAGCATGCTTCAAAAATGAAATAAAAGCAATTAATTAAAGAAACAATTAATTCCAGCGTGGCAATTAAAAATAAATGAAAAATAAAAATGCCAAAAATTAAAGAAAACTCAAAGGATCATTCATGAAAGTTGTTAGAATTTTTATGAACTTATTAATATTTTAGAAAAATAAGAATCAAACTGAAAATAAAATAGAAATAAAAAAGAAAATTCATGAGGCAGAGGGTGAAAATAGCAATCTGGATCAGTTCAACCTAATCTGGGCCCAACAATGGAGGTGCAATTAGTAAATGACTTAGGCCCATACGAAATTCCAAAAAAAAACTCATCAATAATCAGATTTATCATGTTACTATTAATTTTATTAAAATGAAAAAAAGAACAAAATATTATGTGAACATACATCAACCGGTCAGCTAGGGCTTTAGTCACTAAGGGACAAAATCACAATGCAACCATTCAAAGCATAACATCTCATCATCTTCTTCCTTGGGCTCATGAAGAAATCGAAAAAAACAGGAAAAACAGAACAAACTCAGCATTATCATCAACAATTCCTCGCACCATAACTCCTCCATCTCTCAATGAAAATTAAAAGTATGAAGACCAAAAATGAAGTCCAAAATACAAGGGTCACGAATATTCCAGTACATTTTAAAAACAAGCCATATTCAGAGCAGATCGAACAACATAAAGTTCAACATGAAAACTGCAAATCTCAAATTAAGCTTAATCAAAGAATTCAAACACTTCAGTCATCTTAAATCCAACCTTAGCAAGTCAAAACAAAATGAAAAAAACTAAATCCGAAGTGAAGGAGAGTGAATGTTCAAACCTGCACTTGAGCTTTTCTTAAGATCTTCAGAAATCCAGAGATCAATAAAGCTTCCTTATGAATTCCTTGGTCTTGTTTGAGCCAAATAAAGGCTTGCAGATGAAGATGATGCAAAATCAGAGGGAGTGATTGAATCTTTAACTTTGCCCGAAGCTCCAAGAACCACTATGGATGTGATGTGAGAGTGAATGGAGGATACAGAGGTCTTGAGAATGAAGAATGAGGTGCAAATCCAGATTTGGAATTAGTGTTGTTGTTATGCAGCTCGAGAGCACAATGAGAAGGAGAGAGGTTGTGGCGTGTGATTTTCAGTGGAATGAAGCTGAGTTGTTTCTGAATTGTGACCTAGCTCTCTATATATCATGCAGGGTGTGTTATTGAAGTGTGAAGGGTGGCTGCCTCAATTCTGTTATTCCACAGAATGCAGAGCTCGTCTTTCTCTCTTGCTTCCCTCATTTGTCATTTTTGAACACAATCCCCTGTGGTGAGATGCGTGGTAATACTGGTGAGGCTTCACAGATGTTTGTATGGCATTTGTTGATGGAGAAAGGTCATGATCAGATGGCAATTTGGTGTGGTGCATGGAGTACATGAAAATCCTTGCTTCACGTGACCATTGTTCCTTCCCTTGGTGTAATACGCGTAAATGAGAGTGAGGAAAAGCATGGACTCATAGCAAATATGGGATGCTCACAAGGACGTGTGGCAAGCAAGGGTTGGCTGGACCCAAAATGCTGATCTTTTCCTTATATATTTCGTACACCATCACCACATGTCATTATTTTTGGATTATTTAAATATTTGGTCACAACAACTAATGCATGGACTTATTAAAACGTTTGTGAACAAAACAACATGTCACGCCACACATAACTTCATTTAAAAATGAGCCAATCACAAAATGACACATGTCCACCAAAAGAAACCCTAAAAATGCTCCAAACTTCAAAAAATCATAACTTGAGTTCTAAAAATGCTATGAAGGCATTCTACGACTTTTTGGAAAGGGAAAATCGTGCTCTACAACTTTCGTGTTCACCGGAAAATCATTCGGAGCTTTTCGCACATGAAATAATAGCTTGAAGTTTCGGGACAAATAATTTCCAAAAATGGAAACTTCTAGACTTCCAATTTTAGCAACTTTTTGCATACTCCCGATTTTTGACATTTAAGCTCAACTGAATTATTCCTTGACATGATATGACCTCAAAAATGATAATCCTGATTTAAAAACTCTGAAATCTTCATGTTGACTTTTTTGACCGCACAGTTGACTTTCTTGCTTCACCTTCAAGCAACTGAACCAAACATTGACTTCCTCAATGAATTTTTGCCTCAAACTTCATATATAAGCCATTCAGACCAAATGAGAGCCTTTGCCCACAAGAAAATGATCAAAATTAAGAAGATATGAGGATTTGGCCCAAAACCCTAATCAGGATTTCCCCCTCACAGGAGAAAATTTATACTTTTGAACTTCTGATGAAATAACTGACTTTCCTAAGGAATTTTCTCACCAAATTTCATCCCTAAGATCCTCTTGTCATATGAGAGACTTTTCCCAGATGAAATGGCCAAAGTCACAAAGACTTTAAGCCTGAAAATGAAACCCTAATTTGGGATCATTGTGCAGGAGCTTGCCCTAGCCTGAATTCCCTGATGATCTTTCAACCTCCTGAGCTTTTTATAACTGATCTTGAACTTGTGAATACCATGTAGACACTTCATGGGACTTGGACAAGTCCATTGGGCCTCTTGTTATAGCTTGTAATGCCTCAAATCCACCAACAATTGATCGTATGCCTAATGTTATATCATGAGAATGTTATGCTTCATTTTTCCATGCAAAGATGCCAAGGATATGATATGCTTATGATGATTATGATATGATGATAATGCTTAAAAAGAGTAGGGAAAATTTGGGGTGTTACATCTGCCCCTATTCAAGCAACTGTTAATCTGAAAAGGACGGTAGCGCGGGCTATCGACCATTCAAGATAAACTGTGGTTGAATATCAAGAAAACCTGAAATTTGCACTCTGATGGAGAATGCAAGCAATGGGAAATAAACCCAACCAAATGACGCTTTGGTGACTGAAGTGGGAGAAAGAAGACGAGCTCCTTCCAAGCTGAACTGTTACTTTGGATAAGGATACTTAGACAGACGAGTCTTTTTCGAACAAACCTGTTACGCCAGGAACTAGACATACGAGCCCTCTTGCACTTTGCAAAATATATGACTTGAGACAGACGAATCTCCTTCGGATAAACCTGTTACGCCAGGACGATGCACTTAAGTTTGTGGGATAGACATGCATAATCAGGATAGACGAACCCTCTTCATATATCCTCCATAGATATATGGTCTAAGACAGACGAGTCTTCTGTATAAACCTGTTACTCCAGGTGCAACAATAGGATTTGACGAACCCTCTTCACAAATCTTGCGTAGATAAGCGGTGCTTGAGGCAGACGAACCTTCTTCGGATAAACTGTTACGCCAAGACCGGTAATCATTTTGACGTTTAATCCCACCGTCAGGACTTCAAACCTCTTCAACACAGACGAGTATTGGAAGATCAACAAGATAACACAAACAAGTGTCATAAGTCAATGATACAAACGAATATCAGACAATGATCTGAGAAACACAGACGAGCACTTCAGTCGATGATACAAACGAGTATTAACCACTGGTACAGACGAATACCCAAAACCTAACACAGACGAGCATTTGGAGTAGCAATATGGACAAGTACCAGAAATCCAACACAGACAAGCAATTGGAGTAGCAATACAGATGAGTACCAGAAATCTAACACAGACGAGCAATTGGAGTAGCAATACAGACGAGTACCAGAAATCCAACACAGACGAGCAATTGGAGTAGCAATATAGACGATTACCAGAGTGATTGTCAAATCAACACATATGGATATACGCTAACATGGACGAGTGTGAGGGATGATACAGACGAGTATCCAAATAATGCAAACGAGCTTTAAACAGATAACAAACACAGACGAGCGTTGGGGAATGCAGACGAGCAACAAACAAATATCAAACACAGACAAGTGTCAAGAGGAAGTTAATACACGGACAAGTGTTGGGAAGTGCAGACGAGCAACAACATCTACCAACCATGGGCAACTGCTGGGGAAAGCAAACGAGCAATACCAAAGTGCGAACACAGACGAGTGTTAGAAAATGCAGACGAGCGAGCAACAACAACTATCAAACACAGATGAGTGTTGGGGAATATTTCAATGATGGTTGTATCTCAATCATGAAATTCTGCGGGGGAATGACGATCTTCCAACACGGCTGGGGAGATGCTACCTCAAATATACTTTGCTAGGAAAAGTATTCTGACAATTCTGACTCTGTGGGGAATGACCCTCCCATTGCATGCTGGGCATGCTCCACTTGTGGGGAAATAAACTGCCTAGGAGTTTCACCTGCTCTATCTCAGCTGGGGAAAACTCTGTGTGGGGAGAATGTGACGCCATCCTGCAAAACCTGCAACAACAGAACACACATATGCGCCCCGGGGACTTGCATGGTATGATATGTTCATCCATCGTCACCCGACACTCAAATATGGTTTCAAATGTTTCCCTGCACTGTCATTATTTATAAAAAAATCACCATGTTTCAAATGCAATGTTCTTTTTGCCAAAAATTCAGGACATTTTTACAAACAAAGTAAACAAAACACAACACAACTTTTGACTGAATATTCTTTTATTGAAAGGCCTCTGAATGGGCAAAGTTTTACATCAGGAAGCAACCACTTGGAAAGAGGTAGCTACCAGAAAATTGAGAAAATAAACTATCCTAATGGCAATGGGCACGACATCCCAATGAGTTTCCTTCTTGCTATGACCAGCATGTCTTCAAAACTCTCCATTCTTGCCTTTGCTTTCTGAAATGATGAGGGGACTGATTCCTATCCTTCTGATATTGTCAAGCTGTACAAAACGATGATTTGGTTCAGATTATCCGGATCGCAGTTGTTCTCTTATTCGCTTATTTTGCGTGGATCACCCTTTCAGGTTTTCAATCCACCGGGATACCCTTTTTTGCCTGAGTTGTCCAATGTGGCTTTTCAACTCAGCGGGTGTACGTTTTTTTTTTAATTTTCCATACCCGAGCTTTTTATTCTGTTTTTAGCTCGCCGGGATGCCCTTTTCTTGCCTGGACTTTAATTCTGTTTTTGTGTCCAGCGGGTCTTTTTATGCGAAGTATTTTTTAACTGCGTCCGAGTTAACAGGGGATTGGAAATATTCTTCATCCATAGTGGTGAGTGTAACGCCCCGAAAATCTAAATTTAATTATTTAATTATTTATTCAATTAATTTAGAAAATTTGGAGAGTTTGGATTATTTTGAGAATTTTGGAGAAAATGAGTATTTTTATATAATAAGGATAAATAGTGTTTTATTATGCTATTTTATTATTATTATTAAAAATATATTAAAGAAAAGGGTAAGGTGGTCTTTTTGTGAAATTATGAGGGTAATATGGGAAAAGGCTAAGGTGGGATATTATAGCCAAAAGAAGAGAATGCGATCAGTTTTCTCATTTTCGTTGTTTCTATCGTGTTTTGGAAGTGCTCTGAAGAAAAGAGAAGCTCAGAGTCAGGAGGCTGTGGAGAACCCAAGAGAAGCGTGTAAAGCGGCGAAATTCTCTAAGGTATGGGGAGTTTTCATAATATATGATAAATCTATAGGAATTGGAATATGAATGGATTAGGATGGTATGAATTTTAGGAGTTTTGGGGTTTTGAGTTAGGTTGAGTTTTAGGAGAAATCTTGATGAATTAGAGCGATTAGAATGAGTTATAATCGTATGTTTGTCTGTATAATTGTTGTCTAGATGTTGTTGAGGTTTAATTGATGTTTTTGAATGGTTTTTGGGTGTTGTGATGTGAAATCCGTAATGGGGTTTGGGGATTTTTGAAAATTGGAACAGTCTGCATTTGTGTAGCAGAAGACTGCTGGAACGCGTGCGTTAACCGGTTAACGCTTTGGTTAACCGGTTAACCATTGGAAATTTTGGGGGATTTTATGAGATTACGCAGGCGTTAACCGGCTAACGCTTTGGTTAACCGGTTAACACTGTTGGAACAACAATTTTTATTTCTTTAAAAATTCATATCTTTTAAACCGTAAGTCCGATTCGCATTCCGTTTGAAGCGTCGGAACGAGTACAAACTGAACTTTATTTTAATGAATAGAAACGAGAAAAATGCAATAGTTTTTGATAAATGAATTTCTGAAATAACCTTATAATTACCTTATAAATTACCGGGTGCGGGTTAATTCTTGAGGTGTCAGAGTGGTTAGGAAACCAGTGTTCAGGGTGTAATGTCATGATGATATATATGTATATTTGATGATTGTTTTGCTGATTGAAATGAATGATGCGATTTATTTTGGTGACTTTTTCGGTGTAGCGCATCATTGCATTTCATAACATTCACGATGGGGCTTCGGCCTATTTATTTGCTTCAATCCCATTGTGTGGATTGAAGTCTCTCGATGATTATTGTGTGCTCCCTTGTGGAGGGTTGATGGTCATGTATCCATCTTTGGTGATAATGGTACCACATGCATATTGCATATCTGGATGTTAGAATAGCATATTTTGGACGAAATTCATGACTGTGTTGGTGTTGATCTATTTTATGTTAGTGTTGTGGTTGTTGCTGAATTTTGTAGTTGACGATGTCTTGATATGTGTACTAATTTATTTATGATTCTATATTCTTGTAAGTTTATGATAAATTATGATTACTCACCCTGCCTGCTTGGAAATGTTGCCTCCTTCGTGGGTAACTTGCAGATGTCGAAGAATAGTCCTGCAGTGCAATAGGAGTAATGCATGAGTCTCGGAGCGTGCTTTAGTGTCCCTTAGGAGTGGTTCTGGTTATGTGTCCTGCTCTGTGTCATGTAACACTGGGATGGGTTTCTTTTGTTAACTGTTTCAGTTATGTTATCATTGGATAAATGTTTTCCTACCTATATGATGTTAAATTCAGGATGGTGAAAATTATATTTATGAGGTTTTGAATTTTGAAGTTAAATTCCGCTGTGAAATATTTATGATATTTTGATGTTGATTAACCCGTGTTACGGGACAGGACACTGTTATGTATTTTTGATGAAAATGTGATACCTTTTGTGATGATTACTCTGATATTATTTCAATATTATGTTTGGGGTAGAAGGGTGTTACATTAGTGGTATCAGAGCAGGTCGGTCTGTCCGGCCAAGTCTTGTTGTTGTTAGTCAGTTGTCAAGTCGTTATTTATTTAACGATTATTCTCTTCTGATGTGGTAAGTGTTGTGCAGAATGGCAGGAAACAACTCGCGTGCTCTCGCTGATGCTATTGCAGCTCTTGCTCAGACTGCTGCTCGAAACAATGTGCATGATGAGTTTCGTGCATTGGAGAAATTCCAGAGGAATAATCCACCTGTGTTTGAAGGAACTCATGACCTGGCGAGCGCACAGAAGTGGCTCAAGGCAATTGAGAAGATTTTCAGAGTAATGGCGTGTGCTGACGCGCAGAAAGTTCAATTTGGAACTCATATGTTGTTTGAGGAAGCTGAAGACTGGTGGGATAATACTTGTCAGCGTCTCGAGGATGAAGCTGTTGTGGTGACTTGGACTATGTTTAAGGCGGAGTTCCTTAAGAAGTATTTTCCGGAAGATGCTCGTGGTAAGTTAGAGATAGAATTCCTTGAGCAGAAGCAAGGAAACTTGACTGTGGCAGAGTATGCTGCCAAATTTGAAAGGCTGGTGAAGTTTTGTCCTCACTACAACAGGGCAGATGCTGAACTTTCCAAGTGCCTTAAGTTTGAGAATGGGCTGAGACCTGAAATTAAGCAGGGGATTGGATGCCAACAAATTCACAAGTATGCAGAGTTGGTTGATAAGAGCCGTATTTATGATGAGGATAGCCGAGCTCGGTCAGCTCACTATAAACAGCTGAGCAAGAAGAAAGGCAAGAGTCAGTATAGAGGAAAACCTTATGTGACTACTGGTGATAAGGGGAAGCAGAAGGCATATGATGAGAAGAAGCAAAGTAGGGGAGCTACTAATGTACCTATTAAGTGTTACAAGTGTGGAGAGGTAGGTCATAAGGCCGATGTATGTACCACCAGAGTTATGAAATGTTACCGTTGTGGCAAGCTTGGGCATAAGGTGAGTGATTGTCCTAATGAAGGCCCAACCTGTTACAATTGTGGTGAACAGGGGCATATCAGCACCCAATGCCAGAAACCAAAGAAGAATGCTGCTACTACTCAGAATGCTGGAAGAGTGTTTGCATGAGCTGGTTCAGAAGCTCCAAAGAAGGACAACTTGATCAGAGGTACCTATTTTATTAATAATATTGAGTTGATTGCTATTATTGACACTAGAGCTACATATTCATTTATTTCTCTTGAGTGTGCTAATAGATTGGGTTTAAAGTTGTCTAATATGAATGGTAATATGATAATAGAGACTCCTGCTAATGGTTCTGTGACTACCATGCTTGTCTGTTTGAAATGTCCTTTGACAATTTTCGAGAAGAATTTTGTGATGGATTTGGTGTGCCTACCATTACACCATATCGACGTTATCCTTGGTATGAACTGGTTGGAATTCAATTATGTTCATATTAACTGTTATAGTAAGACGGTGCAGTTCCCTGATTTGAGCAGGAATGGTGAGTTGATGTTTTTATCTGCTAAGCAAGTGGATGCACTTGTTTTAGATGAAGCTTTGATGTTTGCAGTGTCTACCTCATTGCAAGTTGATGATAAGACTGTCAGTGCAGAGTTGCATGTGGTTTGTGAATTTCAAGATGTGTTTCCTGGTGATATAAGTGATTTACCACCGGAACGTGAGATTGATTTTTCTGTGGACTTAGTACCGGGTACGAGTCCTGTCTCGATGGCTCCTTATAGAATGTCGGCTTCAGAGTTAAATAAGTTGAAGAAACAATTAGAAGAATTGTTAGAGAAGAGGTTCATTAGACCCAGTGTTTCTCCTTGGGGTGCTCTGGTGTTGCTTGTTAAGAAGAAGGATGGTAGTATGAGATTGTGTGTCGATTACCGACAGTTGAATAAAGTGACTATCAAGAATAAGTACCCACTTCTGAGGATCGATGATTTGATGGATCAGCTAGTAGGTGCTTGTGTCTTTAGTAAAATTGATTTGAGGTCTGGTTATCATCATATTCGAGTTAAAGTTGATGATATTCCGAAGACAGCTTTCCGGACGAGATATGGGCATTATGAGTATACGGTGATGCCGTTTGGGGTTTCTAATGCGCCTGGTGTGTTTATGGAATATATGAATAGAATCTTTCATGAGTATCTGGATAAGTTCGTGGTGGTTTTCATAGATGATATCTTGGTATATTCTAAATCAGAAGAGGAACATGCCGAGCATTTGAGAGTTGTGTTGCAAGTGTTGAGAGAAAAGAAATTGTTTGCTAAATTATCTAAGTGTGAATTTTGGCTAAGTGAAGTGAGTTTCCTCGGCCATGTAATTTCAAGTGGTGGAATTTCGGTGGATCCTTCAAAGATTGATGCGGTATTGCAGTGGGATACTCCGAAGTCAGCTACAGAAATTCGTAGTTTTCTTGGGTTGGCTGGTTACTATCGTAAGTTCATTGAAGGTTTTTCTAAGATAGCTTTACCATTGACGCAATTGACTAGGAAGGGTCAAGCGTATGTGTGGGATGTTTCTTGTGAAGAGAGTTTCATAGAACTGAAGAAAAGATTAACGACCGCGCCAGTGTTGGTCTTACCAAATCCAGATGAGTCCTTTGTAGTTTATTGTGATGCTTCCAAGATGGGTCTTGGTGGAGTTTTGATGCAGGATAATAAGGTGGTTGCTTACGCTTCTAGACAGTTAAGAGTTCACGAGAGGAACTATCCTACTCACGACTTAGAGTTAGCAGCTGTGGTGTTTGTGCTTAAGATTTGGAGGCACTACTTGTTTGGTTCGAAATTTGAAGTATTCAGTGATTACAAAAGTTTAAGGTACTTGTTTGATCAGAAAGAGTTAAATATGAGACAGAGACGGTGGCTTGAATTATTGAAAGATTTTGATTTTGATTTGAATTACCCTCCAGGTAAGGCAAATGTTGTGGCTGATGCTTTGAGTAGGAAGTCGTTACATATTTCAATGCTTATGGTGAAAGAATTAGAAATGATCGAGCAATTCAGAGATATGAGCTTGTTGTATGAAACTACTACTGATAGTGTGAAATTGGGAATGTTAAAGCTGACCAGTGAGATTTTGGAAGAGATTCGTAAGGGTCAGAAATCTGATTTGAAATAAGTCGATCAATTGATGTTGGTTGATCAAGGTAATGCAGGAGACTTTCGAGTTGATGAAGATGGGGTTTTAAGATTCCGAGATAGAGTATGTGTTCCGGATATTGTAGGAATTAAAAAGAGTATTTTAGAAGAGGGACACAAGAGTCGACTGAGTATTCATCCTGGAGCTACGAAGATGTATCAGGATTTACGCAGATTGTTTTGGTGGCCGGGTATGAAAAGAGACATTGCTGAATTTGTATATGCTTGTTTGACATGTCAGAAGTCAAAGATAGAACATCAGAGACCTTCAGGTATGATGCAACCATTGAATTTTCCTGAGTGGAAATGGGATAGTATTTCCATGGATTTCGTGACTGGGTTACCTAAGACTGCTAGAAGTAATGATTCGATTTGGGTAATTATTGATCGGTTAACTAAGTCGGCACATTTCTTGCCAATGAGGATTAACCATTCCATGCAAAGGTTAGCTGAGATTTATATTGAGGAAATTGTGAAGTTGCATGGTGTACCTTCAAGTATTGTATCGGATAGAGATCCGTGGTTTACATCGAGGTTTTGGAAGAGTTTGCAGGATGCCTTGGGTACTAAGTTGAGGATGAGTTCTGCTTATCACCCGCAAACGGATGGTCAGACGGAAATAACAATCCAATCTTTAGAAGATTTGATGAGAGCTTGTGTATTAGATCAAGGAGGGTCTTGGGATAGTCATTTGTCATTGGTCGAGTTTACATACAATAACAGTTTTCATGCTAGTATCGGGATGGCTCCATATGAGGCATTGTATGGTAGACGTTGTCGTACTCCATTATGTTGGTATGAGTCAGGAGAGAGTTTGGTGCTTGGGCCAGAGATTGTCCAAGAAACAACTGAAAAGATAAAAATGATTCAGGAAAGGATGAAAACGTCGCAGAGTCGTCAAAAGAGTTATCACGATAAGATAAGGAAAGCACTTGAGTTCCAAGAGGGAGATCATGTGTTCTTAAGAGTTACTCCTATGACTGGTGTGGGAAGAGCTTTAGAGTCTAGAAAGCTCACTCCACGTTTCGTCGGTCCGTATCAGATTATGCAGAGGATAGGGGAAGTGGCCTATCGGGTGGCTTTACCTCCCTCTCTTGCAAATTTACATGATGTATTCCATGTATCACAGTTGAGGAAGTACATTTCGGACCCGTCGCATGTAATTCAGTTAGATGATGTTCAAGTGAGATATAATTTGACGATTGTAGCTTTACCAGTGAGGATTGATGGTAGGGAATTGAAACAACTTCGAGGTAACGAAATTGCTTTAGTGAAGGTATTGTGGGGAGGACCAGCTGGAGAAAGTTGGACTTGGGAGCGGGAAGATCAGATGAGGGAGTCGTATCCGACTCTATTTACTTCAGGGAATTTTCGAGGACGAAAATTCTTTAAGTAGGGGAGAGTTGTAACGCCCCGAAAATCTAAATTTAATTATTTAATTATTTATTCAATTAATTTAGAAAATTTGGAGAGTTTGGATTATTTTGAGAATTTTGGAGAAAATGAGTATTTTTATATAATAAGGATAAATAGTGTTTTATTATGCTATTTTATTATTATTATTAAAAATATATTAAAGAAAAGGGTAAGGTGGTCTTTTTGTGAAATTATGAGGGTAATATGGGAAAAGGCTAAGCTGGGATATTATAGCCAAAAGAAGAGAATGCGATCAGTTTTCTCATTTTCGTTGTTTCTATCGTGTTTTGGAAGTGCTCTGAAGAAAAGAGAAGCTCAGAGTCAGGAGGTTGTGGAGAAACCAAGAGAAGCGTGTAAAGAGGCGAAATTCTCTAAGGTATGGGGAGTTTTCATAATCTATGATAAATCTATAGGAATTGGAATATGAATGGATTAGGATGGTATGAATTTTAGGAGTTTTGGGGTTTTGAGTTAGGTTGAGTTTTAGGAGAAATCTTGATGAATTAGAGCAGTTAGAATGAGTTATAATCGTATGTTTGTCTGTATAATTGTTGTCTAGATGTTGTTGAGGTTTAATTGATGTTTTTGAATGGTTTTTGGGTGTTGTGATGTGAAATCCGTAATGGGGTTTGGGGATTTTTGAAAATTGGAACAGTCTGCATTTGTGTAGCAGAAGACTGCTGGAACGCGTGCGTTAACCGGTTAACGCTTTGGTTAACCGGTTAACCATTGGAAATTTTGGGGGATTTTATGAGATTACGCAGGCGTTAACCGTCTAACGCTTTGGTTAACCGGTTAACACTGTTGGGACAGCAATTTTTATTTCTTTAAAAATTCATATCTTTTAAACCGTAAGTCCGATTCGCATTCCGTTTGAAGCGTCGGAACGAGTACAAACTGAACTTTATTTTAATGAATAGAAACGAGAAAAATGCAATAGTTTTTGATAAATGAATTTCTGAAATAACCTTATAATTACCTTATAAATTACCGGGTGCGGGTTAATTCTTGAGGTGTCAGAGTGGTTAGGAAACCAGTGTTCAGGGTGTAATGTCATGATGATATATATGTATATTTGATGATTGTTTTGCTGATTGAAATGAATGATGCAATTTATTTTGGTGACTTTTTTCGATGTAGCACATCATTGCATTTCATAACATTCACGATGGGGCTTCAGCCTATTTATTTGCTTTAATTCCATTGTGTGGATTGAAGTGTCTCGATGATTATGGTGTGCTCCCTTGTGGAGGGTTGATGGTCATGTATCCATCTTTGGTGATAATGGTACCACATGCATATTGCATATCTGGATGTTAGAATAGCATATTTTGGACGAAATTCATGACTGTGTTGGTGTTGATCTATTTTATGTTAGTGTTGTGGTTGTTGCTGAATTTTGTAGTTGACGATGTCTTGATATGTGTACTAATTTATTTATGATTCTATATTCTTGTAAGTTTATGATAAATTATGATTACTCACCCTGCCTGCTTGGAAATGTTGCCTCCTTCGTGGGTAACTTGCAGATGTCGAAGAATAGTCCTGCAGTGCAATAGGAGTAATGCATGAGTCTCGGAGTGTGCTTTAGTGTCCCTTAGGAGTGGTTCTGGTTATGTGTCTTGCTCTGTGTCATGTAACACTGGGATGGGTTTCTTTTGTTAACTGTTTCAGTTATGTTATCATTGGATAAATGTTTTCCTACCTATATGATGTTAAATTTAGGATGGTGAAAATTATATTTATGAGGTTTTGAATTTTGAAGTTAAATTCCGCTGTGAAATATTTATGATATTTTGATGTTGATTAACCTGTGTTATGGGACAGGACACTGTTGTGTATTTTTGATGAAAATGTGATACCCTTTGTGATGATTACTCTGATATTATTTCAATATTATGTTTGGGGTAGAAGGGTGTTACAGTGAGCATCAGTGCCCCACCTGAGAAAACTTTCTTCACTATGAACGATCCTTCGTAGTTTGGGGTCCACTTGCCCCTAAGATCTGAACCTGGAGGAATGATCCTCTTGAGTACAAGCTCGCCTACTTGATACTCCTGAGTACGTACTCGTTGATCGAATGCTCGCTTCATTCTCCTCTGATAAAGCTGACCATGACAGATAGCCGCTAATCTCTTTTCCTCAATTAGACATAGCTGATTGTATCGAGCACGTACCCACTTAGCCTCATCAAGCTTCACATCCATCATCACACGCAATGAAGGAATTTCTACCTCAACAGGCAAGACTTCCTCCATACCATATACCAATGAGAAAGGAGTTGCCCCGGTTGACGTCCTGACTGACGTTCGGTACCCATGTAGCGCAAATGGTAACATCTCATGCTAATCCTTGTAAGTGACAACCATCTTTTGCACAATCTTCTTAATATTCTTATTCGCCGCCTCTACCGCACCATTCATCTTTGGTCGGTAAGGAGAAGAATTGTGATGCTGAATCTGGAAGTCCCGACATAATTTCGCCATCATCTTGTTATTTAAATTAGAACCATTGTCAGTAATGATTCGCTCGGGCACTCCGTATCTGCAAATGATGTCCCTTTTCAAAAATCTAGCTACCACTTGACGAGTGACATTAGCATAAGATGCTGCTTCAACCCACTTAGTGAAGTAATCAATTGCAACTAAGATGAAACGATGATCGTTTGAAGCAGTAGGCTCTATCTTCCCGATCATGTCAATGCCCCACATAGAAAAGGGCCAAGGAGATGACATGACGTTGAGCGGGCTGGGAGGAATATGCACCTTGTCTGCATAAATCTGGAATTTGTGGCATTTGCGGGCGTACGAACAACAGTCTGCATCCATTGTTATCCAATAATACCCCGATCTCAATAGCTTCTTAGCCATTGCATGCCCTCCTGCATGAGTACTGAAAGATCCCTCATGGACTTCTTGCATTAACAGGCTTCCTTCGTGTCTATCCACACATCTGAGCAAGACCATGTCAAAGTTCCTCTTATACAAAACCCCATTTGTATTCAAGAAGAAACTAGCAGCCAGTCGTCTTAAGGTCTTCTTGTCGTTGGATGATGCCCCGACTTGGTATTCTTGTTTTTCCAGGAAGAGCTTGATATCAAAATACCAAGGTTTCTCATCAAACACCGCGTCTACAGAGAAAGCATAAGCTGGTGCGTCAAGCCTGGAAATGTCAATCCTGGGTACATAGTTCCAACACAAGACTTTGATGGACGAAGAGAGAGTAGCCAACGCATCGGCAAATTGATTCTCATCTCGTGGTATATACTGAAGCTTAACCGTTGTGAAAAACGTCAACAGTCTTCTGGCATAATCCCTATAAGGAATTAAATGTTCTTGATGTGTATACCACTTGTCGGTAATCTGATTGATAACGAGGGCTGAATCTCTGAATATATCGAGGGTCTTAATCCGAAGATTAATAGCCTCCTCTATTCCCATTATGCACGCCTCGTATTCCGCTTCATTGTTGGTGCAGCCAAAAGTAATTCTAACAGCGAAGGGAAAGTGAACACCTTTAGGAGTGATAAGAACAACACCAACTCCACGTCCGTTGATATTGACTGCCCCATCAAACATCAACTTCCATTTAGATTCAGGGTCTGGCCCCTCCTCCGGAAGTGGTTCCTCGCAATCCTTTGCTTTGAGGTACATGATGTCTTCATCAGGGAAATCAAACTTCATTGGCTGATAATCATCTTCCAGTGGTTGTTGTGCAAGATAATCCGACAATACACTTCCCTTGATGGCTTTCTGAGAAGTATATTGTATGTCATACTCTGTTAAGATAATTTGCCACCTTGCAACCCTTCCGGTTAACGCTGGTTTCTCAAAGATATACTTGACAGGATCCATTTTTGAGATTAGCAGTGTGGTATGGGTCAACATATATTGTCTTATTCGGCGAGCAGCCCATACCAAAGCGCAGCAAGTTTTCTCGAGCAGTGAGTAACGGGATTCACAGTCGGTAAACTTTTTTCTAAGGTAATAAATAGCATACTCTTTTCGACCAGACTCGTCATGTTGGCCTAGAACACACCCCATCGACCCTTCTAGCACAGTCAAGTACATGATAAGTGGCCGTCCTGGGATTGGAGGCATTAGAATCGGAGGTGTCTGCAAATATTCTTTTATCTTTTCAAAGGCTCTTTGACAATCCTCATTCCACCTGACCGTTTGCTTTTTTCTCAACAATTTGAATATCGGCTCACACGTGGCAGTTAGGTGAGATATAAACCGTGAAATGTAGTTCAATCTCCCTAAAAACCCGCGCGCTTCTTTTACTGTTTTTGGTGCAGGCATATCTTGTATTGCTTTTACTTTTGCATGATCCACCTCGATTCCTTTCTAGCTAACAATAAAACCCATCAATTTTCCAGAACACACTCCGAAAGTGCACTTGTTTGGATTCAACCTCAGCTTATACTTGACCAGTCTATCAAACAGCTTTTTGAGATTGCCTAGATGCTCTTCTTCGTCTCTGGACTTGGCAATCATGTCGTCCACATAACATTCAATCTCCTTGTGTATCGTGTCGTGGAACAATGTAACCATAGCCCGCTGATACGTTTCCCCGACGTTCTTCAATCCAAAGGGCATCACCTTGTAGCATAATGTACCCCACGGGGTAATGAACGTTGTTTTCTCCATGTCTTCCGGTGCCATTTTGATCTGATTATACCCGGAAAAGCCATCCATGAAAGGAAATACTGAGAACTGAGCGGTGTTGTCTACCAGCACATCAATGTGAGGTAATGGAAAGTTATCTTTTGGACTTGCTCTTTTTAGATCTCGATAATCAATGCACATCCGAACTTTTCCGTCTTTCTTTGGTACAAGCACAATATTAGCTACCCAAGGTGGGTAACTAGTTACGGCAAGGAACCCGTCATCCCACTGCTTCTGAACTTCCTCCTTGATCTTCATCGCCATATCAGGACAAGTTCTTCTCAGCTTTTGTTTCACAGGAGGACAGTCTTCTCTTAGTGGTAGCTTATGCACAACAATGTCAGTATCCAGCCCTGGCATATCTTGATACGACCAGGCGAAGATATCCACATATTCACGTAGCATACCAATCAACTCCTTCTTTACCTCGGCCTGCAGCATGGCCCCAATCTTTATCTCTTTCTTTACCTCTTCAGTCCCGATGTTGATAATCTCTATTTCTTCCTGATGAGGCTGAATGACCCTTTCCTCTTGTTTCAACAACCTGACCAATTCTTCGGGGAGTTCACAGTCTTCCTCAACCCCTTCATCAGTGTGGTAGATAGGATTGTCGAAGTCATGCATGGACATAGCAGGAACGTTATCACTAGAATCCGGATGATCAACATTGCACAGATGATGTGCTTATTTCAGAATCTGTTCTTTTCAAAAGAGACGCAAACACACAAACAAAAGAAAAAGGAAAAACATTGCCATTTTATTTCTTTTTGTGAAAAATTTAAAACGAAAGAAAGAGAACAAAATTTGCTTGAAAAATGTCCTTTATTTCATGGAAACAAGTAAATGTATTAAAAGCATGGTGGCCCTACAAATGGATCCATGCACCTTGGGCAGAGTGAAGGATTGACATGCAGCATGATAAAAAGAAACAAGTAAATTACTTTGATTGCCAAGTAACTTGAATGAAATCCTCGGCAGACCAGTTCCTGAGCTCCTCCCCTGGTGCACAAGGGTGAATCCAGCTATCCCAGTCGCAATCACTGTCCCCTTCTTCACTTGTTGCACAAATGTTGTTGCGATCGAGCAATCCGGCGCTTGTGAAAGTTATAGCTTTACCACCCTGAGGCCAGTTGGACCCATCAGGCTGGTAACCAAGACCAAACTTGTCATCATTCTTCTCTAATTCCAGCAACTTTCCCCAGCCCTGGGCACTTCCAGATTGAACCACTTCTTTGGCTTGTTTGTAGGAGTGAATGGAGGTCCCTTCCTTCTCGTTGTTCCTCTCTGACGGAGCCAAAATGCTGACATTAACCGCTTCAAAGGCCTGACACAACGTTTCATGAATTTCTCCGTCCATCTCCGCATACTTGAAAGTTGACAGGTGACTCACAAAAATGTCTTCTTCTCCACACACAGTGATCACCTGGCCATCAACCACATACTTCAGCTTCTGATGCAACGTGGATGTTACTGCGCCTGCAACATGGATCCAGGGACGTCCTAGCAAGCAACTGTACGCGGGCTGAATATCCATGACATAGAAAGTGCTCTTGAACATTTGAGATCCTATTTTCACAGGTAGCTCAACTTCCCCGAACACAGACCTCCGAGACCCATCAAAGGCTTTCACTATCAAATCACTGGGTCATAAGATAATGCCATCAACATTCAACTTCATCAAGGCCTTCTTAGGGAGTACATTGAGAGAAGAGCCTGTATAAACTAAGACATGTGACAGGACAACACCCTTACACTCCATGGTGATATGCATGGCTTTGTTGTGATTGCGGCCTTCAGAAGTAAGATCTCTATCCGTGAAGCCCAACCCGTGGCTAGCATTCACATTGCCCACTACAGCCTCCAATTGATTAACGGTTATCTCCTGTGGAACGTATGCCATCTGCAATACTTTCAACAAAGCTTCTATGTGAGCTGGAGAACACATCAACAAGGACATAATTGATATTTTGGACGGAGTCTGATTCAACTGTTCAACTACTTTATAGTCACTCTTCTTTATTATTCTCAAAAACTCCTCAACTTCTTTTTCAAAGGTACCTTGTCCAGCAGCTGGAGTTGTCATTTCTTCGGTCGCTGCCTGTTTACCTTTAGCTTTTGCAACAGCTTTAGCTTCAGGATCTCCTCTAAGAGCTTGAGGAGCAAAAAGACGCTCGCTTCTTGTGAAACCGCCAACACCTCCGACGTTCACCACAGTCGGGTCAATTGTTACCGCCTTACTCTCCACCTTCTGACCTTCCACATACACATCCGAGCCATAATGCCACGGGATGGCTCTATCATCAGCATAGGGAACAGGTCCTGGAACCGTAATAGTAACAGGACTGACTTCTGGAACATATATAGTCACAGGTTCCCTTCTGGAAGGTACTTCAGCTGGATCATAGTAAATTGTTATGGTAGACACACAATCACCTCTATCATCAACCTTATCAAACTGCAATGACCCCTCATCAATCAGATATTGCAGCCCCACCTTCAAGTCTCCACAGCCATTCACTGAACTTAAACACTTTTCACAATCATAACCACACCCCGGGAATACTTGTCCTTTCAACAACCTGTCTTTCACAACCAGTAAGGAAGTCTTCACCTCTTCTACATTCAGAATCAAGCTTAACTTTTCACCCCCGTCGACAGCATTTATCCTCGCCCCTCCATGGTTCGGAATAGGGTTGGATGTAACATTAGGCGATGGTGCAAAGTTAATCGCCTTTGAGTCGATCAAATCTTGAACTTTATGTTGTAGCGCCCTGCACTTCTCAGTTGAGTGCCCGGGTGCTCCTGAATGGAATGCGCATCTCGCGTTAGCATCGTACCCCACTGGAAGCTCTCTAGGTGGAGGTGGTGCTAGTGTCCTCAATTGTATCAAGTTCAAGTCTAACAACCTCTGCAGCAGTGCCGTATATGTCATGGGAATGGCCTCAAGCACCCTATTAGCCGGACGAGCTTGTCTCAGTTGATAAGGTCTTTGCTGATAACTGCTACACTGTGGCTGTTGTTGCTGTTGTGGTTGAGATTGAACATGTTGCACAGGACTTGAAGGAATAGTGACAGCTGCCACTTGCTCATATGATCTTCTATATCATCGGCCCCGTCCTCGGCCATACACAGCGTTGGTTTCTCCTTCTCTTCTTCTCGGAGGTCCATTAAAAGCTTTTCTTACACTGCTCGAGCTACCCGCACTAGTATCCTGAATCTTCCCCATCTTCAACATAGTTTCGACCCTCTCTCCTGCTATCACTATATCATTGAACTTAGTTGCTGAACAAGACACCAACCTCTCGATAAACACCCCTTGTAATGTTCCCATGAACATATCAGCCATCTCATTTTCCAGCAAGGGTGGTTGTACTTTGGCAGCAAACTGACGCCACCTTTCAGCGTAATCCTTAAACCCCTCTTTAGCATTTTGAGACATGGTCTGCAATTGAGTGCGATTTGGAGCCATGTCCAAATTGTACTGATATTGCTTCACAAACGCCTCTGCTAAATCCTTCCAGCTCTTAATGTTAACCCTGCTCAGCTTTATATACCACTCCAAGGAGGCCCCCACCAGGCTATCCTGGAAGTAATACATCCATAGCTTCTCGTCATCAGTATGGGCAGCAATTCTTCCTACAAAGGACTGGAGGTGAGTCTTCGGGCAAACTGTACCGTTGTACATATCGAAAGTAGGGACCTTGAACTTGTAGGGGATTCTAACCCCTGGCACCAAGCCCAATTCAGTAATATCAAACCCCAGGGAGCTCTGAGATTGAATGGCACGGATCTGCTCAGCCATCTCTTCAAACTTTCTGTTCATGTCAGCCCCTTGGCCTTCTGCCTCGTCCAGCAAAGTAAACTGTTCATCTTTCCCATCCATCTGCACATTCTTCAGTCCATCATTGATAATAGTAATCCCTGGTTGTGCCGCCGGGATTTCAACTTGAAGGGCGCCAGCCCCATTGCGGTTACCTCCATCAGCTACACCATTGTTCCTGGCCTGATTATTTTCCACCATCTCGCGCAAGCGCTCCTGAGTCTGACCCATCCCTGCCATAAGGGTCATGAAATTGTCCATCCTCAATCTCAAGTCCGCTAAATCAGCCTGCATTTGATCCATGACTCTCTCTCTCTGTTTACTCTTGTGGGATATCTGTGCACGGTTGGATGTTATCGAACCTTCCTGGGAGTTATAGTGCCTAAAACAGAAAAGACATTAAGAACCTGCGGTCATACCTGCAAAACAAGAAGAATGGTGATATGTATGCAATGCAATTGTTTATGCTTTCAAACTCCATGTCATCCATGCCCCGGTTCCGGTATTTAACAAAGAAAACCAGATGGATGTTGACCCCCCGACCTTAAGAAGACCTTTGCATAGAAATCAAATTCAGATAACCATAACGGCCCAAGTGCCAGCATGCACAGAAAATAGAGAACTGAATAAAACTTCATAACATAAATCAGCCTACCAGGCAAAAGTAACAGAATTCCCCGTAGGGTACAAGTCTTCTAAAAAGAAAAACATACAACCAAGATTCCTACAACATGTCTGTAGGTAATCCAAATACTGAGAAAACAAATTAAAAAGCAAGACTGCTGCTCGAAGACTCTGATCCTCCCTCACTAAGTCCCAGCTCAGACCTAGCCTTCTTGACTCCAGCCATCAACTTGAGATCTTCAATCTCCTTAAGCGCTTCTTCTAAGGCTTGCTGACTCTTTACCAACTGTTGAGTCTTCTCTCTTCGGATCTGGTGGGCTTGTTCCACTTCTTCTTTCTTGAAGGTCATTTGTACTTCGAAAAACTCTTCCTTTTCTCTATACCTCTTCTGCTCCTGTTCCCTTTGGCCCTGTAACCAAACAATGGACTGGCGAGCTTCTTTAAGAGTCTTCGAAATATTCTTACGTTTTGCTTCTCTTTTTGATTCCATTAGACCCAATCTCTGAAAGTGAGCTTCTCTCCCAGCGAACTCTTTTTCCTTAGCTTCCAAGGTGATCTGCATCTTCTGTAGCTTTTCCTCTGCTTCATTCTTAGCACGATTGGCAAGGTGGTACAAGTTAACCATTTCAGCATTCTCTACCCGGACCTCGTGCAGCTGTGTTTCCAACTTCTTGTATTCTTCTAAGGGAATAGTGGTATTAGACTCAGTCGTTGGAGGAACTGGAGGTGAGAATGGCAGCAATACCATCCTGGCTCTATCCTTCAGCCAAGCCTCGTACTCCGGGAAAGTTTGATTGTTACATTTTCCAAAGCTAGCCACTCCTTCTCCTTTGATGCTCTTCCAAGCTCCAACAGCTTTTCTCACCAAAGGCATATTGTCCTTCACCGGGAAATAGAAAGTAGGGGCCAATTTCAACTCTTTTGGTACCTCTCTCAAAGCATACCCCCAACTGTCTCCTCAACAAGATCAGGTTGTAATTGATTCCCCCAGTCACTCCCAACAGAGGTACACTGAGGTAACTCCCACAACTGGTGATGAAACGTGTACCCTGAAGCCTCTGAGTAATCCATCTAACATCCTTAGCAAACAACTTCTCCAGCTTCTGGGCCCACACCAAAGTATGATCACTAAACACACCGGTACTAGGCAAGTGCCTCATAAACCACATATGGAACAAAGGAGCACAGCAGCGAACTAAACCTCCCCGTTTCTTTTCAATCTTATAGTGCACCGAGTAATACAAATCTCCGAGCAACGTAGGCACAAGATTCTTTAGCAAGAATAGATGGATGGCATTCATGTCTATGAATTTCTCCATGTCTGCAAACAAAATGATGCCATAAATAGAGAGAGCCAGAATGGCGCACACAGAATCCCACTCTTCTTTAACAGCCAGCTCTTCAACCTTCTTCACTAAAGCCTCCAAAGAGAAACCAGATACACCTCCTTTAATAATAGTCAGAGAATTCACAACAGAAGTGCTCAAATAAAGAGCCTTGGCAATCGCTTCAGGTGCAGGTCTAACCATCTCAGCATTGAACGAAATCTGGTCTCGAACAGGAACTCCCAAGATCAAAGCATACTCTTCCAGCAAAGGACCTAACTGAAAATCAGGAAAAGTGAAACATCAAAGCTGAGGATCATAGTATTGAAGTAGAGTGTGAATGGAACTTCTTTCAGAGGGATCTAACTCTACCACCATATCTAGAATGCTCCCATAAGCCTTCCTGTACCTCTCCACATGATTGGGTGTGATCAACTTCACCATCTTCTTTAATAGGCCAACCTTAGTGTCGAAAAACTTGAAATGAATGTTCTGCTTGCGAGAATCTTCCATATCTGAGTAGGATACCGGAACCGGAAGCAATGATATGAACCTGTGAATGAAAACAAAACATGATTAATAATGAAATGATGCAATGCAAATGCAAAGACACGTAATAAATCTGGAACTGTCTGGATACTGGATGTCATAGCCAAGTGATCAAAAACCCGAATCCTCTGAATAATAACCCATAAGCACTCAGATAATCTCAAATAAACCCAGTCAAGAACCAGATAAGCTTAAGAACTCCGGAATCAAAGTAACCATATCAGATCATAAGACTGCACCGGTAACGAAGGTATGATGGGGTCAAGGGTTCCTGCAAACCTGTAAACCCCTCCCAATCTCACAGGCGTGCTCCGGGTCAAACATCACGGACTCTCAAAGCCGAATAGCAATAATACTTTCACCATTTCCGAGAAATGGCTCATGACCAAATCAGGGAATCGGTTTGGCATTATATACTACGCAGGGAGGCCTTAGTTGAGTCCAGGAAAAACAAGCATCCCTTATAAGTCCCCAGCTTCGAGCGCTGAAATCGAGAAACAATAGTACATTCAGCCCGTAGGATACAGTACTAATGTCATACGACCAGATGCTTTGACTGAGTTCCTATAAGAGAACCAGGCCATCCTATGCGAGTCCCCAGTGGATCCTCGGGTGCGAATGGGTTTGCCACAAAATGTAGCATGCCACTGTCACCACTGGAGAGGATTGTTTCCACAAAGGTTTTCAATGATCAGTCCCCAGATGCACATAACTATCAAGGTCCTATCCCGAAGTGGAGGAAATCCCTACACAAGATATTTCCAAGACAGTCACAGTCTGGGTGTGAAACACATCGCCACTCATCATGCCACATGCGAGTACAACGTGCCCACGCTAATCCTAGGGTTCACTCAAGCCGGGTATTTGGCTTATCTCTCAGTACCAGTATCACCCGAGTCCCACCAAACAGAAAATCCAGTCCAGACAGTCCAGTAATAACATATGATGCATGAAAATAAAATACTAAAACTGTAAATAAAGCTGTAAACAAACTGTACATAAAATAACAGTAAAGTAAACACGCAACAACAAACAATCAACACCCAAAGAAATAGAAACACAAGCGCTAGGAGAGACTCTCAAGGGAACCAGAGATTCTGGGTATTCTCCCCAGCAGAGTCGCCAGTTGTCGCTCCCCGGATTTCCATCCTGGTACAAACGCGAAAGTGGCGCAGAAAGGGGTAGAGTCGCCAACCAGGCATTTTTATCCCGAAGGAACGAGAATGGTAATGCTGCACAAATCAGAAGAAAAAGAAAAGGAAGGACATGGGTCCTGCGAACCAAAGAGACTGAGTTCGGGAGTCGGTTACGACCTGGGAAGGTATTAGCACCCCAGATCGTCCGCCGTACCCGACGGGATCCACGCTTGCAAAGAAATTTGTTTCAAAGGGTGAAGGAAATGAAAGTTGCTGCGAAGAAAAGGAACTGAACTGGATAAAAGAAAAGAAAAGGGAAATGAAAAAGAAATGAAAAGGAAAAATGTAGGGAAAATAAAGATTATGCTCGAACGGGCCCTACCCCGCTGCCTACGTACCTCATCTGGACAATGGGAATCAGAGTCGTCGTAGTTCCCCTAACTAGGGGTGGAAAAGATTGCTTGTGTCTTAAGGCTTGAACTGCCTATGTCAATGCTCAGGTGTTGCAGGCTCGGACGACGAGTGTGTTACCATCTTGTAAAATGACAAGTAGGAGCAAGTTCGTACGATGAGAGTGAAGGTGATGAGAAAAGAAGTCCCGAAGGAGAGACGCTTATTGTTTGTCCAGTGTTTTTTATGAGTTTTCTGCTTTGAAGTTTGCATAGGTAAGTGTACCTAAGTCTTACTCAATGGGATGTGTACTTCTTACATCATCCCGAAATGGAATGCGCAGGAGGCACACCTATCTATGGAGGAAATCCCCAAATCTAGTCCTACAAGTGAAGGCTCTGACACACTGACCTACTGACATTTATTAAGTGTTTGTGTGGTTTTTTGATTAAAAAGTGTTTTTTATGTTTTCTTTGTGAAGTAATCTCATGCTAAGACCTATCCACCACGAGGGATATCCTACACCACGCCCCGAAACGGAACGCGTGCAAGTATCTCATAGCAAAGTCTCGTTTCACATGAGAATACTCATTATTTATTAAAGTGATTTAAAGCTAAATTTTAAGATGGGAAGAGAGAGCTCCAAAAGGATCTCAAAGGTAAAAATCTAATGGGGGACTCATGAATCCTAATGTTAGTATGCAAAGGGATACCTAAGGTTAGTGAGGTTTACTATCCTAAAGGAGGAGAAGATAAGAGGAGAAAGAGAAGAATGAAGAATAGAAGAGGGAGGAAGTAAGGCCTAAGCCCTAACAATCACAAGTAAGATAATATCAATAAGGAAAAGAGAAAAGATAAGATTTGGAGATCTGGGAATCACATCCACACCTCTCACTTACCAAAGCCCCTGAAATGGTTAGCGACATAAGAATAAATGCAACAAAAAATGTGCAGAAGATCAAATTAAAACCACACCACTAGAAGTGAAGTCTTAATCACAAATGCCAAATACAAATACAAAACATAAGAATGAGAAAGGAACTATACAACTCAACATGGAGCAACATGGATTATCATGACAAAACAAATTAAACATGAGATAACACAAAGCAAACTAGACAAAGCAACACCACAAAGTCCAAAACCAGAACCCTAGCTTGTTAAGAAAGTGCCTAAGGATCATGTAAGATGAAGAGAAGAAGCATACAAACTCAAGTATTTACATCATGAGAAGCAAAGAAGAAAAAGAAGTGAGGTGGACATGCATAACAGTGAATGAACTTCAAAAGCAAACAATCACAAAATTTCCCAAAGAACAAACATCAACTCTAGACCAGAGGAGTATCAACATCCTAATAAGGCTCTAAACAACTTAAAGAAGTTGGCACAAGTGCCCTTCTAACCTAAGGATTGAACATATGACCAAAAGGAAGCAAAAGAGGATAGGCAAATAACAAAAATTCAAATCAATTCAAGTATACATCCAAACATTCCACAAACTTGCACAAAGACTCCTCAAACATACAATATTGACATGCCAAAAGGAGAGAATCAGAATCAGAACCTAAACAAGTCAAATAAATGCTTAAACATTGTCGCGGTGAGAATCGGATACCAAGCTATTAAGTGAGCTTGAATCGCAAAACTTTTATGTTCACCACCGACTTTAATTTAATCCAAAGGGAAAAGGGGAAAAGATCGTAAAAACCCTAAATGAGGAGAAACTAGGTTCGGGGGTTGATTATACCTAGGGAAGGTGTTAGCATCCTAAGCATCCGCAGTATCCTACGGGAACCTCTTGTTAATATTTGTGATTTGTTGTTTATTGCTTGTTAAAATTATGGGAACCTAAGGTTTTTATTTCTAATGGTGCTCGCACAACATCGCATCGATGCCTACGTATCGGGTATAGAATCAGAGCACTCGTAGTTCTCCTAAGGATTAACGAACACTTGGTTACGCTCAAGGTTCGCGGGGGAAGGTAAGTGTTATGGCAAACACTCACGTGACTTTAAGAAAGTCACAAAAAGTTGTAAAATAAAAAGCTAAGGACCTAATGGCTAAGGACCTAAGGATGATGGACCTAATTGCTAAGGTCAAAATGGAACTAGGGATTGCTAAACTTCCTATGACATTGAGTCAACTGCAGGAGTCTTTCCCTTTTGGATCAAAAAGCATAAACAAAAATAAATAAAGGTGCAAGCTCCTAAGACTAGGCAAAGGTTGCTACTTGCAAAAATAAATCGAATAAAGTAAATGGAATACAAGGTAAAGGGTTTAGTAACCGGGCTATGGCTCGACATATGGATCGAGAATGCTGGGGTGGAAAACAAGCGCAGTGCGACAATTTGCCTTAAGTTAGAAAAGCTGTGCAGTGTAAGGAACTGTGCAGATGGCGATCGTAAACGACCGACTTACGTGTGTGAAGGAGGTGTAGTGAATTTCACTTGGCGTTGGACCAAGGAATTATTATTTTTGAAATGAGATTAAATGGTGTGAAATGCGATAAATAAATAATAAATGATGAATAAGTTGAAATAAATTGAAATAAAATGAATAAAAAAAATAAATTAAATAAATTAAATAGAATGAATAAATGAATTAAATGGAATAAAATAAATAAATAAATGAATGTAATAGAAAAATTAAATGCATGGCCTCATACGGGTCACGATTAATCGGAAGCGATTTATCGTGACCTTTGTCATATCATCGGCCCAAAATAAAATAAAAAAGAAATTAAGAGATCAACAAGATACCAAGCAAAGGATCCATAAAACATAATTAAAAAGAAAAGCTAATTAAAATCAAAGAAATAATTAAGACACAATTATAAAAAACTAAGAAATTAAAAAAAAAAAAAAAATGAGGAGGTGCATCGCTATGTATGGATCTGTATATAGAAATCCAACGGGCATTACAAGCCCAATACAGCTATCTAAACCGAAACATAAAAAATAGAGTAAAAAAAAAACAGAAAAAATAAATACAAAACAAATACAAAACAAATCAAAGAGACCTATTCTTCAAAGCATCAGTATATCAAAAAGATACAGAAACAAACGTAAAAATGGTTCCCTATCACCATCCGCATTTTCTTTCGATCTCTCGCCTCAAAACTCTCTCGGTGCAATCTCATCGGTTTCGATCACCCATCGCGAATCTCTCACCCTTTGCTCGGTCCGAATCACGATTCCTCTCTCAATGCATATTGTTTCAAAAAAAACTCAGATCTGTTTCGGTTTTCTCGGCGGTTTTGGAATGTGTTTTACGATTTGGCGGTTCGGTCACGGTTTCAAATCACAATATTTCTTTGTATTTTCGGTTTGTTGTTGTTTCAAATCGACACAGTTTTGGTTTATGAGTGAAGAACAGGGTTATGTGTTAATGGTGGTATTGTTTTGGTTGTGTTGAAGATGAAAACGGTTGTTATGTTGTGGGATGAAGTTATGAAAATTAAGGGCTGAGTTTTTGTTATGAGATGATGGTGAATGGTGGCTGTTTTGTGTGTTGTTTGTTGGTTATAGTGGTTTAAAGAGAAAGTTGCGGTTCTGAAGAGATGAGAAGTTGGTTTGTTGAAGAAGGATAAATGAAGGTGTTTTGTGAGGTTTTTGTTTGTGTGGCGATTGGTGTGTTCTGTTTTGATTATGCAGGGGATTTCTTTTGTTTTGGTTTTGAAGCGGTGCTGCCATCGTTATCTTTCTCGGTTGAATTGGAAAGTGGCTTATGGTTGATTCGGTGGATAATGGTTGCAGTGAAGGTTAACAGAGGTTTTAGGTGAGATTGGGTTTCGGTGATGGCTGGTTATGGGTTGTTCAGGTTGACTTAGATTGGTTCAAATTTGAGGTACGATTTCGTTTTTTCTGGATTTTTGAGGTGTGATTTGAAGTTTGAGGTTGCTGTGTTTTTCAAGGTCCGTGTTTGGTTGGTGATTCTGTTCAAAGGTTTTGAAGGTTTGTGTGCTCTGCGATTCACGGAGGTGCTGTTTGCGTTTGAAACGGTTCTGGTTTGTGAGTTAATGTTGAGTGAGGGTTGCTGAAGGGTGGTGGCTTTGAAAATGGCGGCGGAGTGTTTCAGTTGGTTTCATTCTGGATGTTTTTTGTGGATTTAGAAACTCTCCTCTCTTCATCTCATTCTTTTGTTTCTGTTTCTTGTGACAGGGGTGGTTTTCCGTGGATGGGGTTGATGGCTTATGGTGTTGCGGTTGTGTCTTAGGCTAACTTTGGATTGTGTTTTAGGGTGCGGCTGGCTAACGGTTTTGTTTAGGGTGGTTCGGTTTGGTGTTTCTGTGGATTTTGGCAAGTTGTGTCTTTGTTTTCAGTGATCTCTCATCTCAAGCTCCATTTTCAGCCTCATTTGTTTCTCTCATTTTTTGTTCAAATTCTCACAGTGATGGTGAAAAGATGATGGAAAGGTTTGGATGATTGGGTTATGGTTTCGCCTCAGAGGTGGCTGGCGGTTTTGCGGTATTGGGAGGTGATCTGTTTTATAGTTTTGGGGCAGCAATGGTGTTGGTTGTTGGAAGTCTCACGGCATTGAGAGTTGAAGGTGATGGCCGGTGAACAGCTCTGTGTTTGTTTCGGTTTATGGAGTTTTGACGGAAGTTCTGATTTGGAAACTTCGGTGAGTTATGGTTTTGTTGTTTCAAAAGTTTTTGGTTTCTTCTTGTGGTTTAAGCTTAACAAGTTTCCATTTTCAAGACAAAGTGAAGCAAGGTTGAAGGAGGTTTAGTGTTGGCTGTTGTGAGGATGCTTGACGGTAGAGGTGAGGTAGTTTGCGAAGGTTTAAAAAGGTTTGTGTCTAAAAGAAAAAAAAAGAAAAAGAAAAAGAGGTGTGTGCTGTGACTCATTTTAAGTTTTCTCTTTTTTTGAAGTTTTTTTAATATTTAGTCTATTTTGCATACAGGTTGAAACTGAAAGGGAACTAAGAAAAGAAACTAAACCATAGACAACATGCTAAAAAGAAATGAAAGGAAAGAGGACGATACCGACCCGAACGTTATCGGGGTGAAGAATCCTCAAATGTAAGCTTGCTACTCCTTGCTACTGCTGGTGTTGTTATTGCTGAAATCTTTGTGCTCTCTCTTTTCTCCTCCTCTTCTTTTTGTTCTGTTTCTGTTTGAAAGTTGGGGCTGTTTTGAGTTGTTTTGAAGGCTGTTGGTTGTGAGAATATGGATGTAACAGTGTGTTTTTCCTTGGGCTGTTTTCTGTTGTATTGAGGGTTGTTTGTATGTTTTTGTAGGCTGATTTTTTGGTAGTTTATGGGGCTGATTTGATAGTGTTTGAGAGCTGTTTTGGGACTGATTTGATGCTGTATTTTTTGAATGTTTGTGAGTTGTTTTGGAACTGTTTTGTGTGTAAAAGAGTGCTGAGTTTTTGTAGGTTGAATTTGTATGTAACAGTGTGTTATGTAGTTGTAACAGGGCTGATTTTTGTTGTCCTTGTTGCTTGCCAATGAAGGGTTGGAGGAAGGGAGACACATGCTGAATTTGCAGCAGTGGGTGGAGCAGGAAAATGCAGCTGTTGGTGGCTGCATGCTTGCTGTGGGGCTGATTTGGAGCAGGCTGCATTTGTATTGTAGTGCAGAATTTTGTACATTTTTTTTATGTAATTGTAATAAAAACAATAGATATGAAATAAAGATTAATTATTTACACTAAGTTATGATTTATACTTGGCACTTAATATTGAAAATGAAAGTTTTAAATTAGAATCTAAATATAATACTTAAATTAGAAATGGAATGAAAAAGAATTAAATTTAAAAATTAAAAATAACTTATAAACTTAAATAAATAAACTTGGAACTAAAATGAATAATAATAAAAAAGAAATTGGAATTAAATTAAAAATGAAATCTTAAAAAGAAAAGTAAATTAAAAATAAATTAGAAATTGAAATCAAATTAGAATAAACTAAAAATAAATTGGAAATTGAAATTAGATTGGAAATAGAAACTTGAAAATGAGATAAAATTAAAAGTTGAAGAATAGAAAATGAATTTAGAAACTAAAATTTGAAAATGAAATAAAGATTAATATTAGGAATGAGGACTTGATAATGAAAAGAAAATAACAAATAAGTTTAGAAAATTTTGAAAATTGAACTAAAAAAAATTAGAAATAGAAATTGAAATAAAATTTTAAAAATAGGAATTTACAAATAGAACGAAAATAGAAATTAAAATTAAAAATACGAAAATGAATTAAAAAGTCATAAATAAATTAAATTAAAATGGAAGCTAGAAAATGAGAAGAAAACAACAGAAAATAAATCAGGAAAAATCCCTGCAAAAATGCGATAAAAGTATGATTATGATATGAGCGATTAGGGGTAAAATTTGGGGTGTGACAGTTGCCCCTATTTGAATAACTTTACCAGATGGCGTGAATGACGATAGGCATTCATGAAATCATGGTGAAAGGTATTTAAATACAGAAATAACCGAAAATTTTGCCCCTAAATGCAATGCTATGCCGGACTACAGACTAATCTAATTCTGCAACAACTATGCAATGAAATGATGATTATGGCGAATGATTAGAATGAGAATGCCGACGACCACAAGCCAAGACTCACTGGGAATGACAGACACTGGGGATAAAGAAACGAAAACGGGAAATATTCAAAATGATAAACCAACAGGTTCAAGTGTAACTGTTGACACTAAGAATAACAAAAGACGGGAACACAAGGAAATCCAAAGCGTTGGATCAACAAACACAGACAAAACAAAATAAAATTCAAAGCGACTGCACAGCGGCTCGATGCGACCAACTGACACCAAGAATAAAAATAAGACAAGGAAATAAAATCGAAGTGGTTGACCAATGGCTCTATGCGACCAAATGACTTGAGAAATAAAAGCAACGTATTCAAAGTGAATGCGCAGCGGCACAATGCGACCAACTGACACTAAGAATACAAACAATGCAAGGAAATAAATCGAAATGGTAGATCAATGGCCCTATGCGACCAATTGACTTTGAGAAATAAAAAGCAACAACATATTCGAAGTGAATGCGCAGCGGCTCGATGCGACCAACTGACACTAAGAATACAACAAAATAACATTCAAAGAAATGTGCAGCGGCTCTATGCGACCTGCTAGCACTGGAAAATAGAAACGACACAATATTCAAAGTGAATGCGCAGCGGCTCGATGCGACCAACTGACACTAAGAATAACAGAAAGCTTATTCAAGGTGAATGCGCAGCGGCTCGATGCGACCAACTGACACCATGAATAGAAATAGGACACAAAATTCAAAGAGAAAGTGCAGCGGCTCGATGCGACCAACTATCACTAAGGATGACAACAAACTTATTCAAGGTGAATGCGCAGCGGCTCAATGCGACCAACTGACACCAAGAATAACAAAAATAAATATTCAACAAGAAAATGCAGTGGCTTGATGCGACCACTGTCACTGAGGATAACAAAAGGCCTATCCAAGGTGAATGCGCAGCGGCTCAATGCGACCAACTGACACCATGAATAGAAATAGGGCACAAAATTCAAAGAGAAAGTGCAGTGGCTCAATGCGACCAGCTAGCATTGGGGATAGAATGCAAATCACCCAAAGATAGATCAACGGCTCTAAGCGACCGGCTAACGCAAAGAAATAACAGCAAAATATGTTGGAGTTTTCAAATAAGATAAAACACCCAACCTCTGGAAATTCCTTCAGGAACCATCAGGAGAAAGGTACAAGTATGTACAAAATCAAATGGACTTGGATTTTAAGTAAACAGGTTTCAGGACTTGCTTAGAAGATTTGTGCCAATGACAATTGGACTTCAAGGAGACATTGGTGGTCATAAAGACAAATATCAATCACAAATAGAATTCCACGGGGGACACCAGCAATTACTGGGGACAAAAACAAATGGTAAACCACTTCGGGCACCGACAACAATGAATTCTCAAACTGAACACTAATGATATCTGGACCTGGAGTTAGACAGACGACAACTGGGGAAAGATAAATGCTAATGTTAAATGCGCATGTTGAGCGTGATGCGAATGATCATGATATGCAAATGTTGACTCAAAAGAGACAAAGAGTTTTGACAAGACTCGAAGAGGAGTAAGCTCTCAACACCAATACTCAGATGAGCAACATGAAAAACACTGAGGGGATGTCTTCGAACTTGGAAATCATGCTTGGTCCAAGGATCCATCCAAGAGTGTTATCAGTTTTGAACTTCTATGTGGATTTCTGTAATAACAGTACGAAAGTGTTGTTGCAAACCAGGACTTCTTGGGGAAACAGAAGGTTCTTTTTTTTCAAATTTTCCAAAGTCAAAGAAACTTAAAAGTTCTCAGTATGTTTTCAAAAAACATTTTCTAAAAAAACTTGTCATTTTCAGAGTTAAATTGTAATCAAGTGATGGCATTTTGCATAACAAAAGAAAATAAGAAGCTGAACAAAATTCATAGGCAAAGTTTGTATTTTATTCAAGAATGGTAGCTTGCCAATGGCAAAAACTCCATGGGAAATTACAGTTTGAACATGGCAATGGGGAAAGGTCTACATTGAATCCAACGACCACTACAATCCCTAATAACTAAGACTGCCCGACACCTTGCTTCCGACGAGAGCAATTGGATCGATCTTCCAGTATGATTCTTCAGTGATGGTAAGCACCATCTGATACAGTCAAATGCCTTTGTCCCTAACTTTTGCCTGGACCGCCCTTTCGGGTTTTCAATCCACCGGGACGCTCTTTTTTGCCTAAGCCGCCCTTTCGGGTTTTCAACTTAGCGAGCTCTTATTTTTTCATTTTTATCCCTAACTTTTGCCTGGATCTTCTTCATAGGTTTTGATCCACCGGGATACCCATTTTTGCCTAGGTCGCCATTTCTGGTTTTCGACCTATCGGGTTTTATTTAGGCATAATATTTTTTGACTGCATCAGAATTCACCGGGTGTTTCAGCTGTTCACCATCCATAGTTGTAAGGATTAAGGAACCTCCGGAGAATGCCATCTTCACAACATATGGGCCTTCATAGTTAGGACTCCATTTTCCACGCATGTCTTTGTGAACTGGCAAGATTTTCTTGAGTACAAGATCTCCTTCTTTGAATTCTCGGATACGGACTTTCTTGTCAAATGCTCTCTTGATGCGCTTCTGGTACATCTGGCCATGGCACATGGCAGTCATTCTCTTCTCATCAATGAGGTTCAGTTGGTCAAACCTGCTTTGGACCCACTCAGCTTCCTCCAGTTTGGTTTCCATCAAGATTCTCAAAGAGGGTATCTCTACTTCAATTGGGAGAACTGCATCCATCCCATACACCAAAGAGAAAGGGGTTGCCCCTGTTGAAGTGCGGACTGATGTTCTGTATCCGTGTAAAGCATAGGGTAACATCTCGTGCCAATCTTTGTAAGTCTTTACCATCTTCTGCAGAATCTTTTTGATGTTCTTGTTTGCAGCTTCAACAGCTCCATTCATCTTCGGACGATACGGAGAAGAGTTATGATGTTCAATCTTGAATGTCTCGCACAGCTCTTTCATTGTTTTGTTGTTCAAATTGGTCCCATTATCTGTTATGATTCGGCTTGGGATCCCATAACGGCAGATAATTTGGTTTTTGATGAAACGGGCAACCACTTGCTTTGTCACATTGGCGTAGGAAGCTGCTTCTACCCATTTAGTGAAATAGTCGATTGCGACCAAGATAAACCGATGACCATTGGAAGCTTTAGGCTCAATTGCCCCAATCATGTCAATGCCCCACATTGAGAAAGGCCAAGGCGATGACAGAACATTCAAAAGTGTTGGAGGTACGTGCACCTTGTCGGCATAAATCTGGCATTTATGACACTTCCTGGCATACTTGAAACAATCTGATTCCATGGTCAACCAGAAGTATCCAGCTCTCAAAATCTTCCTGGACATGGCATGCCCATTGGCATGTGTTCCAAACGATCCCTCATGGATTTCCCTGATCAATAAGTCTGCTTCACGCTTGTCCACACATCTGAGCAGAACCATATCATGATTTCTCTTGTAGAGCACATTGTTGCTGAGGAAGAACTTGGACGCCAATCTTCTTAAAGTCTTCTTGTCTAAGTTTGTTGCATCCGCTGGGTACTCCTGATTTTGCAAGTAGTTCTTGATGTCGTAGAACCACGGTTTCTCATCAGTTTCTTCTTCGACCAGTAGACAGTAGGCTGGTGCAGTTCTTCGCTCGATTGTAATGAGTGGAGCTTCATTAAGAAATCTGACTTGAAACATAGATGCCAACATAGCCAAAGCATCTGCAATTTGATTTTCTGCCCTTGGAACATGATGAAAAGTGACTTCATCAAAGTATTTGATCAATTCCACAATGTGGGCACGGTATGGGATCAACTTCTCATCACGAGTCTCCCATTCACCTTTAACTTGGTAGATGACCAAAGTTGAGTCTCCATATACATCAAGGATTTTGATTCTAGTATCGATTGCAGCTTCGATACCCAAGATACATGCTTCGTACTCTGCGATGTTGTTTGTACATTCGAAACACAATCTAGCTGTGAAGGGAGTATAACCACCATCAGGATTCATCAAGACAACTCCTACACCATGCCCCATGTAGTTAGAGGAACCATCAAACATCATCTTCCAACGAGACCCTGGCTCGGGACCTTCATCTGGACCTGGAACTTCGCAGTCCTTTATCAGCATAATGTCTTCGTCCGGGAAATCGAATTTCAAAGGTTCATAATCTTCGACAGGATGATCAGCAAGGTATTCGGATAAAACACTGCCTTTAATTGACTTCTGGGTTACATACTGGATATCATACTCGGATAACAACATGTGCCAACGGGCGAGTCTTCCAGTCAAAGCAGGCTTCTCAAAGATGTACTTTATTGGATCCATTTTCGAGATCAACAAAGTAGTGTGACAAATCATGTACTGCCTGAGGCGTCTAGCCGCCCATGCCAAAGCACAGCAAGTCTTCTCTAAAAGTGAGTATCTGCTCTCACAGTCTGTGAACTTCTTGCTTAAGTAATAAATGGCGTGCTCCTTACGACCAGTTTCGTCTTGTTGGCCTAATACACAACCCATAGATCCCTCGAGTACAGTCAGGTACATGAAAAGAGGCTTCCCTGGAGTAGGTGGGATCAAGATAGGAGGTTCCTGTAGATAAACCTTAATCTTCTCAAAAGCCAGTTGACAATCAGGACTCCACTCAATTGCTTGATTCTTCCGGAGTAACTTGAATAAAGGCTCACATGTAGCAGTCATGTTGGAGATGAATCTGGAGATGTAGTTCAGTCTTCCGAGGAAACCTCTGACTTGCTTTTCTGTTTTGGGAGCTGGCATTTCTTGAATTGCTCTGACCTTGTCCGGGTCTACTTCAATACCTTGCTGACTAACAATAAAACCAAGTAACTTCCCTGATCTGACACCAAAAGTACACTTAGCTGGATTCAGACGCAGTTGGAACTTTCTGAGACGCTCAAATAACTTCAAAAGATGATTCAAATGATCCTCCTCACTCTGTGATTTGGCAATCATATCATCCACATAAACTTCTATCTCTTTATGCATCATATCATGGAATAGGGTGACCATTGCCCTCTGATAAGTGGCTCCTGCATTTCTGAGACCAAATGGCATAACCTTGTAACAATAAGTGCCCCATGGTGTGATGAATGTAGTCTTTTCCATATCGTCAGGATCCATCTTGATCTGGTTGTATCCTGAAAACCCATCCATGAAGGAGAAAACAGCAAATTTAGCAGTGTTGTCGACCAAAGTATCAATATGCGGAAGAGGGAAATCGTCCTTCGGACTGGCTTTGTTCAAATCCCTATAGTCCACACACATCCTGACTTTGCCATCCTTTTTAGGGACTGGCACAATATTAGCTACCCACTCAGGGTACTTTGCAACTGCGAGGAATCCAGCATCAAACTGTCTTTTGACCTCTTCTCGAATCTTCAGAGCCATGTCCGGTCTTGTTCTTCGAAGCTTTTGCTTTACAGGAGGACAATCTGGTCGAAGAGGTAGCTTGTGGACCACTATGTCTGTGTCTAACCCGGGCATATCTTGATACGACCATGCAAACACATCTACATACTCTCTGAGAAGCTTGACCAATCTTTCTCTGATGTCTGCCCCAAGTGTTGTACCAATCTTGACTTCCTTCTTGTCTTCATCAGTGCCAAGATTGATGGTCTCAACCTACTCCTTATGTGGCTGAAGATCTGTGTGATCATTCTCAACCAATCTTGCCAGTTCTTCGGGAATGTCACAATCTTCCTCGCTTTCATCTTCTGCTTGGTAGATGGGCGAATCAAAGTTAGGAGAGAATGTAGAGTCATTGGATTCAACAGGGTTTTCGTTTATTCTGCATATGATAATGATTTGCTTTTATTAAAAGTGGAAAATAGAGAAATGCAAGAGAAAAAGCTTTTTATTGGTTTTGAAAGATTGCCATTTTCTTTTAAAAGTGAAAAGAGAGAAAAAACTGTAAATGATCAAAATAAGAGTTTAACAAAATGCCTTCATTGATAATAACTTTAAAAATGAGAAGGGGCCCTACAAAATACTCCCCTAGCCTTGGGCAGAGCTAGGGAACTTGAAAACATTGAAAAAAACAACAAATTACTTTGACAATGGAAAAAACTCTGGGATCTCGACTGCCTCCCAATTGTCCAAGGCTTCTTCACACTGATACACCAGATGATTCACATCTTCATCTTCAGAAACTCCATCAATTGCGTTGACGGACCCATGCTTGGGTAAAGGATTATCTTTGACATTCAGACCAGTATTCCCAAATGACAGAATGTTCTTCTCCATCAAATCTTTCACGATGTACTTCAAAGCATAACAACCCTCCAAATCGTGCCCTGGGGCACCTTCATGGAATAAACAGTGAGCATTTGCATTGTAATTTGGTGGAAGCGGACTTGGTGGAGGACCCAAAGGCCTGGGAGTAACCAAACCCTTCTTCAGCAGTGAAGGATATAACTCAGTATAAGTTATAGGGATTCGAGGATTAGGAGGCCTTCCACCTGGTCTTCTGTTCTGAAAATTGGGATTTGGATGAGGAGCTGGAGTCCTCTGCTGGTAGGCTGAAGCATTGGGTGCTTGTTGATAGCCCGGATTGTTGATCATTGGTTGATAAGGTTGAATCATTGGAGCCGCTTGTTGATACATCGGTACTGCTTGAGTTGGCCGATACATGGGGACTTGTGGATTAAATGCTGGTTGAACCGCCGCTACATAAGGATGTTGGGCATACTGTTGTTGATGAGCATACTGCTGTTGGCGAGCATATTGCTGTTGAGCCATAGGTGAAGGTCTCTGCCACAGCGGATTTCTTCTTTGACCGGCCATTATCGCATTTGTCTCACCTTCCTTCTTCTTGTGGAAGTTATTGGTAAATTTCTTGCCAATATTTCCACTACTAGTGCTAGAACTGCCAGATGCACTACTCATCTTTCCACTTTTCAAACCGAGTTCTACCTTGATTCCCACAGCCACTAAATCAGAGAAACTAGCAGTTATACTCCCCACCATTCTCTCATAGAATTCTGGTCGCACAGTGTCAACGAACCAGTCAGCTAATTCTTTTTCAGTCAATGGGGGCTCTACTTGAGAAGCGGTCCCTCTCCACCTCTGAGCATACTCTTTAAAGGATTCACACTCTTTCTGGGACATGCTTAGCAATTGCCTCCTATCGGGAGCAAGGTCCATGTTGTATTTATATTGTTGAATGAAAGCATCTGCCAAGTCTTGGAAACTGCGGATCTTTGACTGGTCAAGTGTCAGATACCATTTGGAGGAGATTCCCTTTAGACTGTCTTGAAAACAGTGGATCATTAACTTATCATTGTCTACCTGAGCAGCCATTCTTCGATAGTACATCAGGAGATGGTTCTTGGGACAAGTTGCACCCTCATACATATCAAACGTGGGTATCTTGAACTTCGGAGGTATTACCAATCCAGACACCAGGCACATTTCTCTGGCAGCAGCACCAAAGATCTGGTCACCTTCAATCGCTCTTAACCTTTTTTCAAGGGTATCAAAATTCTCCTGCATCTTCACATGTTTCTCATCCCCGTTTTCAGACATATCTGGCGCTTCATACCCCTGATGGTCATTAAAATACGGTTGGGCACGGGTGTGCACAATGTCCTGTGTAAAATTAGCAACGGCATGATTCTCTTCATTAGTCACAGGAACAGTTTGTTGAGCAGCAAATCCCTGAGGGGGAGGCACAAAACCTTGGAAAGGAAATGCCATACCCTGAGAGGGAGGTGCGAAACTTTGAGAAGCTAAACCTTGGGACGAAGGAAAGAAACCCTGAGCAGCAAATCCCTGGGAAGGAGGTATAAAACTCTGAGTAGCAAAACCTTGAGAAGGAGGGAAGAAACCCTGAGTAGCAAGTCCTTGAGAAGGAGGGAAGAAACCCTGAGTAGCAAGTCCTTGGGAAGGAGGTATAAAACTCTGAGTAGTAAGCCCTTGCGAAGGAGGAATAAAACTTTGAGTAGCAAACCCTGAAGAAGAAGGAATAAAACTTTGAGAAGCAAAACCATGAGGAGGAGGGACGAATCCATGAGGAAGTCCAAAAGGAGGCCAGGTCACAGGGGTAATGACTGATGATGTAGGCTGGGTCGTTGCAGTGACAACTTCAGTCGTTGCAGTAACAATTTCTGACACCACAGTCCGTTGGGTATCCATCTTCGCTCGAATGACTTGCAACATTTCCATCATCTGACCCATATCTCCACGAATATCAGAAAGCTCTTCGTTAACTCTGTCCATCTCTACGTCTCTTTCAGCCATCCTCTTTCTGGCTTGAGCTCGAGTGTAGTATTTGCGTGAGAGCCTCAGTGTGAAAGCTGGAGAGCAGATGACGGGAATGAGTTTCATGAAAAAAAATGCAAATGCAATGCCAAATGTATGAGTGCAATGCAAAAATGAAATTATTCAAGGAACTTAAGAAACAATTTGCAAATACCAAGGAACACATAATAATCAAAGGGATATGATTTCATTAAATTCAAAAAGTGATACAAAGTCTTGAGTACACTTTCAAAAATCCCAAACAAAGCTTAATAAAGACAAAGACAAAGTCCTAAGGAGATTCTCCTAAAAGCCTCAAGTTGAGTTTCTCGATTTGCGCCTTCATCTGAGCCCTTTCAAGCATAAGTTGATCCACGATCGACTTCCAAGAAGCGTCCTCTTGAGTGCTGGAGGAAAATAAATCCTCTTGTGATTTCCTTTTCTTGTTGGAGAGCTCTTCTTCTTCCTTCATCTTCAGTTGTCTTCTAAGCTCTTCATTCTCACTGCTGATGATCTGATGTCGATTCTTCCATGCATTCTTCTCTCGAATCTCTTTCTCCAAATCAATCTTCAGCTTTTCTGCATCATCCATAAAGATCAGAATGGGTTTCTTGAAGGTCATAGGATCTTGGCGAGGGTAAGGCATCTTCAGAATGATTGCCCTATCTCGTACCCATTGGAGATAGGGTTCCATAGAAACACAATTCGGCTTTCCCAAGCTACTCCTCCCTTTCCTATGGATGCACTTCCAAGCTTGCATAATCTGTTTCTTGAGCTCTGGTTCTTCATCATCCTTAAAGAAAATTCCTTCCACTTCAACACTCTTAGGTTTGTCCTTCAACGGGTACCCGAGTTGACGGCGAGCCAAAACCGGATTATAGCTGATTCCTCCCTTAGTGCCAAGAAGAGGCACATTAGCAAAATCACCACAGCTATCAATAATCAATATTCCATCATAAGCACGATTGTACCAGCTAATGTCAGAGTGGGTAAGAGACATGATCCTTTGTGACCACCACAAACCATCCTTAAGATTCCAAAATGAAGATGACTTAGGCAAGTGCGAAATAAACCACTCGTACAACAATGATGCACAACAAGTAATCATCCCTCCCTTATGGTGATTCCTCAGATGGATGGAATGATAAGTGTCTCCGAGCAAAGTAGGGACCGGGTTCTTCTTCAGAAAGATCTTGATGGCGTTCAGGTCGACAAAGTCTTCAAAGTTTGGGAAAAGCAGCACTCCATATATCAGCAGAATAAAAGTCGCCTCAAAAGCTTTCATATCCTTCACATCAACAAAATTCTTGGCCTTTTCTATCAGAAACTTTGTAGGGAATCCAAAAATCTTTCCTTTATAGGTCATATTTGCCTTGACCTCGGGAACACTCAAGTATGTCGCCTTTGCAATCTCCGCTTCTTCAGGGTCCTTCTCTAGAACAGGGAATGGAAACTCATCCTTAACACGTGATCCCACCAAAACTGAATACTCCTCCAAAGTAGGTGCCAATTGGTAATCAGGGAACGTAAAGCAATGGTAGAGAGGATCATAAAACTGGAGCATCACAGAGAGCAGCCTTCCGTCCCAATCAGTCTTAAGCAAAGCTAAAAGTCTCCTATGCTTCTCCATGAAGGCATCTTGATCCATAACCAAGTCTCTTAATTTCCTTAGGTCTTCGAGTTTGGGAGTTTTGAATGTGTACTTGACAGTCTTTCTTCTTCCAAAGTCCATGATGATACCTATGATATTTGCGAAGATAGAGTTTCTGAGTTCCTTGAATAAATGGTAAAAATGATGCTTCATGATGCGTGAATGCAACAAACACAAACAAGGCTCAGGTTCAAGGCTTGCATGAGGTCAAAGGTTCAACCCTCCCAAAAGGTATGTACTATGGGTTTATTTGTACCTGTACAACGGGTTCTAAAAGTTCCCAGAATCACTGTCCCATCTTTCGGATATTACCGACTTCCCAACTCGACTTGGTAATCAGTAATATTCTCAAGAGAGTCTCATCCGAGTGTAGTATCGCGTATCAACTATTTTGGATTTGCATCCTCATAGTCATCGCACTACATCCCTAAAAAGGCCAAGTGGGGGTAAATGTTCTAAGGTCCTCAGCATTAATGGCTCTCAGGTCGAATATAGTAATGTTTTCACGACTGAACTCGATCAACAAAACTACATCCGAGGAGGCCTCCGCTGAGTGGTGGTGTCTCAAGTCAACTTGGTCGGGACTCAACTCCCTACAAGCCTTCTTGAATATACCACCGTCCTAACTTATTTGCACTCAAGTCCGGGTTAGGACTTATCTCACCACACATGGAACACCCAACAAAAATCCAAAATAACAACAAGCAATACAACAACAAATATACAAATATACAAGGTGGGCTTAACCCTCAAAAATAGTGTCCCCAGTGAAGTCGCCATTTCTGTCGCGGTGAGAATCGGATACCAAGCTATTAAGTGAGCTTGAATCGCAAAACTTTTATGTTCACCACCGACTTTAATTTAATCCAAAGGGAAAAGGGGAAAAGATCGTAAAAACCCTAAATGAGGAGAAACTAGGTTCGGGGGTTGATTATACCTAGGGAAGGTGTTAGCATCCTAAGCATCCGCAGTATCCTACGGGAACCTCTTGTTAATATTTGTGATTTGTTGTTTATTGCTTGTTAAAATTATGGGAACCTAAGGTTTTTATTTCTAATGGTGCTCGCACAACATCGCATCGATGCCTACGTATCGGGTATAGAATCAGAGCACTCGTAGTTCTCCTAAGGATTAACGAACACTTGGTTACGCTCAAGGTTCGCGGGGGAAGGTAAGTGTTATGGCAAACACTCACGTGACTTTAAGAAAGTCACAAAAAGTTGTAAAATAAAAAGCTAAGGACCTAATGGCTAAGGACCTAAGGATGATGGACCTAATTGCTAAGGTCAAAATGGAACTAGGGATTGCTAAACTTCCTATGACATTGAGTCAACTGCAGGAGTCTTTCCCTTTTGGATCAAAAAGCATAAACAAAAATAAATAAAGGTGCAAGCTCCTAAGACTAGGCAAAGGCTGCTACTTGCAAAAATAAATCGAATAAAGTAAATGGAATACAAGGTAAAGGGTTTAGTAACCGGGCTATGGCTCGACATATGGATCGAGAATGCTGGGGTGGAAAACAAGCGCAGTGCGACAATTTGCCTTAAGTTAGAAAAGCTGTGCAGTGTAAGGAACTGTGCAGATGGCGATCGTAAACGACCGACTTACGTGTGTGAAGGAGGTGTAGTGAATTTCACTTGGCGTTGGACCAAGGAATTATTATTTTTGAAATGAGATTAAATGGTGTGAAATGCGATAAATAAATAATAAATGATGAATAAGTTGAAATAAATTGAAATAAAATGAATAAAAAAAATAAATTAAATAAATTAAATAGAATGAATAAATGAATTAAATGGAATAAAATAAATAAATAAATGAATGTAATAGAAAAATTAAATGCATGGCCTCATACGGGTCACGATTAATCGGAAGCGATTTATCGTGACCTTTGTCATATCATCGGCCCAAAATAAAATAAAAAAGAAATTAAGAGATCAACAAGATACCAAGCAAAGGATCCATAAAACATAATTAAAAAGAAAATCTAATTAAAATCAAAGAAATAATTAAGACACAATTATAAAAAACTAAGAAATTAAAAAAAAAAAAAAATGAGGAGGTGCATCGCTATGTATGGATCTGTATATAGAAATCCAACGGGCATTACAAGCCCAATACAGCTATCTAAACCGAAACATAAAAAATAGAGTAAAAAAAAAACAGAAAAAATAAATACAAAACAAATACAAAACAAATCAAAGAGACCTATTCTTCAAAGCATCAGTATATCAAAAAGATACAGAAACAAACGTAAAAATGGTTCCCTATCACCATCCGCATTTTCTTTCGATCTCTCGCCTCAAAACTCTCTCGGTGCAATCTCATCGGTTTCGATCACCCATCGCGAATCTCTCACCCTTTGCTCGGTCCGAATCACGATTCCTCTCTCAATGCATATTGTTTCAAAAAAAACTCAGATCTGTTTCGGTTTTCTCGGCGGTTTTGGAATGTGTTTTACGATTTGGCGGTTCGGTCACGGTTTCAAATCACAATATTTCTTTGTATTTTCGGTTTGTTGTTGTTTCAAATCGACACAGTTTTGGTTTATGAGTGAAGAACAGGGTTATGTGTTAATGGTGGTATTGTTTTGGTTGTGTTGAAGATGAAAACGGTTGTTATGTTGTGGGATGAAGTTATGAAAATTAAGGGCTGAGTTTTTGTTATGAGATGATGGTGAATGGTGGCTGTTTTGTGTGTTGTTTGTTGGTTATAGTGGTTTAAAGAGAAAGTTGCGGTTCTGAAGAGATGAGAAGTTGGTTTGTTGAAGAAGGATAAATGAAGGTGTTTTGTGAGGTTTTTGTTTGTGTGGCGATTGGTGTGTTCTGTTTTGATTATGCAGGGGATTTCTTTTGTTTTGGTTTTGAAGCGGTGCTGCCATCGTTATCTTTCTCGGTTGAATTGGAAAGTGGCTTATGGTTGATTCGGTGGATAATGGTTGCAGTGAAGGTTAACAGAGGTTTTAGGTGAGATTGGGTTTCGGTGATGGCTGGTTATGGGTTGTTCAGGTTGACTTAGATTGGTTCAAATTTGAGGTACGATTTCGTTTTTTCTGGATTTTTGAGGTGTGATTTGAAGTTTGAGGTTGCTGTGTTTTTCAAGGTCCGTGTTTGGTTGGTGATTCTGTTCAAAGGTTTTGAAGGTTTGTGTGCTCTGCGATTCACGGAGGTGCTGTTTGCGTTTGAAACGGTTCTGGTTTGTGAGTTAATGTTGAGTGAGGGTTGCTGAAGGGTGGTGGCTTTGAAAATGGCGGCGGAGTGTTTCAGTTGGTTTCATTCTGGATGTTTTTTGTGGATTTAGAAACTCTCCTCTCTTCATCTCATTCTTTTGTTTCTGTTTCTTGTGACAGGGGTGGTTTTCCGTGGATGGGGTTGATGGCTTATGGTGTTGCGGTTGTGTCTTAGGCTAACTTTGGATTGTGTTTTAGGGTGCGGCTGGCTAACGGTTTTGTTTAGGGTGGTTCGGTTTGGTGTTTCTGTGGATTTTGGCAAGTTGTGTCTTTGTTTTCAGTGATCTCTCATCTCAAGCTCCATTTTCAGCCTCATTTGTTTCTCTCATTTTTTGTTCAAATTCTCACAGTGATGGTGAAAAGATGATGGAAAGGTTTGGATGATTGGGTTATGGTTTCGCCTCAGAGGTGGCTGGCGGTTTTGCGGTATTGGGAGGTGATCTGTTTTATAGTTTTGGGGCAGCAATGGTGTTGGTTGTTGGAAGTCTCACGGCATTGAGAGTTGAAGGTGATGGCCGGTGAACAGCTCTGTGTTTGTTTCGGTTTATGGAGTTTTGACGGAAGTTCTGATTTGGAAACTTCGGTGAGTTATGGTTTTGTTGTTTCAAAAGTTTTTGGTTTCTTCTTGTGGTTTAAGCTTAACAAGTTTCCATTTTCAAGACAAAGTGAAGCAAGGTTGAAGGAGGTTTAGTGTTGGCTGTTGTGAGGATGCTTGACGGTAGAGGTGAGGTAGTTTGCGAAGGTTTAAAAAGGTTTGTGTCTAAAAGAAAAAAAAAGAAAAAGAAAAAGAGGTGTGTGCTGTGACTCATTTTAAGTTTTCTCTTTTTTTGAAGTTTTTTTAATATTTAGTCTATTTTGCATACAGGTTGAAACTGAAAGGGAACTAAGAAAAGAAACTAAACCATAGACAACATGCTAAAAAGAAATGAAAGGAAAGAGGACGATACCGACCCGAACGTTATCGGGGTGAAGAATCCTCAAATGTAAGCTTGCTACTCCTTGCTACTGCTGGTGTTGTTATTGCTGAAATCTTTGTGCTCTCTCTTTTCTCCTCCTCTTCTTTTTGTTCTGTTTCTGTTTGAAAGTTGGGGCTGTTTTGAGTTGTTTTGAAGGCTGTTGGTTGTGAGAATATGGATGTAACAGTGTGTTTTTCCTTGGGCTGTTTTCTGTTGTATTGAGGGTTGTTTGTATGTTTTTGTAGGCTGATTTTTTGGTAGTTTATGGGGCTGATTTGATAGTGTTTGAGAGCTGTTTTGGGACTGATTTGATGCTGTATTTTTTGAATGTTTGTGAGTTGTTTTGGAACTGTTTTGTGTGTAAAAGAGTGCTGAGTTTTTGTAGGTTGAATTTGTATGTAACAGTGTGTTATGTAGTTGTAACAGGGCTGATTTTTGTTGTCCTTGTTGCTTGCCAATGAAGGGTTGGAGGAAGGGAGACACATGCTGAATTTGCAGCAGTGGGTGGAGCAGGAAAATGCAGCTGTTGGTGGCTGCATGCTTGCTGTGGGGCTGATTTGGAGCAGGCTGCATTTGTATTGTAGTGCAGAATTTTGTACATTTTTTTTATGTAATTGTAATAAAAACAATAGATATGAAATAAAGATTAATTATTTACACTAAGTTATGATTTATACTTGGCACTTAATATTGAAAATGAAAGTTTTAAATTAGAATCTAAATATAATACTTAAATTAGAAATGGAATGAAAAAGAATTAAATTTAAAAATTAAAAATAACTTATAAACTTAAATAAATAAACTTGGAACTAAAATGAATAATAATAAAAAAGAAATTGGAATTAAATTAAAAATGAAATCTTAAAAAGAAAAGTAAATTAAAAATAAATTAGAAATTGAAATCAAATTAGAATAAACTAAAAATAAATTGGAAATTGAAATTAGATTGGAAATAGAAACTTGAAAATGAGATAAAATTAAAAGTTGAAGAATAGAAAATGAATTTAGAAACTAAAATTTGAAAATGAAATAAAGATTAATATTAGGAATGAGGACTTGATAATGAAAAGAAAATAACAAATAAGTTTAGAAAATTTTGAAAATTGAACTAAAAAAAATTAGAAATAGAAATTGAAATAAAATTTTAAAAATAGGAATTTACAAATAGAACGAAAATAGAAATTAAAATTAAAAATACGAAAATGAATTAAAAAGTCATAAATAAATTAAATTAAAATGGAAGCTAGAAAATGAGAAGAAAACAACAGAAAATAAATCAGGAAAAATCCCTGCAAAAATGCGATAAAAGTATGATTATGATATGAGCGATTAGGGGTAAAATTTGGGGTGTGACAGTTGCCCCTATTTGAATAACTTTACCAGATGGCGTGAATGACGATAGGCATTCATGAAATCATGGTGAAAGGTATTTAAATACAGAAATAACCGAAAATTTTGCCCCTAAATGCAATGCTATGCCGGACTACAGACTAATCTAATTCTGCAACAACTATGCAATGAAATGATGATTATGGCGAATGATTAGAATGAGAATGCCGACGACCACAAGCCAAGACTCACTGGGAATGACAGACACTGGGGATAAAGAAACGAAAACGGGAAATATTCAAAATGATAAACCAACAGGTTCAAGTGTAACTGTTGACACTAAGAATAACAAAAGACGGGAACACAAGGAAATCCAAAGCGTTGGATCAACAAACACAGACAAAACAAAATAAAATTCAAAGCGACTGCACAGCGGCTCGATGCGACCAACTGACACCAAGAATAAAAATAAGATAACACAAAGAGAAAGGAACTATAAGAATGAGAAAGGAACTATACAACTCAACATGGAGCAACATGGATTATCATGACAAAACAAATTAAACATGAGATAACACAAAGCAAACTAGACAAAGCAACACCACAAAGTCCAAAACCAGAACCCTAGCTTGTTAAGAAAGTGCCTAAGGATCATGTAAGATGAAGAGAAGAAGCATACAAACTCAAGTATTTACATCATGAGAAGCAAAGAAGAAAAAGAAGTGAGGTGGACATGCATAACAGTGAATGAACTTCAAAAGCAAACAATCACAAAATTTCCCAAAGAACAAACATCAACTCTAGACCAGAGGAGTATCAACATCCTAATAAGGCTCTAAACAACTTAAAGAAGTTGGCACAAGTGCCCTTCTAACCTAAGGATTGAACATATGACCAAAAGGAAGCAAAAGAGGATAGGCAAATAACAAAAATTCAAATCAATTCAAGTATACATCCAAACATTCCACAAACTTGCACAAAGACTCCTCAAACATACAATATTGACATGCCAAAAGGAGAGAATCAGAATCAGAACCTAAACAAGTCAAATAAATGCTTAAACATGAATTAGGGCTAGAAGATTTCATGCACAAGTTAGAGACCAAAACCAATTAAGGAAACTTCTAAAAATCAGAATAAAAATCACCAACAAACTACATCTCAACATGAATCCAGAGCAAAAAGAATCAGTTCAAAATTCAAATTAATGATCAAGATAGAAATTATACAAGACAGCATGCTTCAAAAATGAAATAAAAGCAATTAATTAAAGAAACAATTAATTCCAGCGTGGCAATTAAAAATAAATGAAAAATAAAAATGCCAAAAATTAAAGAAAACTCAAAGGATCATTCATGAAATGTTTTAGAATTTTTATGAACTTATTACTATTTTAGAAAAATAAGAATCAAACTGAAAATAAAATAGAAATAAAAAAGAAAATTCATGAGGCAGAGGGTGAAAATAGCAATCTGGATCAGTTCAACCTAATTTGGGCCCAACAATGGAGGTGCAATTAGTAAATGACTTAGGCTCATACGAAATTCCAAAAAAAACTCATCAATAATCAGATTTATCATGTTACTATTAATTTTATTAAAATGAAAAAAAGAACAAAATATTATGTGAACATACATCAACCGGTCAGCTAGGGCTTTAGTCACTAATGGACAAAATCACAACGCAACCATTCACAGCATAACATCTCATCATCTTCTTCCTTGGGCTCATGAAGAAATCGAAAAAAACAGGAAAAACAGAACAAACTCAGCATTATCATCAACAATTCCTCGCACCATAACTCCTTCATCTCTCAATGAAAATTAAAAGTATGAAGGCCAAACATGAAGTCCAAAATACAAGGATCACGAATATGCCAATACATTTTAAAAACAAGCCATATTTAGAGCAGATCGAACAACATAAAGTTCAACATGAAAACTGTAAATCTCAAATTAAGCTTAATCAAAGAATTCAAACACTTCAGTCATCTTAAATCCAACCTTAGCAAGTCAAAAAAAAATGAAAAAAACTAAATCCGAAGTGAAGGAGAGTGAATGTTCAAACCTGTACTTGAACTTTTCTTAAGATCTTCAGAAATCCAGAGATCAATAAAGCTTCCTTATGAATTCCTTGATCTTGTTTGAGCCAAATAAAGGCTTGCAGATGAAGATGATGCAAAATCAGAGGGAGTGATTGAATTTTAACTTTGCCTGAAGCTCCAAGAACCACTATGGATGTGATGTAAGAGTGAATGGAGGATGCAGAGGTCTTGAGAATGAAGAATGAGGTGCAAATCCAGATTTGGAATTAGTGTTTTTGTTATGCAGCTCGAGAGCACAATGAGAAGGAGAGAGGTTGTGGCGTGTGATTTTCAGTGGAATGAAGCTGAGTTGTTTCTGAATTGTGACCTAGCTCTCTATATATCATGCAGGGTGTGTGCTTGAAGTGTGAAGGGTGGCTGCCTCAATTCTGTTATTCCACAGAATGCAGAGCTCGTCTCTCTCTCTTGCTTCCCTCATTTATTATTTTTGAACACAATCCCATGCGGTGAGATGCGTGGTAATACTGGTGAGGCTTCACAGATGTTTGTATGGCATTTGTTGATGGAGAAAGGTCATGATCATATGGCAATTTGGTGTGGTGCATGGAGTACATGAAAATCCTTGCTTCACGTGACCATTGTTCCTTCCCTTGGTGTAATAAGCGTGAATGAGAGTGAGGAAAAGCATGGACTCATAGCAAATATGGGATGCTCACAAGGACGTGTGGCAAGCAAGGGTTGGCTGGACCCAAAATGCTGATCTTTTCCTCATATATTTCGTACACCATCACCACATTCCATTATTTTTGGATTATTTAAATATTTGGTCACACCAACTAATACATGGACTTATTAAAAAGTTTGTGAACAAAACAACATGTCACGCCACACATAACTTCATTTAAAAATGAGCCAATCACAAAATGACACATGTCCACCAAAAGAAACCCTAAAAAAGCTCCAAACTTCAAAAAATCATAACTTGAGTTATAAAAATGCTATGAAGGTGTTCTACAACTTTTCGGAAAGGGAAAATCGTGCTCTACAACTTTCGTGTTCACCGGAAAATCATTCGGAGCTTTTCGCACATGAAATAATAGCTTGAAGTTTCGGGACAAATAATTTCCAAAAATGGAAACTTCTAGACTTCCAATTTTAGCAACTTTTTGCATACTCCCGATTTTTGACCTTTAAGCTCAACTGAATTATTCCTTGACATGATATGACCTCAAAAATGATAATCCTGATTTAAAAACTCTGAAATCTTCATGTTGACTTTTTTGATCGCACAGTTGACTTTCTTGCTTCACCTTCAAGCAACTGAACCAAACATTGACTTCCTCAATGAATTTTTGCCTCAAACTTCATATATAAGCCATGCAGACCAAATGAGAGCCTTTTCCCACAAGAAAATGATCAAAATTAAGAAGATATGAGGATCTGGCCCAAAATCCTAATCAGGATTTCCCCCTCACAGGAGAAAATTTATACTTTTGAACTTCTGATGAAATAACTGACTTCCCTAAGGAATTTTCTCACCAAATTTCATCCCTAGGATCCTCTTGTCATATGAGAGACTTTGCCCAGATGAAATGGCCAAAGTCATAAAGACTTTAAGCCTGAAAATGAAACCCTAATTTGGGATCATTGTGCAGGAGCTTGCCTTAGCCTGAATTCCCTAATGATCTTTCAATCTCCTGAGTTTTTTGTAACTGATCTTGAACTTGTGAATACCATGTAGACACTTCATGGGACTTGGACAAGTCCATTGGGCCTCTTGTTATAGCTTGTAATGCCTCAAATCCACCAACAATTGATCATATGCCTAATGTTATATCATGAGAATGTTATGCTTCATTTTTCCATGCAAAGATGTCAAGGATATGATATTCTTATGATGATTATGATATGATGATAATGCTTAAAAAGAAGAGGGCAAATTTGGGGTGTTACAGAAAGTATTTATGATGTTTTGCATGATTTTTTGAACCCGTGTTACGAGACAAAACTCTATGTGATGTTTGATGTTTTGACTTTTGATTCAAAAAAGAAAATGTGATGCCCTTTTTATGAGTTTTTACTCTGATGATTGATTTGAATTTGCTTAATTATGATGGGGTAGAAAAGGGTGTTACATTTAACACCCATTTGACATGTTTTCCCTGGGAGGAGTTGGAATTCCCCTCGTCGGCAAACCTCTAACAATGGTGTTAACCGCAAAACATGGATATTTCTTGGACATTTTTTAGAGAAAGTTGTGTTAATAATGGATGGTATGATCCATGTTAGTTTTACTGGTGCCTCAGGCGCATTGTACTTGATAAAAAAAGTACATATGCATAACAATCCTAAGCTAGTAGAGGTTGTTATATGCTTTAGTGTTTATGTGGGGTTAAAGCAAGCTCACGAGGGTGATAAATTATTTTTGGGAGTATTCTTTGTGAATATGAGATTGTTCTCTCTCTCTCCCTCTCTCTCTCTCCACCCTCTGATCGAAGTATTTATATAGGATTATTGGTCTTGATTAGGGTTTCTAAAAAATATAAGCCGCTAGTAAATGAGAGTGGTCTGTTGAATTCCTATTTCTTGTAAAGACGTGGATTATTCCCAAAACTCTTTCTTTGCACCATTTATGACCAAGATAAATCACTTTCCATGTCATCCCACTCTAGGCGAGTACCATAGGTCGTGGGCAACATCTCTAGGATACAGGTAATACCATTCTATTTCCCCTTGTGGGTCTTTACAAATATATACTTACACTTTTTTCAAGAGGTATGACGTCATCATAAAAAAGGTAGAGTGTGTGGTTCTATGTGCTATGTAAGTTAAAGCTTTATGATATTTTGATTGTGACAGCTAAAAAAGGCAAAGCTAATCATAAGTATCATAAGACAAAAATTCATTACAAAAAAAGTTGATCAAGTTCCAATATTAAGAGCAAAAGGAGATAAATTCATTTCAAAGTTCAACATCAAAAGGACTTAAAGGTATGAAAGTATGCATGATCTTGTACTTAAGTTTTTTAGTCTTTTTGCTCAATTATATGTAAAATAAACAAGATTAAGTCTTGAAATACTAAGGTGATTCACACGTGCACTTTTTTCTCTCTAAATTTGTTTCTTATTTTTTCTATAAAAAAAAAAAATTAAAAATGACAAACACAATTAGAAAGCAATTTTAATCAATTAGATGTCTAATCAATTAGAACTTTCTTCTAATGGATTAAGGAGTGAGTTTTCTTCCAAATCAATTAGGATGTCAATTAATCGATTAAGTATACCTATTTTAGGGGTTCCTTTTCTTTTTGTCTATTTTGAACTAAAAAAAATTCTATATAAAAAAGTATTGTGCTCATTTCTAATTAAATTTCAAGAGTTTAGTTCTCCCGTACATTTATAATTAAATTAGAGATTTCAAACTAAACCTATAAAAAATTTGATGTAAGGAAGATTGTTGTATTAAACTTGTGTAAAAGTTCAACTTGTTGATCGTTGAAATCTAAAGAAAAAGTTCTTTGAAACTAGGGAAGACTACTTAGTTTAAGGCTGAAAAAGTATCATTTCTTTGTATATAATAGTTACAATTTGAATACTTACATTTATCACAAAATACTTTCATTTTGAAACCTACATGACACAAATAATCATTAAATGAAAGATGAAATCATTTACAATAAAATATAATGTCTTTAATCTGATTTTCTTTTTGAGCATGTTTTATCTTTTGTCATGCGTCGTACTAGCAATTTGAAAGTCCATACTGCTAAAAGAGTAGCCTCAATAGGAGCAAGCTAGTATACAAAGAAATGCTCCTTTGTTATGTGATCCCCTCGAGCATAAGCCCATCCCATTACCGATGCGGGATTCATACATCCACCAGTCAGACCAGAACTGAGTTTATGAAGTATTATCTTCATCAGGCTGGATATCCATGTCTTCATGAAGAAATTTCTTCGAATTTTTGTGGCGGCAAGTCCAAGTGAAATGATTACAATTACAAATGTTAATAATCCTTCGGTTAATGCTCCCAGAGGAATGTCTACATTCAAACGCGGTCCTCGCCCTACTTCGGGAATGGTATCGATAAGAAGTTTTACTCCAACAATGTATCCAACCACCTGAGCAGGAATTATAGAACCAATGCAGAAAAGGAAGTTATGAAAATCTCCAGAGATAGCATCTACCAAAGTAGCAAGAAGATTGTTGGCACCACCATGAAAAAGCTTAGAAAGAAAAGCATAAAAGAACATGTTGGTTATGGAAAAAGAAAACTTGACAATCTCAGAAAGATGGGAATGAGAAAAGGTCATGTTTTTTATTAGGAATGACTTTAGAAGAACTCCAGAGCAGACCAAATGAGAGCCTTTGCCCACAAGAAAATGATCAAAATTAAGAAGATATGAGGATCTGGCCCAAAACCCTAATCAGGATTTCCCCCTCACAGGAGAAAATTTATACTTTTGAACTTCTGATGAAATAACTGACTTCCCTAAGGAATTTTCTCACCAAATTTCATCCCTAGGATCCTCTTGTCATATGAGAGACTTTGCCCAGATGAAATGGCCAAAGTCACAAAGACTTTAAGCCTGAAAATGAAACCCTATTTTGGGATCATTGTGCAGGAGCTTGCCTTAGCCTGAATTCCCTGATGATCTTTCAATCTCTTGAGCTTTTTGTAACTGATCTTGAACTTGTGAATACCATGTAGACACTTCATGGGACTTGGACAAGTCCATTGGGCCTCTTGTTATAGCTTGTAATGCCTCAAATCCACCAACAATTGATCATATGCCTAATGATATATCATGAGAATGTTATGCTTCATTTTTCCATGCAAAGATGCCAAGGATATGATATGCTGATGATGATTATGATATGATGATAATGCTTAAAAAGAAGAGTGCAAATTTGGGGTGTTACAGAAAGTATTTATGATGTTTTGCATGATTTTGTGAACCCGTGTTACGGGACAAAACTCTATGTGATGTTTGATGTTTTGACTTTTGATTCAAAGAAGAAAATGTGATGCCCTTTTTATGAGTTTTTACTCTGATGATTGATTTGAATTTGCTTAATTATGATGGGGTAGAAAAGGGTGTTACATTTAACACCCATTTGACATGTTTTCCCTGGGAGGAGTTGGAATTCCCCTCGTCGGCAAACCTCTAACAATGGTGTTAACCCCAAAACATGGATATTTCTTGGACATTTTTTAGAGAAAGTTGTGTTAATAATGGATGGTATGATCCATGTTAGTTTTACTAGTGCCTCAGGCGCATTGTACTTGATAAAAAAAAGTACATATGCATAACAATCCTAAGCTAGTAGAGGTTGTTATATGCTTTAGTGTTTATGTGGGGTTAAAGCAAGCTCACGAGGGTGATAAATTATTTTTGGGAGTATTCTTTGTGAATATGAGATTGTTCTCTCTCTCTCTCTCTCTCTCTCTCTCTCTCTCTCTCTCCACCCTCTGATCGAAGTATTTATATAGGCTTATTGGTCTTGATTAGGGTTTCTAAAAAATATAAGCCGCTAGTAAATGAGAGTGGTCTGTTGAATTCCTATTTCTTGTAAAGACGTGGATTATTCCCAAAAATCTTTCTTTGCACCATTTATGACCAAGATAAATCACTTTCCATGTCATCCCACTCTGGCGAGTACCATAGGTCGTAGGCAAAATCTCTACGATACAGGTAATACCATTCTATTTCCCCTTGTGGGTCTTTACAAATATATACTTACACTTTTTAAAAGAGGTATGATGTCATCATAAAAAAGGTAGAGTATGTGGTTCTATGTGCTATGTAAGTTAAAGCTTTATGATATTTTGATTGTGACAGCTAAAAAAGGCAAAGCTAATCATAAGTATCATAAGACAAAAATTCATTACAAAAAAAGTTGATCAAGTTCTAATATTAAGAGCAAAAGGAGATAAATTGATTTCAAAGTTCAACATCAAAAGGACTTAAAGATATGAAAGTATGCATGATCTTGTACTTAAGTGTTTTAGTCTTTTTGTTCAATTATACGTAAAATAAACAAGATTAAGTCTTGAAGTACTAAGGTGATTCACACGTGCACTTTTTTCTCTCTAAATTTGTTTCTCATTTTTTCTATAAAAAAAATAATTAAAAATGACAAACACAATTAGAAAGCAATTTTAATCAATTAGATGTCTAATCAATTAGAACTTTCTTCTAATGGATTAAGGAGGAGTTTTCTTCCTAATCAATTAGGATGTCAATTAATCGATTAAGTAGACCTATTTTAGGGGTTCCTTTTCTTTTTGTCTATTTTGAACTAAAAAAATTTCTATATAAAAAAGTATTGTGCTCATTTCTAATTAAATTTCAAGAGTTTAGTTCTCCCGTACATTTATAATTAAATTAGAGATTTCAAACTAAACCTATAAAAAAATTGATGTAAGGAAGATTGTTGTATTAAACTTGTGTAAAAGTTCAACTTGTTGATCGTTGAAATCTAAAGAAAAAGTTCTTTGAAACTAGAGTAGACTACTTAGTTTAAGGCTGAAAAAGTATTATTTCTTTGTATATAATAGTTACAATTTGAATACTTACATTTATCACAAAATACTTTCATTTTGAAACCTACATGACACAAATAATCATTAAATGAAAGATGAAATCATTTACAATAAAATATAATGCCTTCAATCTGATTTTCTTTTTGAGCATGTTTTATCTTTTGTCATGCGTCGTACTAGCAATTTGAAAGTCCATACTGCTAAAAGAGTAGCCTCAATAGGAGCAAGCCAGTATACAAAGAAATGCTCCTTTGTTATGTGATCCCCTCGAGCATTAGCCCATCCCATTACCGATGCGGGATTCATACATCCACCAGTCAGACCAGAACCGAGTTTATGAAGTATTATCTTCATCAGGCTGGATATCCATGTCTTCATGAAGAAATTTCTTCGAATTTTTGTGGCGGCAAGTCCAAGTGAAATGATTACAATTACAAATGTTAATAATCCTTCGGTTAATGCTCCCAGAGGAATGTCTACATTCAAACGCGGTCCTCGTCCTACTTCGGGGATGGTAACGATAAGAAGTTTTACTCCAACAATGTATCCAACCACCTGAGCAGGAATTCTAGAACCAATGCAGAAAAGGAAGTTATGAAAATCTCCAGAGATAGCATCTACCAAAGTAGCAAGAGGATTGTTGGCACCACCATGAAATAGCTTAGAAAGAAAAGCATAAAAGAACATGTTGGCTATGGAAAAAGAAAACTTGACAATCTCAGAAAGATGGGAATGAGAAAAGGTCATGTTTTTTATTAGGAATGACTTTAGAAGAACGCCAGAGCATACCCACATGAACGATAGAGCAAAATCTGATACAACCAATCTCTTTCTTCCCATTTCCAATGACAACAACAATAAGAGGTTATATCACTTATATGAGATGATGATATGTTTTGTGTTTGAAATTTGAGTTAGACAAACAAAAGGTTATGTATATAGAGCCATGAAAATGGAGTTATGATAGTTATGGTATTGCATGGTCAAATAAAGTATGATATTTGTCAAAGAAATATTACTCTTGGTATGTAAAATGTGTTTTATTAAATTAGTCAAGTAAGATTGCTTCATATTGTTTAGTCATATAATATTCCTTCATAATGTCTAAACAAGAGTTTTTTCGTTAATTGAATTGAACTAAATAATTAGATTAATCCATATAAAACTGTTATAAAATAAAAAGTCAAGTAATTGTTGTGTAAAATAAAGCTCAGTGTAATCATGTTGACGAAGATTAATACTTTCCAGAATTCAGAATAGAACTGCTGTGCACTGGGGCGCCTCTTTCTATCATTTTCCAAAATTCTTTTCCTTATAGTTAAATTGAGTTCTATTCACAAAACTTAGGGATGATAATAAATTGGGCCGGGTTAAATTTTAAGCATGTCTTAAAGTTCAACATAGACATAGACTTATTTTTATGCATGAGTTTAATCTTTTCAAATGATTGATTAATCTTTATTAGACTATTTAAAAGATTATTTTATTTCAACATTTATAAATAAGTAATTTAATTAATATTTAAATATAATAACAAATTAAAAGATCAATGAAAATAAATATTTGTTTTCATTACCTAATTGAGTGTATATAATAGTATAAATTTTGTGATGGTGTTTGTTTGATGTTAAATTTTTTCATTGGAAGTATATTAGGTGTTTGTTTGGTAAAATTAGCTGATAGCTGATAAGTTAGTTGATAGTTGATGACTTATAGCTAATAGTTTATAGCTGATGACTTATAATTTATAGCTGATGAGCTGATAAATTAATTTAAGTGTTTGATAAATTAACGGTTACACTAGCTGATAAATGCAAAATGACATAAAAGAATATTATTAATTAAAAAAATTAGTGGTCATATTTATCAAATTAATTTTTATTCAACAAAAATAAATATTAACAATGAAATGCAAATTTTAAATATAATTCTAAAATTAAATATAACACAAAAAATATATTAAACACTTACATATAAATTAAATTATGTAATGAAATTTAAATATCTAAAATAACAATATTTTTATTTAATCTTATATTTCAATAAACTCTTATCTCTTTTCTCTCGAAAACCATGATATGCCTACTAATAAATAAATGTATTAAATCATTCGTTATCATATTTATAAAAAAAAAAATACATTAATAATAAAAATTAAAATAATAAATAATTAAAATAATAATTTAAAAGTAATAAAAACAATTCATATTAATGAATCAAAATATTTCATTAATAACAAAACGGAAAATAAATTGTATCATGAATTTGTTCCGTAAAAATAATGGCTAATCTTTTTTTATTTCTTCAACTAAAATGCAATTATTTTAATTTAAATTATATTAATATATAGGATAAAATTGAGTTTTTGATAAAATAGTGAAGGTATAAATAGAAGAAAAAGTCATAAGCTAAAAGCTACTTCAAATAGCTTTTGAAAAGAAAGTTAAAAGCTACTGAAAAAACTACAACTTAAAAGCTAAAAGCTAAAAGACAGTTACCAAACAGAGTTTTTTCATTGATATGAGTTGAAAAGCTATAAGCTAAAAATTAAAAATTCTATTTTATGTCTTACCAAACATACCCTAAATTTTGGAATTCTTAAATTTTGAGTTTTTATGAAAATACAAGAAAAACTATGATTAAATTGTCAGATGTGATTTATAATGGTAGTTGGATGCACATTTTAATTCACACCGCAATTGCGCGCCGATGCGGTTGCAGAGGCTACCGCATTAGCAATATTGTGATTGCTTAAAACAATTTAAAACTATACTTAGTTATAATCAGAAAAAAAATATGAAATCGAGTGTCCTTGACAGAGTTAGCATGGAAGTTCATATAAACAGGTTTTTACCGGTAATCGCCACCATTGGTTCCTCCGTGTGTGGCTTTCCTTCTGATTTGGTAGGTTTTTTCAACCCAAAGCCATCAAGTCAGTATCTTATTCTCGTGTGGTTCTCGTCCTTGACCGTGTTATCACCTTCTGCATGGACATGTGTCCAAATGTCTTACCACTTAAGCCTTTAGATAAATGTCTTACCACTTAAGCCTTTAGATAACGCCTGTTAGTATAGACAAGGGCATCTTTTTTTAGGGCAAGGATTTGTTGTCTTTCAGACGTCAAATGCATGGTCTTTCAAAACGATTTATAATAAAAAATGGAAGTAGTAATTAATAAAGCTTTCGTATTGTATAACCTTTAAATTTCGCTTTTGTTTTCGTACTAATCACCCTTTCAATGGGTGGAAGAGTTCTACTCATCAATTCAGTATTGTCAAATCTTCCAATACATTACATGTCTTTCTACAAGATGTCAATCAAGGTTTGTCAAATTTTGACTTCAATCCAAAGACGGTTTTTGTGGAGTGGTTCGTCACTAAAGGAAAGTGTGAATTGGATTAAGTGGAAGACGGTTTGTAAGACGAAGCATGATGGAGGCCTTGGAATAAAGAATTTACAGTTATTCAACATTGCTTTGATGTCAAAATGGTTATGGAAGATGGTCAAAAACAAACAATGTTTATGGTCTAGCTTAATACAAGCACGATATGGAAATTTTGCTTCCGACTTGATCCAAAATAAAATTGCGAAATATAGAGTACAACCATCTCTATGGTGAAAGGATCTATTCTCAATATCGGATGCATTCGGTGTTGATGGTTTCTTTGGTTGGACTGTATGTGAAGTGGGCAACGGGAAGGTGACGACTTTTTGGAAATCAAAATGGTTGGGGAATGCTAATTTGGCTGAAACATTCCCGGATTTGTATTCGACTGCGACAAATAAAGGCGGATCAGTGTCAGAATTTTGTTCTTTTACTAATAATGATTACAGGTGGAACATACAGGTGGATCAAATCTTAAGTAATCAATTGGTGGTGGAACAACATAGGCAATTGTTGGATAGCGTTTGTGGCTTCACTTTTAAGGAAGATGAACAAGATACATGGATTTGGTCGGCGGATTCGACAGGTGAGTTTTCGGTTAATACTGGATATACCATTTTGGATTCTTTGCTGGATTGTGGAAATAGTTTAGGGGATGTTGAGTTGAATGTTATTAGACTATGTTGGAATTCTACGGCGCCTGAAAAGATTAAGCCTTTTGCTTGGAGATTATTTTACAACAGATTACCAACGCGAGATAACCTTCACCGACGTCAAATCATCGCGAATAGTAGGGATCTCCCATGTCCTCTATGTTTTTTGGTGGAGGAGGAGCGTTTTCACTTATTCATCATGTGTTGTAAAAGTAATCGGATTTGGAATTTATTGGGTTCTTGGTTGGGAATTTTGTTGGAACAACAAAATAATTTAATAGAACATTTTGAAAGTTGGTGTCAGAAGTTAGCGGTTCGGAACATTTCCAATACAAATGCTACGGCTATGTGGACGTCCATATGTTGGATTATTTGGAATTGTAGAAATAAGATTATGTTTAGTGGGGAATTTTGGGATGAGGATCAAGTTCTAAATGTTTGTATCACTTTTACATGGTGGTGAATTGGAAAAAGATCAAATATTAATTGTAATTATCACATTTGGTATAACTGACCAGTTGAATTTTTATAATTATATTCACTGAAGAATAGATGACTTTGTATACGGGTTGGGTGCCCCTTTGCACCCTTTTTTGAATGAATTTTTTTATTATAAAAAAAAAATGGCTAGCAATAGCATACTAAGAGTTACATCTTAGCTTTAAAATCTTTTTAAACTTAAAAGTTGCTACAGCATAGAAGTTGTTAGCTAGCATGAACTAATGACTTTTTTCCCTTAAGCATGCTTCATAAGTGTGTCGGCGTGTTTTTATGTATGCTTATGTTACCTTTTAATATATTATTGCAATATTTATTTTCTTGCTTTCCTCTTATGAATTTGTCTATCTAAATAACTCTGTCTCCTATTTATGTATGTGCTTTAGTAATTGTTCATACAAACTATATCAGTTTGGCATGGCAACATGTATGCGAAGATATATATCTCTAATTCACTTAGTTTTAAAGTCAATGCCACTGTGAGAGAAGAATTGATGTGAATGTAGCACCTGTTTTCAGTTTGCATTTGACAAAATCAAGAGCAGCAGCATTGGCAAATGGTAACACACTAACACCAATCAAATTTATAACATATCAAATGATGCTTCAATCAAGTTAGAGTAGTGTGTGTACGAGGGAGGACCTAGCAAACTTGATTGCTCCCCACATCTAAAGCATTGGGTACTTATAAAATGGTGACAGATTAATACCAAGTATGCACTGGTAGAGTGAAATTTATAATTTTCTCATATATTAATATAATTTATTTATGTATTTTAGTTTATTTGTTATAATAACCTTACACAATTTTTTATTATTTAAACTTTTATCATAAAGTTTTGGAATAAATTTTTTATAATAACCGTATGCATCATAGCTTCCCATTGATGATGTAATTTGTTTTATTTTATTTTGAGATTGTATTTCATGATGGTTGATTTATTAAGATTTATTTATTGAGATTTATCGAATTATAGGAAATCAGTTGTTAAGATAATTAGTTGAATAAAAAACAGATTGGAGCAAAAAATGGTTAAAAAAACAGGTTTGAACTAAAAACAAAACTAAAAAAAAAAAAAAAAAAAAAAAAAAAAAAAAAAAAAACAGGTATTTGTTATGAACAGGTTTTAAACTGAACTAAACCGGTTTTGAAAAAATAAATCTGTTTTGAATGAAATGGTCATAATACTGAACTGAATCATTTATCTGATTCAAGTTGGTTTGGTTTTAAAACGATGCACACCCCTATCTGTCATTCATGTTGTTCTCGGAAATAAACTTCTCCAAGTCTTCCTGAGACAACAAGGATTTTCTCTCCGTGCCACCTGTCTTATCGTATGGTTGGGCCATATTCAGGAAGAACTGCATCCAACGTATAAGAAATTGGTCATTATGCAACAATATGTTATCACATTCACATATTCTTATCAACATGCAAATATGATAATAAACTTGAATAATGCAGAAAGAATCTGTTTGAGTTCAAAGCGAACAAAGGAAGAGAAGGAATAATTTGGCTGCTAGTAACAAAACATTTAAAGTTTCAAAACTGCCAAACAAGCCACATGAATCATACAGCTTACCAAGTCGAAAGACATTAGTGAAGCTTAAACCTAAGATTATTTCGTTTGAATTATTAAAACCAAACACGAGATGGCCCTGTATAGTTTCCATGTGATTCCAGGAATAATGCAGTGCAAGTAACTACAAAATTTCAAACTGAAGCTATGAGGACAGACCTTGCGTGCTATATGCACAGCCATGTATGTGCTCAAGTTCAGGTGCCCATCAGTTAAATGAGAGTTTATCCAACCCGGCAATGTGGAATGGTATTTATGACGATTATACCTGCAGAGAAGTAATAACCAACCATGTATTTACTACCATAACGAAGCCGAAACCGAGTAAATGATACATTTATCATAACAAGTAGGCATGCTCAGTACATGTAAATCTAGTATCATGTTGCATATTTTTGGAAAATGTAGAAGCCGAACCCCAAGTTATATATATATATATATATATATATATACATACACACACACACACACACGATGGGAGAGATCTATATGGTATATTACCATATATGCTACTCACTTTTTCAAAGTTTAAATCGGTTATTTCTGATTATGAGAAGAATCTATAACAATAATACCAGATATTTACAGAAGAGATCATATAGACACTGACCATTTGTCTGCAAAAATCACCATCGCATAATCATCTTTTGAATGGATTACACAGCTCACACACTGTGCAGCTTGTCTCTGCTTACGCAAAAAACTAATGTGACCCAGACTTCTAGTTTCACAATGTTTAGCAGTCAAATTTACAAAGGGGAAAAGAGAGTCTCACCAAGGCATCAAAAGTTAGAAAATCTTTTTTAACTTGAAAAATCCCCCTTAGATATTCTAGGCGTGCTCGCAAAATCCTGAAACACTATAGTAAGTTCTGCAACCAGCAATATAACCTCCACAATTCGAACAAGAAAACAAGAAAGATATACAGTAGTTCTAAATCATCATTATTCCGAAATGTAATTTAACGGAACTCACTCGCTTGATGTATGCTGAAAAGGAACACCAAACATGATTACTAGACGGCCATAATGTTGATGAAAATCTACACCTTTTGCAACATTTCCTCTGTAACAAGTACAATATATTCTTAGCCTGGGATGAAGTTGACTCCAAGATCATCAAGATAGTAGAGAATAAGAGATTATGAAAATTTGGTACGACCATTTTCCCTAAGTGGACTTCTATTGTTTCCTGTTCTTGTGGTATAAACAGCCAGTGTCAGAATATGTGTTAATCCGGAAGAGTTGCAAATGCTAATATAACTTCAAAAATTATAACAATCTAGTTCTTATTCGCCATGGCGCAAACAGTGTAACAGGCATGTACATAAACATAATTGATAAAAAGAAAAATGCTATGAATATATATCAGACTTCAAATCTCAAAGATGCTATTTTGTGATAGAACTCAAGACATAGGGGTTGGAAAAGACTAAATTAATTATCTCAAACAGGAGTTTCAGTTTTCAAACATAGCAACACTACAGGAAAGTTTGTAATAACTAGGCTAATATACGAAAACTATTGTATATTAGTTTCACTTATCTTACCTCGCAACTGTAAAAAAGATAGCGCCTCTTCCACAATCACAAGCTTTGCGGTAGTTGTAAAGAGCCAATGTTGTTTTTACCACATCTTGAGTCTCAAAAAAGACAAGTTTATACTTCATTATTTCCTACAAAAGATATGATTTTAGCAACATAAAACTATGTAACAGGCACTATTGGTAAAAGGATTGTGGAAGTCAAAGAATTTAACTAGTTGACTCGCCTCCATAATTCCATTTTCCTCCCAGCTTTTGACTATACCCTTCATATACGAGTAACTGCAGAAGAAACATACAATCCCATCCGGAACAATGGGTGCCATATCCATTAAGAGCCTTCCATAATCCAGTACTATGCTGAGATAACTTATCTCATCAAATTCGGTACTGATTGGGAGCTGATTAGTATTACTGAGACAACAAACCAATTAAACATTAAAAGAAAACAAAGGGAAAGTGAAAGATCTAATTTAAAAGGAAAGCAAGTGCTGAAAATGTATTAACGAGATTTAGTGGGAATACCTTCCACGGGTAAGGATTACAGGGCATATACAATCTCTTGGTAAGGACATTGTAAAACTTCGACTCACAACAGGCCTAAAATTTAGAAGATGAGGGTACAAATTTATGGGGTTTAATGTGCCAGATGTAATCACAACAGACTGAAATCGCTCAAAAACAGGTCTTATGGCAAGAGATGCATCATGGCAACAAAGCTGAAATGTCAATGTTGAAGAAAAATTAGAAACATTGAAAATATACAAATCTCACATTGAATAAATAAAACTAACTTTTAAGGATTAAACAGTAATGAAGTAAATACAAATCAAAACATTAGTGCTAACCTGCAATATAGGATCAGGAATATGAGGCATGTTCTCGTCAAAAGGTTCTATTATAATGGAAAAACCACGAGCATATGTACTCACAAGTGTGGCAAAATCACATATTGTTTGGACATGAAGGAACTCATCAGTGTCTGTAATTTCCAATGTCATCATTAATGAATGAAGGCGGTCATAACAGAACTTCAACGTTTTTGGGTCAATTACAGCCAGGTTAAGAATAGAGGAAACAAAGCTAACAGGATTTTCTGTCTTCACATTCTCAGTTTCCAAGCGCCTCTCAAGGTACTTAAGTAATCTATGCAAAACCTGCATAAAGTGCTTCGCCTGACGAATATTTCCAGGTACAGCCTCCATTAGTACATCATCCGGCAAGGCTGGATTCGCAAGCCAACCATCCGCAGCTATGTAAGGAAAATAAGTTTTGGTTAGTGAAGATTGGATATAACATTAAGAAATGTAACAAATTTGACATGATACATACCAGGAAGATCTTCTCTTAGAGCCAAACCCTCCACAAGCCTGTTGTATTCAGCACGGAGTCTACCAGCATCTGTGGCCTGGATCCTTCTTACCCATTCAAATATTAAAGAGTACGAATACGAATTTTGATAATGGGAACAAATGGAAAATTCAGCAAGACTGGAACTTAAAAGGGAAAGGCAGGGCAATTTCAACTTTCAAGTAACCTAAAGGAAAAAAGCAGGCCCTTTTAAAATTCATTACTCTTACAAATCCACCAAAGTATTAAGCTTAAATACACTTTCACTCGCTTCCTCTGGTCTTACATAAGTAATTTCGGTCATTCAATAATTTTTTAACCTATTTTAGTCTCTCAATTTTTTAATTTTTACAATTAAGTTCCTCTATCCATTTTCCATTTTTTAAAATTTATTTAACACTCTCAAATTCTCACAAACTATTAATATGATCCATTTATGGGATTAATTAATCCCAACTTGTGTTTCTTTGCAAACCCTAAGTTAAATAGTTAAAAAACTCTATCTACCACTTGTGCCACACCAAGAAAAATTGTTCTAAACATTTCTTTGTTTAGAACTTAATAGTTAAAATATAAGAGGAGAAAGCTATAAATTGCACATACCTGTCGATTTCTTGATGCATCCTTTCTAAATTTCTTCTAGCACCATGAATAGTCTGCCTCCTCACACTCACACTGAGTGCTTCGATACAAAAATCATCAATATTATGAGCTTCATCAAATACAACTATGGATTCTTTCTGCATTTCTTTTGAGATTATTGCAGCCACCTTGGGATCAAGCAAATATTGATAGGTATACACCACCACATTGGCAAACTGCACTGTACGCCGTGCCAAAAAGTAAGGACACCACCCTTTCTCCTTTCCAAACACTTTTAGATCCTACAATCAAGGTATACAATCAGATTCAAACATTTTAAAAGTTTGGTTAATATCAAAACACAACCACAAAGAACATATAAAAATGAATAAGATCAAAATCAAATCACCAACATCAACCCTTTGAACATCTTAAGTCTTAAAACTAGGGAACAACCAGAACGGTTCAAAATAAAAAATTTCAGTCAAACTCAAATCCACTAAGAATTCCAAGAACATCTATACTCAAAGTTTGAGTATTTTAGAATTTAGAAACATCTGCTGAAAACCCCATCAAATCAAGCAAACATCAAAATCAACCACTCTTGGAATTCAAACATTAAGAATCACAGAACATCCAGAAACAAACATGTGAAAAGGAAAAAACAATCAAGCAGGCCAGAATGAGCAAATATTATCAAAATCAACCACTCTCAGAATTCAAACAATTTGGAATCATAACAATACACACAATGAACATGCAAACTCAATCAAAACAATAGGAATACCATAATAGCCAAACATCATCAAAATCAATTTACATAATAACTAAGCATTTGAGAATAACATAGCATCCAAAGCCTACTCTTTAGCACCAACACCTCTAAAAAAATGTGTGTCTGTGTCTATGTCAGTGTCCGAAATCAACACCGACACTTGTGATTACAATTAATTTGTTCTTTTTTTTTCAAATTATTATTGATGTTAACGTTTGAATATTAACAGTGTCGTATTTCTAGTGTCCATGCTTCAAAGAAAGCTTATAAAAATCAAGCAATCAAACCAACAAAACTCAAATTTCAATTACCTGCAAAGTATAAACACCAGGAAGAAAAGAAGCAGTCAAGTCATCCCTTTCATACTGCTCATAAAACTCACACCTAGGAACAGCATCCTCTACAGCAGTCTCCCTAACCCAGCTAGCTGTCAATTTCCTACATCCCGCATCAACTGAATCACGATTCTCAGCAGCCAGAACACCATTATTAACACAAAGATTCTTCTTCGAAGAGAATCCAGTGCAAGAATCTTATCAAAAGGACCCTCACATTTAACCATATAATCATAAACTAGTCGAAGCTCGGCGAGAGTCTTTTCCATCTCGTGAACAGTTCGAGTACAGAATATAAGCTTTCGCAGAGATTGACCTTTCGAAAGTATGTAGCTTATGATTAGTGACAGTAATGCAATTGTTTTTCCTGTTCCTGGCGGCATTTCGAGTAAACAATGTCCTTTTTTATCTAGCGTTCGTTTTAATTCAATCATGTATTGCAATTGTTCTGGATAAATGTTGTCGTATGGGAAATACACTGTTAATTCTTCAATTTTGAACTTCATTTCAAAGAAAAAACCTGAGAAATCTCACAAGGAAATAGCGAAATGAACCAAATCAGTGACAATTCTTGATCTTCAACATGATACTCGGTGAAAAAAACAAGAAAAGGGGCAACATGATACACAGAACCAAAACTATCAAAGTATGGAATGGCAACAGACCTCTACAGAAGGTTGCGACGGCGGCGACGACGTCGATGACGAATGTGGCTGTCGGTGTCGTAAAGATCAACAAAAACGACGACGTCGATGATAAACCCCTGAAACTAGCTTTTTTCTCTTTTAAGCAAAGAAAAACCGTTGAATCTATTCATATTCGCGCGCGATATTGTCTAAATAATGATTATTTTGATCATGTTATCTATTAAGAAAAATTACAATTTTGATTTTTTCAATTTTATTCGATTTTATCTGATTATCAAAATTAATAGAAAAATTACAATTATTTTAAATTTAAATAATTTCAATCGTCCTCTCATATTTTTAATCGAAAATTAATTAATTTTTTTAATTTATATTTTAATTTATAAGTTCTCACAATATATTTTTAGACAGATTTATTTTAACAATAATTTTTTTTTTATATTTTAAAAACAATTTTTATAAAAATATTTTAAAAAATATTATAAGTTTTTTTTTAATTGAAAAACTAATTTTAAAATCATATAACACAAGCATATAATATTAAGGATTAAAAAATAGTCTAAATTACAATTATGAAAAAGAAAAAAAAACTGAAACAAAACGAGTTCTATGTACGATGTATAATTCACAAAACTTATCTTTAAAAAAAATTTATTTTTAATTTTAAGTAAAAAAAGTATGAGTTACAATAGATTGATCAATTTCATAATTCGGATAAAATAGAGATCAAAATTATAATTAAATTTATCTATTATTCAATATTTGACGTTTTTTGTTATAAGATTTAAATATTTTTAAATAGGTAACGATATTTTAATTTTTGGTTTGTGATATAATCCAAGATATTGATTGATCACATTACCTATAATTTAATATTTGGATTCTGACAAGTTAGTCGAACAAAGAATACTTGAAACTGATTTTGGTTGATTCAAAGGTATACGTGTTTGGTTTGTTTGTTTTCATCGCATGTTGATTCTAAAAAAGTATTGATAAATAATTTGATTTAACTTTTCCACGATTTATATTTCATTTCTTAGCTCGATATGATTCAAGACATTGTACTATCACATTTGTTATCGAAATACTTGGCTGAACTTGACGTGGTAAGTTCATACATCATGCAGAATTTGAAAGTTTCAAAGAACGTTTTTTCTTTTAAATCAACTACTCATAGTTTTAAGTTGGTATTTTATGGTTCAACTTCCGCTAAGAAAGCAGAACTACCAGACATCCCTATAAATTATTTCAACATTCTTGGTTTGACATCCATAACTGATTGAAAGTTTCAATCTAATGTGTTAGTTGGTACGTTCATATGTATATTTATATTTAACTATTAGATTTATAACTTAAATGTATGTTGAACTTTGTAACTTAATTTTGTTTAGACATTGTTGGAGGAGTTATTGAGATTATGCTGACTTAAGTCAACACAGACAACAACAAAAGCAAAGTTGTGTTTATGATAACTAACATGAGGTATGAACAAACGTGTTTTTCACGTTTACTAGCAAATTTTGTTTTGATTTGTTTGAGCTTACATGTTTGGATTCATATTTGTTGGGTCTGTTTACAACCAAACGTGTTTTTTCATTATATTGGCAGCTAAGCTTTTGTTCAATGCATCCTATGGAGTCAGCTTGCTTTGCAGTTTTATGACTATTACAGAGTTCATGATATTATGTAAACTTGCCATTATCGAAGTTGGCATTCCATAAGGTTGTTCTCGACTAGTAAGAGACATAGTAAATTTTGGTGGTGGGAAAGACCTATAAGTCGAGGTTCCTATTGGTGGATGGGGCTCTGGGGGTCACCTAGGTCTAATATACGTCAATATGGGCTCAGTATGGGCAATTGACTATGTAGGCATCGAACTTGTCATTGATGACATTGGTTCAGATACGGTTGTTGGAATCGCTGATTCTCCTGTCAAAGATATGTTAGGTGCATCTTCGTTATTACTAGATGTGTTTGGAGGATTTTTGTTATTTTCTGGTTTGGATTTTCCATTTTCCTCATATGTCTTCTCCCAGGTCTATCTTCGTTAGTAACGACTAACTTGCCTCTTCTTAATAACATACAACGAATTTTTTGAGAGAGACAACACTTGAATGAAAAATGATGCAAATTTTCGCAAATCACAGAAAATTTATTTTCAAAGAAAATCAATTAGCATTGTCCCACTGGGCGTGCCAATTTGTTTACCGTGAAAATTGGTAAATGTAACACCCCATTTTCTACCCGGAAACTATCGACAAAATCAGAGTTACAAAATTTTCATCATAGAACGGGATATCACATTTTATACTTTTAAATCAATAACTTAGACAACAATCAAGAAAATACATAACACTATCAAGGAAACTTCACAAATCAAATAGCCTTCAACTATAATTCAACTTTATTAAATACTACACAGCGGATTCATATTCGAAGTCTTAACATCTTTATTCAACAAAATTCAACTTTAAAAGAAAATAAAGCAACTAAGCCATCTTCGGAAATTCAACTTAAAAGTATTTAAGAACAACTAAGTAAAACAAAACATACGTCATCCCCCCGAGTTCTACGTATCAGAGCGACAACCACTGACTCAACTAAAGGTAACCGACTACTCCTCTTGATTACCTGCACATTGCTAACATAGGGACAACATTCAAACAGAAGTGGTGAGATATTGAATCTTATAAACTAAGTATGATAGATAATACAAAGATAGGAATCATACAATCAACGCAGCTTCACATCATCAACAAATCAACAGTCAACAACAACTAAAAAAAATTACAACTTTAATGTGACTCGATTATGTTATACATGTGGTACCATTTCAAAGTAAAATTCCCAACTTAAAAATTGCAAATTTACCAAGGCATCAAGGCATAATCCTTCAACTTTCAACTTAGTGTCAATCCAGGCCAACATGGTGTGAGTGACGGCTCCGACATGAGATGTAAGTATGCTATATGGCATCTACGACTAAACAAATTGAAAATGAAAGATGAATTCATGCCAAAAATATACTAGAAACTACATGATATGCACAAAACAATGCAAAAAGAATCATCTTCAAACTCTTCTTGGTTAGGCATAAAAGAATTTTTCAAGTTAGGTTCAAAAATGGGATTTAAATGACCCTTAATTCAAATAAAATTCTCAAGTTATCATCAAACCTAAAAGAGAAATTTATGTGAAGAGTTTGAAAATGTTTCTAAATGTAAAGGGATGATTCATGATTTTTTTGGTGATTTTTAGAAACTTAAATGGTATTTTAATTAATTAAATTCAATTAATTAATTAAAATAAACATTTAAATATTTTAAAATTACAATTTTTATGCAAAAAATAAAATAAAAATCATTTTCGGATTAAGAAAAATATTTGGAATAAAAATGCAAAAGGAAATATTTTTGGGATTTTTCTAAGTATTTTAAAATAAATGTGGAAAGAAAATGCAAGAAAATGAATTAAAAATCAATTAAATGGGAAGTAATCACATCTGGTGGCTGAGATTCAAAGGGAAAATGGAGGGAATTGACTGCGCGCCAGATCCAGTGGCTCACATTCAAACTGGCATAATTATTTAATTAATCAGAATTAAAACCTAAGTGAACTAATCCTGACCACCCGTTCCTAAACTAATCCTGATCCAAAGGCCCAGAACGCATCTGGCAAATAAAACCCTAATTAAGCCCTAATCACTTTCAGATGACCGGAACAATGCTCCGGTCATCTTCTCCGGCGAGACCTTCACCCTATCTTCTTCCCTAGGTTAAATCAAGAGCTCTAAAGCTCCAGAATCACTCCCCTAACATCCCTAAGCAAGAATCTACCCTCAAAACACATTTATAATTCATCAATCATGAGATTCGGAGCAAAACATTCAAACGGCAAAAATTTCAGAACATCATGAAATGCTTAAAAATCAACCATTTTCGAAAATAAAAGCATCAGCATGATCAGTGAAGCATGAGGAACCATTTAGGAACTTAAAAATACATTTCTGGAAAAAAAGTTCTTGATGATACCTGAGCTTGAGCTTTCTCAGTTTGAGCTATCTGGGCCTTTCCTTGGTGTCAATCAACTCCAATGGACCTCTTGAGTATGCTTTGATGCTTGGAATGAGTTTATTTGGGTTGTTTTGAAGTTTCAGTTTTGAAATGTGAGAAATCGTGTTTTTGGCTTTGTGATGTTTCAGGCTATAATGGAGGGTGGGAAGTGTTCTATGAGTGATGCTGAGTTGAATGGTGAAGTTTGTTTGAAGTTTTGATGGTTGGTTTGAAAGTTTCGAAGAGAGGAAGTTTCTTGAGGATTTTTGCAATCTGAATGTGTGGGATGATTCAGGGCAATGTGTTATGTGTTATGGCTTGCACAAAGTCCACATATCATGTCTTGATAGGTCAGAAGAGTTGGTGTGGGCTATGCTGATTGGTATGGGTGATTTTGCAAAAAGTCAAGTTTGGTTGTACTTGAGGTATGGGTCATGGCAGGCCTGGTTGCAATGTGTGTCTGGCCTCAGCTGAGTTCAAGAAGGTCCATAGAAACAGATTTAGGGTGTTGATGCAAGTGTATGGGAAGATTCATGCCATTTTGCAAATTTGAGAAGTTTTGGTCCTTTTGGAATTTCTTGAAGTTCAAGGCATGAAAGTGTATGATTCTTGGGCCAATTTTGATCAAAATGAGTTGCACTATGATGGTATGATGTTTAGAAATGCATTAGAGGTCATGAAATGGCTTAGCAAGTGGTTTTGCAAAAAATCCTCTTTGGTGCATTCTTGAAAATTATAGGACTTTTGCCAACTTTGAAGGATCATAACTTGAGTTCCATAATGAATTAGAACATGTTCTTGTACTTTTTGAAAAGGGAAAGACCTAATCTACAACTTTCATGACCAAGAATTTTTTTCAAAGGGTACGAAATAAGATACTGCTGAACAAAGAACTGCTACTGGAACTGGAACTGAAATGAGAAATGGAACAAAAAGAGAACAAAAAGAAAGAATGGGGAAAATGTAGGGAAAATAAATAATGTGCTCGAACGGGCCCTACCCCGCTGCCTATGTACCACATCGGGAAAATGAGGATCAGAGTCGACGTAGTTCGCCTAACTAAGGCGGGAACTATTTGTTTATGTTTTCTTATGGCTGGAACTGCGTATGTCTATGCTCAGGTGTTGCAGGCTCGTCTAGTACAAGTGTGTTTATCGTCTTGCATGCGAGACAAGTCGTCGCAAGTTCGCGTTGAGAATGAATGAGGTGAGAAAAGAAGTTCCCGCAGGAAAGTCGCTTATTGTTTGTGGTTTGATTTTTAAGATTTTTGTATGAATTTGGCACAAGGAAGTGAATTCAAACTCTTTTCCATGTAATGTGTACTTTCTACCATATTCCAAGATGGAATAGTAGAACAAGAACACCAAATAAGGAGAATTTATGCAAGACTTGTTTCCAAGGATTAGGGTCTAAGTTCACTAGCTTGTTGAACTTATTAGGTGTTTTTGTAGCTTTGTGAAGAAGTATCTTTTAGGTTTTCTTTGTGAAAATAACCTCTTGATCAGACTTGTACATCATGCTAGACAAGCCCACACTATTCCAAGATGGAATGAATATGAGTGCCCCATGGAATAAGGCTATACACAAGAGATTCTTTCATGCATTTATTAAGTGTTTTTGAATTTTTGTTTAAAGATGAGAGAAGAAGACTCAATAGGCAAAATGTCAAAACTAATGGAGGACTAAGACACAACCCTAAGTTATCTTATTATGTACAAAAGGCGATCCTATGGTTTATGAGGTATTCTAACCTAAGGAAGCAAAACAAGTTATAATTTAACTTACTTCCTAAGGAAGTTAAGTTGAATCTAAAGAACAAAAGGGGACCTATGAACAAAGAATCAAGGTGCTAAGGCAAAGACAATTGAATGCATGAGAGATAAGGAATGAAGTGATTACCTCATATTCCCCTCCTACAAAACAAATGTTAGCATGATGAAGTAATATGAACAATTATGACATGTCAAACTTCAATAAACAACTCACACTAGCTAAGGAAGGATGTTAGTGGAATTCTAAGGTTAATACCTAAGTCTAAAGCCTCTTATAAGGTAACTCACTTAAAAATTCAGTAGCTAAATCACTTCAAAAGGCATATAAAGGGATTAATTGAACTAAAGTCAAACTATGTCCTAAAGAACTACTAAACCCTAAGGATGAGGTTAAAAAGATAACCTAAGTGTTTACTAAACCAAAATCTCCTAAGCTCAAAGGTAAATGAAAAAACCAGAACTTAACACTATATAGAAATTAAGGAAATGAATAGATCAAATGGGAAATAAGAGATTCAAGTTAAAGGTATTCAAATGTGAAATTGAAAGGTAGGAGAATGCATGTAGAAGCATGGTTCTAAGGATGGAACAAAATGACTTAGAAGGAAATTCAAAAAAGTGCCCAAAGGGACTTGACCTCCCCATACAAAAACCAGGGGCTTGACAAAAAATTAAAATAGAAATTAGACTTGGAAAATTTTCACAAAGGATGGGTTAAGAAGTCTCCTAAAACTAGGTATTCAAATTAGGGTTTTTAAAATCCTTTAGGTGACAAGTGAAGTTCAAAAAGAAGCAAAAAGATTCTAAAATGAGATGAACATGTATGGATGACCACAAAGCTCTTATAATACTCAAAACAAAGATAAAATGAAGTTAATTCATGTGCAAATGGAATTTGAAGTGTTTAAGATGGAAGGAGGAGTGAAATTAGGTTAAAATGGGACATGTGTGACTTAGGACTCAAGGCAAGCTTAAAAATTAAAGGTGAATACCCAAGGGTTGTACTCAACACTTATATACATCCTAAAGGATCTAATAGACTCAAGATTAGGACCTAAAAGTATTGACATAAAGGCTTTATACTAATGGAACCAAAGGAGGTGAAGTAAATGAACAAAAAAGTGACTTATGATCCAAGCAACTTGAAAAAAACCTAAATGGTCATGAAAAATTATGAAAATTGACATTTGAATACATAATCCAGAGGGTGAATTGCATACAAAAAATCTCACCAAAATTCTCATTTTTGAATGTTCAAATGATGTATGGAAGTGGATTAGGGTTTATGAGCATGTGTGTGAAAGAATAAGATCAAAACATGGCTTAAGGTGACTTAAAAATCAAAAACAAAATATGGTGAGGAACTTTGATGAGTCTACTGATTAATGCAAAAATAATGGACTATTTATTTTTTGTGGTTTCGGAGAAAGAAAATGGACAAGAAGGTTGGTCAAAAAATGAGAAAATAGAAATTAATTCCTTTGAGAAATTAATTCTGATTAAAATATAAAATAAAAATACAAACAAAAATTAGAGAAAAATGCAAAGACCTCTTATGAATTTAATTGGAATTTTTTATGAAGTTTTTGTATTTTTAATAAGCAAAAACGAAAATGGAATAAAAATGAAAAAAAAAATAAGAAAAAGAAGGGACTGAATTATGCATTGGGCCTAGGAGGTGTGAGAAGCAACAAAAACAACTAAAATGGGCCTCAAACACATGCATGGGGGGTGTCAAAAGCACACTGATAATTCTTTCACAAAATTATAGCACGTGAGATGCATATGTTCATTAATGCGATGGCTCACTCATGGCATTAGGATTGAAGTTGATCCAATGGACACGTTATGTTCTTACAAGGAAAGTCAGGGCACTGTTCAGGTGACCGGAAGTGACCTCCGGTCATCTTCTCCGGTCACCCCTGACCTAGGGCAAACCAAAAATCTTCCCTAAAATGAAATCTAAGACCACACAGTCTTGCTCGCCTCCTCACCCTGAATCCATATATGGCCTTAGTTTTAGCTTAGGGTTCTTAAATTGTGCAAATCGAAGCAAACATCAACCAACCTAAAAACTGCATCTACACACCTATGGTATCTATCAACTAGCCAGGTATCACACTGATCCTATTGAGCTCAATACAACACAAAACTAGCAAGAAACGAAGGAAACAAGTAAGTAGAGTGCATGATGGAACCTGAATTGCAGAGATATCAAAAGTTGAGGAAAACCAGAGATGAGGATCATATGCTTTGCTTGGACTTTAATCTTGAACACTAAGAGTGAAATAAACACTCTGCAACTTGGAAATCTTGAGGAATTGGATCTAGTGCAGTGCAATGTAAGGTTATGCAGTAGTGGATCTTTGATGCTTCAAGCTGTGAGATCTATGGAAATCGTGCAATACTTGATGATGAAGAGGATTGGATGAAGCTCAATCTTGAATTGATGAATTTGATGATGGTGTGATCCAAAATGCAGTGCAATACAAGAAAGTGCAATGGCTGATCCTTGGAGAATCAAGTTATGCCATCCATGGAGATTGTGCCTAAGATGATGATGATGATGATGATCCGAGGGAGAATGAAGGAAGTTGATGGAGATTGAAGCTTCTTCGAAGAAAAATGCAGAAGAAATTCAGAGAGAATTTGGTGAGTGCAATGTGAAATTTTCAGAGCAAAGATGAAGTGATTCAATTCAGTTAGAGGCTCAGCTTTTATATCCATGGTTGACAGTTGTTAACCACAGTTAATAGTTAGAACTATGGTTAGTTCTAACTGATGGTGAATGGAGCAACTTAGGGTATGAAGTGCAAGAGTGCAATGCTGATTTTGCTTGGCTCGAATTTGATTGTGTATGGTAATGTTCATGTTGCTTACCATGAGGGTGAGTGTGATGCATGGGGACTGATTTGATCCAATGCAAAAACCAGATGTATCATGTTATGGAAATCTCCTTTTACTTGAATTTTCAAAGAGTGCATGATAGTTAACATGATCTTGTGGACATGAGATAGATTGAAGCCTTTACTGTAGTGCATAGTGACTCTTGCCTGATGAATGAAGTAAACACACTTGGACTGAATTGAATCAAACATGAAATTCCTTGCCTTAGGTTGCAAGAAAACCAGGTTGCATATCTTGATCTTCCATGAGATATTTCTTCAAACTCAAGAAATTGAATGATGACATACTTGTGCCCAAATTAAAGCTGAAGATGCATGGAGCAAGTTTGAAGTTTGATGCAAGATGGAATATGCCCTCTAAGTCACTCAAATGGAACTTGGAAGATCATGCCTCAAGGCTGCATCCTAGGCCTGCATTTCCTGCCCTTGGCTTGGCAAGATTCCCTGCAAGTTTTCAGTTTGAACACCCTCTCTTTGCCTTCCCATAGCTCTCAATCCTTTAATCAGATGGAAAACCTTTGAACATCAAAGTTGTTGGAAAAATGGCAATGAACAAATTTGTAGTTCAAAGAAATTTCATTTGAGGCCTCTAACATGGAGAAAAATAGCTTGAATTGTGACCCACCACCTGTTTGATGGAATGCCTTGCCTGGCACGCGCGCAGGATGCAAGGCCTGCCTTGGTTTTTGCCCTAGCTTGCCTTGATTTGCACCAACTTTGAATGATCATATCTCACTCAATTTTGATGTTATGAATGAGTTCCACCTATGGATTTGAAGATTAAGATGCCATCTTTAATTGGATCAAGGTAGAATTTTGATAGCCCTCATATTTTGGGAGAAGGCCTATCTTGAAGATGCTGCAAAAATGGCCAAAACTTGCCATTTTTGGAAACCCTAATTTTCCTAAAATGGTAAGTTTTGGTTTTCTTGATTTCTCTTGATTCCTCCATAATTTCTTGATCAAATTTGAACCATAGGATCCTTGTAACCCTAATTTCATGATTTTGATCTCAAAAAGTCAGGAGTTGACTTTTTCCTTAGCATGGTTGACTTTCCCCAAATCCCTGATTTTCAGTCATCTGGCCAATTGAACCTCTTCCAAAATGTTTCTATGGATGAAATTTGAACCTTATGCACTTGAAATCATATATAAGACAATGAAATCCACTTTGAATAAAATTTTCATTGAGAAGCCCAGTGGAAGTGAAACCTTAATTTGGCCCCTTTCATCAGGAGAAGTTGCACTGCTTGCCTCCTTTGATCATTTCAAATCTTTTCATGGCTTGTGGTTTCAAGTGAGGACTTGTGGGATGTTTTGAACCCTTTGCACAAGGTTGAGAAGCTTTGTGGCTCTTTGGTTGCCTTTGTATAACCTTTAATTGCTCCAATCAAATATCACATGCCTATGCCTCAGCTATGATGCACATGATGCAATGTTTTTGACTATTTCATGGATTTGTTTATGCTAAATGCTGTGCAAAATGTTGAGAAAATGAGAGGGCAAATTTTGAGGTATTACAGTGTGTATATTGCGTCTTGCATTCATGGCATGATTTATGAGGGGACTTTAGTCCATTGGTAGCTTCAATCCCATTGTGAGGATTGAAGTGATATGATGTTTATGATGTGCTCCCTTGTGGAGGGTTAATGGTCCAGTGTCCATCTGTGATGATGATTTGGTACCACATGCATTCCTATGATGTTGCATCTTATTCTTGGTGGCATAACATAATTACATTTGTGTGGATTAGATGATTTGATAAGTTATGTGATGTGTTGGGTGAGAACTTAGGATGTGTTACTATATGATGAATTTTCCTCATATATATTTTATCTATATTGTTTATATTGATTTGTGATTACTCACCCTGGCTGCCTTAGGTGATGGTCTATTATGTCATCCTGCAGATATTCAGGAGTAGCTTCTCGGTGTGTGAAGTTTAACTTGGAGTTGTTTGGCTTATTACCGTAGAGTTATATGGTGTCTTGCTCTGGTAGATGTAACATCGGGTGGGGGAACGCTTATGTGAATAATATGTGTTTGTTAGAATGATTTTTATGAGTTAATGGATGATGGATTTTTAGTTGATGATAGTTTGTTGAAAATGACCAAAGGTCTTGATATTTTGATGAAATTAATGAAGTAAATTTGAAGTAAGATTTCCGCTACAAAGTTTAATTTGATTATTGATTTATTAAATAAGTGAATATTTTAAATGTTTTGAAAACCGTGTTACGGAGCAGGTGGTTAGGATTGATGTTTTATGAAGAAAGTGTGACACCTTTCTGAGATGTACTCTGAATTATTTAAGTATTATTGTGTTTTATTCTGTGGGGTTAGAAGGGTGTTATAAGAAGAGATTGAGAAGTGGGTCAAATAAGGCATATGGAACAAACATTGAACATGTGAATTAAACAAGCATCAAACTCAAGCAAGTGACCTATAAAGGCATCAAGGCAGACTTATAATGATCTAAACACGTCTCAAGAAGTCACAAATATAATCTCATACAATGGCACAAGTGCCTTCTCAAGCAAGCAACCAAACATGATCAAATATGTTCACAAACTTCACTTCAAAGTTCAAACACCAAAGAAATAGAAAACATGATTAAAAAATTATCAACATAGGTCACATGGGACCTCAACCAGGGGCAAATATTATACCAAGAAATCTCACAATGATTATGCTCAAAGAAATGGCTCAAAAGGATGCACAAAATGATTTTTAAAATAGGACAATTTTTTTTGAAAGCTTTAATGTGTCCTCTAAAATATGCAATAAGAATGGCAATCAAACTATGAATGGATGATGAGATATGAAATTAACAAGACAAAGTGTCAATAGGAGGAATAAACCAAAAATAAATTAAAAGGAAAATTAATTCAGAAACCAAAAATAAAATAAAAATGAAAAATAAAAATTTGGAAAATTTTTGTAAAACCTCAAAGGTGATTCACTAATTTTTTTTGGAATTTTTAAATGCATAAAACTATTTTTAAAAGTTAAAAATGAAATGATGCAAATAAATGAAAAATAAAATGAATTAAATGGGCCATGGGTGTAGTTAGTAACCCAAACAAGTGAAAAATGAAACAGGCCAGGACATAGGGGTGTGAAAAACATGCAAACCCCAACCGCGCTTATTCTAAAAGCAAAGTTAATAAAATTTACTTAATATGGAGCCAATGGATCAATCAAAGGGATCTCAATCAGTCAACAAAATAAAAGTATGTATAATTTACGCTTCAGATCCAGTCAATCAAAGGTAAGTCAATCCAACGCATCACAAGCAGAATCAAAGTACACACATCCAACACATTACAATCAGTCAAGTAGGAAAGTAATCTGATCCAATGTATTCAATGAAGTCAAGCAATTGTATGGCCAATCAACTCACACAAACAAGTCATGCATTCAGTCATCAGATCCAACAGACGCATTTTAAACAAAATGAAAGAGCCAGGCACGTGATAGCACATGATCTCATTAATGTGTTGGAAAAGTATGAAGTGTAGTATCAAAAATATGGATGGCACAAATTGTATCTTTTTCACAAACACCTGCAACTTTATGGAGAGCTTTAGGTGGCCGGAGCCCTAACTCCGGTCACCTTCTCTGGCGACTGTAACAAACTCAGGTGACCAAAAAATCCAGAAAACACTAAAATCTATACCAATCGAATCAGGAAAACTTCAAGAATTCAAATATGCAAACAAAATGACTAGATCTAACATGAATAAAGAGAATCGAACAGAAACATTTGGATCTGAAAAATTTAAAATTCCAAATTCAAGCAACTCATACATCCAAATTTCAAACTAAACATATCAGTATCATCAGTGCACTTCAAAGATCACAATGCAGGCCATAAAATCAAGAAATATGAAGTGAAATGAAGCTTACCTGAGAATTGCTCTAAACTTCAAAACCTTCAAAATTCATTCCTAAAGCTGCAGATCTCCTTCTTGAACTCGCTAATTGCAAAATAAATGCAATTATAGGCTTCAAATTGTGTAGATCTAGTGAATTCACAGAAAATGCTTCAAAACCGTATTGCCTTGAATTTGCACTATTAGCCCCAAACAACTATGGATTCAACTTCCTCTTGCTTCAAGGATCCGGAATATACTCTTGGATTGAAGAAACACTCAGTGTATGATGCAATTCGAAAGAAAGAAGTTCTTGGAGAGTTTTTGTGATTTTGAGAAAATGAAGGTGCATGGGCGTGAAATGAGTGTGGGAGATAACTTAAATATGCGTGATTAAGTCACTGACTAGGGTTAAAACTCTTGCAAACCCTTGGTTAAGAAGATTGGAATGGAAATGCAATTTTGAAAAATATCATCTAAGTGTGCACTCTCACGTGTTAGGGTCATGCTTTGGACATGCTTCAATCATATTTCACTTGCTGAATGCGTGTGAGGTGGTATCTTGGAGGGAAATGGGATGATTTAATCATTTGAGTTGTTTTTGCATTTTGGTTAAAAGTGGATAAAGTGATGAATATGGCACCAAATGGAATGATTCAAGGACCAATTTTGATCCAAATGAGGTGTGCTTAAATGTGATAAAGTGTTTTGGTCATGTGAAATTGATTTCAAGTTAATTAGAGGCCTTTTGCAAAAGGTGGAAAATTTGGTCATGTAAAAAACCCTAAATCACATTTCAACTTCTCTTGGCCATAACTTTTGAACCATAAATGATATGAAGGTGTTCTTGTACTTTATGAAAATGGGAGATCAAGATCTATAACTTTTATGTTTGAAGAAATTTCATTTGAAGCTTCTTTGATTATGAAAGAATGAGTTGAAGATTGTGTAGAAATTGCCAAAAATAGAAAGTTCCAAATTATAGGTCCTTACCATTTTTAGTAACTTTTCACAAACTTCTGATTCTTGATGAATGACACAATCCATCATACTACTTGACAATATGAGGGTTCATGGACTTGAGAAACATGATTTGAACCCTTGAAACCCAATGGTTGACTTTTCCTTTGAACTATTGACTTTTCCTTGCTTTACAAGTAACTGAGTCACTGAATGACTTCCACAATGAATCCTTGAGCCAAAATTTAACCCTAGGCCTTGTATGACATATAGAAACCCTTGACCACAATATTTTATCAATTCCATGAAGGTTGCTTGCTTTGAAGCAAAACCCTAATTAGGGTACTTTGTGTAGGAGGATGAACCCTGTTGAAGTTCCTTATGAACTTTCCCTTAGCTAGGGACTTGAGGAAATGTTTGAGCTTTTATGATATATAAGGATCTCTTGTGGCTTTTTAGAAGAAAATTGGCTCTTATATTTAGCTTTGAGGAATCACAACTTGGCAATTCATTGATCACATTCCCTATGCTTCTAACCATGAGTGTTATGCTTCATCTTTCTATGCAAAAATGCAATGATATATATGCTATATGATATGTGAAATGCCATGAAAAGAGAGGGAAAATTTTGGGGTGTTTCATGGAGCAGTTTGTATGAGAACAAATAAAAATAGGGTAGCATGTGAGAGAGCTGTAAAAAGTATATTTGAATGATTGCTATTGATAGTGGAAAGAGTTTTGTTGGAAACATAAAGAAAAATTAAATATGTTTCCATATACCATTAAATGACTCTTCAATTTTTTTAAATTGAAAATAGCCTTGATAATCTTCTCACAAACCTTTAATTGCTATAATCTTTCACAGACACAAATTCCCAATTTACCCTTCATATTTCCAAGATGAATATCATTTATGGCTTTAGTAACATAGTCATACAATTTCCTTTCAATAGTCTCATATTCTAAGATAATCACCTTGTCTTCAACATACTTCCTCATAACCTGGTGACAAACATCAATATATTTGGACTTGTTGGGTTGGTTAAATATGTTTATAGCTATCATATTATCACCAAATGATGTTATGACATCCTGTTTGACATTATAATTGGCCATAATTTATTTTATCAGCTGTGAACAACTATCTCTAGTTGCTATGTGCTTAGCTTTAGTTGTAGACAGGGAGACACAATTATTTTTCTTATTAAACCAAGCTAAATCGTTGTTCCTTACACATAAGCAAACTTCTGATTTGCTCATCCCATCATCAGTACTGACACTAATACTAGCAAGACTTATCATTTGTATAGGTTCCATCAAGTTCTTATGAACAAGTTTCACCATTTTTTAAGTAGTGAAATGTTCAATGTTTTGGTGTGACATCTCAATTTGCTCTCCAATTTTGCATTCACTACATGCTTTTTCTTCTTCTTTTGCTAGAATACATATGGTGGACTGGCTGAAATATTTAGGAATCTACACATAACAGTTGTCTTTAGATTTGACTCCTTTCATAATGAATTCATTATTCTCATTAGTAACTAAACTTCAGATTTAGTGAAGTTGACATTTAGCCCTTGATCACACAGTTGACTGGTACTAATCCGGTTTGTAGTCAAACCTTTGACTAGCAGCACATTATTAAGACTTGGGACTCCTGAACACTTCATCTTTCCAACACCTTTGATTTCTCTCTTGGATCCATCACAAAATATCACATGATTAGGGGGAAGATACTTCAAGTCTATCAATAAATTTTCAATCGCAGTCATGTGTCTAGAGCAACCACTATCAAAATACCATGCCTCCTTACTCATAGTTATGAGAGAAGTATGAGATATTAGACTACTAGCATCAACCCTGGGAATCCATTTCTTTTTGTTCATAGGGATGTTTTTATTTGACCTGGTTTAGGGAACAGGCTTAAGGAATTCATATAATCTGTAACAGAAGGGCTTTATATGACCAAAGTGTCCACAGTAATGACATTTCCATCTTTGAAATTTTTTTCTTCTGTAGTTTCCTTGTATTCTGTCATGATGTTGAGGAATTTGATTCAACATCTTGGGTTTGATCTCAGAGTGAACAAGATTTGAGATAGGTTATTCTCCTCTAATAAACCTTATACCAGTCACATCTCCAGCTAGCTTACCATCCTGTAGAATCTCATCTAAAGTATCTGAGCTGTTGTTCAACATTCGGACAGACTTGGTCATTTTGATTAAGTTTAGAGTTTAGCAATATTATCTCATTCTTTAGTTTGGAGATAATTTCAAGATGTTATTCCTTTTCAGTCTCCAATTGGATTATGATTTTCTTTTGTTTCTCTCCTTGTTGACAGACTTCTTCACTTCTAAGGCATAACTTTTCATAGGAAGTTGCCAGTTTTTCAAAGGTCAATTCATCATCACTAAAGTCTGAGTAATATCTCCTAGTTAGTACAGTAACATCCTTAAATGATTCTTCTTTAGTTTTACTCCCAAACTCCCCATTAGACCAAGCTACTGTAAGACTTTTGTTTTGTTTACTAGGACATTCAGGTTTAATATGCCCAAAACCATCACAACCATAACATTGCATTTCTTTGCCTTGAACAAAGCTTTCTTCAGCTTTTGTTTCTCTGCTGATTTAAGAAGAGATGTTCTTGACATCTGATCTTGTTTTCTTCTCCATCCTTCTTATCACTTTAGTAAACTGCCTCCCAAGCACCACTAAGGCATTTTCTAAGCCTTCATCAGTATCCAGATCACAATCTTCTATTCCATCTTCAGTGTTGGAGACAAGAGCACTGTTTTTATTCTTCTTGTCAGATCTCTCATTCATGCCTATCTCAAAAGTTTGAAGAGATCCAATAAGTTCATCCACTCGCATCTTGCTAATGTCATGAGCTTCTTCTATAGTAGTGACTTTCATGTCAAATCTCTTAGGCAGAAATCTGAGAGTTTTTCTTACCAATTTTTCTTCAGACATTGTTTCTCCTAGAGCATTGGAGGTATTAGCTATTTCAAGAATGTTCATATGAAAAATCATGAATGCTATCATCATCTTTCATCCTCAAGTTTTCAAATTTAGTAGTGAGCAGCTGAAGCCTAGACATTTTTACCTTAGAAGTACCTTCATGAGTAGTTTTAGAATATCCCAAGAATCTTTAGCTACAACACATGTGTTAACCAATCTGAAAATATTTTTGTCAATTCCATTGAATATGGCATTCAATGCTTTGGAGTTTCTAATAGCAAGATCATCTTCTTCTTTAGACCAATCCTCTTCAGGCTTCAAAACTGTTGTGGCCTTCCCATCTTTGTCTTTCACAACAAGATGATCCCATCCTTTCAGAACATATTTCCATGCCTTGTTGTCCAAAGACTTCAAAAAATCAACCATTCTTGGCTTCCAGTAATCATAATTAGTTCCATCTAAAAAGGGTGGTCTGTTCACCAATCACACCTCCTTGTCCATAATACTAGAAAGTAACTTCCCTAGATCTCACCCAGATACAGAGCAGGATGCCTGCTCTGATACCAATTGAAATTTTGGTATCAGATATGTGATGTCGAAGGCAATGTCGTGACATTTCTATCTGGGTATTAACAAGATAAAAGAAGTATAAATAAAAGCTGTAAAAACATAATGAATTGTTAACCTAGTTCGGTGCAAACTCACCTACTCTGGTGCTACCAATACAGGAAGGAGATACACTATTAGTAGTATCAATTCAAAGCCTGAACAGTCCCAGTTTACAACTTCTCACTTGAACAAACCCATTGCAACTTCTACATAGAAATCAACATCTAGATATGAAAAATCATCATCTCACTCCCCTCAATCACACATTGTGATAATCAACCAATTCTTTCTAAGAAAATAGAAGAACACTCTTCCAAAACACAACACCTTGATCTTGCTTAAAAGCTATGATCAAGAATAAACACTCATGCTTAAAAGCTTAGAGTGGACAAAAATACAACTCAAAGATCAGTCCAATTCAAACATCTAGGTGATGTATGAATGGCTCACAAAAATAACAAAACAATGTAAAAACCCTAATTCTTAATGTGCAACCCTTCAATCTCTAACTCTCCGACTTTTCAAATTAGGATCACACATCTTTAAGAAGAGAACAATCCTCAATAACTAGGGTAAAGAAAACGAACATATATGATCGTCATAAAAGTAGATTGATCTTCAAATCTTCTTAATTTAGAAAGCATAAGAATAAAAACATCTAAACCTTCCAAAAGCGAAATATTCAGCTCTAATAAGAAGCTCAATAAAAGCGTAGTCAATCACTAAAAACAACGCACAAAAGATCTTAGACAATCATAGCATTCTGAAAATAATTTTCTATTATAAAATGTCAGAACATCTGTCTTGACATCAAGACCAGATTCCTGCAACAACACATACACACCTGCATAACTCTTAGAACAGAATGTCAAGACATCCTTCATGACATCTTGAAGGCAACAACATGTTTTACCAAAATTTCTGCCAATCACAGAACTAACAAATCTCATGATGCCTTTGGGTATTTATTGATTGTAGATAAATCTCAATAGGTAAGACCGCATCATGACCAAAAGTCAATCGAAACAGAATAGTGTTAGTAGCTTCCTTAGGAGAAGTTTGACACACCCATAAGACTTGGTCTAATGTTTTATGCTAATTCTAGGATTTTTTCCTACATGCTTCTTAATCAAATTTATCAACATTTTTTTTGCTGCCTCTACCTGACCATTTTCCTGAGCATAATATGGTGTATAGGTTAATAATTTGAAACCCAGCTCCTTAGAAAACTCTTGCATCTTTAGACCAGTAAATACTGACCCCTAGTCAGCTGTGATGGTTTATGGGATTCTAAATCTATATATGATTTAATTTTTGATAAATTCAATTACTTCTTCTTGATATATATTTGGTAGAGATATGGCTTCAATCCATTTTGTAAAATAATCAATTCCAACCAAGATGTATCTTTGAACTTTAGATGATGTTGGTCGAATTTCCCCAACCAAATCTAAAGCCTACCCCTTAAAGGGACATGGTTTGACTATGTAGTGTAATCCGCTTACAAGGACATGTTGTATGTCTGCATGTACTTGAAGTTCTTGATATCCCTTAGCGAATACAATACAATCTTTCAATATGGTAGGCCAATACATAACTTGTCGAAACAACAACCATTTCATTTTATGGCTTATCTGATGTGCCACACTATGGACAATCCAAAGGTCCAGATGTGTCTCTGATTCACTAAGACAATTAAGTAAAACTCCCTCAAGAGTCCTTTTAAATAACTCATTACCTAAAAGAACATAACTTAAAGCTCGATACCTAATATTTCGCTCGGTCGACACTGTTAGATTTTGCAAGTATTCCACTATTGGTTTTCTCCAATATTCACCCGTCAAGTTGTCAATCACCAAGATTTCGAAAATTTATTTGTCAACATATCCTAGCTTCGTTGTGTCCAAATATGATGGGGATAATCTTGCCGATACTACCCTTCCTCTGACTTTGGTTGCATCCTGCAATTTTTCTCTTGAAATTTTGTACCCTGAAGCAATCTGAGCTAAGTCATTAGCCACTTGGTTATCTAGTCGAGGTATGTGTCGAATAATAACCATTCAAATCTTTTTAGTAATTGATTGACTATTACGAAGTACATAATGAGGTTTTATTTAACACATTCGTACTCTTTTGTGATCTGATTTATGACCAACTCTGAGTCTCCCATTATTTTGACTCGAGTTGCCCCCAATTCCAACAACATTTCAATTCTGGCTTAAAGCCTCGTATTTAGCTTCGTTATTTGAGAAAATTTTTTCGACCTTATACTTGAACTTTGTTGGAATTTTTTATGGAGAAATATATAGGAGTCTTACGCCTGTTCCATCTTTGTGACTAGAATCGTCGAAGTATAACTTCCAAGGCTTGAGTTTGATATAATTTAAGGAACTCTCAATTATGGAATGGTCGACTATAAAGTATGCCATCACTTGTCCCTTAACAACCTTCTTAGGCATATATGTCAAGGAGTACTCAGTTAAAGCTAAAGCCCATTTACCAATTCGAATATGCAAAATTGGTTTAGACATCATATGTTTAATAAGATCGAAATGAGAAGAGACATAAACATCAACAAGTTTTATATATTGCTTTAACTTTGTACAAGAAAATTATAAACATAAACATAATTTTTCAACTATACTATATCTAATCTATGTATCTTTTAAGACCATACTAAGGTAGTAAATGGCCCTTTCGACGCAATTTTCATCCTCTTGAGCCAACATGCTCCCTAACATCTTATCCGACGCAGATATGTACAACCTCATACTCATATTTCTACAAAGTGGTGTAAGGATTGGAGGGTGACTCAAGTATTATTTGATTTTTTTGAAAGCCTTTTGTTGAGCTTTCCCCCATTCAAACACTTTCTTCTTGAGTTTAAGTAGAAGTGAGAAGGCATGCGTTTTTCCGCATGTTCTATATGAATTTTCTCAAGAAATTTATCTTCCCAAGCAATGATTGCAACTCCTTCTTGGTCGATGACGCTTTCTCTTCCATTATGGCCTTGGTCTTATTATAGTTTATTTTGATTCCCATCTTGTGGACCACAAAGCCTAAGAAGTCTCCCACTTGCACATAAAAAGCATATCTGAGAGGATTTATCTTCAGACCATGTTTCCTCATCCTTTCAAAGGATTGTCAAATATGGTATTTATGATTCTTCCTTTAAACAGACTTAACAATAATATCATCAATATATATTTTCATGAAAGTATCAATAAAATCATGGAAGATAGAATTCATTGCTCTTTCGTATGTTGCCCCAACATTTTTAAATCCAAAAGGCATGACTACCTACTCATAGGTGCCTAAGGATCCAGGGCATCATAATTTTATTTTGGGGACGTCGTCATCGGCAATGAAAATTTGATCGTAGCCTGAATAACCATCGAGCATATTGGGATACTCATGGCCTGCAGCGAAATTGACTAGCATTTCTGCCACAGTCGTCAAATATTCATCCTTTGGGGTTGCAACATTTAAATATCTAAAGTTTATGCAAAACCTTAAAGTATTGTTCTTTTTAATAACTAGAACAATATTTGCAAGCCATTCAACGTACCTTGATGTGCAAATGAACTTGCATTTGAGGAGCCTTTCGACTTCCTCTTTGATCTTCGATAGAATTGCAGGTGCAAATCATCTTGGATTATGCTTGATTGGCTTCTTCCCATGCTTTATTGGCAACTTCAATTCAACTAGGGCCCTACACAAACCAGACATTTCATCATAATTTTCGCTCCCATCAAATGAGGCCAGGTCAAATGGGGTACAGACGCGAACGGTCGGCGAAAAGGAGAGAGAACACACAAGGGTGAACTCAGAAGAAAAGAGTCGCCAGCTAGGCATTTTTATCCTGGAGGAAAGGTAATGCTGCATAGACCTAGAAAGATATGGATAAGACGGTTGCGAACCAGAGAGACTGAGAAAGGGGGTTGGTTACAACCTGGGAAGGTATTAGCACCCAGATTGTCCGCCGTACTCGACGGGATCCACGCTTGAAAGATTTGTGTTTCAAAGGGGTAGTGTCAGTGCAATTTGTGTATCAAAGCTAGAAAGAATGCAAGTGTCAGTGTAAAAGAAAAAAAATGAAGTGTATAAGAGAAGTGTCAGTGTAAGAACAGGAGTGAAATGCTCAAGATTATGAGGCTTAAAAATAATGCTGGAAGAGGGGGGAATATACAAAGACTTTTGTTCGATAACTGTTAAGTTATGCCTACGTATCCTCTCGTGCAATGAGGAAGTCAGAACACCGTAGTTCGACTCAAAGAGACTGAAAGGTAAATTGACTTGTGAACTGTTTGCTTGTCTATGCTCAAGTGTATGACCTGTCTGGCTCAGGTGCAAACTGTCTTGCATTAGACGGAAGAAGCTAGTTCTCGTTTGTGAATGAATGAGATGAGAAAAGAATCCCGGAGGAGGCGATTATTGTTTATTTTTGTGTTTTCAATCTTTTATTGCTTTTGAGAGTTTGTCATAAGTTAATGAGCTTAAGCCTAAACCAAGGGTTAGTAAACTCATCACATCCTCCCTCTGATTAGGGGTAATGAGTATACCTTAAGTATGAAGTAAGCACCTCACACTTAATCACCATGGTGTAGGATTAAGATCATTAACCTACTTGTGATTATTTAGATGTTTTTTGTGTTTTTGTTTAGTGTTAAGTAATGAGTTTAAGCCATAATCAAGGATTTAATGGACTCATTACACCATCCTAATAGAAGGATGATAGATGAGAACATTTAAGCTGAGGAAGATACCTCAACTTAATCCATGATTAGGGATTAACCTCATGACAAAACAAAGCCTTTATTAAAGTGGATTTTAGTTAATGATAATATGAAGAAGTGATTTTTTTATGGTTTGTAAGACAACTTGCGGGGGACTTATCCATTAACACTAGGGTTAGTCCTTCTTAACCAATTAAGGAAGAATTAGAACCCTAATGCAAGGCCCAAGTTACAAGTTTGATGTCTTTATGGTTATTAGATGGATTGATTAAATGATTTAAACACATTAAGGGTTAAACACTTAGGATTAAAGTTATACACTCCATCCTAATAGAAGGATGCAGGCATAATCTTAATCACAAAGCCCTAAAACCTTTAGGGTTTAGTCCTTGATTATGAGATGAGAAGAGAAGACTCAATGATGACACAAAGATAAAACTAATGGGGGACTAATCAAACCCTAATTGTGATCATGCTTGGTTGTTCCTAGGGTTTATGAGGCTTGCAGAAGATCTTCAAGAGAAAAAGCCACCAAGGAAGAAGCAGATGAAAGGAGATTAAGCAGGAAGAAGCAAGAAAACATACTTCACTTAAGAAGATAAGTTGCTTGAAGAAAGAAGGTGGGAAAGAGCATGAATGAGAAAACTCACTCTAACAAAAAGATAAAATGCAGCAATGATGCATAATGGAGATGAAAAGAGATTGTGAGAAGTGAAGGCAAATCCACTTCTCAAAACAACTTACCACCTGAAAAGTTAGCAAAAGAAAATGAAGTGCAATGCAAATGAGATGAAATGTCATGATGAAAACCAAAGTCAGAAGCATAAACATGATGTTAATGATGCTAAGAGATGATGCAAACACATGACAAGAGATGAGAGTGATCAAACAAGCATAAGGGTGCAAATGAAGCATATATTGAACCATGGAAGTTCAAGAATGTTTATGAAGTGAAATGAACATATAACATGGCAAAGGAATGATGCAATGATCAATAATGGTTCTAACATGTCCTAAGATGCTTTATGAATCATGTGGATGCACAAAATGTCATGGCAAGTCATTGAATGCAAGCATATGGGAAATGGATGCAAAGGAAAGCACAAATTAGGGTTTATGAACAACACACAAAGCAAAATTCAAAATCAGAAGCAAATGACATGATAAAAAATTGAAAATGGGATCAAGGGAACCCTAACCCTACACAAGTTCACTGCCCAAAGGAGGGGACCTAACTCTTAACCTAGTGCAAGTTATGAATTTCCTAAGTCAATTAGGGTTTTAAGATACCTCACAAAGAAAAATACAAAACAAATTGAAAATGAAATATGAATTCAAACCAATTTTATCCTATAAACTACATGCTATGAAGGATGCAATGCAAGAAGAACCATCATCATACTCTCAATGGTTAGGGAGAATGGATTTTTCAAAGTTTGAACAAAAATATTGCCTTTAAATGAATTTAATTCCAATGAAAATTGTCAAAATGCATCAAGTACCAAAAAGAAATTTGCTTTGAGAGTTTGATAATGCTTCTAAATGTTTTGAAATGCAATATGAATTTTTTTGTGATTTTTAAATACTTAAATGCATTTTTAATTAATTAATTTCCATTAACTAATTAAAAATAAACATTTAAATGATTTAAAAATAATTTTTGATGCAAAAAAATAAAAATAAAATTATATTCAGAATGAGAAAAATATTTTAAGTCAGCATGCAAAATATAAAATTTTTATAATGTGTTTTGATATTTTAAAATAAATGAGAAAGAAAATGCAATAAAAATGAATTTTAAATATGAATTAATGAAAGTAATCCAATCCAGTGGCTGAGATTCAAACAAAAAGGGGAGGGAATTGACCAGCGCGCGCAAATGAACGACCCAAATTCAAACTTGCCTAATTATGTCATTAGCCCTAATCCTAACCCTAATTACATTCAGGTGACCGGAACAGTGTTCCGGTCATCTTCTCCGGCCAGTCTCTTATGCTATCTCTCTTAATACGCATCCCCAAACCCTAAAACTCTCCAGAAATGATCCTCTCCTCAACCCCAACAAGAATCAGTCATCAAAATTCATTTATTCATCATCAAAAGCACGAATCAAAGCAAAACGGAAAAGAACTCAGAAATTTCAGAAGCTCATGAAATGCTTATTTCTCAACTATTTTCAAAACTAAACACATCATGGCAACCAGTGAAACATGTAGAATCATCCTATAACATAAAATGAGAGTTCTGGAAAAATAAATGCCATGGCTACCTGAGCTTGAGCTTTCGAAACAGGGACTTTCTGGCCAGTTCTTTGCCTCAAATCAACTCCAATAATTCCCCCAAGAGCTTGTGATGCTTGGTTGGAGTTTAAATGGCCTCAAAATGGAAATGGCAAAAGTTTAGTTTGTGAAATGTGAAAATCGTGTTTTTGATTGTGGAGGTTTTAGGGTCAAATGAAGGGTGGGAAATGATCAGTGGATCATGGTGAGTTGAATGGTGAAAGAAACTTGAAGGTTTGATGGTTGAATCAAGAGATTCGAAGGCTTTTGCAAATTTGGGGATTTTGGAGTATGCTGAGTTCTTGGAGTTTCAGCCTGTGTTGTTATGTGCTTTTGCTTGGTTTTGATCCACATAAAGAAGTGTGATAGGTCAGAGAGTGGGTGCTGGCCTATGCTGATTGGTATGGGCAAGTTGCCAAAATGTCAAAAGTTGGTGTACTTGAGGTATGTGTCATGGCAGGCTGGTTTAGGGGCATGGATTGGTTCAGCTGAGATCATGGAATGCTTGTGGATCAGATTTTGTGAACTGAGGCAAGTGGATGAGAGGCTTTGATCCATTTTGCAAATTGGTACAACTTTGCCCCTTTTGGAAATTCTTCAAGTTCAAAGCACCAAAATGCATAATTCTTGGGCCAATTCTGATCTTTAGAGGTCATATGAGCATGGTGTAAAGTGTTTGTGCACATTTGAAGCCTTTAGAATGCCTTACCATACCATTTTGCAAATTGCCTCTTTGGTGTAAAACATGAAATTATGTGATTTTGTCCAACTTTGACAAGCCATAACTTTTGATCCAAAATGAATTAGAATGAGTTCTTGTACTTTTTGAAAATGGGAGGATCCATTCTACAACTTTCATGACCAAAGTTTTCTCTTTTAAAGCATTTTTGAATCAAAAAGAGAGGGTTGAAAAACTTTCCCAAAATGGCAAGTTTGCATTATAAGTCACTTTCCCAAAAAGGCAACTTTGCAAATGGCTTGAAATTCTTCAATTTTGTGAACTTCTAACACCTTCTATGATCAAATAAAGATCATACACATTCAAAATGATGGATAATGCCCTTTGGTTGGGTCACTGGGGGCCTCAGATGCCCTGATTTTACACTGACTTGCTCAAGAAGTCAACTCTTGATCAGATGCCTTCCCCTTGGAATTTCTTCATGAAAATTGATATGCATGATCCTTATACCATATAGATACCAATAGAAACAAGAATGACCAAAAATTTGGAGTTATGGCCTTTGAAACCAAAACCCTAATTCTAGGTCATCTGTGCAGTTAAACCTGGCTCTGCTTCCATGCCCTTCTCAGTTCTTGTGATTCTTTGACTTCTTTGATCTTGAGAGGATATAATATGATGCTTGAACATACATGGACCCCTTTGAAGTGATCGATGACCTTTGGAGTGGCTCAAATGGCTCAGGGATGGCTCAGATCACAAACCCTAGATGCAGATGACTTAGAACCAATGCAGTGAAGCAAAAATGCAATATGAGATGCTATGATTGAACTTATGCATATGAAAAGATCACAAGCCATGGTGAAATGGGTGAGGGCAAATTTGGGGTGTTCACAGCTGCCCCTATTCAAACATGAGTTAGCTGTGCAGGATGTAAGCAACGGCTTTAACAGGCAAACAAGATAACTTGTGGTTGAATACCAAAGACAGTCTGAAATTTGCACTCACAGAATGAAGAAGAAAAGGGATATAGATTGTAAAAGAAAATAAAGTATAATTATAAAGTGCGGGCGACCGTCGAGCAGAGGACGACTGCTGGGGATAAGGCAATGACGGGGACGGTCGACATGCTGGGGGAAATGCGGGAAATAAAGCAATGACGGGGACGGCTGGCAAGCTGGGGATATAAGAGATTTTGATGGGGACGACCATCAAGTAAAAAGATTTCCTGGGGATTAAAGATGAAGGATGGGGACGGCCATCGGGTTGAGGAGATAAATGAAATAGATGATGAGGTACGGTCATCATAGGTGGAGGACGATCACCTAGCAGGGGATGGCTGCTCTGTTGGAAATAAAGATGAGGGACGGTCATCTGAGGTGAAAGACGATCACCTGTCAGGGTACGGCTGCCGAAAATATCGCGACATAGGACGAATGTCGGATAAAAAGGTCGACGATGTGGACGGCCATCGGATAAGCATGATGAAGGACGATCATCAAGAGGTGAAGGACGATCACCTAGCAGGGTACGGCTGCTCTCAGGGTTTATCATGACATATGAAGAATGTCAGATAACAAGATCAACGATGGGGACGACCATCGGATAAAATGATGAAGGACGATCATCAAGGGGTGAAGGACGATCACCTAGCAGGGGACGGCTGCCGAAAATATCACGACATAGGACGAATGTCGGATAGGAAGGGGTTCTAATGAGTAGAGACTCCACTGGGGGGTGTGTAAGCTCATAATTTCGACATGTTGAAATTTGGAACTTGAAGCCATCTCTGTTAAAGAATAATGAAAGTGAAGAAATTCAAGAAATGTTGACAAGGTTGAAAGCTCCAATGCTTCGACAAAAGGACAAATAGTATTCTGGCAGGACAAGTTTGGAGAATTGTTTGTAGCTGGGCATTTGACAAGATAAGGGTATCTTTCGACATTTCGACAGAGAAGAGTTGTTTGACAGAAGCACTATTTGGCAGATTTTGAAAGGGTTTTTTCTTCTTTGAGACTTCGACAGATGAAGAGGTGCAAGGTTTCGTCACCAAAGGAGAGAATTCAAATTTGAAAGTTGCAACCTTTGACAGTTGGACACATGGAAGGTTCAGGAAAAGAAGTTGCATGCAGGCTAACACTTGTCATTTATTTATGATTTTTCCGTTTTAGGCAGTTACTTTGTTTGTATATAAATAGAATAGTTTGTGTTTAGAATGGGTGTGTGAAAACTTATACAAAATTCCTGTAAATACTCTAAGTACCCAGTGTGAGAGAAAATGAGTTTGATATTTGGAACCATGTACGTTTGAACACCATCTTTCTTTAAAGTTATTTAAATTACCAGTTTGTTTCATCAAGTTTATTTTATCTTTAAGTTTTATTTACTTTTCTGCAAGTCACATCTTTCGACACTTTTCTTACTTTCGTTTAAAACTTTACTTTATTTTAATTTCAAACTCAAAGCATTGAATACTTTGACATCATAAACAAAACAAACCACAAATCATTATTCATACTAAGAGTGTTTTCGACAAGAAATTGCACATGTGTCCTAGGACTTGTTTGGTTGGTCCTGCACGTAACCCAATTTTCTGAGAAATTGGTTAACCAGAGGTTGTTCGCCAGAAATCCCTGCGAACAAATTGGCACGCCCAGTGGGACTAGTGCAGTTAATAAAATCTAATAGAGAACTTTCTTAGACAAATTGTTCCTTGCTACATTGTATGATTCTTAGAAACGGTAAACTAGCCGTAACCGACGTAGAAAGACCAAAGAGAACAAGAGGAAGAAGGATGGCTAACGCTTCAAACAATCCTAGCGAAACTATTCCAGTTTCCAATCCTATCCCTTCGTCAGAAGGAATACCACTTTCTGGCCCTGTTTTAGAACAGATCAGGCCTCCATTAGGGGATTCAATACCAACGGGTACATGGTCCCAAAATGCGCCTAGTTCTTCCACCATGGGACACGCCAGACCCACTGGAACCCCTCCCCCTGGAGGAAATACCTTCAGGCCATATCTGAATTACTCTCAGCCCTTGACTGGGAGGGAACAACCATATGGAATGCCAACTTCAATGATGGCAAGCCTACATAATTCGTCACCATTATTCTCTGATGCTATGGTTCAAATGTCATCACCATTGCAGGGATCAGGATATGGTGGAAATGGAAATAGAATAAATCAAGTTCCACCAGGTTTCCATATGCCCACTATGACAAACCATTCTACACAAGTAATTCGTCAACAGATGGATGAAAGCAATCATGATATGGTGCAGGCATTGACACAACAAATGGGAGAAGTGTTCAATCCTTTAATACAAAACACTACGCAAACAAACCAAATATTGGCAGAACAGATGGCACGCATTGCTGACTTTTTTGGAGTCCCTCAAGCACAACAAAGAATGCAATTGAATCAAAATCCTGCCAATAGGCCTGTCGAAGAGGAACTTACTATAAACCAAAGGCCATTAGGAAACCCTCATGAAAATCCCAGGGGCCAAGAGGTGATAGTTGAACAGCCTAATGTAGAGGAGCCCATTCGACAGGAACCAAGAAGAATAATAGTCCAAAGAGACCAAAATGCTGATGAAATATTACAGCAGAGAATGCGTTACAATAACCTGCCTGTCGAAAACAATATTGCAACCATGGTTGAGAGAATAATGGCGCAAAATGGGGTAAACGTAGGATTAGAAAGGCCTAGTTATACTTCCCCCTTGTCTGAATTTGTTTTACAACAAGAATTACCACCAAGGTGGAAAGTCCCCAAATTCACCAAATTCTCAGGGGATACTAGTGAGTCCACCATAGGACACGTAGCGCGTTATTTGATAGAGGCAGGAGAGATTGCTAATAATGAGAACTTAAGGATGAAATACTTCCCAAGTTCTTTGACAAAAAATGCTTTCACTTGGTTTACTTCTCTTCCTGCAACTTCAATATTCACATGGACCCAATTAGAGAGATTGTTCCATGAACAATTCTATATGGGACAAACTAAGATAAGTTTGAAAGAATTGGCGAGCGTCAAAAGAAAATTTTCTGAACCTATAGATGATTACTTAAATAGGTTTAGGTTATTAAAAGCCATGTGCTTTACACAAGTGCCGGAACAGGAACTAGTCGAAATGGCTGCAGGGGGTCTAGATTATTCCATAAGGAAAAAACTGGATACCCAGTACTTGAGAGACATGGCACAACTGGTAGACAGAGTGAGGCAAATAGAAAGACTAAAAAATGAAAAATTTAGATCAAATAAAAACAAGAAGGAAAGAGTGGCCTATGTAGGAATAGTTCAAGAAGATGATTATGACGAAAACGAACCAGTCATTTTCGACCAGCAAGAAATTGATCTGGCAGAACTAAAACAAGGCCCTCCATATTCTTGTAAAGTTTTAGCCCCGTCGAATGGAAAAAATCCAGTCGAAGTAGAAAAGAATGACAGGTTCCCTAAAAGAACCTATACATTCGACATCACCAAATGTGATGAAATTTTTGATTTATTAGTCAAAGATGGTCAGTTAATAAAACCAGCAGGCACTAAGGAGCCTCCCGTAGACCAACAGAAAAAGAGAGGTTTTTGTAAATACCATAATTTCTTGGGTCATAAAACTTCTCAATGTTACCTTTTCAGAGATCTTGTCCAGAATGCAATCCAAAATGGAAGGCTGAAGTTTGGAGACAAATCCAAGCAACAGATGAGGATTGACTCCAATCCCATGCAGGTTGTGGAGGCCAATTATGCTGAACCAGAAATGGTAAATGTGGTCGAAATGGAGATCATGGCTGAGGAAAGTTTTGAAATGGTATAAGTTACTGAAAACTTCGACACCAACTTCACCATGATAGAAGCTGCTGAAGGTTTCGACACCCATGTAAATGTGGTGGAAGGGGCTGATGACCTTGCAGACCAGGCTGAGGAAGAAGAAGTCAAAGCTTCTGAAGACTTCGACAGGGAGAATGCCATTGAAACTACTGAAGGTTCTGACGAAAGAAATACAATCAAGATGGGCAGAAGCTTCGACAAGAAAAACTATGAAAGAGATGCTGAGCAGGGGGTGATCTGGGACACTTTAGGAGAATCAAACGGGAAGTTCGACTTCATGGTGAAATATTCAGCACCACCAAGCTCCAAGATGGGTATCAGCAAAATCAAACCCACAGGATGGAGAGACTCTTTCACAAATGATATTGAAGAAAAGGATAACAAAACCCTCATTGTCCAAAAAGTGGCCACTGATGGCCTTGGTCATGACAAGATCAAAAGAACAGAGACTGCGGACAATACCCTCATTGTCGAACCGATAAACAGTGGTACCATGAAGACTGAGGAAGATTCTGTTGAAGGTGTTGCACAGTGCTGCAAATACATCTATAAGGGTTTACACCCAAAAGGCATTGTGAATCAGTTAAAAGAGAATATCCCGGAGGAAATGATGCTAGTCGAAAAAATGAACAAATTGAAAATCACAACTGAACGGAATGCTGGGATTCATATGGTCGAAGTCAATCAGAAGATAGGGCCAGACACCAACAAGGGAAATAAACGTCAAGAGAAGCACCATAAGCTGGTATACCCAGAAGAGAATGAAAGTCTTGTCGAATTCATCCAGAGGTGTCAGAAGAAGAACGCAGAAGTTATGCTTTACCCAAGATGCAGTGGTGTGTTCGACAGGAAAGCAGCTGATGACTTAGAAGCAGCAGAAAAGACCCAAAGGAAAAGAAACTGGGGAACAGTCCCACCAACCAGAAATGAAAGATTCGACCCAAGAAGAATGGAGCATCATATCCAAGGAGTGGGAGAAAGACGTTTCAACACCTATAAACCATCCAACAGACCAAATGACGACAAATGGGTTCAACCTATAAGGGATGCCCAAGGTCAGAAGAGGTGGAAGAGTTTTGAAGTGAACAGGGGTGCCTCAGTGGAAGTAAAAGAGGAGGCAGAAAAAGCAAGGCCAAAGTATGTCTCTGAAAACTACAAAGGGAAGAATCCTATGACCAGGTCCCAATGGAGAAGATTCCAAAGACAGAAGAGAATGGAAAAAGAAACTGTAGAACACAAAAGGTTTGAGCAGAAGGAAGCTGAGTCAAGCAAGTATGTGCAGAATACAGGCAAGGGGAGATCTCTGGCGAAAGAAGAACCCCCTCAGAAGAATGGATCTAATAACGCCACAGAAACGCAGAAAACAAACAACAAAATGCCAGTGGACGAAGAAGTTACAGATGACTTCAGTTCAGAGTCTGATGCGTCTTTCGACGTAACTTGTAATGTGGTTTCTGTGTTACCCAGAGACTATGACAGCATAATGGAAGTCGAAGACGAAGAAGACGATATGGCTGATGATAGCATAGGCCTAAAGCCTGTATGTTACTACATAATGAATAGTGGCTGCGTCGAAGAGCAGAATGCCTTCTTCGAAAAACCAGATGATGCAATGAAGGCTCATTTAAAGCCTCTATTCATAAAAGGAAAGGTAGAAAACGTGGGTGTCAACAAAATCCTGATAGATGGAGGAGCAGCTGTGAACCTAATTCCTCATTATATGATAAAGAGGATTGGAAAAGATGACTCCGACACTAAGCCCCACAACATGGTGTTGTCCAACTATGAAGGTAAGGTAGGGACTACGTTGGGGGTAATACAATTGAACTTGACTGTAGGATCCATTACCAGGCCTACAATGTTTGTGGTGATAGCATCAAAAGAAAATTACAACTTGCTGTTGGGAAGAGAGTGGATCCATGGGATTGGGGCTGTGCCATCCTCCATGCATCAAAGGATAGCAATCTGGAGGCCAGATGGGAATGTCGAAAACATAGAAGCAGATCAAAGTTACTTCACGGTTGATGTGAACAATGTCACTAGTCGTAACTTCGACAAGAACCTGGCCCACATAGCACCATGCAATCCTGCTGGTTTCGACCTAACAGCCTCCGACAACGCCTATTGTTCCATGTACCTCCACCCTACGCATGGCTTCCAGTGGGTTAAAGAAATAATTGGGGAGACAAATTACACTTGGGGAACTGCCCATGTCAATCCAACTGGGTGGGGGAGTGAGTTCAGTGAAAATGACTGAGGCATCAACCATAGAAAAGATTTCGGCTTATATAGCCGAAAAACAACTCAAAGCGGCCCTTGAGGCTGAAGTAAGAAACATGGCTGTCGAAGCCAACACACAAGTTGTCGAAGAACAACATCCTCATGAAAACATTGAGGAACAACATGCAAAGCAGAGTTTAGAAGAAGATTCTAATGGCGAATGGCAGAGTCAAAGACTTGATGCCATTTATGATGACGAACCCTTGGGGTTTGAAAAAGATCCAGCCCCAACCAATATGAAAATGGTGGCACAGGATCCTTTGGAAGAGATTAATCTGGGACTGGGGGCAGAGAAAAGGCCAACTTACATCAGTGCCAAGATGAGTCCTCAACTCAGAGTCGAAATGATCCAACTGCTGAATGAGTTTAAAGACTGCTTCGCATGGGATTATGACAAAATGCCTGGTTTAGACAGAAATTTGGTCGAATTGAAGTTGCCAATACTGGAAGGGAAAAAGCCAATAAAACAGACTCCCAGACGCTTTGCACCTAAAATTCTGTCGAAAATCAAAGAGGAAGTCGAAAGGCTTCTAAAAAGCAAGTTCATCCGTACAACAAGGTATGTCGAATGGATTGCTAATATTGTTCCTGTGATTAAGAAAAATGGCAAACTAAGGGTATGCATTGATTTTAGAGATTTAAACTCAGCTACCCCTAAGGATGAATATCCTATGCCAGTAGCAAAAATGCTAGTAGATTCTGCAGCAGACCATGAGTATTTAAGTATGCTTGATGGATATTCTGGTTATAACCAGATTTTCATTGCTGAAGAAGACGTTCCAAAAACAGCTTTTCATTGTCCAGGGGCAATAGGAACATATGAGTGGGTAGTCATGCCCTTTGGTTTAAAAAATGCTGGAGCTACTTACCAAAGGGCCATGAATTCTATTTTTCATGATTTCATTGAAACGTTTATGCAAATTTATATAGATGATATTGTGATTAAATCTACCTCAGGCTCAGACCATATTAACCATCTTCGACAGTCCTTTGAAAGGATGAGGAACTTTGATTTGAAAATGAATCCCCTTAAATGTGCTTTTGGTGTGCAGGCAGGTGACTTCTTAGGCTTTGTGGTCCACAAGAAAGGGATTGAAATTAATGAAAACAAAGCCAAGGCCATAATGGAAGCGAAAGCGCCATCGACAAAGAAGGAATTGCAGTCTCTACTAGGGAAAATCAACTTTCTCAGAAGGTTCATCTCCAACCTTAGTGGAAAAACACAGGCCTTCTCACCTCTACTTCGACTAAAGAAGGAATGCTTCACTTGGGGGAAAGAACAGCAAGATGCCTTCGACAAGATCAAGGAATGTCTGGCAAGTCCTCCAGTTTTAATATCTCATTGTCGGAAAAGAAGCATGAGGCTCTACATCTCAGCATCTGACAGAACGTTGGGAAGCATGCTTTGTCAGGAAGATAAACATGGCGTCGAAAGAGCCATCTATTATCTCAGCAGAGTCTTAAATGATGCTGAAACTAGATATAGTATGATAGAGAAATTATGTTTATGTGTATATTTCTCTTGTACAAAATTAAAGCATTATTTAAAACCCATTGATGTATATGTATCTTCTCATTTCGACGTAATAAAACACATGTTGTCTAAACACATAGTCGAATTGGAAAATGGGCTTTGGGTTTGACTGAGTATTCTTTAAAATATATGCCTCTAAAAGCTGTCAAAGGACAAGTAGTTGCTGACTTTATAGCTGATCACTCCATATTTGGAGATGAAATAAAATATGTCGAAAGAAAACCTTGGAGGTTATATTTCGATGGTTCCAGTCACAAAAATGGAACAGGTGTTGGGGTATTAATCATTTCTCCCAATAAAATTCCAACAAAGTTCAAGTACAAAATAGAAGGTTTTTGTTCGAATAATGAAGCAGAATACGAAGCTTTAATTGCTGGACTTGAAATATTGTTGGAATTGGGGGCAACGGAGGTCGAAATAATGGGTGACTCTGAGTTGGTAATAAAACAACTGACAAAAGAGTACAAATGTGTCAAAGAAAAGTTGATCATGTATTTTGTGATAGCCAACAGACTCCTCAAGAGATTCGACAGTGCAGTCTTTAGACACATTCCTAGATTAGAAAATCAGGAAGCAAATGACTTGGCTCAACTGGCATCAGGTTACAGAGTGTCGAAGGAAAACCTGATGAAAGTTGTCGAAGTAAGAGGAAAAGTTTTATCCACTAGACTGTCCCCATCTGATTTGGAAACCATGAGACTGGGATATGGTGATGAAGAAAATTTTGAAATTTTTAATGTAGATGATCCAGGAGTAGGAGATTGGAGAAAACCTATTAAAGATTATTTACAAAATCCAAACCAGACAGTCGAAAGAAAGATAAAGTATAGGGCTTTAAGCTATGTACTTCTTGGAAATGAGTTGTTTAAAAAAACTGCAGAAGGAGTCTTGTTAAAGTGTTTAGGAGAGACTGAAGCTTATATAACTTTGTCGAACGTGCATAGTGGTGCATGTGGTGCCCACCAGGCAGGGCATAAGATGAAATGGTTACTATTTCGACAGGGGATGTATTGGCCAACAATGTTGAAGGATTGTGTTGAATTTGCAAAAGGATGTCAAGAATGTCAAATCCATGCAGGCATACCTCATGTGCCTACAAATGAATTACATTCCATTATAAAGCCTTGGCCATTCAGAGGTTGGGCTTTAGATTTGATTGGTGAAATTCGACCAGCCTTTTCAAAAGGGCAGAAGTACATTTTAGTTGGGGTAGATTACTTCACTAAGTGGATCGAAGCCATACCACTGACGAATGTAGATCAGGAAGCAGTCATAGACTTCATCCAGAAACATATAATGTATAGATTTGGAATACCAGAGACTATAACCACTGATCAAGGATCTGTGTTTACTGGAAGAAATATGCAGACATTTGCAAAAGAGACAGGTTTTAAGTTGCTAACTTCGACACCTTATTATGCCCAAGCAAATGGTCAGGTCGAAGCAGCCAACAAAGTAGTGATAAATCTGATAAAGAAGCACGTGGGTAAAAAACCTAGAAATTGGCACAAGACTCTGGATCAAATCCTTTGGGCTTGTCGAACGTCTCCTAAGGAGGCAACTAATTCCACCCCATTTAAATTAACTTATGGGCATGATGCAGTGTTACCAGTCGAAATCTGTTTACAGTCAATACGAATTCAAAGGCATCTTGAGATTCCATCTGAAATTTATTGGAGTATGATGATGGATGAGTTGGTTGATTTAGATGAAGAAAGGTTACGTGCTTTAGAATTAATAAAAAGGCAGAAAGAAAGAGTCGAAAAGTTTTACAATAAGAAAGTAAAATTTAAAGCCTTTTTAATAGATGATTTAGTTTGGAAAGTAATTTTGCCCATGGAGAAGAAAGATAGATTGATGGGAAAATGGTCCCCTAAATGGGAAGGACCTTTCAGAATTTTAAGAGTTTTTTCAAATGGTTCATATGAAGTCGAAGAAATAGAAAAAGACAGGAGGGTGCTGAAAATAAATGGCAAGTACTTGAAGAAGTATAAACCAACATTGCAAGAAATAAAAATAGGAACAGAATGAAATTGCAAATAAAAGCTTGTCTTCGCCAAACAGATGGCGTAAAATAACATTACATATGAAATTGCTAAAAAATTCTTAAAACAATAAAATTTCCTATTTTCTATTACAAACTACTGTCGAAGGAAGGCGGCTTTGAGTTCGTCAAATTTCTTCTTCTGAAGCTGAATTCGATGCTCGCAGAGGCTCTTACTGACAGTTTGTTCGTCAATCTCCCTGTGAAGTTGTTGGGCTGATTCTGCATGTTGGAGACCCTTTTGAAGTTCCCTGTCGATTTCTTCTTGGTTGGGCTGTTGGAGGGTGGCCTGGCGTTCTTTCTCTTGGAGGATTTTCTTTTGAAGTTCAGCAATCTGAGCCTGATAAGCCTGAATGTTGTTTTCACACTCAGCAGCAGCTTTGGTGTAATCTTAAGAAAGCTTGTTCAGCTCTGAAATTTTGTCTGTCGAAGAAGCTACGATATTCCATTCTGAGACTTGTTCTTCAAATTTGGCTGTGATGTTCTGAGAAAATTCCTTTTGACGAACCAAGTCAGCACTTACAGAATCAATCATTGACATCAGGTCCATCACCAGACGACTCTCTTCAGTCGAAGCCTCCAGCAGATTGGCTCGTTTCAGGAGTTTCTTTAAGTCATACTGTGCAGAAGGATTTTCAGCCAGAGTCTCAAACAGGTCCACCCCAAGGATTTTTACCTTAATCTCATTCATGATGACACTGATGGGTTGAATGTCAGAAGTAGCCCCTGAAGCTGTCAAACTGCTGTGGGAAGAGTCTTGGAAGTTATACCTGGAACTGAGTAAAGCTTTTAAATATTCCAAAGGCTTTCTTACTTTCAAGCTCTCAATTTCCTCATGCGACAAGCTTGTCGAACCAGTACCCAAGGGGGTTTCTGTAGGAACTTCTGGTGGAGTAGGAACAATTTGGGTACTTCCTCCAGGGTTCAAGTTGGTTTCTGGTTGATTCGACAGATCAACTTCTTCTTCGACGATTTCTTTGTCAGCCTCTGTGGTGTCAGTTGGTCCTTGAGCTTGTGCGTCCTGGCCTGAAGCAGCTTCTTCAACTTCTGTTGCAGTAATGGGTCCTTGAATTGGTGCATCCTGGTCTGGAGCTGTCTTTTCCTCCACAGTAAAGTCTGGGCGAAAGGGAGAATTATTGCCAGAAGACTCAGAGTCACTAATGTCGAATTCGTCGAAAGTTTGAGGTCCATAGACACCTACATCTGGGGTGGCTTCCTTTTGAAAACTTTCAGCCAAAGTCTTCTCAGAGTCAGAAGGAATAACTTCTTCTTGGACTTTAGAAGTTTCTTCGACATCGATAACAACCTGAAGAGAACATAAAAGGGAAGTTTAAGATAAAAATATATGCAGTTAAGGCTAGGAATATTTTCAGTCGAAAATTAATACCTGAGGGATCTCAGTGTGAATGCTTGAGTCCCCACTTTTCTCACTTCTTGAGGGGATTTTGTTGGTTGGACTGGCAGGAGGAGTTCGTCTGTGAACTATGGATCTTTGGGAAGCCACTGTTTTTATTTTCATACCTTTGTTTCTTTTCAGAGGTTGAGGTTCAGGAGATTCATCCTCAGACTCTTCGACACTCATTTCCTTTTCTTCTTGTTTTCTTTTCTTGGCTGGTGTGCGAGTTACCTGTAGTATGCAAAAAGAAGAGATATTCAGTATGAAGGAATATTGAGATACATAAATAAGAAGAAGAAGGAGGTGTTTTTATTCGTCGAAACCTTTTTGGCAGCTATGGGCGATTTTTCGACTGCCTTGGAGGAGGTTCCTTCACCAGCAGTTTTCTTGACAATTCTAACAGCTGAAAGAGAAAAATTGCATGAACATTGATGTGAAATATAAAAGGAATTAGAGATGAGAGGAGAAATGTAATTTCTTCGACACCTTCAAGAATGGGTTCTTCCACACTAACATGTTCTATCCCAATATGAAGGTGCCCAGTGAAGTTTCCCAAGTAATACTTCGTCGGAACCACATGTTCGGCAAGTTTCTTGCTGGACTCGCGAAGCAGTTTTAAATGAGATCCACACACAAACCAATCTGGAAATGGAGGGCACAAGGCCACACCAAATTCTGCAGAAGGGAGTGGAGGGAACTTTGGAGGAAAGGAGGTGAATGCAAAGTTGTAACGTGCATGTGGCGGAATGTACGAAGGCACCCCGAACCTATCCAATTTTTCTGTAAATTTCTGTTTTAAGGTTACTGCTGCTTTGCCTATGGTTCGACGAAGATCACTGGGCCTGTAAATAGTTTCAAAATACTTTTGAAAATTTTGAATTTCTTTGATATGCTTATCTGTACCTTTCTTCTTCTTATCCTGCACAAAAGCAAAAGCGTTCGTCAGGAGAGTGGTGAAAGTTGCTACATCAAAGAATTTGTTAATATAATACTCCTTCCACCAAACGTCGAAGTCTTCAGTGCATAGGAAGTTTGGTCGAAAGATGGTGGGGTAAACTTCCAGAGATGCGTCGAAGAATTTGTTGTACAATTCTAAACTTCTTTCGAAATTTTGAAATGAGTTGTAGAACAGAATAGAGCCTTTCTTGTGATAAATGGGTTTCGTCTTCGTCTGTATTAGCCCAAATTGTCTAGCCACCAGGTTAGGTTGATAGACAATGAGATACACTTTAGTGTTGTTGAGACTGTGGTGGGAGAAAAGGTGCCTTGGCATAAGGAAAGCCTCCCAGATGGATATATAAGAGTTTTCTTCTTTCTGGTTTTCCACTGGGAGTTGTCTTGTGAACCATCTGGGACCCACAGTTCTGTTGGCAAATGGTGCCATAGAGGGAGTGAACTTATAACGTTTGGAGAACATCATTATGTAACTGGTGAATGCTTGTCGAATACCTATGTTGTCATCAGTAGGTGTTAGTTGGATTAACCTAGGCCATTCAACGCGCCTTTCTTTCACCTCTTCTTCGTCAACTGGCATCTTGACAGGGATGCAGGCTTCGAAGGTTGCGTTCAACCATAATTGTAGGAGCTAGAAGGGGCCTGTGAGACTGATATTTCGTTTGTCCTTGAGGGTTTTTAAGTTACTCACACTCTCACTCAGGGATTCGTAGAGGTTTGCCAGAAGCAATTCACTCAGGCAAAATGCAGCTCCATTATGAAGTTGATTAGCCATGATGATATAACTTTTGGCAACCTGGAGTGACCTAGTGCAGAAGACGAATTTAGCTAACCACAGAGTAAGAAAAGCAATGTGCTCTCTGTCAGATACTTCCTCATTGTCTTCGCCTTGGTGATGAGCGATAAAGACGGAATATCCAGCGTGCTTGGTGTCGAAGCCTATGGGGTCTTTATTTAAGTGTTCAGGGTTGAAAATTTCTCCTAAAGGACTGAGGCCAGTGATGGCTGCTATGTCGAAAAGGGTAGGAGTAACCATACCACAGGGTAGGTGGAAAGTGTTGAAGGTACTATCCCAAAAATACAAAGAGGCTAGCAACATGTTCTGGCAATAGCATGGACCTTCCTTTGACAGTTGGATCAGGTCGTAGATGCCAGTTTTCTTCCAGAATTTCTATTTTACCCTTTCGACTCTAGTGAGCCAAGCTAAGTAGTCTGAAGGATCTTTTGTTAGAGGGGGGCTCCTAAAAATCCTAGTTTGATTCAAATAAGACAGATCTATTTCTGTCGAAGCTATGGGAATTTCAGGTTTCTTAGATGTTGTTTCGACAGGCTTAGGGTTTTTATTAGCAGCTATTGGTTTGGAAGCAGAGTAGCAAGGATAAAAATCTTTCAAGTGATTGGGGTCAGCATTAGGATCAAATATGGGACCTAGCATGGCATGGTGAACTCCAGAAACTGAGATAGGGATCATTACCTGAGATCTGTAGATGCTTGCTTTCTCCCTCTCATTTGGGGGTTCTGGGATGTATTGTTGTTGCTGCACTTGCATGGGTCCAGATAGCGTATGACCAGGATGAAGGTCAGCTGTTTTCTTTGTCTTCTTGGCACTACGGTCAGCAACAGTTTTTGGAGGAGCCATTGGTTTGAGGAGATGAGGAGCTGGAGGAGCAGAAAGCTTTGAAAGGGGTTTGTAATGGAGTTTTCTGCGTTAGTGGGGAGAAGAGTTTTTGAGGATGTGAAAAAGAAAAAAGGTTTTTTGAAGGTGGTATTTATAAAAGTTGAGAAGATAAAAAAAATATTAAAATAATAATAATAAAAAGAGAAGAGGAAAGATTTTTCAGTTTGAAAATGGGGGACAGGCGTTTGATCCAATGGTGATGATTGAAAGTGACGGTTGGTAGGGAGCCATGATTTAGCTAGAATATAGGGTTATGGAAGGTTGTGTAAACGTGGGCTAGACGTGACGTTTTTTCAGAAAGTGGAAATCATGGTGTTTTCTTGGGACTCAACAAAGTTACTTTGCAATAAATGATTCGGACAGGATGTTAAAAGTCATTTCGACAGCAAAAGATATTTCTCCAGAACTAGTCGAAAACATCTTTGCTGGGGGGCAATTTGTAAGCTCATAATTTCGACATGTTGAAATTTGGAACTTGAAGCCATCTCTGTTAAAGAATAATGAAAGTGAAGAAATTCAATAAATGTTGACAAGGTTGAAAGCTCCAATGCTTCGACAAAAGGACAAATAGTATTCTGGCAGGACAAGTTTGGAGAATTGTTTGTAGCTGGGCATTTGACAAGATAAGGGTATCTTTCGACATTTCGACAGAGAAGAGTTGTTTGACAGAAGCACTATTTGGCAGATTTTGAAAGGGTTTTTTCTTCTTTGAGACTTCGACAGATGAAGAGGTGCAAGGTTTCGTCACCAAAGGAGAGAATTCAAATTTGAAAGTTGCAACCTTTGACAGTTGGACACATGGAAGGTTCAGGAAAAGAAGTTGCATGCAGGCTGACACTTGTCATTTATTTATGATTTTTCCGTTTTAGGCAGTTACTTTGTTTGTATATAAATAGAATAGTTTGTGTTTAGAATGGGTGTGTGAAAACTTATACAAAATTCCTGTAAATACTCTAAGTACCCAGTGTGAGAGAAAATGAGTTTGATATTTGGAACCATGTACGTTTGAACACCATCTTTCTTTAAAGTTATTTAAATTACCAGTTTGTTTCATCAAGTTTATTTTATCTTTAAGTTTTATTTACTTTTCTGCAAGTCACATCTTTCGACACTTTTCTTACTTTCGTTTAAAACTTTACTTTATTTTAATTTCAAACTCAAAGCATTGAATACTTTGACATCATAAACAAAACAAACCACAAATCATTATTCATACTAAGAGTGTTTTCGACAAGAAATTGCACATGTGTCCTAGGACTTGTTTGGTTGGTCCTGCAAGTAACTCAATTTTCTAAGAAATTGGTTAACCAGAGGTTATTCGCCAGAAATCCCTGCGAACAGGGTGATGAAGGACGATCATCAAAAAGGTGAAGGACGATCACCTAGCAGGGTACGGCTACCGAAAAGGTATCATGACATAGGACGAATGTCAGATAGAAAGAAAATAGCTTATCAAGCTTTGTTGGGGACTCTTCTGGGGAAGGGTAGACACATACGAGTGTCTAAATTCAAAAGATGAAGGTATAAGTGTTTGACACGGTGTATAGATTAAAGATGCGGACGAGCATCCTTAAGACTATGATACAGACGAGTATCTGTAGAAACAAACGCTTGACGCATGTTCAGAGATGATGATACGGACGAGTACCAACTGGTTAACAAAGAACACGGACGAGTGTCAGATCTGAGGGGATATAAGTGGTTTATACAAGATACGGACGAGTATCTGTATAAGTAAACATGAGTAACAAGTATGAGTGATACACAGATGAGTGTTTAACTTGCTGGGGAGAGTGCGACACAGACGGGTGTCAGAAACAGTATACTATAAACAAATATGATTTACAAAGTGTTTAGGCAACTGTGCTGGGGAAGGTGTCAAGGAAATTGTAAATATATGTATCTGTGTTAGTGAATGCAGAGGGGACGCCTTGGCTTTCCACTGGGGATATGACACGGACGAGTGTCAAGAAGTATCCGTAATATAAGTAATCTGTTTGCTCGGGCAATTTTACTGGGGAGTGATGACACAGACGAGTGCCAAAAGGAGTGTGTATCTGTATTTGTGAGTGAAATGCTTTGGCTTTCTGGTGAGGAAACGGGAAATATTCTGTATATTGTTGATGGATTGTCAATATTTACAAGCGTTCAGTTCGACACATGGCTTATGATTATGCAATATGTTCGATTTTTGCCGTAATGCTCCGTATTAGACGGAATGCTACGCTCTGTGGGAAGATATGATGCGAATGCTATGTTTACGCAAAGATACCGATCCGGGATTCGGATCCCGTGGCCGTGGAGATCTCTGGCTGATCTGCTTGAAGTGGACATCCCAGCTGGGGATGAGATCATTGGTAGATCTGACATGTATGATTCTGCTTGGGGAAATAGATCACTGATGGACCTATCTCAGTAATGAGGGACCCAGCTAGGGTTTGTAGAAGCTTTCGTCACTCTGTTGTGAGATCTTCAGGCGTTGCTCTTCTGGATAGAGGCTGAAACTCTGTGGGGTGATGGTTCCCTGTCTAGCACTTGGCTGGGGAAGAAGAAAGATCACTGGAAGATCTTCCTAGAGATTTCTGTGGGGATCCTGCTGAGGATGATACTTGACAACTCAGCTGGGGATATGAACAACCCTGGTGCTATTCTTCGAGGGAAATGTTGGAGAAGTGATGCCTGACAACTCTGATGGGGAAAGCCTCTCTGGTGCTGTTTGGAAGGTGTGTTGAGGAAACAAGTGATTTGGCATCTTACTGGGGAGAAGCTTTCATGCCCCATGTTGCGCTTTGGATACCTGCAATCCTGTAAAGACAAAGAAACGCACAAGCACCCCGAGGTATCCCTTACTGGATTCCATCATAGGAGTTTAGACACTCCTGGGAGTAAGTATATTTCTTGTAAGCACGTATTTTTAGAAGGGTAGCATCTGTATTTATGCAATCAGTATATTAATGACATCGGACATCTTTGCAAATAAAAGAGTACGAGACGAAATATGACTGAACATCTGATTTTATTAATTCGAGTGCCCTGAATTGGCAAGTACATTCAAAGAAACGGATCCCCTGAAATGAGGAAATCGTTACAAATTGAGAAACAAAAAGATGCTGGCAATGCCGACGACGCTTCAAGGAGCTTCCCTTTTGCTATGACTTGTATGACATTGACGTTCTTCTCATCCTGCTTTCTGAAGAAGGCTGATTCTAAACGAAGCTTGACCCTTTCGTAGTTTACCATGTTGCAAGTGACACAGATGAATTCAGAATGCAGTTGTTCGCTTATTCCCTTATTTTGCGTGGATCGCCCTTTCAGGTTTTCAATCCACCGGGATACCCATTTTTGCCTGAGTTGTCCAATGCGGCTTTTCAACTCAGCGGGTGTACATTTTTTTTATTTATTTTCCCTTATTTTTGCCCGAGTCTTTTATTCTGTTTTTGACTCGCCGGGATGCCCTATTTTTGCCTGGACTTACATTCTATTTTTATGTCCAGCGGGTCATTTTATGCGAAGTATTTTTTAACTGCATCTGAATTCACAGGGGACAGGAAGTCTTCACCATCCATAGTGCTGAGCATCAGTGCTCCACCAGAAAAAACTTTCTTTACTACGAATGGCCCTTCATAGTTCGGAGTCCACTTGCCCCTGTTGTCTGTATGAGGAGGGAGGAGTCTTTTCAGCACCAGAACTCCTACTTGGTATTCTCGGAGCCTGACTTTCTGATCGAAGGCTTTCTTCATTCTTTTCTGATAAAGCTGCCCATGGCAGATCGCGGCTAATCTCTTTTCTTCAATCAGACTCAGTTGTTCGTATCGGGATCGGACCCATTCTGCTTCATTCAACTTAACATCCATTAGTACCCATAGGGAGGGTAATTCAACTTCAACAGGTAGGACTGCCTCCATACCATAAACAAGCTGATACGGTGTTGCCCCAGTGGATGTTCTGATTGACGTACGGTACCCATGCAAGGCAAATGGTAGCATTTCGTGCCAGTCTTTGTAGGTGACCACCATTTTCTGCACAATCTTCTTGATATTCTTGTTAGCTGCCTCTACAGCGCCATTCATCTTTGTTCTGTAAGGAGAAGAATTGTGGTGTTGGATTTTGAAGTCTCGGCACAGTTCTGCCATCATTTTGTTGTTCAAGTTGGAACCATTATCAGTAATGATTCGCTCGGGCACTCCATACCGACAGATGATGTCTCTCTTCAGGAATCTGGCTACCACTTGCCTTGTAACATTTGCATAAGAAGCTGCTTCAACCCACTTGGTAAAATAGTCAATGGCAACCAGGATGAATCTGTGGCCGTTTGAAGCAGTCGGTTCAATCTTGCCAATCATATCAATGCCCCACATGGCAAAGGGCCAGGGTGAAGACATCACATTCAAAGGATTGGGAGGCACATGCACTTTATCCGCATAAATCTGGCATTTATGACATTTTTTGGCATAGGCACAACAATCTGCATCCATTGTGATCCAGTAATAGCCTGATCTTAGCAACTTTTTAGCCATGGCATGCCCTCCTGCATGGGTACCAAAGGATCCTTCGTGCACCTCGTGCATCAACAAGTCTGCCTCTGTTCTATCAACGCATTTGAGGAGTACCATATCAAAGTTTCTCTTGTACAAGGAACCGTCAGTATTCAGGAAGAAACTACCAGCTAGCCTTCTTAATGTCTTCTTGTCATTGGAAGATGCCCCAGGTGGGTATGTTTGATCCTTCAAGAAGCATTTGATGTCATGGAACCAAGGTTTATCATCTTTAACAATATCTGCTGAGAATACATATGCTGGTCTGTCAAGTCTGGACACTGAAATTTGAGGTACAAAGTTGGCAACTTGAACTTTGATCATGGATGAAATGGTAGCCAGAGCGTCTGCAAACTGATTCTCGTCTCGAGGGATATACTCAAGCTTGACTGTTGTGAATAAAGTCAACAACCTCCTTGTATAGTCCCGATAAGGTATCAGATGATCTTGGTGCATGTACCATTTGCCATTGGTTTGATTAACTACCAGAGCTGAATCTCCGAACACAGTCAAAGTCTTGATCCTGAGGTCAATGGCTTCCTCAAGACCCATAATGCAAGCTTTGTATTCAGCTTCGTTGTTAGTGCAGTTGAAGGTGAGTTTTGCCGAGAAAGGCATGTGAACTCCCTTAGGTGTAATGAGTACTGCACCAACACCACGACCATTCATATTAATAGCCCCGTCGAACATCATAGTCCATTCTTCTTCTGGGTCAGGCCCTTCAGTGTGAATAGGCTCTTCATGATCTTTTGCTTTTATGAACATAATGTCTTCATCAGGGAAGTCAAATCTCATAGGCTGGTAATCATCAATGGGTTGCTCAGCAAGATAATCAGACAATACACTGCCCTTGATGGCTTTTTGAGATGTGTACTGAATGTCGTATTCTGTGAGGATCATTTGCCATCTTGCAACCCGTCCGGTAAGTGCTGGCTTCTCAAAAATGTACTTAACTGGGTCCATCTTGGAGATCAATAAAGTGGTGTGGGTCAACATATACTGCCTTAGTCGGCGAGTAGCCCACGCTAAAGCACAACAAGTTTTCTCGAGCAGTGAATAACGTTGTTCACAGTCGGTAAACTTTTTGCTTAGGTAGTATATAACATACTCTTTTCGACCAGACTCGTCATGCTGGCCCAGCACACACCCCATCGACTCTTCTAATACTGTCAAGTACATGATTAGAGGTCTTCCTTCGACTGGAGGCATAAGGATTGAAGGCTCTTGTAAGTATTCCTTGATTTTGTCAAAAGCCCTCTGGCAGTCTTCATTCCACCTGACCGTTTGTTCTTTTCTTAACAGCTTGAACAAAGGTTCACAGGTTGCCGTAAGGTGAGATATGAACCGTGAAATGTAGTTCAATCTACCTAGAAAACCCCGAACTTCTTTTTCTGACTTCGGTGCAGGAATTTCTTGAATGGCTTTAACTTTATCAGGGTCAACTTCAATCCCTTTTTCACTCACAATAAATCCCAGCAGCTTACCGGATCGCACCCCGAATGTGCATTTGTTGGGGTTTAACTTCAATTGGTACTTCCTCAGATGCTTGAATAGCTTCAACAGATTTACCAGGTGATCTTCTTCTGTGAGGGACTTGGCAATCATGTCATCCACATAACATTCAATTTCTTTATGGATCATGTCGTGGAATAATGTTACCATAGCCCGTTGATAAGTGGCACCAGCATTCTTCAGTCCGAATGGCATCACCTTATAACAGAATGTGCCCCAGGGTGTGATAAAGGTTGTCTTCTCCATGTCTTCAGGTGACATCTTGATCTGATTGTATCCGGAAAATCCGTCCATGAAGGAGAATACCGAGAACTGAGCCGTATTATCAACCAATACATCAATGTGAGGTAAAGGGAAGTCATCTTTCGGGCTGGCTCTGTTCAGATCCCGGTAGTCCACACACATTCTCACCTTGCCGTCTTTCTTAGGTACAGGTACAATATTAGCAACCCACGGAGGATAGCTAGTCACAGCAAGGAAACCGGCGTCCCACTGCTTTTGTACCTCTTCTTTGATCTTCATTTCCATATCTGGGCGAGTACGGCACAACTTCTGTTTTACTGGCGGGCAGTCTTCTTTCAATGGCAGCTTGTGCATGACAATATCGGTGTCCAACCCTGGCATATCCTGATAAGACCAAAAGAAGACATCCACGTACTCCCGAAGCATATCAATCAGTTGCTCTTTTACTGAATCTTGTAGGCAGGCCCCGATCTTAACTTCTTTTACGTCTTCTTCCGTACCAAGATTAACCGTTTCAATCTCCTCCTGATGAGGAGTGATAACCTTCTCCTCTTGCCTTAACAACCTGGCTAGTTCTTCAGGTAGCTCATAATCTTCTTCAACCCCTTCATCAGCTTGATTGATTGGTTTGTCAAAGTCATACGAAGCCATAGCTGTGTTGTTGTCGGTGCAATCTGAAAGGCACTCTCTGCAAGGGTTTAGATTGTTTATTTTAGTGATCAGTTTTAATCTTGTTTAGAAAAAGTGAAATGAAGTTATCATTTTGAAAAAAATTGCCATTTTATTTTTGTACAAAAAGAAAAATGAAAAACAGTGAGCGGAAAAGGAAAAGACTCATTTGCAAAAGATGTCTGATATTCATTGATTAATCCATTTGCACAAAATTACAAGATGGCCCTATTACAAAATGAGTCTTGACATCTTGGTCAAGATGCAAGACTTGATGCATGCTTTAAAATACAGGAAATAATAATTACTCTGCAGGAGTAACCCTTATAATTTCCTGGGAAGACTAGTTAAGGACTTGGCTCCCCGGGATCGTTGGACGTATCCAGCTCTCCAGGTTGCGGTCGCTTTCCTCCTCGTCTTCCAGGTTGTTCACAGCATCCGGGGTGAGCATTCCCCCGCTGACAAAATTGGGCTCCTTTGCAGCCTCTGATTGATCTTGTTGAGTTAGTCTGTAACCCAACCCAAATCTTTCTTCTTTCTTTTCCACGGGCAACAACTTGCCCCAGCCTTGGGCAGTACCCTCTTCAACAACCTTCTGGGCTTGCTGGTACGACGTCATGGAGGTTCCCAGTACAACAGATGCTTCATTAATGTTGAGGGCTTCAAACCCTTGGCTCATAGTTTCATGGATCTCTCCATCCATTTCTATGTACTTGTACGTAGCCAGATGGCTAACAAAGATGTCTTCTTCCCCACAGATGGTGATGATCTGGCCTTCCCACTCGAATTTCAGCTTCTGGTGAAGGGTAGACGTAACAGCGCCAGCGGCGTGGATCCAGGGTCTACCCAACAAACAGCTGTAGGCCGGCTGAATGTCCATCACATAGAAGGTAATTTTAAAAGTCTGCGGGCCAATCATCACAGGCAGATCAATCTCTCCAAGCACTGATCTTTTGGAGCCATCAAACGCTCTTACCACCAAATTACTTGGACGCAGTGCCAAGCCATCATACTCCAGCTTCACTAAGGCTTTCTTTGGTAGAACATTGAGCGACGACCCAGTGTCCACCAGTACATGTGATAGAACAACACCCTTGCATTCCAGGGTGATATGTAAAGCCTTGTTGTGGTTACGTCCCTCTGTTGTTAAGTCAGCATTGGTGAAGCCCAGTCCATGACTAGTGTTGACATTTGCCACCACAGTTTCTAGCTGATTAACAGTGATCTCCTCTGGCACGTATGCTGCGTGCATGACTTTCAATAATGCATTCCTGTGAGCTTCAGAACACATCAACAGGGATAATATGGAGATTTTTGAGGGAGTTTGGTGAAGCTGATCCACCACTTTGTAATCACTTCTCTTTATGATTCTCATAAACTCGTCTACATCTTTCTCAAAAGATGTCTTCTGAGTTTCTTTGACAGTTGGCTCTTCAAGTACCACACTCTTTCCGTTTGCTTTGGCAGCAACTTCTGCTTCAGCATTAGGCCTTTGAGTTTGTGAGGCAAAAAGGCGTCCGCTTCTGGTGAAGCCTCCGCCTCCCCCAACATTATCAATTTGTGGAGAAGAGGTTGATGAATCCAAAGTGATTTTCTCCCCGTTGTAGTAGAGATCAGAGCCATAATGCCAAGGTATGGCATTACTGCTTTCATATGGAACGGGTCTAGGAACCGTAATAGTAACTGGACTGATTGCTGCAGAGGAGGGCACTGAAATGGTGTGCGGATCATAGTAAATTGTGACTGGTGACCTGGCAAGAGGTGCCACTGCTTGTTGTTGGAAATTGTCGTTTGGAGGAACATTTGACGGATCATAGTAGATGGTGACTGCTGAGACATCTTCATTAATTTCTGTTGGCGTTGTAGAAGATTCTGCTGATAAAAGGGATGCTGATGTTGTAGAAGAAATGGTGGTCGAAACTTGACTCGTTGAGGTGATGGACGGAGCCATTGCTGATGATATTGATGAATCGGTTGGAATGATTGTTGCTGCTGTTGTAGAAGAGTCAGGAATTGTTGTCAAAGGAATTGTTGGATTTGTAGGCGCCGTTGTTGAGATCTGAAGGATTCCATCCTTGATAAGACCATCTATGCCGCTTCTCAAATTATCACACCCGTTGACTGCAATGTTGCAATACCCACAACCGAGTTCACACCCGGGGAACACCTGGCACTCTAGAAGCTGAGCTTTAATTTCGACCAGAGGTGTTCGAATTTGTGCAACACTGGTGATCAAAGTAGATGGTTTGTCTTCCTCAATGGCATTAATCCTTGGCCCACCATGGTTAGGCATAGGATTTCTGTTGACATTTGGAGGGGGTGCAAAGTTGAGGGCTTTAGAATCCACCAGATCTTGGACTTTCATTTGCAAAGCCCTGCATTTTTCCGTATTGTGGCCTGGTGCATTGGAATGGAAAGCACACCTGACGTTTACATCATAATTCTTTGGAAGATTGGAGGGATCTGGTGGTGCCAATGTCCTTAACTCAACCAAGTTAAGCTTCAGGAGTTGTGGCAATAAGGCAGCATAAGGCATAGGGATAGGGTCAATCACCCTGTTTTCCTGTGATGGTCTTTGCTGGAAAGGTCTTTGTTGTTGATTGCTGTTATTGTTGTTGTAGGTTCTCTGTGGCGGATACTGAACTTGCTGTTGATAATGTGGTTGTTGTGGTAGTTGATATGTTGGTTGCTGAGGAATCAGAGCTGGAATAGTGACAGCTGCTATTGATCTGTGGACATACTGAGGTCTGCCCCTGCTGGCATGAATGGCATTGGTCTCACCGGTCCTTCGAGGTCCCACAAAAGGCTTCCTGGGATTACTGGACGAACTTGCACCATTATTAGAAATTTTACCCATTTTTAATAGACTCTCAATTCTTTCACCGGCTATAACTACATTAGCAAAACTGGTGGAAGAAAAGGCAGCCAGCCTATCAATATATGTTCCTTGCAGAGTATTCATGAACATGTCGGACATTTCTCTTTCCGACATGGGTGGTTGGACAGCAGCAGCAAGCTGTCTCCACCTTTGGGCATATTCCATGAAGCTTTCTCTGGAGGATTGAGACATTCCCATTAGGAGGGTCCTGTTAGGAGCCATGTCCAGATTGTATTGATATTGTCTGATGAAGGCTTCAGCTAAGTCCTTCCAGCATCTGATAGTGGCTCTGGTCAGGTGTGAATACCACTCTCTTGAAGCCCCAGTCAAGCTGTCTTCAAAGTAGAACATCCACAGCTTTTCGTCCATGGTATATGCTTTAAGTCTCCCCAGGAAAGACTGCAAGTGAGTTCGTGGACAAGAGGTTCCATTGTACTTCTCGAAGCACGGGGGTTTGAACTTGTGGGGAATTCTCACCCCATCCACTAACCCCATATCCATTACATCGAAGCCCAAGGAGTTTTGAGACTCCAAAGATCTCAATTTCTCAGCAATTTCATCAAACCTCCTATCATAGACTTCATCTCCAGCTCCCATGACAGTAAACTGCTCCTCTTGGGGATCCTCTTGCAGGATTCTCCCCCCAGTAGTATTTCCTTGCACATTTCCCGGGATGTTGACTTCCGGATCTAGATGAGGTCCAAATATAGGTGGATTAACATGAGGCTGACCCCTCTCATTATTACTTGTTCCCCCAGTCCCAGGATGAGGTTCCTCGGGGGTTTGTCTTTCTACCAATGCCCTTAACCTTTCTTGGCTCTGAGCCAAGCCAGTCATCACTGTCATGAATTGGGCCATTTGGTTTCTCATCTCCACTCTTTCGTTAGCCATCTGGGTTCTGACCTCAGTCAGCTCTTGCTGTACTTGCTCCATTAGAATACCCGGAAGGTTGTTGCGTGTAGGATACCGGTGTGCACGGTTGACAGGGAACACTCTTCTGCGAGCAATATTTCCTGAAACCACAACAGAGTTAGAAACAACAAAAACCTACAAAACAAAACAAAAGTTAGTATGCAATGCAGTATGCTTATTTGTTTTCCAAGGAATCCGGCTTGGTTCTTGGTTTTGACCTTTCCAGACCTCGAGGAAGATGCTTTGATGTTGTTGAGAAAAGAAAACCCGAATGGAAACAAACTAAAATATATTACAAATGATGGATAATGCATAGTCTGTTTTTTACAACACATGCCCCTGAAGGGTCAAAATACAATAACAAAAAAAGAAAAGTACATCAAATGAAAACAACAACAATCAAAAAGTCAGACATCAAGCCCAAACTCATCCTCCTTAACCTCCTTCAGAAGCGCCTCAGTCACTGGACCAACTGGATGTTCTGTAATAGTCCTGATGAGGAGGTTTCTGGTGGCAATGGCAGTGGTCAGCTTCTTGTGCCTGTCCTGGTCCTTTGATCTCTTCAAACCTGTCCTAAGCTTCAACTCTGAAATCTCCTTATGGGTTGCCAGCAAAGCTTCCTGCTGCTTCTTTTCAATGGCCTCTAACTGCTCAATCCTGGCTTGAGTTCTTTGATCTTCTTGAGTACGGGCTTCAGTGATCCTGACCCACCTAGCCTGACTTTCTTGCAGATAGAGATCAGTCCTAGCCTTCTGAAGCTTGGCCTCTTTACAGGCATTCTTCAATATTTGCTCCCCAGCTCTTGCTTTCTTGATGTAGTCCTCTGTTTTCTCAATCTTGGCCAGATGCTCCACCCTAAGCTTCTCCAACCTTTCAATGTCCAGACGACCATCACTCCTTTCCCAAAGAGTCTTCTTCAGAGCTTGAGACAGATTCTCATTCCTTTCCTTCAGCTTCTCAAATTCTTCCAGGCTGACAGTGGCTGTTGGCTGTACTGTGGATGGTCTAGGTATATCCTCAATGGTGAAGGGCATCCCAGAAATCTGAGCTCTAGCATGAGACCAGTCATAGTACTGAGCTGAAGCGACATTATTGCACCTTCCAAGAATAGCCATCCCTTTGGTCTGGATATTTTCCCAAGCCCAGGATGCTTGTCTGACAGCAGCTAGATTAGGCTTTATCTCACAATACAGGGTTTCAGTTAAATCTTGCACTCTAGGAGGGTGAACCAAAGCATAGCCCAATTGTCTCTTAAACATCAAAGGATTGTAGTTGATGCAACCCTTTACTCCTATCAGAGGTACATTTGGGTATTGCCCACAGCTAATGATAATGTCCTTGCCTTTGGTGCTTTGGGTGCACCATCTGATGTCATCTGAAGTCAAAGCAATGAGCCTCTTGGCCCAATTCTTCTGTTGGTGGGGATTCAGGAATGCATCTGTCTTAGGTAGGTGTTTGAGCAGCCAAGTGTGAAACAGAGGAGTACAACATCTCACCAACTTTCCTCTTTGTTTCTCATTCCTCTGATGAATGGAGTAATAGAAATCTCCCAGAAATATGGGTACTGGGTTCCTTAGAAGGAAAAGATGAATGGCATTCTTGCTGATAAACTTGGGCTCATCTGCAAATAGTATAACCCCATATATACTGAGGGCTAACAATGCACAAACTGCCCTCCATTCTCCCAAGGAGGCCTTCAGGGTGGCCTGAGAAATCAAGAAGTCTAAGTGCAAACCAGGGATCCCAGCCTTTGTTGTCAGATTCTGCTCAATCAATGTAGGCTCCAGGTACAGTGCTTTTGCTACTTCTCCATTGCTGGGAGAAGTCATCTCTGGGTTGAAAGGGACACCACCCCTGACAGGTACTCCAATCAATGATGAAAACTCCTCCAGCAGAGGTCCTAGCTGAAAGTCTGGGAAAGTGAAACATCTCAAAGGAGGGTCATAAAACTGTAGGCAGGTGTGGATCATGCTCCTCTGAGAAGGGTCCAGGTCCATAACCATATCAAGGATACCTCCATAATGCTCTCTGAATAATGGGATGTGGTCAGGGGTGATAAGTGACTGGACCTGCCTGATACCAGTCAACACAGGCTCAAAGAAATGGTATGAAATGTTGCTCTTCCTGGGTGTAGCCATGAATGATGATGAAGAGCTGAAGACAAATGCTGATGAGGATCAAGACTGATACTGGAGATGAGCCATTGATAGGCTAGTGCTGGTGATGAAGGCAGCTGAAGCAGACAACTGATGAAGATAGCTGAAGCAGATAACTGATGAAACAGGGGTCTATGCAGATGAAGGGGTCAAAACCAAGCCAGATATAATGTGGATACCCTGAAAAACAAATAAACAAATGTTAAATGATGCAAATGATGAGTATGCAAATGATATGCAAGGGTTATGATCAAGCTGGATCTGATTTATCTGCCTTTATATAAAGTCCATGTATGTTCAAGAAGTCCAGATGGAGGTTCAGAAATCCAGTAACCAAGGTGGGGGACTCAAATAAAGAGTCACATGTCCAGGGTTAAATCACAAGAACTGTCCAAAGTGAGGTACTCTTAATCAAAACAAGTAACATGGTATGATGTGGCCAATGGTACCTGCAAACCTGTAAACAACCCAACCCCCTCACATGTGATGTTCTAAAACAAGGATCCTCAGACTTGGATCAGTTATGAGAAGTGTAAACACTTCTAACCCGGAGGTACAGTGTTTACAATAACCATAAAAGATCCTCCTCTAACTCACCTCAGTTTCTGAAAGTCATAATAAAGGTCATCCAGACTTAGCAGGCTTCCCAGATAGCCCTAGCACTACAGGAAATCTGTAGCACAGAGTTCTCAAGAAGAAACCCACATCTGAACTGTGTTTCATATTCCCGCACCAGACCGAAATGGAATGGGAAAGAACATTAACCACTCTAGCCTAGGTGTCACTCAGATCCCAGGTATAGGACCTCAAACTCTCAATAGAACCCCACCCATCAAAACAACAAACCAGATCCAGCAAGATGACAGTATGACAGTATGATGTATAAAACTGTAAGGAAAGCAGTAAACAAGACTGTACATAAAGTAAAAATAAATACATAACACATATAGCACATAACACCCCAGTAAACACAAATCAAACAAGCGCTAGGAGGAACCCACAAAAAGAACCAGAAGCCCTGGTTACAGTATAAGGGTCCCCAGCAGAGTCGCCAAGCTGTCGCTCCCACCAAATGAGGCCAGGTCAAATGGGGTACAGACGCGAACGGTCGGTGAAAAGGAGAGAGAACACACAAGGGTGAACTCAGGAGAAAAGAGTCGCCAGCTAGGCATTTTTATCCCGGAGGAAAGGTAATGTTGCATAGACCTAGAAAGATATGGATAAGACGGTTGCGAACCAGAGAGACTGAGAAAGGGGGTTGGTTACAACCTGGGAAGGTATTAGCACCCAGATTGTCCGCCGTACTCGACGGGATCCACGCTTGAAAGATTTGTGTTTCAAAGGGGTAGTGTCAGTGCAATTTGTGTATCAAAGCTGGAAAGAATGCAAGTGTCAGTGTAAAAGAAAAAAAATGAAGTGTATAAGAGAAGTGTCAGTGTAAGAACAGGAGTGAAATGCTCAAGACTATGAGGCTTAAAAATAATGCTGGAAGAGGGGGGAATATACAGAGACTTTTGTTCGATAACTGTTAAGTTATGCCTACGTATCCTCTCGTGCAATGAGGAAGTCAGAACACCGTAGTTCGACTCAAAGAGACTGAAAGGTAAATTGACTTGTGAACTGCTTGCTTGTCTATGCTCAAGTGTATGACCTGTCTGGCTCAGGTGCAAACTGTCTTGCATTAGACGGAAGAAGCTAGTTCTCGTTTGTGAATGAATGAGATGAGAAAAGAATCCTGGAGGAGGCGATTATTGTTTGTTTTTGTGTTTTCAATCTTTTATTGCTTTTGAGAGTTTATCATAAGTTAATGAGCTTAAGCCTAAACCAAGGGTTAGTAAACTCATCACATCCTCCCTCTGATTAGGGGTAATGAGAATACCTTAAGTATGAAGTAAGCACCTCACACTTAATCACCATGGTGTAGGATTAAGATCATTAACCTACTTGTGATTATTTAGATGTTTTTGGTGTTTTTGTTTAGTATTAAGTAATGAGTTTAAGCCATAATCAAGGATTTAATGGACTCATTACACCATCCTAATAGAAGGATAATAGATGAGAACATTTAAGCTGAGGAAGATACCTCAACTTAATCCATGATTAGGGATTAACCTCATGACAAAACAAAGCCTTTATTAAAGTGGATTTTAGTTAATGATAAGATGAAGAAGTGATTTTTTTATGGTTTGTAGGACAACTTGCGGGGGACTTGTCCATTAACACTAGGGTTAGTCCTTCTTAACCAATTAAGGAAGAATTAGAACCCTAATGCAAGGCCCAAGTTATAAGTTTGATGTCTTGATGGTTATTAGATGTATTGATTAAAGGATTTAAACACATTAAGGGTTCAACACTTAGGATTAAAGTTATACACTCCATCCTAATAGAAGGATGCAGGCATAAGCTTAATCACAAAGCCTTAAAACCTTTAGGGTTTAGTCCTTGATTATGAGATGAGAAGAGAAGACTCAATGATGACACAAAGGTAAAACTAATGGGGGACTAATCAAACCCTAATTGTGATCATGCTTTGTTGTTCCTAGGGTTTATGAGGCTTGCAGAAGATCTTCAAGAGAAAAATCCACCAAGGAAGAAGCAGATGAAAAGAGATTAAGCAGGAAGAAGCAAGAAAACTTATTTCACTTAAGAAGATAAGTTGCTTGAAGAAAGAAGGTGGGAAAGAGCATGAATGAGCAAAATCACTCTAACAAAAAGATAAAATGCAGCAATGATGCATAATGGAGATGAAAAGAGATTGTGAGAAGTGAAGGCAAATCCACTTCTCAAAACAACTTACCACCTGAAAAGTTAGCAAAAGAAAATGAAGTGCAATGCAAATGAGATGAAATGTCATGATGCAAACCAAAGTCAGAAGCATAAACATGATGTTAATGATGCTAAGTGATGATGCAAACACATGACAAGAGATGAGAGTGATGAAACAAGCATAAGGGTGAAAATGAAGCATATATTGAACCATGGAAGTTCAAGAATGTTTATGAAGTGAAATGAACATATAACATGGCAAAGGAATGATGCAATGATCAATCATGGTTCTAACATGTCCTAAGATGCTTTATGAATCATGTGGATGCACAAAATGTCATGGCAACTCATTGAATGCAAGCATATGGGAAATGGATGAAAAGGAAAGCACAAATTAGGGTTTATGAACAACACACAAAGCAAAATTCAAAATCAGAAGCAAATGACATGATAAAAAATTGAAAATGGGATCAAGGGAACCCTAACCCTACACAAGTTCACTTCCCAAAGGAGGGGACCTAACTCTTAACCTAGTGCAAGTTATGAATTTCCTAAGTCAATTAGGGTTTTAAGATACCTCACAAAGAAAAATACAAAACAAATTGAAAATGAAATATGAATTCAAACCAATTTTATCCTATAAACTAAATGCTATGAAGGATGCAATGCAAGAAGAACCATCATCATACTCTCAATGGTTAGGCAGAATGGATTTTTCAAAGTTTGAACAAAAATATTGCCTTTAAATGAATTTAATTCCAATGAAAATTGTCAAAATGCATCAAGGACCAAAACGAAATTTGCTTTGAGAGTTTGATAATGCTTCTAAATGTTTTGAAATGCAATATGAATTTTTTTGTGATTTTTAAATACTTAAATGCATTTTTAATTAATTAATTTCCATTAACTAATTAAAAATAAACATTTAAATGATTTAAAAATAATTTTTGATGCAAAAAAATAAAAATAAAATTATATTCAGAATGAGAAAAATATTTTAAGTCAGCATGCAAAAAATAAAATTTTTATAATGTGTTTTGATATTTTAAAATAAATGAGAAAGAAAATGCAATAAAAATGAATTTTAAATATGAACTAATGAAAGTAATCCAATCCAGTGGCTGAGATTCAAACAAAAAGGGGAGGGAATTGACCAGCGCGCGCAAATGAACGGCCCAAATTCAAACTTGCCTAATTATGTCATTAGCCCTAATCCTAACCCTAATTACATTCAGGTGACCGGAACAGTGTTCCGGTCATCTTCTCCGGCCAGTCTCTTATGCTATCTCTCTTAATACGCATCCCCAAACCCTAAAACTCTCCAGAAATGATCCTCTCCTCAACCCCAACAAGAATCAGTCATCAAAATTCATTTATTCATCATCAAAAGCACGAATCAAAGCAAAACGGAAAAGAACTCAGAAATTTCAGAAGCTCATGAAATGCTTATTTCTCAACTATTTTCAAAACTAAACACATCATGGCAATCAGTGAAACATGTAGAATCATCCTATAACATAAAATGAGAGTTCTGGAAAAATAAATGCCATGGCTACCTGAGCTTGAGCTTTCGAAACAGGGACTTTCTGGCCAGTTCTTTGCCTCAAATCAACTCCAATGATTCCCCCAAGAGCTTGGGATGCTTGGTTGTAGTTTAAATGGCCTCAAAATGGAAATGGCAGAAGTTCAGTTTGTGAAATGTGAAAATCTTGTTTTTGATTGTGGAGGTTTTAGGGTCAAATGAAGGGTGGGAAATGATCAGTGGATCATGGTGAGTTGAATGGTGAAAGAAACTTGAAGGTTTGATGGTTGAATCAAGAGATTCGAAGGCTTTTGCAAATTTGGGGATTTTGGAGTATGCTGAGTTCTTGGAGTTTCAGCCTGTGTTGTTATGTGCTTTTTCTTGGTTTTGATCCACATAAAGAAGTGTGATAGGTCAGAGAGTGGGTGCTGGCCTATGCTGTTTGGTATGGGCAAGTTGCCAAAATGTCAAAAGTTGGTGTACTTGAGGTATGGGTCATGGCAGGCTGGTTTAGGGGCATGGCTTGGTTCAGCTGAGATCATGGAATGCTTGTGGATCAGATTTTGTGAACTGAGGCAAGTGGATGAGAGGCTTTGATCCATTTTGCAAATTGGTACAACTTTGCCCCTTTTGGAAATTCTTCAAGTTCAAAGCACCAAAATGCATAATTCTTGGGCCAATTCTGATCTTTAGAGGTCATATGAGCATGGTGTAAAGTGTTTGTGCACATTTGAAGCCTTTAGAATGCCTTACCATACCATTTTGCAAATTGCCTCTTTGGTGTAAATCATGAAATTATGTGATTTTGTCCAACTTTGACAAGCCATAACTTTTGATCCAAAATGAATTAGAATGAGTTCTTGTACTTTTTGAAAATGGGAGGATCCATTCTACAACTTTCATGACCAAATTTTTCTCTTTTGAAGCATTTTTGAATCAAAAAGAGAGGGTTGAAAAACTTTCCCAAAATGGCAAGTTTGCATTATAAGTCACTTTCCCAAAAAGGCAACTTTGCAAATGGCTTGAAATTATTCAGTTTTGTGAGCTTATAACACCTTCTATGATCAAATAAAGATCATACGCATTCAAAATGATGGAGAATGCCCTTTGGTTGGGTCACTGGGGGCCTCAGATGCCCTGATTTTACACTGACTTGCTCAAGAAGTCAACTCTTGATCAGATGCCTTCCCCATGGAATTTCTTCATGAAAATTGATATGCATGATCCTTACACCATATAGAGACCAATAGAAACAAGAATGACCAAAAATTTGGAGTTATGGCCTTTGAAACCAAAACCCTAATTCTAGGTCATCTGTGCAGTTAAACCTGGCTCTACTTCCATGCCCTTCTCAGTTCTTGTGATTCTTTGACTTCTTTGATCTTGAGAGGATATAATATGATGCTTGAACATACATGGACCCCTTTTAAGTGATTGATGACCTTTGGAGTGGCTCAAATGGCTCAGGGATGGCTCAGATCACAAACCCTAGATGCAGATGACTTAGAACCAATGCAGTGAAGCAAAAATGCAATATGAGATGCTATGATTGAACTTATGCATATGAAAAGATCACAAGCCATGGTGAAATGGGTGAGGGAAAATTTGGGGTGTTCACAATAATCCCATACGAAGCAGTCTTTAAATTCCTTCAGCAATTGGATCATTTCGACTTTGAGTTGTGGGCGGATATTGGCACTGATGTAAGTTGGCTTCTTCGTTGCCCCCTTTCCTAAGTCGATTTCTTCTAAGGGATCTTACTCTAGCATTTTAATGTTTTTTTCCCGTGAATACTTCTCGAAACCCAAAGGCTCGTTAACATAAATAGCATCGAGCCTTTGGCCTTGTTCCTCATCCTGAACCTTGTTAGGTGGTTTCTGTTCTAAGTCCTTACCAGGACCTTCTTGATGTACTTCTTTATTGGCTTCAGCAACCATGTATTTTTCTTCAGCCTCCAAGGCCTCTTGCAATTTGTTTTTGGCTACATAAGCCTAAATCCTTTTCAATGCTTCGAATTTAGTCATTGTCACTGAGTTCTCTTCCTCAGCCAGTTGGTTTAATCCTTAAGTTCCCCAAGTAGGCCAAGTTGTCTTCGCCTACCACTTCTCTGTCCCACTGAAATCCATTTTTGGGGTGAAGATATAGAGAACAATATGCATTATCGTCTTGAGTGAATGCAAAACTGGATGGATTGCAAGGAGCAATATTAGCCAGATGCTTCTCAAAATGTCTTTTATCGACATGGTTAACTGTAACTTTGAAGTACCCTTGATCAACTTCAATGTTTTCCACAATATCACTTGGCCACCATATTGTAATCCTTTGGTGCATTAATGATGGTACGACGCCAATCCTATGAATCCATTCTCGACCTAACAACATGTTGTAATTCACTTTTGTTTCGACAACTATAAACATAGTAGGCCTTGTGATTTTTACTATTGTTAGGTCGACTTAGATTACCCCAAGTGTGGTTCCAACTCTATCTTCTTAATTCGAAAACACCATGTTATGAGGTTTGGTGTCCGTATCGAATTTGCCAATCATTTTTAGCATAAAATGGGGCATTATATTGACTGTTGCACCACAATTAACTAGTATTTTATTAATTGGGACATCTTCGACATTTATTGTTATGAAGAGAGTTTTCAGATGACTCTTCATTGCTTTCTTTTAGTGCTCGAAGAAGGAATTTTTATCCTCTACACAACTATTATTCATTACGTAATAGCATACCAGTTAGTGAACTGCCATTTCGATCTCAATATTATTGTCTGTTTCATCGACCTCTATAACCTGGTCGAATCCCTTTGGGAGGACTGACACCACATTCACTATGATGTCTAGTGAGGCTTCTGATCCTAAATCGAAGTTATCAATCAACAGCTACTTGATCATGCTTTTTCTTTGACTCTTTCTCTTGGGTGGCAAAAACCTTTCTCCCCACTGGTTTCGATTCTTTCTTCTCGACAATCTGTATTTTTGTATTCCTTCTAGAAGACAGATCATTGCTAGACTCTGCATGCTCCTTTGCCCCAACTTCTCTCTGTGTTTTTCTTCTCTATTATTCTCTTCTCCATTTGGTTCGAGACATGTGACCTCCCTTAATAATTTTCTGAAATGTAGGATGATTTTTTGGAATCTTGGAATTCTTTACGGTAAGCCATGGAAGAACCTCTGTCCACATCGAAGTCTGTAACACCCCAAAATTTTCCCTCTCATTTTAATATCATACAGTATAGCATATAACTTACATATCCCAACGTCTTTTCATAGAAATATGAGGCATAACATCCATAGTTAGAAGCATATGGCATGTGATCAGTCATCCATCAAGTTGTAATTCTTCAAAGTCAAGATAAGAGCCAAGTGGTCTTGCAAGAAGCCGACAAGAGATCCTCATAACTTATACAGACTCAAACTTATCCTCAAATCCCTAGAAGGGGTGTGGTTCATCAAGAGTTCATCAGTGCAACATCCTCCTACACAGGGAAACCCTAATTAGGGTTTTAACCCAGAACAAGATATCCTCATAGCTTTGTGTCGCTCCCACCAAATGAGGCTAAGTCAAAAGGGGTACAGACGCGAACGGTCGGCGAAAGGGAGAAAAAGAAAAGAGTCGCCAGCTAGGCATTTTTATCCCGAAGGAAAGGTAATGCTGCATAAACCTAAGAAAAGATGTGGATAAGACGGTTGCGAACCAGAGAGACTGAGAAAGGGGGTTGGTTACAACCTGGGAAGGTATTAGCACCCAGATTGTCCGTCGTACTCGACGGGATCCACGCTTAAAAGATTTGTGTTTTAAAGGGGTAGTGTCAGTGCAATTTGTGTATCAAAGCTGGAAAAGAATGCAGGTGTCAGTGTAAAAGAAATGTGAAGTGTATAAGAGGAGTGTCAGTGTAAGAAAAGGAGTGAAAAGCTCAAGGCCATGAGGCTAAAGAATAATGCTATAAGGAGGGGGAATATACAGAGACTTTTGTTCGATAACTGTTAAGTTATGCCTACGTATCCTCTCGTGCAATGAGGAAGTCAGAACACCGTAGTTCGACCCAAAGAGACTGAGAGGTAAATTGACTTGTGAACTTCTTACTTGTCTATGCTCAAGTATATGACCTGTCTGGCTCAGGTGCAAACTGTCTTGCATTAGACGGAAGAAGCGAGTTCTCGTTTGTGAGTGAATAAGATGAGAAAAGAATCCCGGAGGAAACGATTATTGTTTGTTTTTTGTGTTTTTAATCTTTTATTGCTTTTTTTGAGTTTGTCATAAGAAAATGAGCTTAAGCCTAAACCAAGGGTTAGTAAACTCATCACATCTTCCCTCTGATTAGGGGTAATGAGAATACCTTAAGTGTGAAGTCAGCATCTCACACTTAATTACCATGATGTAGGATTAAGATCATTAACCTACTTGTGATTATTTAGATGTTTTTGTTATTTTTGTTTAGTGTTAAGTAATGAGTTTAAGCCATAATCAAGGATTCAATGGACTCATTACACCATCCTAATAGAAGGATAATAGATGAGAACATTTAAGCTGAGAAAGACTCCTCAACTTAATCCATGATTAGGGATTAACCTCATGACAAAACAAAGCCTTTATTAAGTGGATTTTAGTTAATGATAAGATGAAGAAGTGATTTTTATGGTTTGTAAGACAACTTGAGGGGGACTTGTCCATTAACACTAGGGTTAGTCCTTCTTAACCAATTAAGGAAGAATTAGAACCCTAATGCAAGGCCCAAGTTACAAGCTTGATGTCCTGATGATTATTAGGTGAATTGATTAAAGGATTTAAACACATTAAGGGTTTAACACTTAGGATTAAAGTTATACACTCCATCCTAATAGAAGGATGCAAGCATAAGCTTAATCACAAAGCCTTAAAGCCTTTAGGGTTTAGTCCCTGATTATGAGGTGAGAAGAGAAGACTCAAAGATGACACAAAGGTAAAACTAAATGGGGGACTAGTCAAACCCTAATTGTTATCATGCTTGGGCATTCCTAGGGTTAATGAGTCTTAAGAGAAAGATCTTCAGAGAAACCACCAGGAAGGAAGCAGATGAAAGGAGCAAAGAGAAGCAAAACAACTTGCTTCATTTAAGAAGACAAGTTGCTTGGAGAAAGAAAGTAAGATGAACATGAATGAGCAAGCTCAATCCAATACACAAGATAAAATTCAGCAAAGATGCAAGAGAGATGAGAAGAGATTGTGAGAAGTGAAGGCAAATTCACTTCTCAGACAACTTACCACATGAAATGTTAGCATAAGAAAATGAAATGCAATGCAAATGAGGTACAATGTCATGATGCAAATCAAAACTAGAAGCATAAGTATGATGTTAATGATGCTAAGAGTTGATACAAACATTAGGCAAGGCATGAGAATGATCAAACAAGCATAAGGATGCAAATGAGGCATGCATTGAACCATGAATGTACATGAAAAGTTATGAAATGTAATGGGCACACAACATGGCAAATGAAAGATGCAATGATCAAACATGATTCCAATGTGTCCTAAGATGTATCATGAATCAAATGAATGCACAAAATGTCATGGCAAGTCAATGGATGCAAGCAAATGAGAAATGGATGCAAAGGAAGGCACAAATTAGGGTTACATGCATCATGCAAAGCAAAAATCCAAAACCAGAAGCAAATGACATGATAAAAATTTGAAAATGCAATCAAAGATACCCTAAACCTATACAAACTCACTGCCCAAAGGAGGGGATCCAACTCCTAACCTAATGAAAGTTATGAATTTCCTAAGATTGCTAGGGTTTTGGGGTACCTCAACAAGAAAAATGCTAAACAAATTGAAAATGCAAGATCAATTCAAACCAATTTTATCCTATAAACTACATGCTATGAAGAGTACAATGCAAGAAGAATCATCATTCAACTCTCAATGGTTAGGCAGAAAGAAATTTTTGAAGTTTGACACAAAATATTGCCTTAAAATGAAATTAAATCCATTGAAAATGATCAAAAGGCATCAAGAACAAAAAAGAAATTTGGTTTGAGAGTTGAACAATGTTTCTAAATGTTTCTAAATGCAATATGAATTTTTTTGTGATTTTTAAATACCTAAATGTATTTTTAATTAATTAATTTTCATTAACTAATTAAAAATAAACATTTAAATGATTTAAAAATAATTTTCAGTGCAAAAAATAAAAATAAAAATATATTTGGGTTTTAAAAATTAATGAAATCTTTGACAAAAAATTTCATAATTTTTAAAGGTATTTTACTATTTTAAATAAAATGTGAAAGATAAATCAAATTAAATGAAATAAAAAATAAAATAAATGGAAGTATGCAAAGGGAAGGGCCAGGATTGATTCTGGGGAAAGGGGGGTTGACTGCGCGCCAGATCCTGTGGCTGGAATTCAAACTGAGCCAATTAAATTAAACTGGATTAATTAGATTAATTAAGTGAGATTAGGGTTTTAATGAGAGATCCAGGCCCTCCATTCGCGCGGGAGTCAACAAAAGTCCACAAGATCAAAGGTCCACATTCAAACCAAACCCTAATCGTAATTAACAACTTAATGACATTCAGGTGGCCGGAAATGACCTCCGGTCATCTTCTCCGGCCACCTCCTTCCCTGAAAATTGCTAACTCACTCCCTAGGTCACTAAAACTTGATCTCTCTGCCCAGAATCCCCCATGCATCATACAACAAGAATCATCAATCAAAACACATTTATTTTTCGTATCAAAGCTGAATCGAATCAAAAGGTTTTTAGGTCAAAAAATTTCAGAAGCTTCATACATACTCAATAATTAACCATTTGCAAAACTAAACATATCAGCATGATCAGCACATCACATAGATTCATTTAGGAACTTAAAAATGCATTTCTGGAAAAAAAGTTCTTGAGCTCACCTGAAATGGAGCTTTCAATCTAGGAGCTTTCTACTTGCCTCTTTGCTTCAAAATGGTCCCAATGATCCTCTTGATGAAGTTGTGAAGCTTGGTTGGAGTTTAGAATGGCTGATTTGTGAGTTTGAAGAGGTTCTGTTCAGAGAGGGGAGGGAATCGTGTTTCAGTTTCAGGAGGTTTCAAGGCAAGGTGAAGGGTCAGGGATGATCAATGGAACATGCTGAGATGTTCTATGAAGTTTGTTTTGGTGTTTGTGTCTTGTGGGATGAGTTTCGAATGAAAATGCATAAGAGGGGAGTTTTTTGAACTATGGCTTGGAGGATGCTTCAGGCTTGTGTGTATGCTGTGTTGTGTTTCTTTTGGTCCACTTATCACTCTTGGATAGGTCAGAGGAGTTGGTGTGGCCTAGCTTGATTGGTATGGGTCTTTTTGCAAAAAGTCCAAGTTAGGTGTACTTGAGGTATGGGCAAGTGTACGGCTGTGATAGGGGCATGGCTTGGCTCAGCTGAGTTTAGGGAGAACCATGGAAATGGATTAGAAGCAATGCAGCAAGTGGATTAGGGTTTGTATGATGTTTTGCAACTTTGTCCAATTTTGGCCCTTTTGAAGTTTCTTGATCCATAAGTCATGAAAATGGGCAAACCTTTGATGCATTCTGACTTTTAGGAATTGGTTTATGTTTTTGCAAGGATTATAAGTCACTTTGAGGTCTCATTTTGCCTTGGCAAGAGGTTTTGCAACTTTGCCTCTTTGGTACAAGACTTGAAATTATGTGATTTTTCCCAACTTTGACAAGCCATAACTTTTGATCCAAAATGAATTAGAATGAGTTCTTGTACTTTTTGAAAAGGGAATGATCTATTCTACAACTTTTATGACCAAAGTTTTCCCATTTGAAGCATTTTTGAACCAAAAAGAAAGGGTTGAAAAAGTTTCCCAAAATGGCAAGTTTCCATTACAAGTCATTTTCCAAAAAAGGCAACTTTGGAAATGGCTTGAAATTCTTCAATTTTGTGAACTTACAATATCTTCTATGATCAAATAAAGATCATACATATTTAAAATGATGAAGAACACCCTTTGGTTGGGTCATTGGGGGCCTCAGATGCCTTGATTTTACACTGACTTGCTCAAAAAGTCAACTCTTGGTTAGATGCCTTCCCCATGGAATTTCTTCATGAAACTTGGTATGCATGATCCTTATAACATATAGAGACCAATAGAAACAAGAATAACCAAAAAATTTGGAGTTATGGCCTCTGAAACCAAAACCCTAATTCTAGGTCATCTGTGCAGTTAAACCTGGCTCTACTTCCATGCCAATCTCAGTTCTTGTGATTCTTTGACTTTCTTTACTTTGTGGGGATATAATATGATGCTTGAACATACATGGACCCCTTTTAAGTGATTTATGACCTTTGGAGTGTCTTAAATAGCTCTTGGATTGCCCAGATCACAAACCCTAGATGCAGATGACTTTGAATCAATGCAGTGAATAAAAAATGCAACATGAGATACTATGATTGAACTTATGCATATGAAGAGATCACAAGCCATGGTGTGAATGGGTGAGGGAAAATTTGGGGTGTTTACACTTTGACCAATTCTTGTGGTCAAAGGCTTTCATATGGTATACAAGGCCTAGGGATGAAATTTAGTACAAAAATTCATTGAGGAATTCAGGCAATGACTCAGTTACTTGCATTTGAAGAAAGAAGTCAATTGTGCAGAAGAAAAGTCAAACAATTGATTTTTAGGGTTTCAATCATGATCATCAACTTCATGAACCTTTATTTGGTCAAGGAATAACATGATTGGTCTCAATTGTCAGGAATCAGGGGTTTGCAAGAAGTTGCTAAATTTGGAATTTTTCAAGTGAGAAGTTTCTATTTTTGGAAATATTTTCCCTAAAACCTTCAACCCATTATTTCATGTTCAAAAAAGCTTAATCTGATTTTTCCATGAACATGAAAGTTGTAGATCTTGATTTTACCTTTCCAAAATTCACAAGAACACCCTCATAGCTTTTTTAGAACTCAAGTTATGATTTTTTTTTGAAGTTTAAAGAATTTTTAGGGTTTTAGTGTACACTTGGCATTTTCCCATTGGACTATTTCTTCTTGTCCTATTTTTGGTGTCACATTTTTATGTCATTTTTTTCATACGTTTTTTAGTGGGTCATCCCACTTTCACATGGCCAAGAGAATGCCACCATCACCTTTTATTTGGTTTCTATTTTGTGGATATTTTTTGAAAATAAAAAGTATAAAAGTAAGGCATGTGATGCACTGAGAGAGAATTATCAAAGTGCCACACACACTACATACCCTCTTTATTTCTCTCTAGGCACAAAGAGTCATGCTTTTCCACCACCCATACATGCACCCGGTACACCAAAGAAGAAGGAGAATCACATGAGTTTTTTATATCATGCACTCTAGCCAACTTCCAATTACCACCACTTGATCTTCCTATATTTTCCATTATCAAACATCAATACAACACCACATGCAGGTTACACCATAACAACCATGCTCCCTCCACATGTGATGAAAATTTTAAAAAATGGAAAATAAGAGCACGAGTTTTGCTCTGTTTGTTTTGGTGAATAACAAACTTACCTCTCACACCTTCAAGCTTGACCTCACACCCTTGGTGCTTTAAGAGAGTCAGTCGCGAATCTGGGCAAGAGGAGCATCATTTTCACACACACAGAAATCACTCTCTCATTCTCTTTGCACTCTCTCGCTTTTCACACTCACAAAATCACTCTTGATAGCTCTCATTCTCTCTAATTTTTCACTCTCACCAAGGAGCTCAAATCTGAGTTTTCTCCTCATCACTCAACAAAGCATTTTTCTGCAAGCTACATCTTGGTTTCACTTATTTTTGAATCAACCAAGTTTCCTCACCCTTTATTTGGCCAAAGCATAAGAAAAGGGACACTCAAGATCTCTGGAATTCTCAAAATCTTCAAGAGAGCTCCATTTTAGGTTTGCACACTCAATTTCATTTGCTTCAAAATTGCCTTAATTCTTCTTGTTTTGAGTTACTTTTTCTTAATATGATGTGTATGAAATGTAAAGAAGCCTTGTGATGCCCTAGATCTTGAATTTCAGTTTTGAGTTTTGATTTTGTTTTGTTCGATTCTCTTTGCATAGTGAGTATTTGTGGAAATGGTTGATAAATTCGTGATCCTTCTTGTGTCAGCTTCATTTTGATATGCTTGTTTGTGATTTCTGGAAAAAAAATTTGAATCTTCACTGGAGCTTGGCCAGAGAAGATGACTGGATTCTTCTTCGGCCTGTGACACTGTTACATTAACCAGTTTGAACATGGACTGTTGATTTGTGTGGATCTGATGGTTATGCGTTTGACACCTCATTTAATGAATCATGTGCCTGACTTGTGGCTTTATAATTTCATTTTATTGCTTGTGTTTTCTAGACCATGATAATTATGGTGTGCTTTGCATCTCATGCGTTTATTTGTTTTACTTTGTGCATCTGTTGACTTGCTTGTGTGCATTGGATGTATCCTAAGGCTTAGATCTAGGTAAGCTTTATTGAAGTAAGATCACCATAAGCTTGTTGACTTTATTTTGGACTTGGGCTCTGACTTGCTTTTCACGCCCCCTCCTTAGGCCCATCTTTCATTTTGAACTGATTTGGATTACTTTCTTCACCCCCTTCTCTTTATTTCAAATTTTATTCTTCTTATTTCTTTTCATTTCATTTTTCTTTTCTAAAATTAGTTTCAAGTTTCTAAAAATCCCAAAAAAATCATGAATGATCTTTGTAGTTTTATAAATTTTTTGCAAATTTTATTTTTCATTTTTATATTATTTTTTCCTTCTGAATTAATTTTCTCTTTTATTTATTGTGGTTTTCTTTCCATCATGTACACCTTAGTTTGTTGATTTTTATATTTTGAGTTCCATGATAGTTCTGGTCCTGGTTCTTTTTCTGTGTCCCTAAAATGTTGAGGTCTCTTGATTATTTTTGTGATGATTTTTAGGCTTTTTTTGGGTGACTTTTGAGTTGTTGCTTTGTGCCTATGTAAATGAAACCCTAACCTTGTTTTGCCTAATTATTTGAATGCCTTTGGTTCTGATTCCGGGCTTGCAACTTTTTCTTGATACTTGTACATGTTTGAGGTGCATTGATGTTTAATGTCATAATTGTTGAAGTATGTTAACTATTTCTTTGAGGATTGAACTTTGAATTTCCTAATTTGTGAATGTTTTGATCATGACTTTCTTATTTGCTTAGAAAGGCACTTGTGCCATCATATAAGAACTTGTTTGAGGCTTGTCAACATGATTTTTGATCTCTGGTTGTGATATGTGAACCTCATCCTTTTATGTCTTATGTTTGTCTTGTGCACTAAGTCACTTATTTCACAAGTATGAATCATGTTTCACTTCACTTCACATCTTCTCTTATCTTCTCCAATTGTTTTGGTATGTGCCTATATGCTTTTAATGGTGATTGAATATTCTTTTTTAGGCACATGATTAAGAGGTTTAACTTCTGACTTCGACATTACATGTTGAACTTTGACTTGTTTGCCATGCTTGTTCACTTCCTTCCATCTCACTTCTTCTCTAATGCCTTGTTATTTGTTTGTGGGACTTCACCCATTTCATTTTTATTGGATTTGCATGACTAATTTTAGAGATCTTTTGGGATCATTAGGTTCTGACTTGTATGAACTCTTGTGCTTAGACCTTTATTATTTCATATATTGAACTTGTTTGAACTTCTATTGCTTCGTGTGTGAATACTTCTAACTTTTCAGGGCTTTGGTAAGTTTGAGAGGTGTGGATAATGCTTTCATATCTCAACTTCTTCCTTCACTTATTCTTATGCTTTCTTACCTTGTGTTTGTGATGTTCTTAGTCCATCAATATTTAACTTCTTCTTCATCCCCCTTTAGGATCAACTTATCTTATCTTAAGAAGTAAGTTGAGTCCTTCTGATCCTTTCTTCTTCTTCTTCTTCTTCTTCTTCTTCTTCTTCTTCTGCTTCTTCTTTCTTTTCTTCTTTTCTCCTTCCTCATTAGGATAGACTTCAAACCTCACTAACTTAGGTATTCCATGCATGATAACTCTTAGGATTATTAGTCCCCCTTTAGACTTTTTCCTTTGGTTCTCTTTGCTCTCTCTCTCTCTCTCTCTCTCTCTCTCTCTCTCTCTTCTCATCTTCAAACATAACTTTAAGTCACCTAATAAATGACAAGTCTTCTCATCTGCCAAGAGACTTTGCCATGGGGTACTTGCACACATCCCATTTCGGGGTGAGGTGTATGGTATGTATCATGATGAATAGGTCTTAGCATGAGATCACTTTACAAAGAAAAGCTAAAACACACTTATTAACTAAAAAACCATAAAAAACACTTAATAAAGTTATGTAATCTAGTGTGCTTAAGCCTTCATCTGTGGGGACTAGATTTGGGGATTTCCTCCATTCCATTTCGGGATGATGTAAGAAGTACATATCCCATTGAGCAAGACTTAGGTACACTCACCTATGCAAATCTCAAAGTAGAAAACTCCTAAAAAAACACTGAACAAAGAATAATCGTCTCTCCTTCAGGACTTATTTTCTCATCACATTCACTTATAACGTAAGAACTTGCTCCCACTTGTCTCTTTGTAAGACGATAACGCACTCGTGCTAGAAGAGCCTGCAACACCCGAGCATTGACATAAGCAGTTCAAGCTTTTAAAATGCAAGCCATTTTCCTCCCTAGTTAGGGGAACTACTTCGACTCTGATCCTCATGTCCAGATGAGGTACGTAGGCAGTGGGGTAGGGCCCGTTAGATCACTCTTTTATTTTCCCCACATTCCCTATTTCTTTTATTTTCTTATCCAATGTCAGTCTTTCTTTTGAAGCAACTTTTATTTCTTCACCCTTTGAAACATTTTGTTTGCAAGCATGGATCCCGCCAGGTACGGCGGACGATCTGGGGTGCTAATACCTTCCCAGGTCGTAAACGACTCCCGAACCTTCTTTGGTTCGCAGGACCTTTGTCCTTCCTTTATTTTCTTCGGTTTGTGCAACATTACCTTTCCGATTCCTTTAGAATAAAAATGCCTGGCTGGCGACTCTACCTCTTTCGTGCCACTTTCGCATTTATACCATGATGGAAATCTAGGGAGCGTCAACTAGAAACTCTACTGGGGATTGAACCCAGAATCTCTGGTTTCCCCTTGAGAGTCGCTCATAGTGCTTGTTTGTTTCTGTTTCATTGGGTGTTTTATGTTTGCTAGTGTGTGTTTATTTTACTGTTTTATTTAGAGTTTTATTAAAAACTTTATTTATCTCTTTCAGTATTTATTTTCATGCATCATATGCATATAGTGGATTGTCTGGACTGCGTTTGTTTTCTTTTGGTGGGTTGGGGATTTATTACTGTGAGATGACTCCATTACCAAGGCTCGATGTGTTCCATGGTATTTCACCATGATGAGTGGCGATGAGTTCCACACCCAGACTGCACCCATCTTGCAAATATTCTGTGTGGGGATTTCCTTCACTTCAGGACCTTGATAGTTATGTGCATCTGGGGACCGATCATTGAGAACCTTTGTGGAAACAACCCTCTCCAGTGGTGACAGTGGCAGACCACATTCTGTGGAAAACCCTTTCGCACCTGAGGGTCCATTGGGAACTCACATAGGATGGCCTAGTTCTCTTATAGGAACTCAGTTAACGCATCTGGTCGTATGACGATAGTACTGAATCCCAAGGGCTGAATGAACTATTGTTTCTCGATTTCAATTCTTGAAGCTGGGGACTTATAAGGGATGCTTGTTTTCTCCCGGACTCACGCTGAGGCCTCCCTGAGTAGTATATAATGCTTAACCGATTCCCTAATTTGGTCGTGAGCTATTTCTCGGAGATGGTGAATGTATTATTACTATTCGGCTTTGAGAATCCGTGATGTTTGACCCGTAGCACACATGTGAGATTGGGAGGGGCTTACAGGTTTTGCAGGAACCCTTGACCTTAACATACCCTGGTTATCAGTGTGTTCTATGTTCTGATCCGATTATTTTGGTTCTGGAGTTCTTGATCTTTGGTTCTGATATACTTATCTGGGGTTATTATTCATAGGACCTTTAGGGTTTCAGATCACTTGGTTCTTGGCTCCGTACTTCAGTATCCAGACAGTTCCAGACTTTGATCACATGCCCTGCATTTGTATTGCATCATATCATTAATCATTTTGTTTTTCATTCTCAAGTTTATTTGTTGTTTGTCTCCGGTTCCAATATATTCAGCTGAGAGATGGATCCCGCAAGAAGAATGTTCATTACAAGTTCTTTGAAACTAAGGCCGACACATTGAAGAAGATGATAGCTTTGATCACGCCCAATCACATTGAAGAATTCAGGAAGGCTTATGGGGATATTCTAGACATGGTAGTGGATTTGGATTCCTCAGGCAGGGGTGCCATTCACACTTTGCTGCAATATTATGACCCTCAGCTGAGGTGCTTCACCTTTCACGATTTCCAGCTGGGTCCCTTGTTGGAGGAGTATTCTTTGATTCTAAGAGTGCCTTTACAGGACCAGATTCCTTTCAACACATAGATGGTCAAGCCCACACCTGAAGACATTGCTAAGGCTCTTTATTTGAGCACTTATGTGGTTAATGCTAATTTCAATACAACTAAAGGTGGGATAACCAAATTTTCCTTGGAGTTCTTGCTGAAGAAGACTGAAGAAATGGTTGCCAAAGCCTAGTGGAGTTCTGTATGTGCTCTGATAGCTCTCTCCATCTATGGCATCATCTTATTTACTGATCTTGAGAAGTTTGTGGACATGAATTCTATTCATCTGTTCATCTTGAAGAATCCAGTGCCAACTCTCTTGGGTGATCTCTATTATTCAATGCACTACAAGAATAAGAATAAGCAAGGAGGTTTGGTGCGTTTTTGTGCTCCTTTATTTCACAAGTGGTTTATGAGACACCTTCCTAGTACTGAGGCTTTCAATGATCCTAAGCTAGTGTAGGCTCAGAGACTGGAATGATTATCTTCTAAGGATATCAGATGGTTCACCATGAGGTTGAAAGGGATAGAATTTATCACTAGTTGTGGAGGATGCCTAAATGTTCCACTCTTAGGAGTGATTGGGGGAATCAACTACAACCCAATCCTTTTAAGAAGGCAATTAGGGTACATTTTGAGAGACATCCCAGAGGAGTTGGAGTTAGCTCAAACTTTCTACTTTCCGGTGAAGAACAATCTGCCTTTGGTAAGGAAATCTGTTGGTGCTTGGAATCATATCAAGAGAAAAGGTGTGGCTTGTTTAGGAAAAAGTAATAACCAAAATTTTCCTGAATACGAAGCCTGGCTGAAGAGAAAAGCTCAAGTAGTACAATTACCTTTTTCTTAGGCTCCTTCTCCAGTGGTTGAGCCCAAGACTATTGTCTCCCTTGAAGACTATCAGAGATTGGAAGCCCAACTTCAAGAAGTTAGGTTGGAGAATTTTGATAACAATATGTTATATCAGCACATGGTATATACCAAGAAGATCTTGGAAGGAGATATGGAGATGATGCAACAAGAGAGGGAGGTTAAGGAAAAAGAATTTGCTGACAGAGAAGCTTACTTCAAGAGAAGAGGTTCTATGGAGATCAGAAGGAAAGCTGAACTTAAGAAGACCGGGAAGTCCTTGAGAGAAGCTAACTAGACTATCACCCTATGGCAAGAAAAATGGGATAAAGCTCAGAAAAAGCATGAGGAAAAAGAAGAGTCCATGCAGTTACAGATAGATTCTCAAAAAGAAAAGCTAGAGCTAGCCCACAAGAGGCGTAGAGAGAAGACTCAACAACTAGAGTTAAGCTTGAAAGAACTGGAAGAAGCCCAAAAGGAGATAATAGATCTCAAGGTATTGGCAGAAACTAAGAAGGCCAAGTCAGAGTTGGGACCTAGTGAAGGGATCTCAGATGTTTTCATACAACAAATAAGTGATCTACATGCATCCTTCGAGCATAGGGACCTGTTGATTAAGAAGTTGATTGAAGACCCTACTCATCCAGACTTAGCCAGATTGTTCAAAGTTGTCTGACACCTCAGCTAGAATTTGAAGGACATCCAGTTTCCTAGGCCTTAGTTTCTTTATTTTTGTCGTACTTGGATTACCTACAGGCCTGTTGTAGGAATCCTTGCTTATTTTCTCTGTTATTTCTCTTATACTTTGTAAGACCTGTAACCCTTCGGGGAATATTTTGTTTATTGCTGCCTTGCAGGCTCTTTTATGTTAATGTAGTCCTTTTCAGCTTATTGTTTCATTGTATGCACTGACAGTGTGTCATTCCAGCAAGCTGAATCTAGGTATCATGTAGAGGTTTCTTCTCAAGTCGGGGTCCTAAGCCATCTGGATTTCTTTATTGAATACCGGAACTGGGGGCATACAAGGCCTATAAAATGAAATAAAAAGTATCTACATAGCATTCATGTTACCCTTTTATCTGTTTTGCAGGTACGGTTCCCAGATTTCTAACATCTCATTATTTCAAGCACTATAGCTACAAGGAGGATTCATCGATATCCGACCAAAGAAAACAGAGAAATCACAGATGGAGGTGGGTTCTAGTATTGACAATGTAGGAGGTCTTGGTGGATTTACCTGAAGTGGACGGCTCTTTGCTCCCTAGACGCTGAGAACTAGTACAGAGGCTGAAGCCGTACCTCGTGCAAAAGGCAAACAGGTGGCGACCGAGGAGGTGGTGAATCCTGCCACAAAATAGATAACTTTCGAGAAAGAAGTAGAAGAGTTCATGTGCATTATAAAGAAAAATGACTACAAGGTGGTAGAGAAGTTAAATCAGACACCCTTGAAGATCTTGATCTTATATTTGCTGATGTATTCCCAGGCACATAGGGAGGCACTCCTGAAAGTCCTGTAGATGGCCTACGTCCCTCAAGAGATTATAGTGAACAAATTGGAGGCAGTGGTTGCTAATGTTAACGCCAGTCATGGGCTAGGTTTCACTGACAGAGATTTGACCTCCGAAGGACGAAACCACAACAAAGCCTTACACATCACCATGGAGTGTAAGGGGGTCGTACTATGTCATGTGTTGGTGGACACTGGATCTTCCCTGAATGTGTTTCCTAAGAAGGCTCTGATGAAACTTGATGTGGATAGGATTATCTTAGGACCAAATGACTTAGTGGTGAGATCGTTTGATGGCTCTAAGAGGTCAATGTTAGGAGAGGTGAAGCTTCCTATAAATATTGGGTCTCAGGTCTTCAAAAGTACTTTTTATGTCATGGACCTACAACCTGCTTACAACTGTCTTCTCAATAGGCCTTGGATTCACATTGTTGGCGCTGTGACATCCACGCTTCACCAGAAGCTAAAGTACATAGTTAATGGACAGGTTATTACCATGTGCAGGGAGGAAGACATCTTTGTAAGCCACTTGTCAACCTTCAAATATGTAGAGATGGATGGGGAGATCCACGAGACTCTATGTCAGACGTTTGATATTGTCAATATTCATGGGGCTTCTTCTAGCCCAAAGGGCGAGAGCGTTGAAAGAGTTGGAACTTCCATAGCTTCATACAGACAAGCTTTGGAAGTGGTACACGCTGGAAACGCCCAGGGCTAGGGCAAAGATGTTGAAGTCGACAAAAAGGGAGATAAGTTTGGTATAGGTTATCTACCAGGCCAACCAGTGGTTTTGAAGAGCAAAGGGTCGATAAGCTTCTCAAGTGGGGGTGTTATTGATCCAAATCAAATTTGTGTTGCTACTAGAGAAGACGCCGACAATGATTATGACTTGGACAACTGGGTGCGTCTGTGTGTCCCTGGGGAAGAGCTGAAGAACTAGTTCGTGGAAGAAATCGTCCAAGTTACTTTCGTGCTAGAGAAATTTTCTTTGTTTTCTTCATGTCATATGCATGTCAAATCCTGCACTCTGCCCAAGGTGTACGAATCCATTTGTAGGGCCACCTTGCATTGTTTGCAATGTTATTTTACCATGAATAAAGAACATTTTTCATTCAAAATTGTGTTCACTTTCTTTATTTTTAAACTTTTTTCACAAAAACAATAAAATGGAAATGTTTTATCTTGTTTTTCTTTTTCATAAAACTGAATTCTGAAATAAGCACATCACTTGTGCAGAATTAATCACACAGATTCCATTGATAACAATTTTGCAATGACTGAGTATGATTTCGATGATCCTATCTACCAAGCTGATGAAGGGGTTAAAGAAGACTGTGAACTCTCCGAAGAATTAGCCAGGTTGTTGAGACAAGAGGAAAGGGTTATTCAGCCTCATCAGGAGGAAATTGAAGTTATCAACCTTGGGTCCGAGGACGCGAAAAAAGAGATCAAGATTGGGGCTGGGCTGCAAGCCGCTGTTAAAGAAGAGTTGATTGGTATGCTGCGAGAATATATGGACATCTTTTCTTGGTCATATTAGGATATGTCAGGTTTAGATACTAACATTGTGATGCATAGGCTACCATCGAGAGAGGATTGCCCTCCAATCAAGCAGAAGCTTCGAAGAACTCATCCTGACATGGCCATGAAAATCAAAGAGGAAGTTCAGAAGCAATGGGACGCCGAGTTCCTTTCCATAACTAGTTACCCGCCTTAGGTAGCTAACACTGTACCAGTGCCAAAGAAGGATGGAAAGGTCCGGATATGCATTGATTACCGAGACCTTAACAGATCGAGCCCGAAAGATGACTTCCCATTACCTCACATTGACGTATTGGTTGAAAACACGACTCAGTTCTCAGTATTTTATTTCATGGATGGCTTCTCCGGATATAATAAGATAAAGATGGCACTGGAAGACATGGAGAAAACAACGTTCATTACCCCTTGGGGTACTTTCTGCTACAAAGTGATGCCCTTCGGGCTGAAGAATGTCGGGGCAACGTATCAACGGGCTATGGTAACATTATTCCATGACATGATTCATAAGGAGATATATTGCTATATGGATGACATGATTGCCAAGTCCCAAACTGAAGAGGAACATCTGGTTAATCTCAAAAAGCTGTTTGAGAGACTGAGGAACTTTCGTTTGAAATTGAATCCAAACAAGTGTACTTTTAAAGTGCCATCCGGGAAACTGCCGGGTTTCATCATGAGCCAAAGAGGGATAGAGGTTGACCCTGCCAAAGTAAAAGATATACAAGAGATGCCTACACCACGAACAAAAAAAGAAGTACTAGGATTCCTGGGTAGATTGAACTACATTGCACGGTTCATATCTCATCTCACAGCCACTCGTGAACTAATTTTTAAGCTGCTAAGAAAAGAACAGGCGGTCAGGTGGAATGAAGATTACTAGAGGGCTTTCGAGAAAATTAAAGAATATCTGTAGGAACCTCATATATTAATGCCTCCGGTCCTAGGAAGGCCACTCATAATGTACTTAACAGTGCTTGAAGGATCTATGGGGTGTGTTCTCGGCCAACATGACGAGTCTGGTCGAAAAGAGCATGCAATATACTACCTTAGCAAAAAGTTTACCGACTGTGAGACAAGATACTAACTGCTCGAGAAAACTTGATGCGCTTTAGCATGGGATGCTCTCCGACTAAAATAGTATATGTTGACCCACACAACCTTGCTCATTTCAAAGATGGATCATGTCAAGTATATCTTTGAGAAACCAGCATTGACCAAAAGGGTTACACGTTGGCAGATGGTGTTGATCGAGTACGACATCAACACACTTCACAAAAACCCATCAAAGGAAGTGTCTTATCAGACTATCTTTCACAACAACCTCTTAAGGATTATCAACCCATGCGTTTTGATTTCCCTGATGAGGACATCATGTACCTCAAAGCTAAAGACTGGGAGGAACCACTCCTAGAGGAGGGGCTAGACCCTGAATCCAAATGGAGTATGATGCTTGATGGGGCCGTCAACATGAATGGCCGTGGAGTTGGTGTTGTACTTATTACTCCTAAAGGTGTCCATTTACCCTTCGCTGCCAGAATAACGTTTGGCTGCACCAATAATGAAGCGAAATACGAAGCTTGTATCATGGGAATATAGGAGGCTATTAATCTAAGGATTAAGACCCTCGATATATTTGGAGATTCAGCTCTCATAATTAACCAGATTACTAGCGAGTGGTTTACACATCAACCTCACTTAATTCTATATCGGGATTATGCGAGAAGAATGTTGACATTCTTCACAACAGTAAAGCTTCAATATGTACCACTTGTCAATAATCAGTTTGCTACTGCGTTGGCTATGCTCTCTTCAACTATCAAAGAGATGTGTTGGAACTATGTCCCTAAGATTGACATATCACGGCTTGATATACCAGCATATGTGTTTTCTACTGATGCATTATTGAATGATAAGCCATGGTATCATGACATTAAATTTTTCCTGAAGGATAAAAATACCCAGCAGGGGCATCTTCCAGCGACTAAAAGAATTTGAGACGACTTGCCACAAGTTTCTTCTTAAATGCAGATGGTGTGTTGTATAAGAGAAACTTCGACATGGTCTTGCTTAGATGTGTGGATAAGCAGGAAGCAGACAGGTTGATGCAGGAAGTCAACGAGGGATCATTTGGTACCCATGCCAGAGGACATGCAATGACAAATAAATTATTGATATCGGGGTATTACTGGTTAACAATGGATGCAGATTGTTGTGCATACGCCCGGAAGTATCACAAGTGCCAGATTTACGCAGATAAAGTGCATGTACCTCCAAACCCGTTGAACATCATGTCGTCTCCTTGGCCCTTTTCTATGTGGGGTATTGACATGATCGGGAAGATCGAGCCTACTGCTTCGAATGGCCATAATTTCATACTGGTCGCAATTGATTACTTCACCAAATGGGTCGAAGCAACATCTTATGCAAACATCACCAAACAAGTGGTGGCTAAATTTCTGAAAAGGGAAACTATTTGTAGATACGGAGTGCCCGAAATAATCATTACTGATAATGGTTCTAATCTGAACAACAAGATGATGGATGAGTTGTGTCGGGACTTCAAAATACAACATCATAATTCTTCTCCTTACGGGCCAAAGATGAATGGCGCGGTCGAGGAAGCTAATAAGAACATCAAGAAGATTGTGCAGAAAATGGTTGTCACTTATAAATATTGGCATGAGATGTTACCATTTTCCTTACATGGGTACCGAACGTCAGTCAGGATGTCTACTAGGGAAACACCATTCTCACTTGTGTATGGTATAGAAGTTGTCCTACCTGTTGAAGTTGAGATCCATTCCTTGAGGGTAATGATGGATGTCAAGCTTGATGAGGATGAGTGGGTATGTTCCTAGTATAATCAGTTGTGTCTGATTGAAGAGAAGAGGTTTACAGCCATCTACCATGGTCAATTATACCAGAGACGAATGAAGAAGGCATTTGATCAGAGAGTACGACCTTGGGAGTACCAAGTTGGTGAACTTGTGCTCAAGAGAATCCTTCCTTAAGGTACAGATCACAGGGAAAGTGGACTCCAAACTATGAAGGTCCATTCTCGGGAAGAGCTCTAATTAATACAACCATGTATGGTGAAGACTTCCAGTCTCCTGTCAACTTAGATGCAGTTAAAAAATACTTCGCATAAAAGAGTCCTGCAGGATAAAAAACAGAATAAAAAGTCCAGGCAAAAAAAGGCATCCCGGCGAGCCAAAAAAACAGAATGAAAGGCTCGGGAAAAAGTTAGGTATATAAATAAAAAATGTACACCGGGTGAGTTGAAAATCCGCATTGGACAACTCAGGCAAAAAAGGGTATCCCGGTGGATTGAAAACCCGAAAGGGCGGTCCATGCAAAAGAGGGAATAAGCGAATGACTGAGACCTGAATTATATATACTACATCGTCGTCTCACTCAACCTGGTAATCTCTAAGGGATAGGGATAAATTTAATCATCCTCTTCAGAAAGCAAGATCATAAATGGAGAAATCTTGAAGACATACCGGTCATAGCAGAATTGAAATTCAATGGAAGGTCGTTCACATTGTTGTTAGGATAGTTTCTTTTCTCAATTTACAGTGATCACCTCTTTCCAGGTGGTTTCTTCTTGATGTATCTTTGCCTATTCATAGGCTCCAATAAAATAATTATTCAGTCAAAAAGCTCCGTCCTTGTTTTTATTTTTACATGTTTTGTTTGCAAAAATGTCCTGAATTTTTGATAAAAGAACATTGCATTTAAACGAGGTGGTTTCATGAATAACATGAAAAAGGGGAAAACATTTAAAATCACTTTGAATGTTAAGTAACGCCGGATGGTTGACCCAAGCCACATAATTCATTGGGGCATTGTCGCTCCCCAGAAAAGACACCGGGTCAAATAGGGTACATACGCGAACGGTCGGTGAAAGTAGAAAAGAAAGGTGAAATGAATAGAGTCGCCAGCTAGGCATTTTTATCCCGAAGGAAAGGTAATGCTGCATAAACCTAGAAAAGATGGATAAGACGGTCGCGAACCAGAGAAACTGAGAAAGGGGGTTGGTTACAATCTGGGAAGGTATTAGCACCCAGATTGTCTGTCGTACTCGATGGGATCCACGCTTAAAAGATTGTGTTTAAAGGGGTAGGTGTATGTGTTATCTGTGTGCAAAAAGCTATGAAAAGAAAATACAAGTGTCAGTGCAAAAGGTGAATGCTCAGGAACTGAGGCTTAAAAGAGAATGCTGAAAGAGGGGGATGACAAAGAGACTTTTGTTCGATAACCGTTAAGTTATGCCTACGTATCCTCGTGTGCAATGAGGAAGTCAGAACACCATAGTTCGACTCAAAGAGACTAAAAGATGAATTGACTGTGAACTGCTTGCTTGTCTATGCTCAAGTGTATGACTCGTCTGGCTCGAGTGCTAACCGTCTTGCATTAGACGAGAGAAGCAAGTTCTCGTTTGTGAATGAGTGTAATGAGAAAAGAATCCCGAAGGAGACGATTATTGTTTGTTTTTGTGTTTTAAGTTTTTTATTGTTTTTGGAGTTTGTCATAAGTTAATGAGCTTAAGCCTAAACCAAAGGTTTGTAAACTCATTATATCCTCCCTGATTAGGGATAATGGGAATACTTTAAGTATGAGATAAGCATCTCAACTTAATTGCCATGATGATGTAGGATTAAGATCATTAACTTACTTGTGATTATTTAGATGTTTTTGGGTTTTGTTTAGTGTTAAGTAATGAGTTTAAGCCATAATCAAGGATTAATGAACTCGTTACACCATCCTAATAGAAGGATGATAGATGAGAACACTTAAGCTGAGGAAGATACCTCAACTTAATCCATGGTTAGGGATTAAATTCATGACAAAACAAGCCTTTATTAAATGGATTTTAATTAAAGATGAAATTAAGAAGTGAGTTTTATGATTTGTAAGACAACTTGAGGGGGACTTGTCCATTAAACACTAGGGTTAGTCCTTGTTAACCATAAAGGAAGAATTAGAACCCTAATGTAAGGCCCAAGTTACAAGTTAATGTCTTAGTGATTATTAGATGGATTGATTAAGAGGCTTAAACAGATTAAGGGTTTAACACTTAGGATTAAAATTATGCACTCCATCCTAAGAGAAGGATGCAGGCATAACCCTAATTCCAAAGTCCTAAAAACTTAAAGGTTTAGTCTCTAATGATGAGATGAGAAGAGAGACACAAAGAAGACTCAAAGGAAAAAAAACTAAGGGAAACTATCAATCCTAGAAAGTTATTATGCTTAGTTATCCTAGGGTTTATGAGGCTTAAAATAAGTCTTCAAGGAAGCCACCAAGGAAGAAGCAGATGAAAGAAAAATGAGAAAGAAGAACAAGTTACTTACTTCATTGAAAAAGATAAGTAACTTGAAGAAAGAAAGGAAGAGAAACACAAGTGAGCAAGCCCACTCAAAGACAAACAAAAATGCAGCAAGGATGTAATATGAGAGGATGAGAAGATGTGGGAGGTGAAGGAAAATCCACTTCCCACACAAACTTACCATTAACCTGAAAAGTTAGCACAATATGCATAAGGAGAAAGATGAAATGAAATGATGCATATGCAAGGGTAAATATCAAGACCAGAAGCATGTAAATGATGCAAATGATGCTATGATATGATGCAAAGGCATACAATATGCATGTGTGTGATCATACAAGAGAATGAATGCAAATGAAGCATGTAGAAAGCATGTAAGCACATGGATATTCATGGAATGAAATGGATGCAAAGCATAGCAAATGTATGAATAAATGATCAAGCAATGTTCAATCAATGTCTTAAGATGTCTATGATGGCATACAAATGCTTAGAATGGCATGGAAAGTTCACATGTTCATGCAATGCAATGTAAGATGAAAGTAAAGATGCAAAATTAGGGTTACATGGAAGGATGAGATGCAAATGGCAAAGACAGAAGCAAATGATATGATAAAAAATTGAAAATGCACTCAAAGGAACCCTAAACCTATAATAGGTTACCATCCAAAGGGGGAGGTCAAAAACTAAACCTAGAAGGAGTTATGAATTTCCTAAGTTTCTAGGGTTTTTTGGGTGATCCTCAATGTAAAATTCCAAACAAATAGAAAATTCAAGATAAATTCATGCCAAAAATATCCTAGATACTACATGATATGTGTAAAACAATGCAAAAAGAACCAACTTCAAACCCTTCATGGTTAGGAAGAAAAGATTTTTCAAATGTTAGGGTTTAAAAATGTGATTTTATGAACCCTAAATTCAAAGAAAATTGTCAAATGATGATCAAAACCAAAAAGAAATTTGTATGAGGGGTTTGAAAATGTTTCTAAATGTGTTAATATGCAACATGAATTTTTTGGTGATTTTTAGAAACCTAAATGCTATTTTAATTAATTAATTTCCATTATTTAATTAAAATAAACATTTAAATATTTTAAAAATACTTTTTATGTGCAAAAAGTAAAATAAAAATCATTTTCTGATTAAGAAAAATATTTGAAACAAAAATGCAATAGGAAATATTTTTGGGATTTTTCTAAGTATTTTAAATTAAATGTGCAAGAAAATGCAATTAAAATGAAATAAAAATCAAATAAAATGAAAGTATGCTGATCCAGTGGTCCAGATTCAAACTGGAGAGAGAAGGAATTGACTGCGCGCGCTATCCAACGGCTGGCATTCAAACTGGGTTAATTACTTAATTAATTTAATTAATTGAAAATTAGGGTTAACTGAAATGATCCAGGCCACACATTTACGCGCTAATCACCATCCTACGGCCAGAATTCAAACTGGGCAACTAAACCCTAATTACAAACCCTAATGACTTTCAGGTGACCGGAGCAAGCTCCGGTCATCTTCTCCGGCAAGACCAAAATCCCAACTTCTTCCCTAGGCCAAATTAGGAGCTCTAACTTTCCAGATCCACTCTCCTAATCATTCTAAACAAGATTCAATCATCAAACAACATTTCTCATGCATCAAAATCCAGATACGAATCAAAACATAAAAACTGCAAAAATTTCAGAAGCACGATACAAGCTCAATATTCAACCATTTTCAAAAGTAAAAGGTGCAGTGTGATCAGTGAAGCATGAAGAACATTTCTATAACAAAAAATACAAGTTCTGGAAAATTTGTTCTTGATGATACCTGAGCTTGAGCTTTCTCAATCTGAGCTATCTAGGCCTCTCCTTGGTGCCAATCAACTCCAATGGACCTCCTGAGGATGCTTTGATGCTTGGAATGAATTTATTTGGGCTGTTTTGAAGTTTTAGTTCAGAGGGGGGTGAAATTGTGTTTTTGATTCTTGAGGTTTCAGGCTTGTTTAATGGTTGGGAAATGATCTGGAGGTTGTATGGAGATGATTGGTGAAGTTTGCTTGAAGTTTTGATGGTTGGTTTTGGAGTTTAAAAGAAATGAAGTTTCTTGAGGATTTTGTGAATCTGAATGTGTGGGATGATTCCAGCTCCAAGATGTTATGAAATGTGATCCTTAGGGCTTGTTTGTGAAGCTGTGATAGGTCAGAAGAGTTGTTGTGGGTTATGCTGATTGGTATGGCTTCATTTGCAAAAAGTCAAGTTTGGTTGTACTTGAGGTATGGGTCATGGCAGGCCTGGTTGCAAGGGGTGTCTGGCCTCAGCTGAGTTCAAGGAGGACCATGGAAGCAGATTTTGTGAGCTGGCACAAGTGGATAGGAAGATTTGCACCATTTTGCAATTTTGAGGAGTTTTGCCCCTTTTGGAATTTCTTGAAGTTCAAGTCTTGGAAATGCATAATTCTTGGGCCAATTCTGAGTTTTTGAAGTTGCTTGATCATGTTATGTCACATTTGGGCACATTAGAAGTCATTAGAAGCCTTGGCAAGTGGTTTTGCAAAAATTCCTCTTTGGTGCATTCTTGAAAATTATAGGATTTTTGCCAACTTTGAAGGATCATAACTTAAGTTCCATAATGAATTAGAACATGTTCTTGTACTTTTTGAAAAGGGAAAGACCTAATCTACAACTTTCATGACCAAGAATTTTTCATTTGAAGCATTTTTGGTTGAGAAAGAGGAGGTTGAAAAACTTTCCCAAAATGGAAAGTTTCCATTACAAGTCATTTCCATTTTTGGCAACTTTTGGTTTAGCTCAAATTTCTTCAATTTTGTGAACTTCCAAGCACTTAAATGATAAAATAAAGATCATATAACTTCAATTTGATGAAAATACCCCTTTGGTTCCATTGTTGGGGGTCTCAGATGCCCTGATTTTGACTTAACTTGCTCAGGATGTTACCTAGTGAACAGATGACTTCCACAATGAATTTCTTCATAAAACTTGGCATATATGATCCTTATAACATCTTAAGAACATTAGAAACAAGAATGCTCCAAAAATTTGGAGTTAAAGCCTCTGAAACTAAAACCCTAATTTTGGTCATCTGTGTAGTGAAAAACCCTAGCTCTGCTTCCATGCCTTGCCAGTTCTTGTGATTTCTTGACTTCCATGAACTTTGAGGGATATAATATGATGATAGAACACACATGGACACTCTTGGAAAACTTAGAGGCCTTTGGGTTGGCTCAGATAGAATCTTGGATTGCTCAGATCACAAACCCTAGATGCAGATGAACTTGAACTATGCAGATGAAACAAATATGCAATGTGAAATGTAATGTTTATGATAATGCAAGCATGCAAGATCACAAGCCATGGTGTGAAAAATAGTGAGGGCAAATTTGGGGTGTTTACAGCTGCCCCTATTCAAGCATGAGTTAGCTGTGTAGGGTGTAAGTGCCTAGCTTAACAGACAAACAAGATAACTTGTGGTTGAATACCAAAGACAGTTCGAAATTTGCACTCACTGGGGATAAGAAGAAAAGGGATATAAATTGTAACAGGTAGTATAGCATGATTATCAAATGAAGGCGATGGAGGACGACCAACGAGTAGAGGACGACTGCTGGGGGTAAAGCGGTAAGCTAAGCAATGTCGGGGACGACCGACAAGCTGGGGGAATAAAGAGACCACGACAGGGACGCCCATCGGGCAAAGAAACAAGATTCTCTGGGGATTAAAATAAAGGGAAAAGCAATGATGGGGATGACCACCAGGCTTTTGAAAGTAAAGTAAACAACGACGGGGACGGCCATCGGTTTAAAGAATAAAATGAAATAATGATGAGGGACGATCATCAAAGGTGAAGGACAATCACTTAGAAGGGGACATCTGCTCTTTATCACGACATAGGATGAATGTCTGATAGAAAAGGTCGACGATGGGATGGCCATCGGACAAAATGATGAAGGACGATCATCAAGAGGTGAAGGACGATCACCTAGCAGGGTACGGCTACTCTCGTGGTTTATCACGACATAGGACGAATGTCAAATAACAAGATCAACGATGGGGACGACCATCGGATAAATGATGAGGGACGGTTATCAGAGGTGAAGGACGATCACCTAGTAGGGGACGACTGCTCTTTAACACGACATATGACGAATTCCGGATAGAAAATGGTTCCAATAATGGAGATTCCGCTGGGGAAAGGATGAGTGACGGTCATCCAAAGGGGAAGGACGATCACCTGGCAGGGTACGGCTGTCGAAAGTATCATGACATAGGACGAATGTCAGATAGAAGAAAGTTTTTTTGTTGGTGACTTACTGGGGAACGGTAAACACGGACGAGTGCTTATGCTCAAGAATAAAAGGTACAAGTTTTTGACGCTGTGTATAGATTAAAGATGTGGACGAGCGTCCTTAAGACCATGATATGGACGAGTATCGGTAGAAATAAACGCTGACGCGTGTTCAGAGATGATGATACAGACGAGTACCAACTGGTTAACAAAGAACACGGACGAGTGTTGAATCTGTTTGAGGAGTGATATATATACAAGATACGGGCGAGTGTCAAAGACTTCTGTATGAGTGAGTACGGATTTTCTGGTGAGGTACGAGCAAGACACAGACGAGTGTTCAACTTGCTGGGGAATGTATGACACGGACGAGTGTCAAATATATACTATATAAACAGGCATTTGTGTTGGAGAGTGCAAAGGGGACGCTTTGGCTTTTACTTGCAAGGGATGCGGATTTCATATATTGCTGATGAGATATTGATAGTAATTGTAGGTGACTGGCTCGAACCTGGCTTGTGATCATGCAAATGTTTGATTTTTTCCGTAATGCTCCGTATTAGAAGGAATGCTATGTTAGACGCTGTGGCTAGTGATCTAGAGGGGGGGGGTGAATGGATCACCTCCTTGTTTACAAGGATTTAAAAGATTTTTCAAAGTTTTCAAAGATTGACGGAAACAACGGTCCCAAATATACAAGCGTCTATTCTGGACCAGCCACTAGAAGACCAGACATGTGATAATGTGCTGGATTTACGATTGAGATGATAAAGGATTAAACACACAAGATGTAAAACAGTTGAATGCAACTATCACAAAAGCTATTTCCAATGAATCAAAATCGATTGAAAATGTAAATAGAGATAAAGAAGTAATACAATACGCAGAGATTTGGTAAGGAAGTTCCCCACGTTCATCCTCGCGTGTGGGTACGTCTCCCTCTCAATTTCAAACCGAAATTGAGAACTTTTATATCAATATTGTTGAAATCATTGATTACAAGGTTGCTATACAAACACCAGAAATCTATACACCTAGATCTTCCTATTGTATCAACCTTCACTTGATCTGAGCCCAATCAAGATTGCCTACAAGTAATACAAGCAATTCACCAGTTCCACGATCTATTTGCGAAATCCCTCGATTTCCAAATCTTACGCTGCGGCTGAATCTGTCTTGTAAACGTGACTAACAAACCCTCAAGAACACGCCCATTCTTGAAGGAAAACCCAACTGGTTTTTCCTTGAAACCTTCTATCACTCTTCAACTCAGCTGGATCTCCGATCGTACCACTGAACATTATCTCATAAACCTTCAATTCACAGAACAACACTCACTTCCTTGTTGATGTTCTTGAATTAAGGTATTTGAGAAGATGATGAAGATGAATTTGATTCTAGGTTTCAATCCTGCTCCACATTGAATTGTCCACACTCCAAAATCCTTTTCTTGATGTGTTCTTCAATGATCTTTCACTCTAAAATTCGTCTGCAATTTCTGTGATCTATTAACTGCACTAAATGAAACACTCAACATATATATGCAGATTCTGTTAGAAGTAAAACAAACAAATGAATTGATTCAAGACACGAATGAATCGATACATAGTAGTATTTATACTATTATGTATCAATACATATTAGTATGAATCGATACATACTGAACAGATGAATAAAAACAGAGAATTAAACAAGCAATGAATCGATGCATGTTTGTATGTGTCGATTCATAGAAGAATTTCCAGAACCATTCTTACAGTATGAATCGATACATGATGAGATGAATCGATTCATTTTGCGAATTTCCAGAATCATTTCAACAGAATGAATCGATGCATGATGGAATGAATCGATTCATTTTGCGTATTTTCAGAAAAACAAAGACATTATTAAAAAAAGAGACAAAAGATTTAAAGGCAAGCATTTTGTCTTAATATGATGAAAGCACAAACACTTTAAAATTTATAATCATTCAAAACTAGAGTTGCTCACAAACTCCCCCTTTTTGATGATGACAAAATTTTTTGAAGTGTGAGAATTACTCCCCTTGCTTTTGTGCCTGTCATTTCACACTTGCCTTGCCTTTCTCCCCCTTTGTCAACATCAAGAAAGAATGCATAGGTGAAGAAACAGAATCAGCAATACCAAGATATATAAACAGAGTTCACTCATAAAGAATGAAACATAAAGGGCAAACAATTTAGATAAAAGCAAATAATCATAGGCAATGAAATTGTCAAATAGAGGTGCGAATTACAGAAACAAACCAAACCATAAAATGTTTAAACATAAAAGAAATAAAGAAAGTTAAGCAAGAAACAATGATGATATACAAAATGAAATGCAGCTTCAATGAGGAAAATGGCCACCACAAGACTCCGCATCATCTCGATCGGGGTCTCGGAAACTTGGAGGAGGAGGTGGAGGAGGCATTTCATCAGGATTCTGCCCCATGAAGGCGTAACGCCTGAACCGTCTCTGAACCTCTGTGCTTTGAAATCTTTCCATTATCCCCGGATGCGAGCGACAATCATCCATAAATCCAGACATCTCATTATAGAAAACTTGATGCCACTTAACCAATTCGGTATACCATGAATGTTGATTATGATACATTCGAGTATGCTCATCATGCCATTCTCGGTGCTCGTTATGCCATTCCATTTGCTGGACATGCCACGCACGGGCTTCTTCATGCCGGACATTGTTTGCAATTTCCAACTGTGCAAACATTTGAGTAAGATAGGCCGGAGCAGCAGTAGATGAAGTTGGTGGAGCCGATGAAGGAGTCGGTTCATAGTTTGTAGGAGACCACCTTTATGGTACCCACTCACCCCAACCGGTGTTGGCATTCGCATCAGGAGGATTTTCTGCATCCTCCATGTCTTCATCCCTTTGTTCTTCAACATAAACATGTTCAGAAGGAATATCAAAGTTGTAGATGCGGGTTCGAGTGCTGCGTTCAAAGAAGTAGTAGCAGCGACGCTCGATGTCCCACCGATAACCCATATGAGAGAGTGTGGCATTGTTTAATTCTTGAACACTAGAAGATGATAAGAGAGGCACAAGAGGGAAAACCACTTTCCAAAACTTAAGAATCCGCATAATCTGGGCAGCATATGCAAGAGTGATGTTTTTGGAGCTGTTCCGCGTAAGAAAGATACGTTTGACAAAGTAATTGGGCCAGTTTAATGGTATCTTCTTCTGCAGAATATACAATAAATGGATATCCGACTTGTCCAATCGAGAGTGCCCACCGGACCTTGGACGCAAGATATGTGAAAGAATCCAGTGCAAAATTCTTGGAACACTTTTAATCATACCAGAAGTCAGAGGCTCATCATCAGCAAGAGGTCTTTCCAATTTAGAAATGGATGCACAATATTCCTTCAACTTAAACTGTGTTTCAAAGTTCTGGTCATGCCACATCTGCAATTCAGGCAACAGAGATGGCAGATTGAACACTTTGGGCCAATCATCAGCCTCAAAACGGTAAGTTCTGGTTCCAATCGAACACTTGAACATGTAGCCTTTTCCAGTTTTCACACCAGCATAAAAAGCACGAATAAAGTCTTCATGATACTCATCTTTAACAGTTAAAAAGGATCCAAGATTTTGTGCGTCTATTAAATCCGCAACTTCTTCTAAACAAAGAGTACGAACATCACTAGTATTGAAAACATGTGGTTTCATAACTAACCTCGTCTTAAAAGAAACCTCAATTTCTTCAACAATGGCAGGATGAAGAATGGCAGCCCCAGATGGAGGAATTTCAGGAACAGAAGGAGCCTGATGAGAAGACCCAACGGGTTCTTTGCCATTACGTTTTCCTTTTTCTCTTGGAAGCATGACTCTTGGAGGCATAGTGATGAGATTAGGGTTTTGAGAGAAGAGGGATTTTGTGGCAGTTAGGGTTAGAAACAAAAATGATGCAAATGAGATGATGAGAAAGACATAATGGAGTTTTATAACTGATAGACATGTCATAGCAGTTGCTGATGTGTCGATTCATAAGAAAAAAAACTGAATTTAAAACAGTATACGTCGATTCATGACCTTATGAATCGATTCATTTTACGAAATTTTTGAAAAATCAGGTTGCTATGTATCGATACAAACCACGAATGTATCGATACATACTGTAACTATTTTGACAGATTTAAAAGGAAACAAACATGAATCAATTCAATATGGCTGTGATCGATTCATTATGCGAAATGTTTGACATTCAAATGGCTATGTATCGATACAAGCCACTATGTATCAATACATACTGTAACTATGTTGACAGAAATTAAAAGAAATGAACATGAATCGATTCAATATGTTTGTGATCGATTCATAATGCGAAAATTTTGAAATTCAAGTGGATATGTATCGATACAAGCCACTATGTATCAATACATACTGTGACTAAAATAAATTTTGATAAAAGAAATTTTGCAAGAATGGACACAACAATGAATATGCAAAGCAAACATTATGCAAAATGCAGAATGAATCATAACATTGTATGGATGCTTAAGAATACTTTACAAACAAAACATCAATGTTCAAACACTCATATGTAAAGAAGTACATGTAAACGAGAAATCATTGCTCAAACATACATTGATCATACAATATCAACAAAGTGAATAGAGGAACAATATTACCTCTGTCGTAGTATTCTCATGAGGTACGAGTGAAGACTACAATCAGAATTAGTAAACACGATGAGATAAATAGAAACTACATCAAACAAACTTAAGACACCAATGCGGAGAGATCAAGAATCCCTAATTCGCGACGAATGTTGAAGAATGGTTCAGTTGCCAAAGGTTTAGTGAAAATGTCAGCAAGTTGATTTTTAGTATCAACATGCTCAAAAACAACATCTCCTTTTTCAACATGATCGCGAAGGAAGTGATGTCTAATCTCAATATGTTTGGTGCGAGAGTGTAAAACAGGATTCTTAGTGAGATTAATGGCACTAGTGTTGTCACACTTAATTGGAATGCGTTTAAGTTCAATGTCAAAATCTTGTAGTTGTTGTCTAAGCCACAAAATTTGAGCACAACAGCTACCGGCTGCAGCATACTCAGCCTCTGTAGTAGACAAAGCTACGGATACTTGCTTTTTACTATGCCAACTTATTAAAGAATTTGAAAACAGATGACATGTGCCACTAGTGCTTTTCCTATCTGATTTGCAGCCAGCAAAATCAGAATCAGAGTAACCTACTAAGCTGCAACCGCTTCCTTTGGAATACCAAAGCCCATATTTAGGTGTTCCATTAAGATACCTAAATATACGCTTGACTAATTTTAAGTGAGATTCCTTAGGATTTGATTGATATCGTGCACACATACACACACTAAACATGATGTCCGGTCTAGAAGCAGTAAGATACAAGAGAGATCCAATCATACCTCTATACCTTTTGACATCAACACACTTACCATGTTCATCTTTGTCCAAGTTTCCGTTGGTAGGCATGGGAGTGTCAATTGATTTAGAATTATTCATTCCAAAACGCTTGAGCAGATCTCTATAGTATTTTGTTTGACATACTGCTGTACCTTCATCGAGTTGCTTTATTTGGAGACCTAAGAAGTAGTTCAACTCCCCCATGAGACTCATTTCAAACTCACCCTGCATAACATTAGAAAATTCTTCGACCAAGTGTATGTTAGTTGAACCAAAAATTATATCGTCTACATAAACTTGAACTAGAAGAATGTGCTTTCCTTTGTGTTTAATGAAGAGTGTATTATCCACTTTACCTCTAGAATATCCATGATCAAGTAGAAATTTTCTAAGTCTTTCGTACCACACATGGGGTGCTTGCTTAAGACCATATAAAGCACGCTTTAATTTGTAAACATGATCTAGATATTCAGAATTTTCAAAACCGGGAGGTTGTGAAACATATACTTCTTCATTTATGACACCATTTAAAAACGCACTCTTTACGTCCATTTGGTAAAGCTTGAAATTCATAGAACACGCATAGGCAAGCAAAAGACGTATAGCTTCAAGGCGAGCCACCGGAGCATAAGTCTCCTCATAATCCATGCCCTCCTCTTGGTTATACCCTTGTGCTACCAAGCGTGCCTTGTTTCTAGTTATCACTCCGCTTTCATCAAGTTTATTCCTAAACACCCATTTAGTACCTATGATGTGATGATCTCGCGGACGAGGGACAAGTTCCCAAACGTCATTTCTTTTAAATTGATTAAGCTCTTCTTGCATGGCCATTAGCCAAAATTCATTAATCAAGGCCTCTTTAGCATTTTTAGGTTCCACTTGTGATACAAAAGCAAAGTGAGAACAAAAGTTACTTATCTTAGAACGAGTCAACACTCCCTTTGAAATATCTCCCAATATATTGTCTATAGGGTGGTCTTTAGAGGATTTCCAAGCTGGTGGAAGGTCCTTCACTTCAGATGTTCCTTCCTATTTATCTTTTTCATGACTAGTATCTTCCTCCTTCTCAATATCAACCATTTCAGATTGATCAATTTCCGAAACAGCTTCTTTGAGTATGTCTTCTGTAGATACACCTGCGTAATCAAAAGAGATACCTTTTCTGACAATTTTTGGGTAAGACTCATCAAAAGAAACATGGACAGATTCTTCAACAGAAAGTAAACGCCTATTATACACTCTATATGCTTTGCTTGATTGAGAGTAACCAAGAAAAATACCTTCATCAGCTTTGGCATCAAACTTCCCAAGATTTTCCTTACCGTTATTCAAAACAAAACATTTACAACCGAACACATGAAGATGAGACAAGTTTGGCTTTCTACCTTTTAAAATTTCATAAGGGGTTTTATTCAAAATAGGACGAATTAAAATCCTATTCAGAACATAACAAGTTGTGCTAATTGCATCAGCCCAAAAATATTTTGGTAATCCACCCTCATTGAGCATTGTTCTTGCCAATTCCTCTAAAACTCGATTTTTGCGTTCCACAACACCATTTTGTTGTGGAGTTCGAGGGGCTGAAAAGTTGTGCTCAATGTCATACTTGTCACAATACTTATCAAAGAGATGGTTTTGAAACTCACCTCCATGATTGCTTCAGATTGTGACTATTTTAGAATTCATTTTATTTTGGGACAGCTTTGCAAAACTTTTAAAAGCAGAAAAAGTTTCATCTTTGCTATGAAGGAATATAGTCCAAGTGAATCTAGAGTAGTCATCTACTATTACGAAACCATAATAGTTTCCACCTAAGCTCTTTGTCCTAGATGGTCCAAAGAGATCCATATGGAGAAGCTCAAGGGGTCTTGAAGTTGAAATTATGTTTTTAGATTTAAAAGAGACCCTTGTTTGTTTCCCCATTTGGCAAGCATCACATAGGTGGTCTTTTGAAAATTTTATTTTTGGAAGACCTACTACTAGATCCTTGGATACAACCTTATTAAGCAAATCGAAATTAACATGCGCTAAGCGTCTATGCCATAGCCATGAATCATAATTTAGGGCTACTAGACATTTAGTGCTTGTTAAAGATACACTCAAAAGATCAAGCATATATATGTTGTTTACTCTTACACCCTTAAACACAACATTTTGTTCGGTATGTTCAATTTTGCAACAAGTTTTTGTGAAAGAAACTTTATAACCTTTGTCGCATAGTTGACTTATACTTAACAAATTGTGTTTAAGTCCCTCTACAAGATGGACATCAGAAATAGTAGTGGTAGAGGGATTACCTACACTACCTTTACCAAGTATAGCTCCTTTGTTATTGTCTCCATAAGTAACATACCCCTTCTTCTTTGCTTTGAAGTCAATAAAAAGTGATATGTCACCCGTCATATGCCTTGAACACCCGCTGTCCAGAAACCATCTTCTTTCCATGGATGCAAGACACTCATCCTACAATATCAAAAGAGAGAGGTAGGTACCCAATTTTTATTGGGTCCAAGTGGGTAAGTGGTAACATGGTTGTCTTTAGGCTTCCATTGATAAATGCCTTTAGGCACTAGAAATCTTCTAAATTTGCATTTTTCAATGGTATGGCCAGCATGACAACAATAATGACAAACACTACGATAATGTTGTTGTTGATGATTGGTCTTTAAATCCTTTGGAACAAAAGAATATTTTGCATATGGAGGATTTAATGACTTTTTGAACAACCTAGTATCAATGGCATAAGTAATCTTAGGTTGCAAGGCTTTTTCCAATTTGACTTTAAGAGAAATGACCTCTTGTTGCCAAATGTGACAACCTTCACAATGCCTTATTTTACTACAACCATCAATATCAATAGCTTTTGAATTTTCTGCAATGCTACCTTTCAAGTATTCTAAATCTTTTTCAGCATGTTGTACTTTACCTTCCAAGTATGAATTTTTTTTTATCGGAAGATAATCTTTTAAATGCTTCTATAGCTTCATTATGCAGTTTTTCAAAAGCTACTTTCAATTCAGAAAAGGACATAGAAGAGAAATTGTTATAGTAAGCTTGTTTTACCTTTTTATCATCACTTTTCTTCTTGTGGTGGGACTGATTTTTGGTGTGAGCCATAAGACACAAATTTGTGGTTTCATCGCTATCACTTGAGCATTGTGTACTTGATGAATCACTATCACTTTCCCAAGAAATGTAAGCTCTTCTTTGCTTATTATACCTTTTTGGTATAGCTTTTCCTTTATCCTTTTTCTTTAAAGGACAATCCGTTTTATAATGTCCGGACTTGCCACAATTAAAGCAAGATCCTCTTTCTCTATTCTTCTTAATCTCTTCCTGTTTTGAATCTATAGATTGTCTTCTAAACTTTATGAGATTTTTGCCGGAATGCTTGATTCCATTCTTTCGAATGAATCTATTATATCTCCTAACAAAAAGTCCCATTTCTTCGTCACCGAAGTCTTCGTCACTACTTGACTCATTGTTGCTTAGCTCTTTTTGTGAGGACTTTGAGTTAGAAGCCATAAGAGCTATAGGCCTCTTCTCAACCTCTTTGTCTTTATTCTTCTCCTTTCCCTTTTTACTTTTGTTCTCAAACTTTTCTAGACTTTCTAGTTCTTGCTGATGTTCCTCCAGCTTTCTAAACAAGGTAGTCATTGTTAGTGTCGTTAGATTGTTGGCTTCCTTGATAGCTGTTACTTTAGGTTGCCATTCCCTGCTAAGACATCTCAGAATTTTATTAGTAGCAATATCATTGGAAACAGGTTTTCCAAGTGCATTCAAACGATTAATGAGATGAACAAATCTCTTTTGCATGTCGGGAATAGATTCTCCTTGTTTCATGCGAAAGAGTTCGAACTCTTGATTAAGTGTGTTAATGAGGGACTCTTTTACTTCAGTTGTACCTTCATGTGCAATTTCTAAAGCATCCCACATTTCTTTAGCTGTCGAGCAATGGGAAACTCGATAATACTCATCTGCACTAAGTGCTGAAATTAGTATATTTCGAGCTCTCCAATCACTTGACCACTTTTTCTCATCTTTTTCATCCCAATCATCTTCTGGTTTAGGTACTATGGCACCTGCCTCATTCATCATGGTAATTTGAAAAGGACCATTTTGAATGGCAGCCCATACGTGCCTATCAACAGAATTTATGTGAACTCGCATGCAGTCTTTCCAGTAGCCATAATTTTCACCATTGAAAACAGGAGCTCTATTATACGCCCCCTCTGGTTCAGAATCCATAACGTTACAGGCAGCCACAAAGCACCAGCGAACCAGTGCTCTAATACCACTTGTTAGACGTTGTGGCTAGTGATCTAGAGGGGGGGTGAATGGATCACCTCCTTGTTTACAAGGATTTAAAATATTTTTCAGAGTTTTCAAAGATTGACGGAAACAACAGTCTCAAATATACAAGCGTCTATTCTGGACCAGCCACTAGAAGACCAGACATGTGATAACGCGCTGGATTTACGATTGAGATGATAAAGGATTAAACACACAAGATGTAAAACAGTTGAATGCACCTATCACAAAAGCTATTTCCAATGAATCAAAAACGATTGAAAATGTAAATAGAGATAGAGAAGGAATACAATACACAGAGATTTGGTAAGGAAGTTTCCCACGTTCGTCCTCGCGTGTGGGTACGTCTCCTTCTCAATTTCAAACCGAAATTGAGAACTTTTATATCAATATTGCTGAAATCGTCGATTACAAGGTTGCTATACAAACACCAGAAATCTATACGCCTAGATCTTCCTATTGTATCAACCTTCACTTGATCTGAGCCCAATCAAGATTCCCTGCAAGTAATACAAGCAATTCACCGGTTCAACGATCTATTTGCGAAATCCCTCGATTTCCAAATCTTACGCTGCGGCTGAATCTGTCTTGTAAACGTGACTAACAAACCCTCAAGAACACGTCCATTCTTGAAGGAAAACCCAGCTGGTTTTTCCTTGAAACCTTTTATCACTATTCAACTCAGCTGGATCTCCGATCGTACCACTGAACGTTATCTCATAAACCTTCAATTCACAGAACAACACTCACTTCCTTGTTGATGTTCTTGAATTAAGGTATTTGAGAAGATGATGAAGATGAATTTGATTCTAGGTTTCAATCCTGCTCCACATTGAATTGTCCACACTCCAAAATCCTTTTCTTGATGTGTTCTTCAATTATCTTTCACTCTAAAGTTCGTCTGCAATTTCTGTGATCTGTTAACTGCACTAAATGAAACACTCAACATATATATTCAGATTCTGTTAGAAGTAAAACAGACAAATGAATCGATTCAAGACACGAATGAATCGATACATAGTAGTATTTATAATGTTAAGTATCAATACATATTAGTATGAATCGATACATACTGAACAGATGAATAAAAACCGAGAATTAAACAAGCAATGAATCGATGCATGTTTGTATGTGTCGATTCATAGAAGAATTTCCAGAACCATTCTTACAGTATGAATCGATACAAGATAAGATGAATCGATTCATTTTGCGAATTTCCAGAATCATTTCAACAGAATGAATCGATGCATGATGGAATGAATCGATTCATTTTGCGTATTTTCTGAAAAACAAAGAAATTATTAAAAAAAGAGACAAAAGATTTAAAGGCAAGCATTTTGTCTTAATATGATGAAAGCACAAACACTTTAAAATTTATAATCATTCAAAACTAGAGTTGCTCACATGCTACGCTTATTTAGGTGATTTATGATGTGGATGCTATGATTATGCAAAATAGAAACCGATCCGGGATTCGGATCCCGTTGAAGATCTCTGGCTGATATGCTTGGAGGAATATCCCAGTTGGGGAAGAGATCATTGGTATATCTGCTTAGATATAGCTCTGCTTGGGGAAATAGATCATTGATAGATCTATCCTATAAGGAGAACTCAGCTGGGGATGAGGAAACTTTCGTCACTTTGTTGTGTAAGAGTTTCAGGCATTGCTCTTCTAGGGAGAGGCTGGAAATTCTGAGGGGAGATTGGCTGGGGATGCTCCTGTTGAGCAGACCTGTGCTGGGGATGAGGAGGCTTTGACAACTCCACTGGGGAAAAGCATTTCAGATATTGCTTGGTGAGGAGGTATGTTGGGGAAAGGATGATTGGCATGCCCCATGCTGCGCAATGAATACCTGCAATCTGTTAAGACAAAAGAAACGCACAAGTATCCTGAGGTATCCCTTACCGGATTCCGTCATAGGAGTTAGATATTTCTAAAAGTAAATATATTTCCTGCAAGCATTTATCAAAAATGGCTCATTTGTTTTATGCAAATATTATATCATGGATATTAGACATTTTGCAAACGAAACGAAAATGTACAAGAAGAGGTGTGACTGAAAATCTGATTTTATTAATCTGGGTGCCCTGAATTGGCGGATACAGTCAAAGAAACAGATCCCCTGGAATGAGGAGATTGTTACAAATTGAAAAAAGTAAATGTGTTGGCAATGTTGATGACGCTCCGGTGAGCTTCCTTTGCTGTGACCTGTATGACCTTGACGTTCTTCTCATCTTGCTTTCTGAAGAAGGATGATTCTGACTGATGCTTTATCCTTTCGAAGCTTGTCGTGTTGTGAGGATACAGACGAATTCATGATGCAGTTGTTCGCTTTATTCCCTGATTTTGCGTGGATCACCCTTTCGGGTTTTCAATCCACCGGGATACCCATTTTTTCCTGAGCTGTCCAATGCGGCTTTTCAACTCAGGGGGTGTACATTTTTTTTTTAATTTTCCCTTATTTTTGCCCGAGTCTTTTATTCTATTTTTGACTCGCCGAGATGCCCTATTTTTGCCTGGACTTACATTCTGTTTTTATGTCCAGCGGTTCATTTTATGCGAAGTATTTTTTAACTGCATCTGAATTCACAGGGGATAAGAAATCTTCACCATCCATAGTAGTGAGCATCAACGCTCCACCAAAGAAAACCTTCTTTACTATGAATGGACCCTCATAATTCGGAGTCCATTTACCCCTGTGGTCTGTATGTGGAGGAAGAAGTCTTTTCAGCACAAGATCTCCCACTTGGTATTCCCGAAGCCTGACTTTCTGATCGAAGGCTTTCTTCATCCTTTTCTGATATAGCTGCCCATGACAGATTGCAGCTAACCTCTTTTCTTCGATCATATTCAATTGATTATACCGAGACCGGACCCATTCCGCTTCATTCAGCTTTACATCCATCAGTACCCGTAAGGAGGGTAGCTCAACTTCAACAGGTAGGACAGCCTCCATACCATATACCAATTGATAATGTGTTGCCCCAGTAGACGTTCTGATTGAGGTTCGATACCCATGCAAGGCAAATGGTAACATTTCATGCCAGTCTTTGTAAGTAACCACCATCTTCTGCACAATCTTCTTGATGTTTTTGTTAGCTGCCTCAACATCACCATTCAACTTTGGCCTGTAAGGAGAAGAGTTGTGATGTTAAATTTTGAAGTCCCGACACAGTTCTGCCATCATTTTGTTGTTCAAATTGGAACCATTATCAGTAATGATTCGCTCGGGTACTCCATATTGACAGATGATGTCTCTTTTTAGAAATCTGGCTACCACTTGTCTGGTGACGTTTGCATATGAAGCTGCTTCAACCCATTTGGTGAAGTAATCAATGGCTACCAGGATGAATCTGTGACCATTTGAAGCAGTCGGTTCAATCTTTCCAATCATATCAATGCCCCACATGGCAAAGGGCCAAGGTGAAGACATCACGTTCAAAGGATTTGGAGGCACATGCACCTTATCTGCATAAATCTGGCATTTATGGCACTTTCTGGCATAGGCACAACAATCTGCATCCATTGTGATCCAGTAGTAACCTGATCGTAACAATTTATTTTCCATTGCATGTCCTCCTGCATGGGTACCGAAAGATCCTTCGTGCACCTCGTGCATTAGCAAGTCTGCTTCTTCCTTGTCAACACACCTGAGCAGAACCATGTCGAAGTTTCGCTTGTATAATGAACCGTCAACATTAAGGAAGAAACTACCGGCCAGCCTTCTTAGTGTCTTTTTATCATTGGATGATGCCCCAGGTGGGTATGTTTGATCCTCTAAAAAGCTTTTGATATCATGGAACCATGGTGTCGCTCCCACTAAATGAGGCTAAGTCAAATAGGGTACAGACGCGAACGGTCGGCGAAAGAGGAGGAAATGAATAGAGTCGCCAGCTAGGCATTTTTATCCCGAAGGAAAGGTAATGCTGCATAAACCTAGAAAAGATATGGATAAGACGGTTGCGAACCAGAGAGACTGAGAAAGGGGGTTGGTTACAACCTGGGAAGGTATTAGCACCCAGATTGTCCGTCGTACTCGACGGGATCCATGCTTAAAAGATTTGTGTTTAAAAGGGGTAGTGTCAGTGCAATCTGTGTATCAAAGCTGGAAAAGAACGCAAGTGTCAGTGTAAAAGAAGTGTAGTATATATAAGTGAAGTGTCAGTGTAAGAACAGAAGTGAAATGCTCAAAACTATGAGGCTTGAAGAATGATACAGGAAGGAGGGGGAATATACAGAGACTTTTGTTCGATAACTGTTAAGTTATGCCTACGTATCCTCTCGTGCAATGAGGAAGTCAGAACACCGTAGTTTGACCAAAAGAGACTGAAAGATGAATTGACTTGTGAATTGCTTACTTGTCTATGCTCAAGTGTATGGCCTGTTTGGCTCAGGTGCAAACTGTCTTGCATTAGACGGAAGAAGCAAGTTCTCGTTTATGAGTGAATGAGATGAGAAGAGAATCCCAGAGGAGACGATTATTGTTTGTTTTTGTGTTTTCAATCTTTTATTTCTTTTTGGATTTTGTTATAAGAAAATGAGCTTAAGCCTAAACCAATGGATTAGTAAACTCATCACATCCTCCCTCTGATTAGGGGTAATGAGAATACTTTTAAATGTGAAGTCAACATCTCACACTTAATTACCATGATGTAGGATTAAGATCATTAACCTACTTGTGATTATTTAGATGTTTTTGTTGTTTTTGTTTAGTGTTAAGTAATGAGTTTAAGCCATAATCAAGGATTTAATGGGCTCATTACACCATCCTAATAGAAGGACAATAGATGAGAACATTTAAGCTGAGAAAGACTCCTCAACTTAACCCATGATTAGGGATTAACCTCATGACAAAACAAAGCCTTTATTAAATGGATTTTAGTTAATGGTAAGATTAAGAAGTGGATTTTATGATTTGTAAGACAACTTGAGGGGGACTTGTCCATTAACACTAGGGTTAGTCCTTCTTAACCAATTAAGGAAGAATTAGAACCCTAATGCAAGGCCCAAGTTACAAGCTTGATGTCTTGATGATTATTAAGTGAATTGATTAAAGGATTTAAACACATTAAGGGTTTAACACTTAGGATTAAAGTTATACACTCCATCCTAATAGAAGGATGTAGGCATAAGCTTAATCACAAAGCCTTAAAGCCTTTAGGGTTTAGTCCCTGATTATGAGATGAGAAGAGAAGACTCAAAGATGACACAAAGGTAAAACTAAATGGGGGACTAATCAAACCCTAATTTTTATCATGCTTGGAGATCCTAGGGTTTATGAGGCTTAAGAGAGAAAGATCTTCAGAGAAACCACCAGGAAGGAAGCAGATGAAAGGAGCAAGAAGCAAAGAGAAGCAAAACAACTTGCTTCACTTAAGAAGACAAGTTGCTTGAAGAAAGAAGGTAAGATGAACATGAATGAGAAAGCTCACTCTAATACACATACAAAATGCAGCAAAGATGCAAGAGAGATGAGAAGAGATTGTGAGAAGTGAAGGCAAATTCACTTCTCAAAACAACTTACCACCTGAAAAGTTAGCAAAAAGAAATGAAATACAATGCAAATGAAATGAAATGTCATGATGCAAACCAAAGTCAGAAGCATTTACATGATGTTAATGATGCTAAGAGATGATAGAAACATGAGGCAAGGCATGAGAATGATCAAACAAGCATAAGGATGCAAATGAGGCATGTATTGAACCATGAATGTACATGAAAAGTTATGGAATGTAATGGACATACAACATGGAAAATGAAAGATGCAATGATCAAACATGATTCTAATATGTCCTAAGATGTATTATGAATCATGTGGATGCACAAAGTGGCATGGCAAGTCAATGGATGCAAGCAAATAAAAGATGGATGCAAGGGAAGGCACAAATTAGGGTTACATGCATTATGCAAAGCAAAAATCCAAAACCAGAAGCAAATGACATGATAAAAATTTGAAAATGCAATCAAAGATACCCTAAACCTATACAAACTCACTTCCCAAAGGAGAGGATCCAACCCCTAACCTAGTGAAAGTTATGAATTTCCTAAGATTGCTAGGGTTTTAAGGTACCTTGTCAAGAAAAATGCAAAACAAATTGAAAATGCAAGATCAAATCAAGCCAATTTTATCTTATAAACTACATGCTATGAAGAGTGCAATGCAAGAAGAATCATCATTCAACTCTCAAGGGTTAGGCAGAAAGGAATTTTTGAAGTTTTAAGCAAAATATTGCCTAGAAATGAAATTAAATCCAATGAAAATGATCAAAAGGCATCAAGAACAAAAAAGAAATTTGGTTTGAGAGTTGCACAATGTTTCTAAATGTTTCTAAATGCAATGTGAATTTTTTTGTGATTTTTAAATACCTAAATGCATTTTTAATTAATTAATTTCCATTAACTAATTAAAAATAAACATTTAAATGATTTAAAAATAATTTTCAATGCAAAAAATAAAAATAAAAATATTTTAGGGTTTTAAAAATTAATGAAAACTTTGACAAAAAATTTCATAATTTTTAAATGGTTTTTGCTATTTTAAATAAAATGTAAAAGATAAATCAAAATAAATGAAATAAAAATTAAAATAAATGGAAGTATGCAAAGGGAAAGGCCAGGATTGATTCTGGGGAAAGGGGGTTGACTGCGCGCCAGATCCTGTGGCTAGAATTCAAACTGAGCCAATTAAATTAAACTGGATTAATTAAACTAATTAAGTGAGATTAGGGTTTTAATGAGAGATCCAGGCCCTCCATTCGCGCGGGAGTCAACAAAAGTCCACAAGATCAAGGGTCCACATTCAAACCAAGCCCTAAACATAATTAACAACTTAATGACATTCAGGTGGCCGGAAATGACCTCCGGTCATCTTCTCCGGCCACCTCTTTCCCTGAAAATTGCTAACTCACTCCCTAGGTCACTAAAACTTGATCTCTCTGCCCAGAATCCAACCCCATGCATCATACAACAAGAATCATCAATCAAAACACATTTATTTTTCGTATCAAAGCTGAATCGAATCAAAAGGTTTTTAGGTCAAAAAATATTCAGAAGCTTCATACATACTTAATACTTAACCATTTGCAAAACTAAACATATCAGCATGATCAGCACATCACATAGATTCATTTAGGAACTTAAAAATGCATTTCTGGAAAAAAAAGTTCTTGAGCTCACCTTAAATGGAGCTTTCAATCCAGGAGCTTTATGCCTGCTTCTTTGCCTCAAAATGGCTCCAATGGTCCTCTTGATGAAGCTTTGAAGCTTGGTTGGAGTTTAGAGTGGCTGGTTTGTGAGTTTGAAGAGGTTCTGTTCAGAGAGGGGAAGGAATCGTGTTTCAGTTTCAGGGGGTTTCAGGGTAAGGTGAAGGGTCAGGGATGATCAGTGGAACATGCTGAGATGTTCTATGAAGTTTGTTTTGGTGTTTGTGTCTTGTGTAATGAGTTTCGAATGGAAATGCATAAGAGGTGAAAACTTGGAGCTATGGCTTGGAGGATGTTTCAGGCTTGTGTGTGTGTTGTGTTGAGCCCCTTTTGGTCCACTTATCACATTTGGATGGGTCAGAGAAGTTGGTGTGGCACTGTGGGATTGGTATGGGTGTTTTTGCATAAAGTCCAAGTTAGGTGTACTTGAGGTATGGGCAAGTGTGAGGCTGTGATAGGGGCATGGTTTGGCTCAGCTGAGATTAGGGAGAGCCATGGAAATGGATTAGATCAATGCAACAAGTGGATTAGGGTTTGTGATAGGTTTTGCAACTTTGTGACTTTTTGGCCCTTTTGTGATTACTTGAAGCACAAGTCATGAAAATGGACAAACTCTTGGTGCATTCTGAATTTTAGGAATTGGTTTATGTTTGTGCAAAGGTTAGAAGTCACTTTGAGGTCACAATTTGCCTTGGCAAGAGGTTTTGCAACTTTGCCTCTTTGGTGCAAAACTTGAAATTATGTGATTTTTCCCAACTTTGACAAGCCATAACTTTTGATCCAAAATGAATTAGAATGAGTTCTTGTACTTTTTGAAAAGGGAATGATCCATTCTACAACTTTCATGACCAAAGTTTTCCCATTTGAGGCATTTTTGAATCAATAAGAAAGGGTTGAAAAAGTTTCCCAAAATGGCAAGTTTACATTACAAGTCATTTTCCCAAAAAGGCAACTTTGCAAATGGCTTGAAATTCTTCAATTTTGTGAACTTCCAACATCTTCTATGATCAAATAAAGATCATACACATTCAAAATGATGAAGAACACCCTTTGGTTGGGTCATTGGGGGCCTCAGATGCCCTGATTTTACACTGACTTGCCCAAGAAGTCGACTCTTGATTAGATGCCTTCCCCATGGAATTTCTTCATGAAAATTGATATGCATGATCCTTATACCATATAGAGACCAATAGAAACAAGAATGACCAAAAATTTTGGAGTTATGGCCTTTGAAACCAAAACCCTAATTCTAGGTCATCTGTGCAGTTAAACCTGGCTCTGCTTCCATGCCTTTCTCAGTTCTTGTGATTCTTTGACTTTCTTGACCTTGTGAGGATATAATATGATGCTTGAACATACATGGACCCTCTTGAAGTGATTGATGACCTTTGGAGTGGCTCAAATAGCTCTTGGATTGCTCAGATCACAAACCCTAGATGCAGATGACTTAGGATCACTGCAGTGAATCAAAAATGTGGTATGAGATACTATGATTGCACTTATGTAAATGAAAAGATCACAAGCCATGGTGTGAATGGGTGAGGAAAAATTTGGGGTGTTTACACATGGCTTGTCATCTTTAGCAATGTCCACAGAGAACACGTATGTTGGTCGGTCTAGTCTGGATACCGAAATCCGAGGCACATAATTTGCAGCCTGAACCTTGATCATGGAGGAAATGGTGGCTAAAGCATCTGCGGACTGATTTTTGTCTCGAGGGATGTACTCAAGTTTGATCGTTGTGAAGAAAGTCAATAATCTCCTCGTATAGTCACGGTACGGAATCAGATGCTCTTGGTGAGTATACCATTTGCCGTTGGTCTGATTGATTACCAAAGCTGAATCTCCGAATATAGTCAAAGTCTTGATCCTGAGGTCAATGGCTTCCTCAAGACCCATGATACATGCTTCGTATTCTGCTTCGTTTTTAGTGCAGGAAAAGGTGCGTTTTGCCGAGAAAGGCATATGAACTCCTTTAGGTGTAATGAGCATTGCACCAACTCCACGTCCATTCATATTGACAGCCCCATCAAACATCATTGTCCACTCTTCTTCTGGGTCAGGCCCTTCAGTGTGAACAGGCTCTTCATGATCTTTTTCTTTTAGGAACATGATATCTTCATCAGGGAAATAAAATCTCATGGGCTGATAATCATCAATGGGTTGCTCAGCTAGATAGTCAGATAGTACACTGCCTTTGATGGCCTTTTGAGATGTGTACTGAATGTCATACTCTGTCACAATCATTTTCCATCTTGCGACCCTTCCGGTAAGTGTTGGCTTCTCAAATATGTACTTGACGGGGTCCATCTTTGAAATCAACAAGGTAGTGTGAGTCAACAAGGTAGTGTCTTAGTCGGCGAGCAGCCCACGCTAAAGCACAGCAAGTTTTCTCGAGCAGTGAATAACGTTGTTCACAGTCGGTAAACGTTTTGCATAGGTAGTATATTGCATACTCTTTTCGACCAGACTCGTCATGCTGGCCCAACTTACATCCCATTGATCCTTCTAATACTGTCAGGTACATTATTAGAGGTCTTCCTTCAATCGAAGGCATGAGAATTGGAGGTTCTTGTAAGTACTCCTTGATTTTGTCAAAAGCCTTCTAACAATCTTTGTTCCACCTGACCGTTTGTTCCTTTCTTAACAATTTGAACAGGGGCTCACAGGTTGCAGTAAGGTGAGATATGAACCTTGATATGTAGTTCAATCTACCTAAGAACCCCCTAACTTCCTTTTCAGTCCTAGGTGCAGGCATCTCCTGAATGGCTTTGACTTTGTCAGGATCAACTTCAATTCCCTTTTCACTTACGATAAAACCCAGCAACTTACCGAAACGTACCCCGAATGTGCATTTGTTGGGGTTTAGCTTCAGCTGATACTTTCTCAGACGCTTGAACAACTTAAGCAGATTTACCAGATGATCTTCTTCAGTGAGGGACTTGGCAATCATGTCATCCATGTAGCATTCAATTTCTTTGTGGATCATGTCGTGGAATAATGTTACCATAGCCCGTTGATAGGTTGCGCCGGCATTCTTCAGTCCAAATGGAATTACCTTGTAACAAAATGTGCCCCAAGGTGTAATGAAGGTTGTTTTCTCCATGTCTTCGGGTGACATCCTGATCTGATTATACCCGGAAAATGCATCCATGAAAGAGAATACCGAGAACTGAGCTGTGTTGTCAACTAATACATCAATGTGAGGTAATGGGAAATCATCCTTTGGGCTAGCTCTTCTCAGATCTCGGTAATCCACACACATCCGTACTTTGCCATCCTTCTTAGGCACTGGTAATATATTAGCGACCCACGCCGGGTAACTAGTTACAGCAAGGAAACCGGCGTCCCACTATTTTTGTACTTCTTCTTTAATCTTCATGGCCATATCCGAACGAGTACGGCGTAGCTTTTGCTTCACTGGAGGGAAATCTTCTTTCAAAGGCAGCTTGTTCATAACAATATCCGTATCTAGACCTGGCATGTCCTGATAGGACCAGGCAAAGACGTCGACGTATTCTCGAAGCATATCAGTAAGTTGTTCTTTTACTGAAGCTTGCAGACCATCCCCAATCTTCACTTCTTTCAAATCCTCTTCGGTACCAAGATTCACTGTTTCAACCTCCTCCTGATGAGGAGTAATCACTTTCTCTTCTTGCCTCAACAATATGGCTAACTCTTCAGGTAACTCATAGTCTTCTTCAACCCCTTCATCAGCTTGATTAATTGGATTGTCGAAGTCATACAAGGTCATAGTAGTGTTGTTGTCGGTGCAATCTGGAGGATAATCTCTGCAAGGGTTGAGATTTGTTCGTTTTAGTGATCAATTTTAATCTTGTTTAGAAAAAGTGAAAATGAAGTTATTTATTTTTGAAAACATTGTCATTTTATTGTTTTATACAAAAGTAAAAAATGAAAAGACAGTGAGAAAAAAAGAGACTTGTTTGCAAAAGATGTCCGATATTCATTGATAATTCATTTGCACAAAATTACAATATGGCCCTATTACAAAATGAGTCCTGACACCTTGGGCAAGATGCAGGACTTGATGCATGCTAAAAAGACAGGAAATAATAATTACTCTACAGGAGTAACCCTTATAATTTCCTGGGAAGACCAGTTAAGTATTTGGTGCCCCGGGATCCTTGGATGTATCCAGCTCTCTAGGTTGAGGTCGCTTTCCGCCTCGTCTTCCAGGTTGTTAACAGCATCTGGGGGGAGCATCCCCCACTGATGAACTTGGGCTCTTTTGCAGCCTCTGATTGATCTTGTCAGAATGGTTTGTAACCCAAACCAAATCTGTCCTCCTTCTTTTCCACTGGCAGCAGCTTGCCCCAGTCTTGGGCATTACCATCTTCAACAACCTTCCGGGCTTGCTGATAGGAGACAATTAAAGTACCTATCCTATCTTCCTGGGATACAGCAAATACTTCAGTCGTCGCCTCATTGACATTCAGAGCCTCGAACTCTTGGCTCATAGTTTCATGGATTTCACCATCCATCTTAATGTATTTGTATGTAGCCAGATGACTAACAAAGATGTCCTCTTCACCACAGATGGTGATAATCTGTCCTTCCCACTCATATTTTAATTTCTGGTGAAGGGTCGACGTAACCGCGCCAGCGGCGTGAATCCATGGTCGACCCAACAAATAGCTGTAGGCCGGCTGAATGTCCATCACATAGAAAGTAGTTTGAAAGTCCTGTGGACCGATTATCACAGGCAGCTCCACCTCTCCAAGAACAGACCTCTTGGAGCCATCAAAAGCCCTGACCACCAGATTGCTTGGTCGGAGAGCTATTCCATCATATTCGAGCTTGACAAGGGCTTTCTTCGGCAAGACATTGAGTGAGGACCCAGTGTCTACAAGAACATGAGATAGTACAGCTCCTTTGCACTCCAGGGTTATGTGCAAAGCTTTGTTGTGGTGACATCCTTCTGTTGTCAAATCAACATCAGTGAAACCTAGCCCATGGCTAGTATTGACGTTAGACACCACTGTTTCAAGCTGATTCACTGTGATCTCTTCTGGCACGTAGGCAGCATGCAGAACTTTGAGTAATGCATCCCGATGGGCTTCGGAACACAACAGAAGGGATAATATAGAGATCTTAGAGGGAGTCTGGTGGAGCTGATCCACAACCTTGTAGTCACTTCTTTTAATTATCCTCATAAATTCATCCACATCCTGATCGAAGGATGATTTATGAGTCTCTTTTGATGCGGATTCTTCAAGTATCACACTCTTTCCTTTGGCTTTGGCAGCAGCCTCTGACTCAGTGTTAGTTCTTGGAGCTTGTACGCAAAGAGGTGTCTGCTTTAGGTGAAGCCTCCGCCTCCCCGACATTATCCACTTGGGAGTAGGAAATGAAGAATCAAGAAGGACTTTTTCTCCATTGCAGTAAAGGTCAGCACCGTAATGCCATGGTACAACACTGTCTTTATCATATGGAATTGGCCCTGGCACCGTGATGGTGACTGGGCTCACTGCAACAGATGTTGGAACCGTTATTGTCTGTGGATCATAGAAGATAGTGACAGGACTTCCGGTGGATGTTGGTGGTGGTGAATTGAAGCTTGATTTGAACTGTTGTTGAGATTGTTGAAAGTTGCTGGAATTTGGGACCATTTTAGGGTCATAATATATAGTAACTGTGGAGACATCATTGTTGGTGGTTGCTGGAGTTGTAAAAGGAGATGAAATGGAACTGTTGTTTGTCAAAGTGAAGGAAGAAATGGTTGCTGAAGTTGTAGATGAATCAGTAGGATCAATGGTTGTTGCAGTTATAGAAGAATCACTTGTATGAGGAGTTGCTGGTGTTGTAGGAGCTGTTGTGGTTATTTGCAGAATTCCTTCTTTGATCAAGCCATTGATGCCATCCTTCAAGCTCGCACACCCGTTCACGGAAACCTTGCAAGATTCACAACAGGCCTCACAACTTGGGAATACTTGGCATTTCAAAAGCTGAGCTTTAACCTATGCCAGAGGTGTCTGAATACTTGCAATATCTTCTATTAAACTCATGGGTGAGCCTTCTTATATAGCATTAATCCTTGGCCCACTGTGGCTTGGCATAGGATTTTTCATGACGTTGGGAGGTGGTGCAAAGTTCAGGGCCTTTGAATCTACCAGATCCTGGACCTTCATATGCAGAGCTCTGCATTTTTCCGTGGAGTGACCAGGTGCATTAGAATGAAAAGCACACCTAGCATTGACATCGTAGTTTCTTGGAAGGTTCTGAGGATCTGGCAGAGCTAATGTCCTCAACTCAACATGATTGAGCTTTAGGAGTTGTGGCAGCAATGTAGCATATGGCATTGGAATAGGGTCAATCACCCTGTTAATCTGAGATGGCCGTTGTTGAAAAGGGCGTTGTTGTTGATTGTTGTTATTGTTGTTATATGATCTCTGTTGAGGGAACTGTGGCTGTTGAGGAAAGTGTTGTGTTTGTTGAGTATACTGAGGAGGTGGAGCAGGGATAATGACGGCAACAACTGGTCTTGGAAGATATTGGGGTCTTCCTCTTCCCACATGCACAAAATTTGTTTCACTAGATCTATGGGGCCCCAGCAAATGGCTTCCTCGCACTGCTTGAACTGGCACCGTTGTCGGAGATCTTTCCCATCTTCAGTAAGCTCTCAATTCATTCCCCAGCTATCACCACATCTGCAAAGCTGGTGGAAGAAAATGCAGCCAATCTGTCAATATAGGTACCCTGGAGAGTATTCATGAACATGTCTGCCATCTCCCTTTCAGACATCGGAGGTTGAACGGCAGCAGCTAGTTGCCTCCACCTTTGGGCATACTCTCTAAAACTTTCACAGGAAGACTGAGACATTCCCATTAGAAGGGTCCTGTTTGGAGCCATGTCCAGATTATATTGTTACCCTGGGTATTTCTTATGGCGTTGATGTCTGGGTTCAGATGAGGTCCAAACTCTGGTGGATCAGTGCGAGGCTGCACATGATCGTTGTTACTGGTACCCTCTGTACCTGGATGATGTTCCTCGGGAGTTTGTCGCTTAACCAACTCCCTCAGTCTCTCCTGGCTCTGAGCTAAACCAATCATCACTGTCATAAATTGGTTCATTTGGGCCCTCATCTCTGTCCTTTCATTGGTCATCTGGGCCCTTACTTCAGTCAAGTCTTGTTGAACCTGATCCATCTATAGTCCTGGAAGGTTGTTTCTTGTCGGATACCGGTGTATTCTGTTGACAGGGAACACTCTTCTGCGAGCAATGTTTCCTGAAACCACAAAAAAGTGAGAAACAACAACAAAACAAAAACCTACAAAACAAAGAAAATGTTAGTATGCAATGTAGGATGCCTATTTGTCTTCCAAGGGTATCCGGTTTGGTTCTTTGGTTTTGACCTTCCCAGACCTCGAGGAAATGCTGATGATGTTGCACAGAGAGATAAAGCCCACCAAAAATATTACAAACCATATATATTACAAAGAGTGAAGATACATAGTTTGATTACAATAACATTCCCATGGCGGGTCAAAATACATCAACAAAAGGAAAATACAATCAAAATGAAGTAAAACAAAAAGAGTCAAACATCCAATCCAAAGTCATCTTCTTTGACTTCCTTCAGGAGGACCTCAATCACTGGACCAACCGGGTGCTCTGTGATAGTCCTGATGAGGAGGTTCCTGGTGGCGATGGCACTGGTCAACTTCTTATGCTTATCCTGATCCTTTGACCTCTTCAACCCCGCCCGGAGTTTAAACTCAGAGATCTCCTTCTATGCTGCTATCAAAGCTGCCTGGTTCTTCTTCTCATTAGCCTCTAATTGCTCTATCTTAGCTTGAGTTCTCTGATCTTCCTGTGCACGGGCCTCAGTGATCCTGATCCACCTAGCTTGGCTCTCCTCTAAATAATGCTCTGCCCTAGCCTTCTGAGTCTTTGCTTCCTTGCAAGCATTCTTCAGTACTAACTCCCATGCTCTAGCCTTTCTGATGTAGTCATCCATCTTCTCAATCTTGTTCAAGTGCTTAATCTGGAGCTTCTCTAACCTCTCATTATCTAAACGACTGTCATTCCTCTCCCAGAGGGTCTTCTTCAAGGCTTCAAAGAGCTGAGTATTCCTTTCCTTCAGCTTCTCAAACTCCTCTAAGCTGACAGTAGCTGCAGGCTGCACTACTGATGGTCCAGGTGTATCCTCTAAAGTAAATGGCATCCGGGTAATCTATGCCCTGGTATGGGACCAATCAAGATACAGTGCTGAAGCTATATTGTTGCATTTGCCAAGGATAGTTGTTCCCTTAGTCTGAATGTTGTCCCAGGCCCAGGATGCTTGTCTGACAATAGCAGAGTTGTGCTGGATATCACAATAGAGGGTCTCTGTCAAGTCTTTCCCTCTTAGGGGATGAACCAAAGCATATCCTAACTGTCTCTTGAAGAGTAAAGGGTTGTAGTTGATGCAACCTTTTACTCCAATCAATGGCACATTAGGGTATTGCCCACAGCTAGTAATGATTTCCTTGCCCTTGGTGCTTTGAGTGTGTCGCTCCCGATAAGTGGGACTGACCCAAATAAAGGTACAGACGCGAACGGTCGGCGAGAGGGACAATGAGAACACACAGCCGTGAACTCACTGGAGATGAATAGAGTCGCCAGCTAGGCATTTTTATCCCGGAGGAAAGGCAATGCTGCATAGACCTAGAAAGAGATGGATAAGACGGTTGCGAACCAGAGAGACTGAGAAAGGGGGTTGGTTACAACCTGGGAAGGTATTAACACCCAGATTGTCCGTCGTACTCGACGGGATCCACGCTTAAAAGATTTGTGTTTTAAAGGGGTAGTGTCAGTGCAATCTGTGTATAAAGAGCTGGAAAAGGATGTACAGGTGTCAGTGTAAAAGAAGTGTGAAGTGTATAAATGTATAGTGTCAGTGTAAGAACAGGAATATGATGCTCAAGATCATGAGGCTTAAAGAATAAAGCTGGAAAGAGGGGGAATATACAGAGACTTTTGTTCGATAACTGTTAAGTTATGCCTACGTATCCTCTCGTGCAATGAGGAAGTCAGAACACCGTAGTTCGACCCAAAGAGACTGAAAGATGAATTGACTTGTGAACTGCTTACTTGTCTATGCTCAAGTGTATGACCTGTCTGGCTCAGGTGCAAACTGTCTTGCATTAGACGGAAGAAGCAAGTTCTCGTTTATGAGTGAGGGTGATGAGAAAAGAATCCCGGAGGAGACGATTATTGTTTGTTTTTGTGTTTTCAATCTTTTATTGTTTTTGGAGATTTGTCATAAGTTAATGAGCTTAAGCCTAAACCAATGGGTTAGTAAACTCATCACATCTTCCCTCTGATTAGGGGTAATGAGAATACCTTAAGTGTGAAGTCAGCATCTCACACTTAATCACCATGGTGTAGGATTAAGATCATTGACCTATTTGTGATTATTTAGATGTTTTTGGTGTTTTTGTTTAGTGTTAGGTAATGAGGTTAAGCCATAATCAAGGATTAAACAGACTCATTACACCATCCTAATAGAAGGATAATAGATGAGAATGTTTAAGCTGAGGAAAGCTCCTCAACTTAATCCATGATTAGGGATTAAACTCATGACAAAACAAGCCTTTGATTAAGTGGATTTTATTTAATGATATGATGATGAAATGATTTTTATGGTTTGTAAGACAACTTGAGGGGGACTTGTCCATTAACACTAGGGTTAGTCCTTCTTAACCAATTAAGGAAGAATTAGAACCCTAATGCAAGGCCCAAGTTACAAGTGTGGAGTCTTGGTGATTATTATGTGAATTGATTAAAGGATTTAAACACATTAAGGGTTTAACACTTAGAATTAAAGTTATACACTCCATCCTAATAGAAGGATGCAGGCATAAGCTTAATCACAAAGCCTTAAAGCCTTTAGGGTTTAGTCCCTGATTATGAGGTGAGAAGAGAAGACTCAAAGAGACACAAAGGTAAAACTAAGTGGGAGACTAATCAAAACTCTAATCATTGTCATGCTTGGTTGTTCCTAAGGTTTGTGAGGTTTTCAAGAGCAATCTTCAGAGGAACCACCAGGAAGCAGATGAAAGGATCAAGAGAAGCAAAGTAACTTGCTTCATTTAAGAAGTCAAGTCACTTAAGGAAAGAAAGTGGGAAGAAGAAGAATGAGCAAGCTCAAACTCAAACACATACAAAAATGCAGCAAGGATGCCTAAAAGAGATGAAGAGAAGTTATGAGAAGTGAAGGCAAATTCACTTCTCAAAGTCACTTACCACCTGAAAAGTTAGAAAAGAAAACACAATGCAATGCAAAATGAGATGAAATGGTATGATGAAAAACCAAACCAGAAGCACATACATGATGTTAATGATGCTATGAGATGCTACAAACCATAAACAACACATGTGGATGATCATACAAACTTATGGATGCAAATGAAACAAGTTAAGAAGCATGAACAATCATGAAAAGTAATGAAATAAAAATGACATACAACATGGGAAATGCAAGATGCAATGATTAAACATGCTTTCAATATGTCTTATGATGCTAAATGAATCACATGGATGCATAAAATATCATGGCAAGTCAAGGTATGAATGCAAATGCAAGATGGATGCATATGAAAGCCCAAATTAGGGTTTATGAACCATACAACAAACAAAACCCAAAATCAGAAGCAAACAACATTACAAAAAATTGAAAATGCACTCAAAGGATCCCTAAACCTATACTAACTCACTGCCCAAAGGAGAGGTATCAACTCCTAACCTAATTCAAGATATGATTTTCCTAAGTTTTCTAGGGTTTTAGGGTTCCTTAACAAGAAAATTACCAAACAAAAGGAAAATGAAAGATCAAATCATGGCCATTTAATCTCACAAACTACATGCTAAACACAATGCAATGCAAAAAGAATCAAGGTCCAACTCTTTAGGGTTAGGCAGAAATGATTTTTGGAAGTTTGGATCAAAATAATGCATAAAAATGATTTTAATTCCATGAAAAATTCTCAAAATGCATCAATATCAAAAAAGAAATTTGGTTTGAAGGTTGGACAATGTTTCTAAATGTCTTAAAACATTTCATGAATTTTTTGGTGATTTTTAAATACCTAAAAGTATTTTTAATAAATTAATTCTCATTAATTGATTAAAAAGAAACTTTTAAATATTTAAAAATACTTTTTTAATGCAAAAAATAAAAATAAAAATATTTTTGCATTCTGAAATTAAATAATAACTTGTATAAAAAATTTCAGAATTTTTGAAAAGGTTTTACTATTTTTAAAAATATGTACAAAACAATGTAATTAAATGAAAAAATAAAAATGAAATAAACTGAATTAATGAGAAGTCAACCAATCTGAAGGTCCAGATTCAAACTGGGACGCGCGCGCATTGACCTGGCGCCATATCCAAGGGCCAGAATTCAAACTTGCTAATTACACTGATTAAGCCCTAATTTTGCCCTAATGACTTTCAGATGACCGGAACAGTGGTTCCGGTCATCTTCTCCGGCGAGCTCAAATGCTAAATCATTCTACAAGCTATGAAAATGAAAACTAACTATCCAGAAATCATCCCCACCCTAAAACGATTCAAACCCCTCACTCAAACATCATTTATCATTCATAATCAGAGAGAATCGAATCAAAATAGTTTCTAGGGCAAAAATTTCAGAACACGATTAAACTCTCATCTTTTCACCATTTTCAAAACCAATGACATCAGAGTGATCAGGAGAACATATAGAATCTATTTAGAACTTAAAAAAGGATTTCTGGAAAAAATGTTCTTGAGCTACCTGAGTTTTGAAGCTTTCAGTTCACAGCTTTCTGGGTACTTTCCTTTGTGCAATCCACTCCTCTTGTGCTCCTGATGAACCCTTGATGCTTAGAAAAGATTTATGTTGGCTGGTTTGAGAGTTTGAACAGGTTCTGTTCAAGCTCAGGTGAGAATCGTGTTTGGCTTATGTGTTGTTTCAAGGGTGAATGAAGGCAGGGAAATGATCAGGAGGATGTGGTGATGAGTTCTATGAAGTTTGTTTGTGAGTTTGTGGCTTGTTTTCTGAGTTTCGAAGGTTTTTGCTCCAAGGGTGGAAAATGGGAATGTGATGCTCTTGCTGGTTTCAGGCTTGCTGGCTATATGAAATGTCTTGCTTTTTGTTTGTATAAACAAATGGGATTGGTCAGAAGATGTGACCTGCCCTTTTGTGATAGGTGTGGTAGCTTTTGCAAAATGTCCACTCTTGTGTAAGAGAAGCATGGGTCATGTCTTGGCTAAGTACAAGGGGTGTGGGCTGCGCAACATGGTGTGGGGGAAAGGCTAGTGTGATTCAGCAGGCTAGGCAGCAAGTGGATGAAGTGTGATCATTGGTTTTGCAACTTGCTTGCTTTTGCTTTCCATGAAAATATCTTGCCTCACAAGCCATGAAACATGAGAAACTCTTGGTCCATTCTGATTTTTAGGTCACATGTGATGTTTGTGTAGTGGTTTGACATGAATTAGAAGTCACAAATGCCTTTGGTACAAGATTTTGCAAATTTCTCATTTGGTGCATAACTTGAATTTTAGTGATTTTTGCCAACTTTGACAAACCATAACTTTTGATCCAAAACGAATTAGGTCATGTTCTTGTACTTTTTGAAAAGGGAAAGATCTAATCTACAACTTTCATGACCAAAGTTTTTCCATTTGAAGCATTTTTGGATCAAAAAGTAAAGGTTGAAAAAGTGGCATAAAATGACATTTCATTAAAAGTCAACCTTGCCCTAAAAAGTCAACTTTGCAAAAACTTGTAATTCTTGAATTTTGTGAACTTCAAACTTCTTCTATGATCAAATAAAGATCAAATACACTCAAAATGATGAAGATCACCCCTTGGTTGGGTCATTGGGGGCCTCAGATGCCCTGATTTTGCACTGACTTGTCTGAAAAGTCAACTCTTGATCAGATGACCTCCCCATGGAATTTCTTCATGAAAATTGATATGCATACTCCCTATACCATATAGAGACAAATAGAAACAAGAATGACCAAAAAATTTGGAGTTATGGCCTCTGAAACCAAAACCCTAATTTTAGGTCATCTGTGCAGTCAAACCTGGCTCTGCTTCCATACCAATCCTAGTTCTTGTGATTCTTTGGCATTCTTGACTTTGAGAGGATATAATATGATGCTTGAACACATATGGACCCCTTTGAAGTGATTGATGGCCTTTGGAGTGGCTCAAGAAGCTCTTGGATTGCTCAGATCACAAACCCTAGATGCAGATGACTTAGAATCTATGCAGAGACTCAAAATTGTGGTATGAGATGCTATGATTGGATTTATGCATATGAAAATGATCACAAGCCATGGTGTGAATGGGTGAGGGCAAATTTGGGGTGTTTACAGCTGCCCCTATTCAAACATGAGTTAGCTGTGCAGGTTGTAAGCAACGGCTTAACAGGCAAACAAGATAACTTGTGGTTGAATATCAAAGACAGTCCAAAATTTGCACTCACAGAATGAAGAAGAAAAGGGATATAGATTTTTAAGGAAAATAAAGTATATTGTAAAGTGTGGGAGACGGAGGACGACCGTCGAGCAGAGGACGACTGCTGGGTAAAGAGCGATGACGGGGACGACCGACATGCTGGAAAAAGCGTGGAAAATAAAGCAATGACGGGGACGGCCGACATGCTGGGGATAAAAGGTATTATGATGGGGACGGCCATCAAGTAAAGCTGTAAGATTCTCTGGGAATTAATGAAACATGACGGGGACGGCCATCAAGTTCGTAAAGTAAAGTAACCAACGATGGGGACGGCCATCGGGCTAAACTGAAAGGAAAAGGGACCACGACGGGGACGGCCATCGGGTTAAAGAATAAATGAAATAAACAGATGATGAGGTACGGTCATCAAAGGTGAAGGACGATCACCTAGCAGGGGACGGCTGCTCTGTCGGGTAAGATGAGGGACGGTCATCTAAGGTGGAGGACGACCACCTGGCAGGGTACGGCTGCCGAAAGTATCGCGACATAGGACGAATGCCGGATAAAAGGTCAACGATGGGGACGGCCATCGGATGAGCATGATGGAGGACGACCATCAAGAGGTGGAGGACGACCACCTAGCAGGGGACGGCTGCTCTCAAGGTTTATCATGACATAGGACGAATGCCAGATAACCAAAATCAACAATGGGGACGGCCATTGGATAAAATGATGAAGGACGATCATCAAGAGGTGGAGGACGACCACCTAGCAGGGGACGGCTGCTAAATATCAACGATGGGGACGGCCATCGGATGAGCATGATGGAGGACGACCATCAAGAGGTGGAGGACGACCACCTAGCAGGGTACGGCTGCTCTCAGGGTTATCATGACACCGGACAAATGTCAGATAAACAGGAAAAAATGCTTTGTTGGCGATCTACTGGGGAATAGTAAACACGGACGAGTGTTTACATCCAAGAAATAAAAGGTATAAGTGTTTAGATGTTTGTGTATAGATCAAAGATGCGGACGAGCATCCTTAAGACTACGATACGGACGAGTATCGGGTAGAAACAAATACTGACTCGTGTTCAGAGATGATGATACGGATGAGTATCAACTGGCTAACAGAGAACACGGATGAGTGTTGAATCTGAGAGGATTCTTCTGGGGAAAAGTAGACACAGGCGAGTGTCTAAATTCAAGAAGACATGAGTGTTTGACACGGTGTATGGATTAGAGATGCGGACGAGCATCCTTAAGATTATGATACGGACGAGTATCATGTAGAAACAAACTCTTGACACATGTTCTGAGATGATGGTACGGACGAGTACCAACGAGTTAACAAAGAACAAGGACTAGCGTTGAATCTGAGGTGATATATATGGTATATATAAGATACGGACGAGTATCAGTATAAGAGTGAGTGGTGTATAGATGAGTGTTTAGCTGCTGGGGAGAGCGACACGGACGAGTGTCAAAAGGAGATGAGTGTGATATGAACAAGTATCTGATATACAAAGTGTAGGCGACTGCGCTGGGGACATGACACGGACGGGTGTCAAAGGATTATCATATGTAAGTATATGTGAGTGCAAAGAGGACGTCTTTGGCTTTCTGCTGGGGTTATGACACAGACGGGTGTCAAAAAGTATCTGTAATACGAGTGGTTTTGTTTGTAAGGAGCGCTCGGGCGACTTACTGGGGAGTAATGACACGGATGGGTGTCAAAGGGAGTATATATACTGGTGTTTGTGAATGTGAGGCGACTGATTTTGCTGGGGAACCCCCGCTGGGGATTTGGGGGAAGTATTCTGTATATTGACGGATTGTCAATATTCACAAGTGTTGATTCAAAACATGGCTTATGATTATGCTATATGTTTGATTTTTGCCGTAATGCTCTGTGTTAAACGGAATGCTACGCTTTGTGGGTGAATATGATGCGAATGCAATGATTATGCAAAAGGTACCAAACCGGGATTCGGATCCCGTCGCTGCGACGATCTCCGGTCGAACTTGTTTGAAATGGACATCCCAGCTGGGGATGATATCATTGGTAGATCTGATGAGAAGCATTTGCTTGGGGGATATAGATCACTGGTGGATATATCCTTGCAAATAGGGACCCAGCTGGGGATCTGCAAAAGCTTTCTCTACTCTGTTGTGATTCCTTCGTGCGCTGCTCTTCTGGATAGAGGCTGGAGCTCTGTGGGGAGATGGTTCCCCGACTTTATACTCGGCTGAGGATGAAATGGCAACTCGACTGGGAGAATTAACAAGTGGCCACTCAGCTGGGGAGAGTAATGGGAGGCAACTCATCCTGGGAGAGAGCACTTCGGGTGCTAAGACTGAGTGTTGATCTGCCAGCTTGTTGGGGTGAAGCCTACATGCCCCAAGTTGTGTTTTGGATACCTGCAATCCTGCAAAGATAGAGAAACGTGCAAGTGATCCCGAGGTATCCTTTACTGGATTCCGTCATAGGAGTTAGACACTTCCGAGAGTAAGCATATTTCCTGCAAGCACGTGTTTTTATTTTTGAAGATAAACATCTGTATTTATGCAATCATGTTTTTAGAGACATCAGACATTTTTGCAAAATGAAATAAAAAGAATGTACAAGACGAGACATGACTGAAAATCTGGTTTTATTAATTCATATGCCCTGAATTGGCGAGATACAGTCAAAGAAACAAATCCCCTGAAATGAGGAGATCGTTACAAGTTGAGAAACAAAATGCTGGCAATGTTGATGACGCTTTAAGGAGCTTCCTCTTTTTTCTACGACTCGTATGACTTTTGACGTTCTTCTCATCTTGCTTTCTGAAGAATGTTGAGTCTGATTGAAGCTTGATCCTTTCGAAGCTTACCAAGTTGTAAACGATACAGACGAATTCAGAATGCAGTTGTTCGCTTATTCCCTTATTTTGCATGGATCGCCCTTTCGGGTTTTCAATCCATCGGGATACCCATTTTTGCTTGAGCTGTCCAATGCGGCTTTTCAACTCAGCGGGTGTACATTTTTTATATTTTCCCTTATTTTTGCCCGAGTCTTTTATTCTGTTTTTGACTCGCCGGGATGCCCTCTTTTTGCCTGGACTTACATTCTGTTTTTATGTCCAGCGGGTCATTTTTATGCGAAGTATTTTTTAACTGCATCTGAATTCACAAGGGACGGGAAATCTTCACCATCCATGGTGCTGAGCATCAGTGCTCCACCAGAGAAAACTTTCTTTACTACAAATGGTCCTTCATAATTTGGAGTCCACTTGCCCCTGTGGTCTGTATGAGGAGGAAGGATTCTTTTCAGCACAAGATCTCCCACTTGGTACTCTCGGTGCCTGACTTTCTGATCGAAGGCTTTCTTCATTCTCTTCTGATACAACTGCCCATGACAGATTGCAGCCAATCTTTTCTCTTCGATCAGACTCAGTTGCTCGTATCGGGCCCGAACCCATTCTGCTTCACTCAATTTAACATCCATTAGTACCCATAGAGAGGGTAATTCAACTTCAACAGGTAGGACTGCTTCCATACCATACACAAGTTGATACGGTGTTGCCCCAGTGGATGTTCTGATTGACGTGCGGTACCCATGCAAGGCAAACGGTAGCATTTCATGCCAGTCCTTGTAAGTGACTACCATCTTCTGCACAATCTTCTTGATATTCTTATTTGCTGCCTCAACAGCGCCATTCATCTTTGGCCTGTAAGGAGAAGAATTGTGATGTTGGATCTTGAAGTCCCGGCACAGTTCTGCCATCATTTTGTTGTTCAAGTTGGAACCATTATCAGTAATGATTCGCTCGGGTACTCCATACCGACAGATGATATCTCTCTTCAGAAATATGGCTACCACTTGTCTTGTAACATTTGCATATGATGCTGCTTCAACCCACTTGGTGAAATAGTCAATGGCAACCAGGATGAATCTGTGGCCATTCGAAGCAGTTGGCTCAATCTTACCAATCATGTCAATGCCCCACATAGCAAAGGGCCAGGGTGAAGACATTACATTCAAAGGATTGGGAGGCACATGCACCTTATCTGCATAAATCTGGCATTTATGGCATTTTCTGGCGTAGGCACAACAATCAGCATCCATTGTGATCCAGTAATAGCCCGACCTTAACAACTTCTTAGCCATGGCATGCCCTCCAGCATGGGTACCAAAGGATCCTTCGTGCACTTCATGCATTAACAAGTCTGCCTCTGTTCTATCAACACATCTGAGGAGTACCATATCAAAGTTCCTTTTGTATAGGGAACCATCAGTATTCAGGAAGAAACTGCCAGCAAGCCTTCTCAAAGTCTTCTTATCATTGGAAGATGCCCCAGGTGGGTATGTTTGATCCTCCAAGAAGCACTTAATGTCATGGAACCAAGGCTTATTATCTTTAACAACATCTGCTGCGAACACATATGCTGGTCTGTCAAGTCTGGACACTGAAATCTGAGGTACAAAGTTGGCAGCTTGAACTTTGATCATGGACGAAATGGTAGCCAGAGCATCTGCAAACTGATTCTCGTCGCGAGGGATATACTCAAGCTTGACTGTTGTAAAGAAAGTCAATAACCTCCTTGTATAATCCCTGTAAGGTATCAGATGATCCTGGTGGGTGTACCATTTGCCGTTGGTTTGATTGATTACCAGAGCTGAATCTCCGAATACAGTCAATGTCTTGATCCTGAGGTCAATGGCTTCCTCAAGACCCATAATGCAGGCTTCGTATTCAGCTTCGTTGTTAGTGCAGTTGAAAGTGAGTTTTGCCGAGAAAGGCATGTGAACTCCTTTAGGTGTAATGAGTACCGCACCAACACCACGACCATTCATGTTAACAGCCCCATCAAACATCATAGTCCATTCTTCTTTCGGGTCAGGCCCTTCAGTGTGAACAGGCTCTTCATGATCTTTTGCTTTTACGAACATGATGTCTTCGTCAGGGAAGTCAAATCTCATAGGCTGGTAATCATCAATGGGTTGCTCAGCAAGATATTCAGACAATACACTGCCCTTGATGGCTTTCTGAGAAGTGTACTGAATGTCATACTCTGTAAGGATCATTTGCCATCTTGCAACCCGTCCGGTAAGTGCTGGCTTCTCAAAAATATACTTGACTGGGTCCATTTTTGAGATCAATAAGGTAGTGTGGGTCAACATATACTGTCTCAGTCGGCGAGCAGCCCACGCTAAAGCACAGCAAGTTTTCTCGAGCAGTGAATAACGTTGTTCACAGTCGGTAAACTTTTTGCTTAGGTAGTATATTGCATACTCTTTTCGACCAGACTCGTCATGCTGGCCCAGCACGCACCCCATTGACTCTTCTAATACTGTCAAGTACATTATCAGAGGTCTTCCTTCAACTGGAGGCATAAGGATTGGAGGTTCTTGTAATTATTCTTTGATCTTGTCAAAAGCCCTTTGGCAGTCTTCGTTCCACCTGACCGTTTGTTCTTTTCTCAACAATTTGAACAAGGGTTCACAGGTTGCGGTAAGGTGAGATATGAACCGTGAAATGTAGTTCAATCGACCTAAGAACCCTCGAACTTCCTTCTCTGTCCTCGGTGCAGGCATCTCTTGAATAGCCTTGACTTTATCAGGGTCAACTTCAATCCCTTTTTCGCTTACAATGAAACCCAGCAGCTTACCAGATCGCACCCCAAACGTGCACTTGTTGGGGTTCAATTTCAGTTGGTACTTCCTCAGACGCTTGAACAGCTTCAGCAGATTTACCAGGTGATCTTCTTCAGTAAGGGACTTGGCAATCATGTCATCCACGTAACATTCGATTTCTTTATGGATCATATCGTGGAATAATGTCACCATAGCCCGTTGATATGTTGCGCCGACATTTTTGAGCCCGAATGGCATTACTTTGTAGCAGAACGTGCCCCAGGGTGTGATGAAGGTTGTCTTCTCCATGTCCTCAGGTGACATTTTAATCTGATTGTACCCTGAAAACCCATCCATGAAGGAGAATACCGAGAACTGAGCCGTATTATCCACCAATACATCAATGTGAGGTAATGGGAAATCATCCTTCGGGCTTGCTCTGTTCAGATCCCGGTAGTCAACACACATCCTTACTTTGCCGTCTTTCTTAGGCACAGGTACTATATTAGCAACCCACGGCGGATAGCTAGTTACAGCAAGGAACCCGGCGTCCCATTGCTTTTGTACCTCTTCCTTGATTTTCATTGCCATGTCTGGGCGAGTACGGCGCAGCTTCTGTTTAACCGGTGGGCATTCTTCTCTCAAAGGCAGCTTGTGCACAACAATGTCGGTGTCCAATCCTGGCATATCTTGGTAAGACCAAGCAAAAACATCCACATACTCTTGAAGCAGGTCAATTAGTTGTCTCTTCACTGAGTCTTGTAAGCAGGCCCCGATTTTAACTTCTTTCACGTCCTCATCTGTACCAAGATTGATCGTTTCAACCTCCTCCTGGTGAGGAGTAATAACCTTTTCCTCTTGTCTTAACAACCTGGCTAGCTCTTCAGGAAGCTCATACTCTTCTTCAACCCCTTCATCAGCTTGATTGATTGGATTGTCAAAGTCATACGAAGTCATAGCCGTGCTGTTGTCGGTGCGGTCTGGAAGGCACACTCTGCAAGGGTTCAGTTTGTTCATTTTAGTGATTTGATTTTAATCTTGTTTAGAAAAGTGAAATAAAGTTGTCATTTTGAAAACACTGCCATTTATTTTTTGTACAAAAAGAAAAATGGAAAAACAGTGAGCGGAAAAGAAAAAGACTCATTTGCAAAAGATGTCTGATATTTCATTGATTAATCTTGTTGCACAAAAAGTACAGATGGCCCGATTACAAAATGAGTCTTGTCATCTTGGGCAAGATGCAAGACTTTGATGCATGCTATAAAAATACAGGAAATAATAATTACTCTGCATGAGTAACCCTTATAATTTCCTGGGAAGACCAGTTTGAGATACTGCTCCCCGGGACCTTTGGACGGATCCAACTCTCCAGGTTGCGGTTGCTTTCATCCTCGTCTTCCAAATTGTTGACAGCATCGGGGGTGAGCATCCCTCCACTAACAAAGTTGGGCTCCTTTGCAGCCTCTACTTGATCCTGTTGAGTTGGTTTGTAACCCAACCCAAATCTATCCTCCTTCTTCTCTACGGGCAACAACTTGCCCCAGCCTTGAGCAGTCCCTTCTTCAACAACCTTCCGGGCTTGTTGATAAGATGTCATCGAGGTTCCAGGTACAACAGATGTTTCATTTATGTTCAAGGCCTCGAACCCTTGACTCATAGTCTCGTGGATCTCCCCATCCATCTCAATGTATTTGTAGGTAGCCAGATGGCTAACAAAAATATCCTCCTCTCCACAGATAGTAACGACTTGACCCTCCCACTCGAATTTTAACTTCTGGTGAAGGGTTGAGGTCACGGCGCCAGCGGCGTGAATCCATGGCCTACCCAATAGACAGCTGTAGGCAGGCTGTATATCCATCACGTAGAAGGTCGTTTTGAAAGTTTGTGGGCCAATCGTTATAGGCAACTCAATTTCTCCCAGAACCGATCTCTTAGAACCATCAAAGGCTCTCACCACCAGATTGCTGGGACGTAATGCCAATCCGTCATACTCTAGCTTCACAAGGGCTTTTTTAGGTAAGACATTGAGGGATGACCCCGTGTCTACCAGCACATGGGAAAGGACTGCACCTTTACATTCCATGGTAATGTGCAAAGCCTTGTTATGGTTGCGGCCTTCCGTAGTCAAATCAGTGTTGGTGAACCCTAGTCCATGACTAGCATTAACATTTCCAACCACAACTTCCAACTGATTGACGGTGATCTCTTCAGGCACATAAGCTGCGTGCAAGACTTTTAGTAGTGCGTTCCGATGAGCTTCGGAGCACATAAGCAATGATAGAATAGAGATCTTGGAAGGCGTCTGGTGAAGCTGATCCACTATCTTGTAATCACTTTTCTTGATGATTCTCATGAACTCATCAACTTCTTGATCAAAGGGTGTTCTCAAAGCTTCTTTGACAATCTGCTCTTCCTGCACCAAGCTTTTCCCTTTTGCCTTTGCAGCAGCTTCTGCTTCGGCAGTGGGTCTTTGAATTTGCGGAGCAAAGAGACGTCCGCTTCGAGTGAAGCCTCCACCTCCTCCCACATTGTCTATTTGTGGTGCAGGGGTTGATGATTCAAAAGTGATTTTTTGTCCTTCGCAGTATAGATCAGAGCCGTAATGCCAGGGGATGGCATTACTGCTTTCATAAGGTACTGGTCCAGGCACCGTGATGGTGACCGGACTGATGGCAGCTGCAAAAGGGATTGTGATAGTCTGTGGATCATAGTATATTGTGACTGGTGCTCTGATGGGAGTAGCACTTTGTGAGTTGTAAGCAGAATCATTTTCGGGATCATAATAAATTGTAACTGTTGAGACATCTTCATGGTTTGCTGCTGATGTGGTAGGAGACATTGTTGGAAGAATGGATGTTGTTGTTGTAGGAGATTCAAAATGAAGTGGCGCTGAAGTTGTAGAAGGGATGTTTGCTGGTATCTGGTCAGTTGAAATGACAGATGAAGCATTTGTTGATGAAGCTGAAGAGTTGTTTGGAACAATGGCTGTTGCAGTTGTAGGAGATACTGGAATTGTTGCTGATGAGATTGCTGGATTGGTTGGAATTGATGTTGTAATTTGAAGCAGGCCACTCTGGATAAGACCATCTATGCCGTCCCTCAAGTTATCACAACCATTCACTGAAATGTTGCAATAAGCACACCCTAACTCACATCCCGGGAACATTTGACATTCGAGGAGTTGAGCCTTAATCTCTACCAACGGTGTCCGAATCTGACCCACACTGGTTATTAAATAAGACGGCTTGTCTTCTTCAATAGCATTGATTCTGGGACCACCATGGTTCGGCATAGGGTTCTTGTTAACATTGGGTGGTGGTGCAAAATTCAGAGCCTTAGAGTCTACCAAGTCTTGTACCTTCATGTGCAAAGCTCTGCACTTTTCTGTACTGTGGCCAGGCCCATTTGAATGAAAAGCGCATCTGGCGTTGGAGTCATAATTCCTGGGTAGACTATTAGGATCTGGAGGTGCCAACGTCCTTAGCTCAACTAGGTTGAGTTTCAGGAGTTGTGGCAATAATGTAGCATATGGCATAGGGATCGGATCGATCACCCTATTGGCCTGAGAAGGTCTCTGTTGGAACGGTCTTTGCTGATTGTTGTTGTTGGTGTTGTTGTAGTTTCTTGGAGGATACTGAGTTTGTTGCTGGTACTGAGGTGGTTGCTGATAATTTTGTTGCGGAGGTTGATAAGCTGGTTGTGGATGAGCTGGAGCGGGAATGGTGACTGCTGCCACAGACCTATGAACATACTGGGGTCTGCCCCTGCTGGCATGGATAGCATTGGTCTCACCAGTTCTTCTCGGGCCCGCAAAAGGCTTCCTTGCATTGCTGGACGAGCTGGCACCATTGTCAGAAATCTTGCCCATCTTTAACAGGCTCTCAATTCTCTCTCCAGCTATCACGACATCTGCAAAGCTGGTAGAAGAGAAAGCAGCCAGCCTGTCAATGTATGTTCCCTGGAGGGTATTCATAAACATATCTGCCATCTCCCTCTCTGACATAGGTGGCTGAATAGCAGCAGCCAATTGCCTCCATCTCTGGGCATACTCTCGGAAACTTTCTCTAGACGACTGTGACATTCCTATTAGGAGGGTCCTGTTGGGTGCCATATCCAAATTATACTGGTATTGTCTGATGAAGGCCTCTGCCAAGTCCTTCCAACACCTGATGGTCGCTCTAGTCAGATGGGAGTACCATTCCCTTGACGCTCCAGTTAAGCTATCCTCAAAATAAAACATCCATAGCTTCTCGTCCATGGTATATGCCTTCAACCTCCCCAAAAAGGATTGTAAGTGGGTCCGTGGGCAGGAAGTCCCGTTGTACTTTTCAAAACAGGGAGGCTTAAACTTATGGGGAATCCTGACCCCGTCTACCAAGCCCATGTCCATAACATCAAAACCCAAAGAGTTTTGAGACTCCAAGGATCTTAATTTCTCAGCTATCTCATCAAGCCTTCTGTCATAAGCTTCCTCCCCAGCACCCATTACTGTGAACTGATCCTCCTGGGGGTCTTCTTGCAGTACCCTGCCTGCAGTGGCAGTCCCTTGAACATTTGCAGGAATATTGACCTCTGGATGAAGGTGGGGTCCAAATACAGGGGGATTGACATGAGGTTGGACCCTCTCATTGTTGCTTGTGCCCGCAGTCCCTATATGGGGATCTTCTTGATTCTGCCTTTCCACCATTACTCTCAATCTTTCTTGGCTCTGAGCCATGTTGTTCATCACTTCCATAAACTGCGTCATCTGGGTTCTCATTTCCAATCTTTCGTTTGCCATTTGATTTCTGACCTCTGCAAGGTCCTGTTGTACCTGATCCATTTGTATGCCCGGAAGGTTGTTACGGGTTGGATATCGGTGTGGACGGTTGAGGGGAAATACCCGGCGTCGAGCAATAGTTCCTGAACATCACAACAGAGTTAGTAGCAATAAAACAAAAACCTACAAAACAGACAAAGGGTTAGCATGCAATGCAGTGTGCTTATTTGTTTTCAAGGTATCCGGCTTGGCATTCAGTTTTGACCCTTCCAGACCCTTGAAGATGCTGTTGATGTTGCTTTTGAAGTAAACTCGGATGGAATAACTGATACATATATTACAAAAGGCAAATGGTACATAGTTTGTTTACAAATACAAGCCCTCTGAGGGGTCAAAATACATTACAAGAAAATAAAAGTACATGGAATGAAAGCAACAACAAGCAAAAATGTCAAACACCAAGACCAAACTCATCCTCCTGAACTTCCTTGAGAAGTGCTTCAGTCACAGGATCAGCTGGACGCTCCGTGAGATTCCTGATAAGGAGATTCCGGGTAGTAACAGCTGCAGTTAGCTTCTTGTGTCGACTTTGGTCCTTTGACCTCTTCACTCCAGCTTTGATCTTCAGCTCTGATATCTCCCTCTGGGCTGCTGCCAGGGCTTCCTGCTGCTCTTTTGCACTAGCTTCCAGCTGCTCAATTTTGTCCTGAGTTCTCTTATCTTCCAGAGTACGAGCCTCGGTGATCCTGACCCACCTAGCTTGACTCTCCTTCAGATACAAGTCTGTCCTGGCTTTCTGGAACTGGGCTTCCTTGCAAGCATTCTTCAGAATTTGTTCTCCAGCCCTAGACTTCTTGATATAATCCTCAGACTTCTCAATTTTAGCCAGATGCTCCACTCTCAGCTTCTCTAACCTCTCAAAGTCCAACCTACCATCACTCCTCTCCCGGAGGGTCTTCTGCAAAGCCTGAGTCAACTTCTCATTTATCTCTTTCAAACCCTCAAACTCCTCCAAACTGATAGTGGCAGGGGGTGGTGCTGAGGATGATCCAGGCATATCCTCCATGGTGAAGGGCATTCCAGAGAATTGAGCCCTGGCATGGGACCACTCATAATATTGTGCTGATGCCACATTGTTGCACTTCCCCAGAATGGTCACTCCTTTAGTTTGAACATTGTCCCAGGCCCATGCTGCCTGCCTAACAATAGCCAGATTAGGCTTGTTCTCACAATAAAGAGTCTCAGCTAAGTCTTGTGCCTTAGGAGTGTGGACCAGTGCATAGCCCAGTTGTCTTTTGAACAGCAGAGGGTTGTAATTAATGCAACCCTTAACTCCTATCAGGGGTACATTGGGAAAATGCCCACAACTGGTGATGATATCCCTGCCCTTTGTGGTTTGAGTGCACCACCTGATATCAGCTGAAGTCAGAGCAGTGAGTCTTCTAGCCCAGTTCCTCTGCTGATGAGGATTCAAAAATGCATCTGTCTTGGGCAAATGCTTGAGAAGCCAAGTATGGAACAAAGGAGCACAACACCTCACTAATCTCCCCCTCTGCTTTTCATTCCTCTGGTGCACTGAGTAGTAAAAATCCCCCAATAAAGTGGGCACTGGGTTCCTCAGGATGAAAAGATGGATTGCATTCTTGCTAATGAATCTAGGCTCATCTGCAAATAGTATGATCCCATATATGCTCAGGGCCAATAAAGCACAGACTTCTTTCCACTCTCCCAAAGAAGCTTTCAGGGTGGCTTGAGAGATTAAGAAATCCAGATGCAGGCCAGAGATTCCAGCCTTAGTAGTCATATGCTGCCCAATCAGAACTGGTTCCAGATGCAAGGCCTTTGCTACCTCTTCATTACCAGGAAAGACCATCTCAGGGTTGAAAGGGACCCCACCCCTGATAGGTATACCAATCAATGATGAGTATTCTTCCAATAAAGGGCCCAGCTGAAAGTCCTGAAAAGTGAAACACCTCAGTGGGGGATCATAAAACTGAAGGCAAGTATGAATCAGGCTCCTCTGTGAAGGGTCCAAATCCATAACCACATCAAGTATGTCTCCATAGTGTTCCCTGAACAGTGGTATATGGTCTGGAGTAATCAGGGTCTGAATCCTCCTGATGTCAGCTAGCTCAGGCTGGAAGAAGTGGTAGGAGATGTTACTCTTTTTAGGTGCCATGTTGTTGAGGATGAGTGGAGACAGGTGCTGATGATAACACTGAAAATGGGCCACTGACTGGCTGGTGCAAGTGACTGAAGTAGATGGCTGATAGCTGAAGCAGATGCTGATGAAGATAGGTCTATACTGATGATGGGGTCAAAACCAAGCCAAAAATGAAAATGGATACCCTGAAAAACAAATAAACAAATGTCAAAATGATGCAATGAAGATGTATGCAGATGATATGCAAGGGTTTGTGACTGAGCTGGATCTGATCAAGTGCTCTGATATAAGTCCAGGTATGTCCAAGAAATCCAGATGGAGGTCTATAAATCTAGTAACCAAGGTGGGGGACTCAAATAAAGAGCCACATGTCCAGGGTTTAGAATCACAAGAACTGTTCCAACATGGAGTATTCTTAATCAAATCAAAGTACAGGGTATGCTGAGGCCAAGGGTACCTGCAAACCTGTAAACAGCCCAACCCCCTCACAGGTGGTGTTCTAAAACAAGGATCCTCAAACTTGGATCAGTTATGAGAAGTGTAAACACTTCTAACCCGGAGGTACAGTGTTTACAATAACCATAAAAGTTCCTCCTCTAAATCACCTCAGTTTCTGAAGGTCAATACTAAAGGTCATCCAGACTTAGCAGGCTTCCCAGATAGCCCTAGCATTGCAGGAAATCTGCAACACAGAGTTCTCAAGAAGAAACCCATATCTGAACCGTGTTTCATATTCCCGCACCAGACCGAGATGGAATGGGAAAGAATATGAACCACTCTAGCCTAGGTGTCACTCAGGTCCCAGGTATAGGACCTTAACTCTCAATAGCACACCCACCCACCAAAGCAAACAAACAGATCCAGCCAGCAGCACAGTATGACAATATGATATAATGCAAAGCTATAAAGAAAGCAGTAAACAACTGTACATAAAGCAAAAATTAGTACTAAAATACAAACACAGATAAGCACATAACACCCCAGTAAACACAAATCAATCAAGCGCTAGGAGGAACCCACAAAAGAACCAGAAGCCCTGGTTGCAGTATAAGGGTATCCCCAGCAGAGTCGCCAAGCTGTCGCTCCCGATAAGTGGGACTGGCCCAAATAAAGGTACAAACGCGAACGGTCGGCGAGAGGGACAATGAGAACACACAGCCGTGAACTCACTGGAGATGAATAGAGTCGCCAGCTAGGCATTTTTATCCCGGAGGAAAGGCAATGCTGCATAGACCTAGAAAGAGATGGATAAGACGGTTGCGAACCAGAGAGACTGAGAAAGGGGGTTGGTTACAACCTGGGAAGGTATTAGCACCCAGATTGTCCGTCGTACTCGACGGGATCCACGCTTAAAAGATTTGTGTTTTAAAGGGGTAGTGTCAGTGCAATCTGTGTATAAAGAGCTGGAAAAGGATGTACAGGTGTCAGTGTAAAAGAAGTGTGAAGTGTATAAATGTATAGTGTCAGTGTAAGAACAGGAATATGATGCTCAAGATCATGAGGCTTAAAGAATAAAGCTGGAAAGAGGGGGAATATACAGAGACTTTTGTTCGATAACTGTTAAGTTATGCCTACGTATCCTCTCGTGCAATGAGGAAGTCAGAACACCGTAGTTCGACCCAAAGAGACTGAAAGATGAATTGACTTGTGAACTGCTTACTTGTCTATGCTCAAGTGTATGACCTGTCTGGCTCAGGTGCAAACTGTCTTGCATTAGACGGAAGAAGCAAGTTCTCGTTTATGAGTGAGGGTGATGAGAAAAGAATCCCGGAGGAGACGATTATTGTTTGTTTTTGTGTTTTCAATCTTTTATTGCTTTTGGAGATTTGTCATAAGTTAATGAGCTTAAGCCTAAACCAATGGGTTAGTAAACTCATCACATCTTCCCTCTGATTAGGGGTAATGAGAATACCTTAAGTGTGAAGTCAGCATCTCACACTTAATCACCATGGTGTAGGATTAAGATCATTGACCTATTTGTGATTATTTAGATGTTTTTGGTGTTTTTGTTTAGTGTTAGGTAATGAGGTTAAGCCATAATCAAGGATTAAACAGACTCATTACACCATCCTAATAGAAGGATAATAGATGAGAATGTTAAAGCTGAGGAAAGCTCCTCAACTTAATCCATGATTAGGGATTAAACTCATGACAAAACAAGCCTTTGATTAAGTGGATTTTATTTAATGATATGATGATGAAATGATTTTTATGGTTTGAAAGACAACTTGAGGGGGACTTGTCCATTAACACTAGGGTTAGTCCTTCTTAACCAATTAAGGAAGAATTAGAACCCTAATGCAAGGCCCAAGTTACAAGTGTGGAGTCTTGGTGATTATTATGTGAATTGATTAAAGGATTTAAACACATTAAGGGTTTAACACTTAGAATTAAAGTTATACACTCCATCCTAATAGAAGGATGCAGGCATAAGCTTAATCACAAAGCCTTAAAGCCTTTAGGGTTTAGTCCCTGATTATGAGGTGAGAAGAGAAGACTCAAAGAGACACAAAGGTAAAACTAAGTGGGGAGACTAATCAAAACTCTAATCATTGTCATGCTTGGTTGTTCCTAAGGTTTGTGAGGTTTTCAAGAGCAATCTTCAGAGGAACCACCAGGAAGCAGATGAAAGGATCAAGAGAAGCAAAGTAACTTGCTTCATTTAAGAAGTCAAGTCACTTAAGGAAGGAAAGTGGGAAGAAGAAGAATGAGCAAGCTCAAACTCAAACACATACAAAAATGCAGCAAGGATGCCTAAAAGAGATGAAGAGAAGTTATGAGAAGTGAAGGCAAATTCACTTCTCAAAGTCACTTACCACCTGAAAAGTTAGAAAAGAAAACACAATGCAATGCAAAATGAGATGAAATGGTATGATGAAAAACCAAACCAGAAGCACATACATGATGTTAATGATGCTATGAGATGCTACAAACCATAAACAACACATGTGGATGATCATACAAACTTATGGATGCAAATGAAACAAGTTAAGAAGCATGAACAATCATGAAAAGTAATGAAATACAAATGACATACAACATGGGAAATGCAAGATGCAATGATCAAACATGCTTTCAATATGTCTTATGATGCTAAATGAATCACATGGATGCATAAAATATCATGGCAAGTCAAGGTATGAATGCAAATGCAAGATGGATGCATATGAAAGCCCAAATTAGGGTTTATGAACCATACAACAAACAAAACCCAAAATCAGAAGCAAACAACATTACAAAAAATTGAAAATGCACTCAAAGGATCCCTAAACCTATACTAACTCACTGCCCAAAGGAGAGGTCTCAACTCCTAACCTAATTCAAGATATGATTTTCCTAAGTTTTCTAGGGTTTTAGGGTTCCTTAACAAGAAAATTACCAAACAAAAGGAAAATGAAAGATCAAATCATGGCCATTTAATCTCACAAACTACATGCTAAACACAATGCAATGCAAAAAGAATCAAGGTCCAACTCTTTAGGGTTAGGCAGAAATGATTTTTGGAAGTTTGGATCAAAATAATGCATAAAAATGATTTTAATTCCATGAAAAAATCTCAAAATGCATCAAGATCAAAAAAGAAATTTGGTTTGAAGGTTGGACAATGTTTCTAAATGTCTTAAAACATTTCATGAATTTTTTGGTGATTTTTAAATACCTAAAAGTATTTTTAATAAATTAATTCTCATTAATTGATTAAAAAGAAACTTTTAAATATTTAAAAATACTTTTTTAATGCAAAAAATAAAAATAAAAATATTTTTGCGTTCTGAAATTAAATAATAACTTGTATAAAAAATTTCAGAATTTTTGAAAAGGTTTTACTATTTTTAAAAATATGTACAAAACAATGTAATTAAATGAAAAAATAAAAATGAAATAAACTGAATTAATGAGAAGTCAACCAATCTGAAGGTCCAGATTCAAACTGGGACGCGCGCGCATTGACCTGGCGCCATATCCAAGGGCCAGAATTCAAACTTGCTAATTACACTGATTAAGCCCTAATTTTGCCCTAATGACTTTCAGATGACCGGAACAGTGGTTCCGGTCATCTTCTCCGGCGAGCTCAAATGCTAAATCATTCTACAAGCTATGAAAATGAAAACTAACTATCCAGAAATCATCCCCACCCTAAAACGATTCAAACCCCTCACTCAAACATCATTTATCATTCATAATCAGAGAGAATCGAATCAAAATAGTTTCTAGGGCAAAAATTTCAGAACACGATTAAACTCTCATCTTTTCACCATTTTCAAAACCAATGACATCAGAGTGATCAGGAGAACATATAGAATCTATTTAGAACTTAAAAAAGGATTTCTGGAAAAAATGTTCTTGAGCTACCTGAGTTTTGAAGCTTTCAGTTCACAGCTTTCTGGGTACTTTCCTTTGTGCAATCCACTCCTCTTGTGCTCCTGATGAACCCTTGATGCTTAGAAAAGATTTATGTTGGCTGGTTTGAGAGTTTGAACAGGTTCTGTTCAAGCTCAGGTGAGAATCGTGTTTGGCTTATGTGTTGTTTCAAGGGTGAATGAAGGCAGGGAAATGATCAGGAGGATGTGGTGATGAGTTCTATGAAGTTTTTTTCTGAGTTTGTGGCTTGTTTTCTGAGTTTCGAAGGTTTTTGCTCCAAGGGTGGAAAATGGGAATGTGATGCTCTTGCTGGTTTCAGGCTTGCTGGCTATATGAAATGTCTTGCTTTTTGTTTGTATAAACAAATGGGATTGGTCAGAAGATGTGACCTGCCCTTTTGTGATAGGTGTGGTAGCTTTTGCAAAATGTCCACTCTTGTGTAAGAGAAGCATGGGCCATGTCTTGGCTAAGTACAAGGGGTGTGGACTGCGCAGCATGGTGTGGGGGAAAGGCTAGTGTGATTCAGCAGGCTAGGCAGTAAGTGGATGAAGTGTGATCATTGGTTTTGCAACTTGCTTGCTTTTGCTTTCCATGAAAATATCTTGCCTCACAAGCCATGAAACACGAGAAACTCTTGGTCCATTCTGATTTTTAGGTCACATGTGATGTTTGTGTAGTGGTTTGACATGAATTAGAAGTCACAAATGCCTTTGGTACAAGATTTTGCAAATTTCTCATTTGGTGCATAACTTGAATTTTAGTGATTTTTGCCAACTTTGACAAACCATAACTTTTGATCCAAAACGAATTAGGTCATGTTCTTGTACTTTTTGAAAAGGGAAAGATCTAATCTACAACTTTCATGACCAAAGTTTTTCCATTTGAAGCATTTTTGGATCAAAAAGTAAAGGTTGAAAAAGTGGCATAAAATGACATTTCATTAAAAGTCAACCTTGCCCTAAAAAGTCAACTTTGCAAAAACTTGTAATTCTTGAATTTTGTGAACTTCAAACTTCTTCTATGATCAAATAAAGATCAAATACACTCAAAATGATGAAGATCACCCCTTGGTTGGGTCATTGGGGGCCTCAGATGCCCTGATTTTGCACTGACTTGTTTGAAAAGTCAACTCTTGATCAGATGACCTCCCCATGGAATTTCTTCATGAAAATTGATATGCATACTCCCTATACCATATAGAGACCAATAGAAACAAGAATGACCAAAAAATTTGGAGTTATGGCCTCTGAAACCAAAACCCTAATTTTAGGTCATATGTGCAGTCAAACCTGGCTCTGCTTCCATACCAATCCTAGTTCTTGTGATTCTTTGGCATTCTTGACTTTGAGAGGATATAATATGATGCTTGAACACATATGGACCCCTTTGAAGTGATTGATGGCCTTTGGAGTGGCTCAAGAAGCTCTTGGATTGCTCAGATCACAAACCCTAGATGCAGATGACTTAGAATCTATGCAGAGACTCAAAATTGTGGTATGAGATGCTATGATTGGATTTATGCATATGAAAATGATCACAAGCCATGGTGTGAATGGGTGAGGGCAAATTTGGGGTGTTTACAGAGTGCACCATCTGATGTCTTCTGATGTAAGGGCAATCAATCTCTTAGCCCAATTCCTTGGCTGGTGAAGGTTCATGAAAGTGTCTGATTTTGGAAGATGTCTTACCAACCAACAGTAATAAAGGGGTGCACAACATCTGACCAATCTTCCTATTTGCTTCTCATTCCTTTGGTGCACTGAATAATAGAAGTCTCCAAGCAAGGTAGGCACTGGGTTCCTCAGTAAGAACAGGTGAATGGTACTCTTGCTTACAAACTTTGGCTCGTCTGCAAACAAGATAACTCCATATATGCTGAGGGCTAGAAGTGCACAAACAACATCCCATTTCCCTGCTGCAACATGCAGGGTGGCCTGGGAGATCAAGAAATCTAGGTGAAGGCCTGGAACCCCAGCCTTGGTGGTCATGCTCTGATCAATGAGAGTAGGCTCTAAGTGAAAGGCCTTAGCTATATCTTCATTCTTGGGAGCAACCATCTCAGGGTTGAAAGGAATCCCTCTCCTGTCAGGGACACCTAACAACATGGAAAGTTCTTCTAGCAGAGGTCCCAACTGAAAATCAGGGAATGCGAAGCATCTGAGAGGAGGATCATAAAACTGCAAGCAAGTATGGATCATGCTCCTCTGGGATGCATCCAGGTTCATGATCATGTCCAATATGCCTCCATAATGTTCCCTGAATAAAGGGACATGATCAGGAGTAATGAGAGACTGGATCTGTCTGATGCCTGTCAGGGTAGGCTCAAAGAAGTGGTATGTGATGTTGCTCTTCCTGGAAGTGTCCATGTTGACAATGGATGTTGGTGAGGAAACTGAGAAGAAACCATGATGAAAGTGACTGCTGAAAACTGATGAAGATAACTGGAGAAAGTGCTGAAGAAGGTCTCTGATGAAGAAAACTGGAGAAGGGTCTCTGATGAGGACAAGATGATGAAGGTGTTGGAGATAGCTCTGGTGAAGATGCTGGTGTAGATAACTGAGGAAGCCTGAGCAGCAGAACAGGTCAAAACCAAACCAAAGATAATAAGGTGGATACCCTGTAAAAAAATAGGCAAATGTTAAATGATACAAAAATGATGTATGCAGAATGATATGCAAAGGGTTTGTGATCAAGTGTTGGATCTGTTATCTGCCTTGATAGGGTCCATATGTGTTCATAAGTCCGGATGGAGGCTTAGAAAACCAGTAACCAGGTGGGGGATTCAAATAAAGAGTCACAAATCCAAGGTTTCACAAGAACTGTCCCAAAATAATACAACCTTAACAAATCTAGTAACAAAGGTATGATGAGGCCAAGGGTTCCTGCAAACTTGTAAACATCCCAACCTCCTCACATGTATTGTTCTAGAACAAGGATCCTCAGACTTGGATTAGTTATGAGAAGTGTAAACACTTCTAACCCGAATGTACAATGTTTACAATAACCATAAAAGATCCTCCTCTAATTAACCTCAGATGCTGAAGGTCATAAAAGGTCATCCAGACTTAGTAGGCTTCCCAGATAGCCCTAGCACTACAGGAAATCCGTAGCACGGAGTTCTCAAGAAGAAACCCATGCCTGAACTATGTTTCATATTCCCGCACCAGACCGAAATGGAATGGGAAAGAATATGAAGCCACTCTAGCCTAGGTGTCACTCAGGCCCCCGGTATGGAACCTTAATCACTCAATGATCCCCACCCACAAGAACAGACAAGAGATCCAGCACCAATGATATGACAATAGTATGAAATGCATAAAACTATAAATGAAAGCAATAAATAAAGTTGTACATAAAGCAATAAATAAAGCAACAAATAAATAAGCACAAGTAGCACATAACACCCCCGTAAACACAAATCAAACAAGCGCTAGGAGGAACCCACAAAAAGAAACAGAAGCCCTGGTTGCAGTATACGGGTCCCCAGCAGAGTCGCCAAGCTGTCGCTCCTCAGAAAAGACACCGGGTCAAATAGGGTACAGACGCGAATGGTCGGTGAAAGGAGAAAAGAAAGGTGAAATGAATAGAGTCGCCAGCTAGGCATTTTCCCCCCAAAGGAAAGGTAATGCTGCATAAACCTAGAAAAGATGGATAAGACGGTCGCAAACCAGAGAAACTGAGAAAGGGGGTTGGTTACAACCTGGGAAGGTATTAGCACCCAGATTGTCCATCGTACTCGACGGGATCCACGCTTAAAAGATTGTGTTTAAAGGGGTAGGTGTATGTGCTATCTGTGTGCAAAAAGCTAAGAAAAGAAAATACAAGTGTTAGTGCAAAAGGTGAATGCTCAGGAACTGTGTCTTAAAAGAGAATGCTGAAAGAGGGGGACGACAAAGAGACTTTTGTTCGATAACCGTTAAGTTATGCCTACGTATCCTCGCGTGTAATGAGGAAGTCAGAACACCGTAGTTCGACTCAAAGAGACTAAAAGATGAATTGACTGTGAACTGCTTGCTTGTCTATGCTCAAGTGTATGACTCGTCTGGCTCGAGTGCTAACCGTCTTGCATTAGACGGGAGAAGACAGTTCTCGTTTGTGAATGAGTGTGATGAGAAAAGAATCCCGAAGGAGACGATTATTGTTTGTTTTTGTGTTTTCAGTTTTTTATTATTTTTGGAGTTTGTCATAAGTTAATGAGCTTAAGCCTAAATCAAAGGTTTGTAAACTCATTATATCCTCCCTGATTAGGGATAATGAGAATACTTTAAGTATGAGATAAGCATCTCAACTTAATTACCATGATGATGTAGGATTAAGATCATTAACTTACTTGTGATTATTTAGATGTTTTTAGGTTTTGTTTAGTGTTAAGTAATGAGTTTAAGCCATAATCAAGGATTAGTGAACTCATTACACCATCATAATAGAAGGATGATAGATGAGAACACTTAAGCTGAGGAAGATACATCAACTTAATCCATGGTTAGGGATTAAATTCATGACAAAACAAGCCTTTATTAAATGGATTTTAATTAAAGATGAAATTAAGAAGTGAGTTTTATGATTTGTAAGACAACTTGAGGGGGACTTGTCCATTAAACACTAGGGTTAGTCCTTCTTAACCATAAAGGAAGAATTAGAACCCTGATGTAAGGCCCAAGTTACAAGTTAATGTCTTAGTGATTATTAGATGGATTGATTAAGAGGTTTAAACAGATGAAGGGTTTAACACTTAGGATTAAATTATGCACTCCATCCTAAGAGAAGGATGCAGGCATAACCCTAATTCCAAAGTCCTAAAACCTTAAAGGTTTAGTCTCTAATGATGAGATGAGAAGAGAGACACAAAGAAGACTCAAAGGAAAAAAACTAAGGGAAACTATCAATCCTAGAAAGTTATCATGCTTAGTTATCCTAGGGTTTGTGAGGCTTAAAATAAGTCTTCAAGGAAGCCACCAAGGAAGAAACAGATGAAAGGAAAATGAGAAAGAAGAACACGTTACTTACTTCATTGAAGAAGATAAGTAACTTGAAGAAAGAAAGGAAGAGAAAAACAAGTGAGCAAGCCCACTCAAAGACAAACAAAAATGCAGCAAGGATGTAATATGAGAGGATGATAAGAGGTGGGAGGTGAAGGCAAATCCACTTCCCACACAAACTTACCATTAACCTGAAAAGTTAGCACAAGATGCATAAGGAGAAAGATGAAATGAAATGATGCATATGCAAGGGTAAAGATCAAGACCAGACGCATGTACATGAGCAAATGATGCTATGATATGATGCAGAGGCATACAATATTCATGTGTGTGATCATACAAGAGAATGAATGCAAATGAAGCATGTAGGAAGCATGTAAACACATGGATGTTCATGGAATGAAATGGATGAAAAGCATAGCAAATGTATGAATAAATGATCAAGAAATGTTCAAGCAATGTCTTAAGATGTCTATGATGGAATACAAATGCTTATAATGGCATGGCAAGTTCACATGTTCATGCAATGCAATGTAAGATGCAAGTAAAGATGCAAAATTAGGGTTACATGGAAGGATGAGATGCAAATGGCAAAGACAAAAGCAAATGATATGATAAAAAATTGAAAATTCACTCAAAGGAACCCTAAACCTATACTAGGTTACCATCCAAAGGGGGAGGTCAGAAACTAAACCTAGAAGGAGTTATGAATTTCCTAAGTTTCTAGGGTTTTTTGGGTGATCCTCAATGTAAAATGCCAAAAAAATTGAAAATTCAAGATAAATTCATTCCAAAAATATCCTAGATACTAAATGATATGTGTAAAACAATTCAAAAAGAACCAACTTCAAACCCTTCATGGTTGGGCAGAAAAGATATTTTAAAGGTTAGGGCTTAAAAATGTGATTTTATGATCCCTAAATTCAAAGAAATTTGTCAAATGATGATCAAAACCAAAAGGAAATTTGTATGAGGGGTTTGAAAATGTTTCTAAATGTGTTAAGATGAAACATGAATTTTTTGGTGATTTTTAGAAACCTAAATGTTATTTTAATTAATTAATTTCCATTAATTAATTAAAATAAACATTTAAATATTTTAAAAATACTTTTTATGTGCAAAAAATAAAATAAAAATCATTTTTTGATTAAGAAAAATATTTGAAACAAAAATGCAAACGGAAATATTTTTGGGATTTTTCTAAGTATTTTAAATTAAATGTGCAAGAAAATGCAATTAAAATGAAATAAAAATCAAATAAAATGAAAGTATGTTGATCCAGTGGTCCAGATTCAAACTGGAGAGAGAGGGAATTGACTGCGCGCGTTATCCAACGACTGGCATTCAAACTGGGTTAATTACTTAATTAATTTAATTAATTGAAAATTATGGTTAACTGAAATGATCCAGGCCACACATTTACGCGCTAATCACCATCCTACGGCCAAAATTCAAACTGGGCAACTAAACCCTAATTACAAACCCTAATGACTCTCAGGTGACCGGAGCAAGCTCCGGTCATCTTCTCCGGCAAGACCAAAATCCCAACTTCTTCCCTAGGCCAAATTAGGAGCTCTAACTTTCCAGATCCACTCTCCTAATCATTTTAAACAAGATTCAATCATCAAACAACATTTCTCATACATCAAAATCCAGATACGAATCAAAACATAAAAATTGCAAAAATTTCAGAAGCACGATACAAGCTCAATATTCAACCATTTTCAAAAGTAAAAGGTGCAGTGTGATCAGTAAAGCATGAAGAACATTTCTATAACAAAAAATACAAGTTCTGGAAAATTTGTTCTTGATGATACCTGAGCTTGAGCTTTCTCAATCTGAGCTATCTGGGACTCTCCTTGGTGCCAATCAATTCCAATGGAACTCCTGAGGATGCTTTGATGCTTGGAAGGAATTTATTTGGGCTGTTTTGAAGTTTTAGTTCAGAGGGGGGTGAAATCGTGTTTTTGATTCTTGAGGTTTCAGGCTTGTTTAATGGTTGGGAAATGATCTAGAGGGTGTATGGAGATGATTGGTGAAGTTTGCTTGAGGTTTTGATGGCTGGTTTTGGAGTTTCGAAGAAATGAAGTTTCTTGAGGATTTTTTGAATCTGAATGTGTGGGATGATTCCAGCTCCAAGATGTTATGAAATGTGATCCTTAGGGCATGTAATTAAAGCTGTGATAGTTCAGAAGAGTTGTTGTAGGCTATGCTAATTGGTATGGCTTCATTTGCAAAAAGTCAAGTTAGGTTGTACTTGAGGTATGGGTCATGGCAGGCCTGGTTTCAAGGGGTTTCTTGCCTCAGCTGAGTTCAAGGAGGACCATGGAAGCAGATTTTGTGAGTTGGCACATGTGGATAGGAAGATTTGCACCATTTTGTAATTTTGAGGAGTTTTGCCCCTTTTGGAATTTCTTGAAGTTCAAGTCTTGGAAATGCATAATTCTTGGGCCAATTCTGAGTTTTTGAAGTTGCTTGATCATGTTATGTCACATTTGGGCACATTAGAAGTCATTAGAAGCCTTGGCAAGTGGTTTTGCAAAAAATCCTCTTTGGTGCATTCTTGAAAATTATAGGATTTTCCCAACTTTGAAGGATCATAACTTGAGTTCCATAATGAATTAGAACATGTTCTTGTACTTTTTGAAAAGTGAAAGACCTAATCTACAACTTTCATGACCAAGAACTTTTCATTTGAAGCATTTTTGGTTGAGAAAGAGGAGGTTGAAAAACTTTCCCAAAATGGAAAGTTTCCATTACAAGTCATTTCCATTTTTGGCAACTTTTGGTTTTGCTCAAATTTCTTCAATTTTGTGAACTTCCAAGCACTTAAATGATCAAATAAAGATCATAGAACTTCAATTTTATGAAAATACCCCTTTGGTTCCATTGTTGGGGGTCTCAGATGCCCTGATTTTGACTTAACTTGCTCAGGAAGTTACCCAGTGAACAGATGACTTCCACAATGAATTTCTTCATCAAACATGGGACATATGATCCTTATAACATCTTAAGAACATTAGAAACAAGAATGGCCCAAATATTTGGAGTTAAAGCCTCTGAAACTAAAACCCTAATTTTGGTCATTTGTGCAGTGAAAAACACTAGCTCTGCTTCCATGCCTTGCCAGTTCTTGTGATTTCTTGACTTCTATGAACTTTAAGGGATATAATATGATGATAGAACACACATGGACCCTCTTGGAACACTTAGAGGCCTTTGGGTTGGCTCAGATAGAATCTTGGATTGCTCAGATCACAAACCCTAGATGCAGATGAACTTGAACTATGCAGATGAAACAAATATGCAATGTGAAATGTAATGTTTATGCTAATGCAAGCATGCAAGATCACATGCCATGGTGTGAAAAATTGTGAGGGAAAATTTGGGGTGTTTAAAGGCATTCATGTACAAACTTTGTTATTGCAGGTTTTATAGGCATGAAGAGAAATATGTCATCAGATGACATTCCCCAAGCAGAGTCTTATCCCCGGCGAGGGATGCCTTACAACTCTTATCTTCAGCAGAGGGTGATCCCCACCATCCCCAGTAGAGTTCAAGAAGGAACCTTCCCCAACTGAGTCAGAGCAGGATGGTAGATCCCCAGCAGAACTTCAAGATCAGTTAAACAATTCTCATCCCCGAGCAGAGTTGTCACATTGAAGTTTTCCCGACAGGCAGCTGAAAGCTTTATTTCCCCACAGAGTTAGAATTATAAGAATTCTCTCCTCAACAAGAGTTTTGACCAAGCATATACTCATCCAAGTCTGAAGATGGTCATTCCCCACAAAGTTTCATGATTGGGATTCACTCATCATTGAAGTATTCCCCAGAGAAGTCACCAATTTATTTTTTGGCCAGTGTGATAATTGAATGCATATAGTTGCTCACATTTCTCAGCCAGAGTCAAGTATTGTCAGAATATCTTGATGTCGTTCCTCAATAGAATGTTGGTCAGAGCGTTCTCATTCCCCAACGAAGTTACAAATGGTATTTTCCCCCTGCAGAATTAGTTTCCTAGAGGACTTTATCTTCTCAACTCTTCAAGGCCCACATATTTGTTGCAGGCCAGTAGTCTCCTGGTTCATCATAAAAGACATTTCTTCGAGTCGTATATCATATGATATTACGTTCTCAGAGTTGGTTTGTAGGTCCTATGATACTACAATACCGTTTCAAGGCCCACATCTGTGGTAGACCAATAGTCATTTGGTTCATTATAAAAGATAATTTTTCGAGTCGTAAATCATATGATATTACGTTCTCATCTTCTTGGTTATGGATCCTACGATACCATACCCTGATTACTTTATGTGTGGGTATTAAATCCTATGATATTACAACACCGTTTACAAGGCCCACATCTTTGTGGCAGGCCAGTAGTCTTTTGGCTCATTACAAAAGAAAACATTGTGAAGGCCCACGTCCCTGTGGTAGCCCAATTAGTCCCGGTTCATATAAAAGACATCTTCAAGACCCACATCCCTGTGGCATACTAGTTAGTCTTGGTTCATATAAAAGAATTCTTCAAGGCCCACATCTCTGTGGCAGGCCAGTGGTCCCCTGGTTCATTATAAAGGACAATATCCAGTTTTGATGGATTAGAACTTGAGAGGCATATATGTTTCATAGATAGATTTCACTTTTCAAGAAGAGGATTTCACAATGCATCCTGATCAACACTTGTTTGTTTTAATGATTTCGTTGCTAGGGCCCACACCTGTGGCAGGCCAATAGTGATATGGTTTATCATAAAAGATAGTTTTCCGAGTCATAAATCCTATGATATTATGTTCTCATAGTTGGTTTGTAGGTTCTATGATACTACAATACCGTTTCAAGGCCCACATCTGTGGCAGGCCAGTAGCCATCTGGTTCATTATAAAAGAAACTTGTTTGAGTCATAACTCATATGATGTTACGAGCTCATGTCCCGGAGTATGGATCTTTGGATACCATTTCCTGGTGTATTTGAGTTGGTTGTCAACACTTTTGCAAGGCTCACGTTCGTGGCAGGCCAGTAGTCCACTTGTTCAGTATAAAGGATTTTTCTTCATTGTAACGGGTTGCTTTTCACATCATCAAGGTTTTCAAATAGTGTTCTTTGGTTGGACTTATATCCCTCTTCTTCTTCAACAGAGTGCAAATTTTCTGGTTATTTTGGTATTCAATCACAATTTATCTCGAACGGCCGACAATCGGTGCTCTCGTCCTTTTCAAATTAACATATGTTTAAATAGGGGCAGATGTAACACCATAAAATTTTCCCTCTCATTTTCATATCATATATCATAACATATAGCATACATATCTGTCGCTCCCGGGATTTTCATCCTAGTACAAACGCGAAAGTGGCGCGGAAAAGGTAGAGTCTCCAGCCAGGCATTTTTATCCCGAAGGAACGGGAAAATTAATGTTGCACAAACCTGAGGAAGAAGGAAAGGACAAGGTCCTGCGAACCAAAGATCTGGGTTCGGGAGTTGGTTACGACCTCGGAAGGTATTAGCACCCCAGACCATCTACCGTACCCGATGGGATCCACACTTGTTTGTTTGTTTCAAAGGGTGAGAAATAAAACTGTTGTTGAATAAAGGAACTACTAACTGGAACTGAAATGAAAGGAATAAGAATGGGAAGAAAAGGGGAAATGTAGGGAAAATAAAGAATGTACTCGAACGGGCCCTACCCCGCTGCCTACGTACCTCATCGGGAAAATGAGGGTCAGAGTCGACGTAGTTCGCCTAACTAAGGCGGGAACTATTTGTTTGTGTTTTTTATAGTTGGAACTGCATATGTCTATGCTCAGGTGTTGCAGGCTCGTCTGGTACAAGTGTGTTTACCGTCTTGCATGCGAGACAAGTCGTCGCGAGTTCGTGTTATGAGTGAATGAGATGAGAGAAGAAGTTCCCACATGAAAGTCGCTTATTGTTTGTTTTTGTCTTTTTTATGAGAAATGTTTTGAATTTGTTTGTGAACATTCCCATACTAAGACCTATCCATTGTGGTAAATACTTACACCTCGCCCCGAAACAGGACGCGTATAAGCACTCCGCAACAAAGTCTCATGGCGTATAAGAACGTTCAATTTTTATTTAGTATTTTATTATTTTTCTTAATGAGATGAGAAAGAAAGACTCAAGTTGAAAAAGGCAAAAACTAAGGAGACTAAGACTCAATCCTAAGTTAGCTATTTATTCAAAAGTGGTCCTAATGGTTTATGAGGTTTTTCTAATCCTAAAGAGAAAAGAATAAAATGCAACTTACTTCCTAGAGAAGTTAAGTTGATTCTACAAAAGAGGGGGAAATCCTATCAAACACAAGTATGAAAAGTAAAGGAAATTAAATGCAAATTAAATGCATAAAGGAAATAAAGGAATAAGTTGAAGGAAAACTTACCTCAATCTTCCCCTCTACAAAAAAAGGTTAATGTGCAATTTTTTTATTTAAAATAACAAGGCAAACATACCCTAATTAAATCCTAATGACTCTAGGACTCAATCAAAATTCTATTTTAATTCTAAAGGAACTAAAAAAATGCTAGGACAAAAATACAACACCTATTACAGCCCCTAATACACAAATAGCTATGAAAACAATGTATAATACAAAGCAGCTTTTTACAGCCAGCATGCAGCATGAAAATGTAGGTGTAGAAAGTCACATACAGCATACAAACATAATAAACCACATGTATTTTACATCACCTATATTAACAAACAGCTACGAAAACATGGGACAGATTTGATCATTTTTATTTATGTGCACAAAGTGAATGATAAACAACACATTAATGTCACTTAACATGAATCTACATGCATCACAAAATGAACCCAAACATGTGAATTTATTTACATCATTTATTTGATTAAAAATGACAATGATCAATCAAGAACAAACATACTTTTTCATGTTGCACAAATGAGCATTTTATCATGAGATTGAACAAGTATCACTACAAGCATCAATTGTTACACATACATGGCATAAAAATCAGAATTGAACTCATGTTAAGATATGATCAATTAAGCACAAGAAACTTGCATGAACATGTGAAGCATTTAATCACTTTTGGCAAAAAATCAACATGGTATTTAATCACTTTATCAATCAAGCAAGCAATGACAATAATCATGAAACATATGTTGAATTTAAGCAAGCAATTAACATGTGAAACAAATGATTAAAGTGTATCAAAACAACATCAAGAATCAATTATATCACATTTTCACATTTAACACAAAACATGGAAAAGTGAACGGAATCATGCCGAAACGACTCGAAACAAATGAATTGGCTACTGGAAATAGACCCAAAAATTCCCTAAAATCAATACCTAAACATTCATGAACCATAGAAGCGCTAGGAAGAGAGATTGAGCAAGAAAATAAGCTAAAAATCCAAAAATGAACAGCTTTAACCGGTTAACCAAACGGTTAAGCCGTTAACGGACCATGGACAATACTAAAAATGATCAAAAACGCATGCGTTAACCGGTTAACCAAACCGTTAACCTGTTAACGCTGAACAGAAAGTGAAAAATGCTTTTGAAATAAGTGCTTTTGGCCACAATCTTCATTCTAAAAAACCCTAACCCCCACCTAATCATGCTAACACGAATTTCTACTCAATTAGGGCTTATTAACACATGCTAGAATCTATAACAAGCTACAACCTAACTTCTAATCCACCAAAAACCACAAATCGCAAGCAAAACTTAACGAAAACGTAATCAAACATAAGCAATACAAAAAGCACTTAAAGAATGCCGAAATGGCGAGATGAAGAGAATAACTTAAAGGAAAAGTGATTTAGATCACCAACCTCCAAAACGGAGAAGTGCTTCGGTGAATGTTGCAAGAATCGGAGCTTGATCAAAGAGAAAACCGAGAAAACCGTAGATCCGCAAAATAAATGTGTTCTTGATGCTTGAACCTTCGTGCACTTCCGATAATCTGAAATCCTCCCAAAACTTAGTAGCTTCTTCTTCCAAAATCCTCAAAATCAATGGAGGTTGGAGGCTAAGCTTCAAGATCTTCAAGTTTCAATGTGAAACTTGAAGAGCTTATTCAAAAAAGCTTTAGTGAAAGAAGGGAAAATGGAGGAAAGGCGAGAGAGAAAAAGTGATTGTGAGAGAGTGAAAAAACTTGTGAATGAAAATGGTGTGTGTCCCCCTTTTGGTTTGGATGAAAATGGATTAAATATGGCTTAGGTTTGGGGCCCAAAAATTAGGCTTGGGATCCAAAAGTATGGTTTGGTAATGAGGTTAGGATTTAGCAATGGAGCTAGGTTAGGAGAAGGAACATTCTAGAAGATGGTAGAACATGGTAGAAGTTTCCAAGGGAAATGGAGTGGAATTGAAATGGAAAAACAAGAGGGGAAGAATGAAAGGAAGTGTGGAAAGAAAGTGGAAGGAAAAGTGGAGGGAAATGTGAAATTAACCATTTTTCAAATGATTTTTCTTTTGATATATTTTATGATTCCTCCATCGCTTCTTGACCAAATTTGAACCATAGGATCATTGTAACCCTAATTTCATGATTTTGATCTTAAAAGTCCGGAGTCGACCCTCTTTTACCTAGCTCGGTTGCCTTCTCCCCGATTCCTCGATTTTTAGTCTTCTGGCCAATTGAACCCCTTCCAAAATGAATTTGTGGACGAAGTTTGAACCTTAGGCACTTGACATCATATATGAGACAAAGGAATCCTCTTGGAATCGCAACTTCATGCAGAAGCCTCGTAGAAGTGAAACCCTAATTTGGCCCTTTTCATCAGGAGATACTGCACTGCTTACTTCCTTTGATCAACTCCAAATCTTTCCATGGCTCGTGGCTTCAAGTGAAGACTTGTGAGATGTTGTGAACCCTTTGCACCAGGATGAGAAGCTTTGTGGCCTTTTGATTGCCTTTGTAATGCCTTCGGTTTCTCCAATCATTGATCACATACCCATGCCTCAGCCATGCTACACATGATGCAATGTTTTTGGCTATTTTATGAAGCTATATATGCAAAATGCTATGAAAAATGTTGAGGAAATGAGAGGGAAAATTTTGAGGTATTACAGTCCCAGCATCTTTGCATAGAAAGATGAGGCATAACATCCATAGTTAGAAGCATAGAGCATGTGATCAGTCATCCATCAAGTTGTGATTCTTCAAAGTCAATATAAGAGTCAAGTGGTCTTGAAAGAAGCCTATAAGAGATCCTCATATCTTATACATGCTCAAACGTGTCCTCAAATCCCTAGAAGGGGTGTGGTTCATCAGGAGTTCATTAGTGCAACATCCTCCTACACAGGGAAACCCTAATTAGGGTTTTGGCCCAGAACAAGATATCCTTATAGCTTTGACCAATTCTTGTGGTCAAAGGCTTCTATATGGTATACAAGGCCTAGGGATGAAATTTTATTCAAAAATTCATTGAGGAAGTCAAGCAATGGCTCAGTTACTTGCAGTTGAAGAAAGAAGTCAACTATGCATAAGAAAAGTCAAACAATGGTTTTTTAGGGTTTCAATCATGATCATCAACTTCATGAACCTTTATTTGTTCAAGGAATAACATGATTGGTCTTAATTGTCAGGAATAAGTGGTTTGCAAGAAGTTACTAAATTTGGAATTTTTCATGTGAGAAGTTTCTATTTTTGGAAATATTTTCCCTAAAACCTTCAACCCATGATTTCATGTTCAAAAAAGCTTCAAATGAGTTTTCCATGAACATGAAAGTTGTAGATCTTGATTTTACCTTTACAAAAAGTACAAGAACACCCTCATAGCTTTTTTATAACTAAAGTTATGATTTTTTTTTTAAGTTTAAGGCATTTTTAGGGTTTTAGTGTACACTTGGCATTTTCCCATTAGACTATTTCTTCTTGTCCTATTTTTGCTGTCACATTTTTATGTCATTTTTTTCATACTTTTTTTAGTGGGTCATCCCACTTTTCACGTGGCCAAGAGAATTCCACCATCACCTTTTATTTGGTTTCTATTTTGTGGATATTTTTTGAAAAGAAAAAGTACAAAAGTAAGGCATGTGATGCATTGAGAGAGAATCAGCAAAGTGCGACACACACTACACACCTTATTTATTTCTCTCAATGCACAAAGAGTCATGATTTTCCACCACCCACACATGCACATGGTACACCAAAAAAGAAGGAGAATCCCGTGAGTTTTTGATATCGTGCATTCTAGCCAACTTCCAATTACCACCACTTGATCTTCCTTCAATTTCCATCATCAAACATTAGTACAACACCACATTCAGGTTACACCATAACAACCATGATCCCTCCACATGTGATGAAAATTTGAAAAAAAGGAAAAGAAGAGCACGAGTTTTGCTCTATTTGTTTTGGTGAATAACAAAACTTGCCTCTCACACCTTCAAGCTTGACCTCACACGCTTGGTGCTTTAAGAAAGTCAGTCATGAATTTGGGCAAGAGGAGCATCATTTTCACACACACAGAAATCACTCTCTCATTCTCTCTGCACTCTCTCACTTTTCACACTCACAAAATCACTCTTGATAGCTCTCATTCTCTCTGATTTTTCACTCTCACCAAGGAGCTCAAATATGAGTTTTCTCGTCATCACTCAACAAAGCATTTTTCTGCAAGCTACATCTTGTTTCTTCCATCACCATTTTAATCTACAACTGAAGAATGGCATAAAAGAAGAATCAACACCTTCGGTTTCCCTTATTTGTGCATCAACCAAGTTTCCTCAGCCTTTATTTGGCCAATGCATAAGCTAAGGGACACTCAGGATCTCTAGAATTCTCAAAATCTTCAAGAGAGCTCCATTTCAGGTTTGCACACTCAATCTCATTTACTTCAGATTTGTCCTAATTCTGCTTGTTTTGAGTTGCTTTTACTTGATATGATGTGTATGAAATGTATAGAAGCCCTGTGATGCCCTAGATCTTGAATTTCAGTTTTGAGTTTTGATTTTGTTTTGTTCGATTCTCTTTGCATAATGAGTATTTTTGGAAATGGTTGATAGATTCTTGATCCTCGTTGTGCCAACTTCATTTTGATATGCTTGTTTGTGATTTCAGAAAATTTTGTTGAATATTCACCGGAGCTTGGCCGGTGACACTGTTACATTAACCAGTTTGAACATATGGACTGTTGATTTGTGTGGATCGGATGGTTATGCGTTTGACACCTCATTTAATGAATCACGTGCCTGACTTGTGGGTTTATAATTTCATTTAATTGGTTGTGTTTTCCAGACCATGATAACTGTGGTGTGCTTTGTGAACCTCATCCTTTTATGTGAACCTCATCCTTTTATGTCTTATGTTTGTCTTGTGCACTAAGTCACTTATTTCACAAGTATGAATCCTGTTTCACTTCACTTCATATCTTCTATTATCTTCTCCAATTGTTTTGGTATGTGCCTATATGATTTTAATGGTGATTGAATCTTCTTTTTAGGCACATGATTAAGAGGTTTAACTTCTGACTTTGACATTACATGTTGAACTTTGACTTGTTTTCCATGCTTGTTCACTTCCTTCCATCTCACTTCTTCTCTAATGCCTTGTTATTTGTTTGTGGGACTTCACCCATTTCTTTTTGATTGGCTTTGCATGACTAATTTTAGAGATCTTTTGGGATCATTAGGTTCTGACTTGTATGAACTCTTGTGCTTAGACCTTTATTATTTTATATATTGAACTTGTTTGAACTTCTCTTGCTTTGTGCGTTAATATATTGTACACCAAAATTTCCCTCTCACCTTCAAGACAATATGTCTTCTAATGATCACAAGATTCTCAATTGCTCAAAGGAATTCAAGGTTTCATTAGACAAAGCCTCCTCCTAAGCAATGGATCTTAAATTAGGCTTTTGAGTTTCATAAAGCAAATTGGACTTCCAAAGACTCAAGTGGACTTCATGATATCCCATATACTTAAAAGGATCCTCATGTCAAGTTTCAAGGCTTGCCCTACAAGTTTGGCCAGTCAAATGCTCAAATAATCAAAAATCAGTTAACTTGGTCAAAAAGTCATTTGTGGTCAACTAACATTCAAACTTCAAGATTTTTGGTCGACATCAAGATTATGAAGTAAAATTCATCATTTGATCAAGGGTTGATCATGATTCATTAAGGAAACCTCAAATTCATCAATAACCAAAAGTTACTAAATTAGAGTTTTTGTAGGAAAAGTCAATTGTACTTTGACCAGCCATAACTTTCACATACTTCATCAGAAATTTCCCATCCAAAGCTTATTTTGAAGTAAATTCAATTCTCTACAACTTTGTGTATCACAAGAGAAGGCAAAAAATGATTCATTTGAGAGATATGAGCCAAGACATTATAGGTCCTTTAAAAAGTCAACAAAAAGTCAACTTTTTCAAAAGCTCATAACTTGAACATGGAAGATCAAACGGACATGGAACCCAAAGGAGTAGTTAGAGGACACTTTAAGATTTCTAAAAAGTCCAAGAACACATACATGGGATAAAAATTGAGAAAGTTATGCATTGTTGAAGTTGGGAAAATTTAAGGAGGTGTATGAAGTAAACAATGACCAAAACCCAAGTTTTTGACAAATGGGCCCATTCTTTTATGATCCTAACTTGATTCTAAGATGGTACATGCCCTCCATGTCATTCCCCTTGCAATTATTTTATTTATTTTATTTTTATTGGATTTAATCTTTTTAAATTCAATTTTAAATAAAATAAATATTGGAAAATCAAAGATATGGTTTTAAACTAATTTTGGGATCAGATATTGGCAATATATGATCCAAATTTCGTGCACACGAGGAGGGAAAGTCATGAAAAAAAGGTATTGGCCAAAATAACAAGTTTTCATATTAAGAATCAATCAAACTCATTATCCTAAAAGAGATAAATCCAAGCCCAAAAACTTGACCTAATTGGTTCTTCTATAAGTGTACAATAAGGTCAGATGCATAGGACACAAAAAGATTGAGAAAAGAACCCTTATCACATGTCAAAAAACTCAAAGAAAAGTCAAATTCGGCTTCTAACTTGCAGACGCTTTCAAGGAGTTTTAAAGGTCCCAATACATTCCTGAGGACTTTTAGAATGTGTATCAATCATCACCATCATCAAAAGCATCCTATTTTTCCCTAACCGAATTCATCTTTTATCTCATATTTTCAATTTTTGATTTTGATTATACATGCATTATAAATCAAATTTGATAGTATATTCTTGTTTGTGATGATGTTTAGAAACTTTCTGGATGATTGGATTGAGTTTTAAGTGCAGGAATAAGGATACACCATTGTTAGGGTTTACGACTTCGATTTTGGGGACCTTGATTAGAGACGATTTCAAGCAAAATTGATGGTTCCAATGGACTCATGGGACGATTTATAATTGATATATGCCTTTAAATCATATTAACAATGATGGTTTTTATGTTTTGAAATATGCAGGGGATTTAGTGACGGACAAAACTGTCACTAATGGTTTTAGCGACGAACCTGCTGTAGGTAAAAGTCTGCAATTAAAAGGAAGAAGATGAAGCTGACGCGCACATTTTTTTCATTTAAATATTTTAATTTTTTTATTATATAATTTTTCTTTTCCATTTGTTTACAACGCAGGTGTGCGTAGCTCAGTTGGTTGGGAAGCATGCTTGCAACCTCTGGGGGGCGGGTTCGATACCCAACGACCCTCCCCTTTTATTTTTAGTAGTTTTCTTTTTGTTTTTATGTTTTTCTAATTTTTTATTATTTTCTTTTAATTACTAATTAATTAATTAGGTTAATTACTAATCACCTTTTTTAACTAATAATTAAATCCTTTTTAAAAACTAATCATCAAATTAAAAAATTCAATTATTATTATTTTTTAATTTCTTGTAAATAATAAATAAGAAAAACCTTTTTTAAATTAAATTAATTAATAATTTAAAATTAAGAAAAAAAATCATATAAACCTATTTTTTAATAAATCCAATTAACCAATTGTTAATCCGTTTTTCAATATTTCTCCTTTCCGGTTCTCGATTTTAATTTCCTTATTATTTATTTTTTATTAGAAAAATGTATAGGATTATTATTTATCTTGTAACATTTAATCCTCCGCACTTTTATTTCCCGCACTCCCCTAATTTCAAATATGTATCCCCCTACCCATGATGTAATAGTTTAGAGTTTATTTTCTGCTTTAAATTCCGTAAATTATTAATTGCATAGTTAGTAATAATAGGGTATGAAAAGATTTGTATGCGAATAAAAACGGACTTAGCCCATTAATCAAAGATTAAAATAACTGAATACAACACACTTCTCACACATACACCCCTAGGGTTTCTCCTCTTGTTGCCTTACGAAAATGGTCAAGTCCATCGAATATAGGGGTGCCTTAGCAAAGTTGCATACGAATAAAAATCATCAAGTCCCTTCGATATAAAGATCTTAGCCCCTCATTACCCCTTCGAGTTGCCTACGAATAAATGATCTCGTCCCTCGATGACCCTACGGAAAAATGATGATAGTCCCTTCGAATTGCTAAGATACCCTTACATGTTGCCTTTTACGACCATACGATGACCCTACGCCTGTCCCTTCAAATCCAAGGATAAGACTACTTACTAACTAATAGTAAGGACAGTCTTATCCCTAAAGAAACAAATTAACAAGAAAGAGCTTACAATTTAGGGTAAGTAGCTCTTAAATGCTTGCTCACCATCTTTCAAAATACTTTCCACACATCACATTTTCAAATATTTTTAAACATTAAACACTTTGTATACATTCATACGAGAATCATTACAAAGTTAAACATCCAATTTGTTTTCTAAACACACACTACACTTTTCAAACAAAGTAAGTAAAGTGAGCTAAGCAGTTAAGAGCCCATGGAAAACCATGGATACAAAGGGTGCTAACACCTTCCCTTTGTATAACTTACCCCTCGAACTCCAAATATTTTTCAAAGGTCTTTCCTGTTCTTTTATGCCTTTTTTTATTGGATAAAATAAAAGTTGGTGGTGACTCTTGCTATCCGCAACATATTTTTTGTGAAAATAAAAACGACCAAGTCAGTTCTCCCACCGTGTTACAGAACTGGCGACTTTGTTGGGGAGTACTAATTAAATGAGGGCTTACCTTAGAGTTAGGACACTTTACTTGTTTGAATTGATTGCTTTATTTTTAAGGGTACTTGTTGTGGGACTACTATGAGAAAGATCCTAACCCGGATCTAGTATACCTTAGGTAAGTAGCAATAGACCAAGGAAAATGTCTGACGTATACCGATATGGTTGATTTGGTGGCTACAGTTAGTGTGACATCTTGGTTGGTACTGATGTTCTTCAAGTCAGTTGAGGATAATATCAGGCTTCCATATGGTGTCATTGACACTAACTTCTCTTTAGAACCCTAATTGACCCATGTTGGCCATTAGAAAGTAGTGAGATAGCTGGCTTTGGTGCAGTCTAAAGTTGGTTGATACTCGATGCTACGCTCATTGAGATTCTAATCTTGGGATGTTTTGGTTGGCAAGTCAGTTGCCATACTGAACTACATCCCTTGAGAAGAATCAGTGATATTGAGATCCCTTAGAACTTGGTTACTATTCCTAGAATAGGTTGAACAAACTAAACTTCAGTGGGGAGGGTACTTACCTATGAACTTCATGTAAGCCTTTAAACCTAAGGCCATTGTGTGACTTGTTTGTGTTTGTCATCTGCTTGTTTTAAACATAACATCATAACATCGTGACATCATAACATAGCATTTTCACTAACCATTTCAAGGACCAAAGGATTTATCTTTGTTCTTTGTTGCAGGTTATGGCTTCCGCTCGTAGGAACACTATTCGGATCAACCTTGTAAGGATACCTTCCAAGCTTAAAGAATTGGTCTCAAAAGTTCCTAAGAACTCTCAGTTCATCAAAAAGCATGGTTATCTACTTGATTTGGTCACTTCAGGGTTCAATGAAGACATGATGAGTGTTTTGTTCCAATTCTTTGACCCTAAACATCACTGTTTCACCTTTCATGATTATCAGTTGGTGCCCACAATGGAAGAATTCTCCAAACTACTTGGTGTGCCTATTCTTGATCAGAAAACATTCACAGGCTTAGAGAAGGAGCCTAAATCAGAAATTATAGCAGAAGCCTTACATCTGAAGAAGTCAGACATTGTACGGGAAACAAGAAGTGGAGTTAAGGGTATTCTTGCTAAAGTATTGATAGAGAGAGCTCATGTATTCTTGGATGCTATGAGTTATGATGCTTTTGAGGAGATCTTGGCCTTGTTGATTTATGGTTTGGTGTTGTTCCCTAATCTGGACCAATTCATAGATGTACACGTGATTAACATATTTCTGACTCATAATCCTGTGCCTACCTTGCTTGGAGATATTTTGCACTCTCTTCACACTCGTACTACGAAGGCGCGAGGAACTATGATGTGTTTCATACCTCTACTATCAAGGTGGTTTATTTCACACCTTCATCGACCTGTGATGAAGAATGAACAAGGTTTGAGATGGTCTAGAAGGCTAATGTCACTCTCTCATTTAGATATCTATTGTTGTTCCCGGTCTATGGAAAATATCACCCCTTGGCATAAGGGGAGGCATTACTTATAATCCCTCTTTGGCACTACGTCAATTTGGTTATGCTCGAAGTGATGGTCCTCATGATATGATTATTCAAGGTATTATGTTTGATTATGACAACGATCTTCAAGGTTACCGTCAAAGGTTTATACGAGCTTGGAGCATGGGGAACAGGATTAACAGCAATACTCTGGAACCAAAATACTCCATCCCTATGGAACCTTACCTCAGATGAGTGCGATCTCGTGCTCAGACTCTTATGATGCCATATCCTGCTATTCTACCAGTGATTGTTGAGCCTATTGTTGAAGAAGATGTTCCTTATACCATTCTTCATCCTGACATGCCTACTGATTTAGAAGAGCTGCAGAAATCTTAGATCCAACTGAAGGAGCAAAGGGATACCTTTGAGGCTCAGTTCAATGCTAGCAAAGAGAAAGTGTTAGAGATAACAAAGCAACTTCACGAAGAGCGGAACCTCAATACATATCTCAACACAAAAAGGAAGCATCCATGGGAGACTTGAGTCTCATATGTTTATTTCCTTTGTACCTTTTCTTATTTTTCCTTCATTGTAAGCCCAAGGGGAAATTATATTTTAAAACCTACTAATAAAAGTTTTTGTTTTTGTTTTCCTTTAACAAATTTAAATCCTACATGGTCCTTGAAAACATTGCATATGCATCTACATACCATACCATTGCATAACAGGTTTCCACGACATGTTTCTTATCTTCTCGCTGTTTATTTCAGTAGAAGTGGCTCTCGAACAGTCTGTCAAAGATCTCTAAGCTCATAATGCCCAATTTCAAGAGATGATCTTGAACTTGTCCAAGGGACAAAAAGAGCTGAAGGCACTCCTGACCAAGAAGAAGTAAAAAACCAGAAAACCAGTTGGCTTCATCAATCTAGATAGGAGGTTTAAAGGTCCAATCAAGACAGATGATGAGCTTGAAAATCATGGAGATGAAGATTCTGTGAAAGAAGAAGATAGTCAACGCGGTATTGTTGGGAATTTTGATTAAGAGGAGAATTATTACTATGATTCGGCCGGTGATGAGAAATACAAATTACTGGAAGAGCGTTTGAATGCCATTAAGTTGCAGAAAACATCTGGTTTGGATTTCGAAGATTTGAGTCTGATTTCAGGAGTTGTCATTCCTCTTGGGTTCAAAGTTCCTACTTTTATGGTATATGATGGTGTTTCATGTCCAAAGCTGCATCTGAGGTCCTATGTCCGAAGGATCCAACCATACATTGCTGATAGAAAGTTGTGGATACATTTCTTCTAAGAAAGTTTATCTGGAGTTCAACTAGAATGGTACTACCAACTTGAGAGTACCAATATTCATACTTGTAATGATCTTGCTGAAGCCTTCTACCAGCAATATCAATATAACTCTGATTTAGCGCCGACTTGCATGCAACTCCAAAGCATGTCCATGGGCTCTAAATAAAGTTTCAAGGAGTATGCCCAGAAGTGGAGAGATCTTGCAAGCAGGGTTCAACCTACTTTGACTGACAGGGAGCTAGTTGACATGTTCATGAGTACGCTGAGGTCCTTTCTACAGTCATCTAATTGGGAGCTTGTCATCCGTTTTCACTGAGCTGATAATGACTGGAGAACGTGTGGAGAGTAGAATACGAAGTGGTAATATACAAATGGTTGCCTCTTCAAGTACCACCAAGAAGCCCTCTAATGGGAAGAAAGAATCCAATGTTGTGTACGGCCAACAGGGTCGTAATAAGAATAACCTAACCAATTCGTGGGAGAAGTTCCGATATTTAATCCTGCACCTGCGCAACAAAATCAACAACAGAATAATCAGCTTAAGCAAGGTTCACCTAAGAGACAATTTACCAAGATCAATATGTCATTGGCTCAGGCACTACAATACATGTTGAAATGAGAGATGATTACCTTGAGGGGCCCTCCTCAGAATCCCAATACTTCCTCTCCTCGTTATAATCCCAATGCAAGGTGTGTATATCACTCCAACTGCCCCAGACATGATACTAATAATTTTTGGGCGTTAAAGAATAAAATTCAAGATATGATTGATGTTGGAGAAATTGAGTTTGATCCTCCTGAGACTCCTAATGTGATTACTGCTCCCGCCCAAACATGAAAAGACTGTTAATGCTGTTGATGATGGTTCTTATGTTTCTGCTGTGACTGATTTGACTACTCCTCTGACATTGTTAAGAAGAAGTTGCTGCAAGCCGGTTTATTTCCGGGCTGCAATGAAGGTTGTTGTTACTGCGCCTCTCAATCCAATGATTGTTGGAAGCTGAAAGAAGGTATTCAGCGTTTGATGGATGATCGTACTATACTTTTCAAGAAGAGACCTTCCATAGAGAATTTGTGTGAAGGTTTGTCCCAAGGTCTGAAGTTTAAAGACGTGTATGTGGTTACTAAAACTCTTGTGAGAATCACTTTTAAGGTTCCTGTGAAGATTATTGCTGAGCCAAAGGTGGCTCCCCTGATTATTACTACTCCCGGTCCAATTCCATATTCTTCTGACAAGAATATCCCTTGGAATTATGGTGCTGATGTTTACATCCATGGTATCAAGCAAGAGCCTTTAATTGATATACCTGCTAAAGATACTAATCCTGATATCGACAAAATTTTAGGGACTGGTAAGGTCACTCGGAGTGGAAGGATTTTCTCTCCAAAATACATTTCAAAGACTTCTACAGCTTCAGTTTGTATCTCTACCTCTGGGCCAAGTACTGAAGCTCGAGGAAAAGGACTAGTAATTGAGCCTGTTCAGGTCGAGACACTATATACTGAAGATCTCTCTAAGCAGATAGAAGAAGTACTAAAGATCATCCGCTAGAGTGATTACAATATTGTTGAACAGTTGGGACACACTCCCTCCAAAATCTTTATTCTATCTTTGTTGTTATGCTTTAAGGCCCATGTTAAGGCTTTGGTGAAATTCCTGAAATCTGCGCACGTACCGCAAGAAATCTCTGTGGATCAATTTGAAAATTGTGTTGCTAATTTGAAAACTGGCAATGGCTTAGGCTTCTCTGATGCTGATTTAACTCCTGCTGGAAGAAACCACAACAAAGCTTTGCATGTCTCTATTGAGTGTAGAAGCATTACTCTGTCGCATGTGTTGGTGGATAATGGTTCCTCATTAAATGTGTTACCAAAGGATGTTCTTGACAAACTCAACTATGAAGATGTTGTGATAAGACCTAGTAACATGGTGGTGAGAGCCTTTGATGTTTCAAGGAGAATGGTGCACGGAGAAGTTGATCTTCCAATCAAAGTAGGTTCTCAAGTCTTTGACTCTACTTTCTATGTGATGGATATTCGTCCAGCCTATTCCGGTTTGCTTGGGCGCCCTTGGATACATGGGGCAGGTGTTGTGACTTCCACCTTACACCAGAAGCTGAAATATCCAGTGAAGAGCAAGATTATTACTGTCTATGGTGAAGAGGAGTACATGGTCAGTCATGTGAGTACTTTCAAGTATGCTGAAATGGATGGTGAATTCGTTGAGACTCCTTGTCATACATTTGAAGTGGTTCCTCAAACTATTCCTGCAGTTTCTAGAGCCACTCCTGCAATGGCCTCTCTAAAAGATGCTAAAGTTGTGGTTGAAGAAGGTGGTTGTACTATTTGGGGTCAGCTTCATGACATTCCTTACAAGTATGACAAATTTGGTTTGGGTTTCACTATAGAGGCTCAGAAGGCTGATCGTCATGCTCGTTCTATTCGTATCACCAACAAGGGATTTCAGAAAGATCAAGTCAATATCGTGGAAGACTCTGATGAAGATTGCAACATAGACAATTGGTTCTTTCCTACCATTGGCAATTGGCTCAACAATTGGAAAGCTGAAGATATTATTCGTATCTCCATTAGTCAGGAGTAAATGCTATTTTATGTTTTTTTTTCTTATTTTGGTTTTGTAATTTGAACAATTAAAACTTTTTAAGCCTTGTGCCTTGCCCGAGGCATAATGGTATGCTTGTTAGGGATATATTTCATTTGCAAATTTTCATTCAATAAAATTAGTGGACATTTTGGCTTTCGTAAATATTGCGCTCTTTATCTTTCTTTTATTTTTCTTTATCAAAAAAAGCTATGTGTTCTTACACACACCCACATCACTAAACTGCATATCCTCATCCACTTTGGATCTCATTGATAACAATTCTGTTATTGCCAATTATGATTTTGAAAATCCAATCTACCAAGTTGAGGATGGAAATGAGGAAGATTGTGAAGTGCCTGTAGAGCTTGCTAGGTTGCTACATCAAGAAGAGAAAGTTATACAGACGCATGAAGAGCCGATCGAAATTGTGAATCCGGGAACTGAGAATAATAAGAAAGAGATCAAGATAGGTGCTGAATTATAAGACAATGTTAAGAATAGGCTAATTCAGATGCTACATGATTACGTGGAAATATTTGTTTGGTATAATGAAGATATTCCAGGGCTTGATACTGATATTGTGGTTCACCGTCTACCGATGAAGGAAGGTTGTCGCTCGATAAAGCAGAAAGTTCGTCGTATGCGTCCTGAAATGTCAGAAAAGATCAAAGCTGAAGTGATGAAACAATTTGAGGCAGGGTTCCTAGTTATTACTTCTTATCCTCAATGGGTTGAAAATGTGGTACCGGTGCCTAAGAAAGATGGTAAAGTACGCATGTGCGTGGACTACAGGGATTTGAACAAGGCCAACCCCAAAGACGATTTTCCGCTTCCACATATTGATGTTCTGGTAGACAATACTGCTCAGTATAAGGTATTCTCTTTCATGGATGGTTTCTCTAGTTATAATCAGATTAAGATGGCACCTGAAGATATGGAGAAGACTATGTTTGTCACACAATGGTACAAAGTAATGCCATTTGGTTTAAAGAACGCTGGGGAAACATATCAGCGTGCTATGGTAGCTTTGTTCCATGATATGATCCACCACGAGATAGAAGTATATGTTGATGACATGATAGCCAGATCCCAGACTGAAGAAGAATATCTTGACTATCTACATAAACTGTTTGAGAGGTTGAAGAAATACAAGCTCAGATTGAATCCAAACAAATGTACCTTTGGAGTAAGATCTGGTAAACTGTTGGGTTTTGTTGTCAGTGGTAAAGGTATTAAAGTTGACCCTGCAATGGTAAAAGCTATACAAGATATTCCCGCTCCTTGTACTGAGAAGGAAGTCAGAGGTTTCTTGGGACGCCTGAACTACATTGCAAGATTTATTTTCCAATTAACCGCTACTAGTGAGCCAATCTTCAAATTGCTGAAGAAAGATCAAGTAATGGAATGGAACGAAGAATGCTAGATAGCTTTTGATGAGATCAAGAAATATCTCCAATAACCTCTGATACTGATGCCACCAGTTGCGGGAAGACCCTTGATTATGTACTTAACAGTGTTAGACAATTCAATGGGGTGTGTGTTGGGGAAACATGACGAGTCTGGTCGAAAAGAGCAAGTAATATACTACCTTAGCAAAAATTTTACCGACTGTGAAACAAGATACTCACTGCTCGAGAAAACTTGATGCGCTTTGGCATGGGCTGCTCGCCGACTAAGACAGTATATGCTGACTCATACCGCTTTATTGATTTTGAAGATGGATCTTATCAAATACATATTTGAGAAACCTGCTCTCTCTAGACGAATAGCGAGATGGCAAATGATTTTGACAGAATATGACATTCAGTACACTACTCAGAAGGCAATTAAGGGAATTGTGGTGGCTGATCATTTGGCTCATTAAGCGGTGGATGATTATCAGTCTATGAATTTTGAGTTTCCAGATGAAGATATTATGCTTGTTTCTGATCATAAAGAATCTAGACCATTTGAAGGACCTAAATAGGGATCCCAATGGACTATGGTATTTGATGGAGCTTCTAATGCGCTTGGCAATGGTATTGGTGTTGTGATTATCTCTCCCGAGGGTTGTTATACGCTGTTTACTGCTAGACTTTTCTTTGATTGTACCAATAATATGGTTGCATATGAAGCATGTATCATGGGCATCAAGGCTGCCATTGGAATGAAGATCCAATTCTTGAATGTATATGGGGACTCAACCCTAGTAGTTAGTCAGATTAAAGGAGAATGGGACACGAAACATCCAAATCTCGTTCCTTACCAAGAACATGTAATGACTTTGATCCCATACTTTAAAGAGGTCAGTTTTAAACATATTCCACGTGAAGAGAATCAATTGGCAGGCGCATTAGCTACTATGTCATCTATGTTCAGAATCAGTTGGGATAATGAAGCTCCTATAATTACTATTGATCGATTGGATGAGCCGGCATACTGTTATGAGGTTGATACTGAGGGAGTGGAAGAAAAACCTTGGTTCCACGAAGTAAAAAGATATCTCGAAGCTCAGGAGTATCCTGAAGGGGCATCTATCAATGACAAGAAGTTTTTAAGGAGATTTTTTGCCAAGTTTTTCATTAGTAATGGAATTCTGTACAAGTGCAATCACGATTCGACTTTGCTTCGTTGTGTGGACAAGAAGGAAGCAAGAGAGATTATGGAAGACATGCATGATGGGATCTTTGGTACTCATTCTAGTGGGCATACGATGGCTAAGAAGATTTTGAGAGCAGGTTACTACTGGTCTACCATGGAAGCTGGTTGTCATCTGCACTTCAAAACTTGTCATAAATGCCAGATTTATGCTAATAAAGTACATGTGCCTCCATTTCCGTTGAATGTTCTAACTGCTCCTTGGCCTTTTGCCATGTGGGGAATTGATATGATTGGTGAGATCAAACCTACCGCTTCTAATGGACATCGTTTCATTCTTGTTGATATTGATTACTTTATGAAGTGGGTTGAGGCAGCCTTGTTCGCTTATGTTACCAAGAATGTTGTGGCTCGGTTCATCAAGCATAATCTTATATGTCGGTATGGTATTCTTGAAAGGATTATCAAAGACAATGATACTAATCTGAACAATACTATGATTACTGAACTATGTACACAGTTCAAGATTAAGCATCACAATTCTTCTCCATATCGATCAAAGATGAATGGCGCAATGGAAACCGCCAACAAGAATATTAAGAAGACCTTGCAAAAGATGACAGTGACATACAAAGATTGACACAAGATGTTACCATTTGACCTCCATGGTTATCGTACCATAGTATGTACCTCAATCGGGGAAACCCTATTCTCTCTTGTTTATGGTATGGAAGAAGTACTACCCGTTGAAGTCCAGATTCCTTTTTTGAGAATTATGAAAGATACCGACTTAGATGAAGACGAATGGATTCAGACTTGACTTGACCAGATAAACTTGATTGATGAAAAGAGGCTTGCGGCTGTTTGTCATGGCCATATGTATCAGAAGCGTATGATCAAAGACTTTAATAAGAAAGTCAAACATCAAGTATACCAGGATGGTGATTTGGTAATCAAGCGTATCATATTACCACAGGGTGATACCAGGGGCAAATGGACTCCCACATATGAAGGGCCATTTGTAGTCAAAATGGTATTTTTTTGGAGGCACTATGATACTTACCACCATGGATGGTGAAGATTTCCCGCAACCTGTGAACGCAGAAATAGTCAAAAAATACTACGCATAAAAAGAGACCCGCTAGGTTGACTGGCCTAGGCAAAAATAAGGGCATCCCAGCAAACCAAAAGGGTTCGGGAAACAATTAGGGATATATATATATATATATATATATATATATATATATATATATATATATGTGTGTGTGTGTGTGTAAAAAAAATTGTACACCCGGCCAGTCGAAAACCTGAAAAGGCGACTTGGGCAAAAAAGGGTATCCCGGTGGACTGAAAACCTGAAAATTGTACGATATTCTGAAACAAGATAGGAACGATGTCTTCATACTCCTCAACAAGAAATCTGGATTTATTTTCCCCAGCTAGCAGTTGTTACACGAAGCTACTAATGTGCTTCGACTACATAATCCATTCATACATCATATCATGGCATACGCATCCATAACGCATATGACATTCTCATTTACGTTAAGAACGTCATACCATGCATTATATACATCAAATGACCCCACATAAAACTAACTTTTCCTTTTCAGAATAGTTCACGGTCAGATAAACATTATCAACTCCTCTAGAAAGTACAAAGACGATCAAAACTAAGATCTAGTTATGATACTTAGTTCGAGATATTTTCCTAGATACAGTTCAGAGACGGTTGAGACAAAGGTCTAGTTCTGATACTTAGTTCAGGGTATCTTTCCCCCTAGAGACAGTTTAGAGACGATCAAAATGAAGATCTAATCCTGATACTTAGTTTAGGGTATTCTCTTGAGATAGTTTAGAGACAATCAAGACAAAGATCTAGTGCTGATACTTATCCCAAAGTAACATTCAAATAAAGTCAAATGTAGACACATACTGATACTCCTATCAACAGACATTTTGGATGGCATCTATAGGCTCATATCCAATTACTCTGAATAAAATCTTTAATCCTATTCAGGCAATACAACCAACCAATAGTGTTACTCCGCGCACTGGCGAGTGAAATTTTTTGGGCTTAAGTGTTCAATCCTCTTCCACCTTCGGGTCACGAATGACGTACAGGCCAATCTAACTCCTCAGCTTTCAGAAAATTGAATAGGGGAAGCTTTTGTACCCCAAAATTTTCCTTCTCATCTTCAAGACAATATGTCTCAAGAGGTCTTCTAATGATCACATGATTCTCAATTGCTCAAAGGAATTCCAGGTTTCATCAAACAAAGCCTCCTCCTAAGCAATGGATCTTAAATTAGAGTTTTGAGTTTCACAAATAAAATTGGACTTCCAAAGCCTCAAGTGGACTTCATGATATCTCTTATACTTCAAAGGATCCTCATGTCAAGTTTCAAGGCTTGTCCTACAAGTTTGGTCAGTCTGATGCTCAAATAATCAAAAATCAATTAACTTTGTCAAAAAGTCAATTGTGGTCAACATACAGTCAAACTTTAATATTTTTGGTCAATATCAAGATTATGAAGTAAAATTCATCATTTGATCAAGGGTTGGTCATGATTCATTAAGGAAACCACAAATTCATCAAGAACCAGAAGTTACTAAATTAGGGTTTTTGCAGGAAAAGTCAATTGTACTTTGACCAGCCATAACTTTCACATGCTTCATCAGAAATTTCCCATCTAAAGCTCATTTTGAAGGAAATTCAATTCTCTACAACTTTTTGTCTCACAAGCCAATGCCAGAAATGCTTCATTTGAGAGATATGAGTCAAGACAATACAAGTCCTTTAAAATGTCAGCAAAAAGTCAATGTTTTCAAAAGCTCATAACATGAACATGGAAGATCAAATGGACATGGGGACCAAAATTAGTAGTTAGAGGACACTCTAAGCTTTCTAAAAAGTCCAAGAACACATACATGAGATAAAAATTGAGAAAGTTATGCATTGTTGAAGTTGGGGAAATTTAAGGAGGTGTATGAAGTAAACAATTACCAAAACCCAAGTTTTTGACAAATAGGCTCATTCTTTTATGATCCTAACTTGATTCTAAGATGGTTCACGTCCTCTATGTCATTCCCCTTACAATTATTTTATTTTTATTGGATTTAATCTTTTTAAATTCAATTTTAAATAAAATAAATATTGGAAAATCAAAGATATGATTTTAAATTTATTTTGGGATCAAATATTGGCAATATATGATCCAAATTTTGTGCACACAAGGAGGGAAAGTCATGAAAACAAGATATTAGCCAAAATAGCAAGTTTTCAAATTAAGATTCAATCAAATCTCATCATCCTAAAAGAGATGTCCAAGCCCAAAAACTTGACCTAATTGGTTCCTCTATAAGTGTACAACAAGGTCAGATGCATAGGACACAAAAAGATTGAGAAAAGAACCCTTATCACATTTCAAAAAACTCAAAGAAAAGTCAAATTCAATTTTTTATCTTACCTGATCAGGAGGTCCTTCCAGTAATTGAACGCGAACATCAAGATGGATGGAATGGAAGGGGTGTACCTGCAAGGCACTCCGATGCCAAAGTCAATAGAGGTACATAAATGGTAAGTCAGAAGAGTTAAATAAGAATACCTGACCCTTTAATGAAAAAGGGTATTTATAGTGAGCCCCCTGCCAAGGAACGCGTAAGGAGCGTGAAGACCTAGAAAGTGGTCTGGTCCTTGGTCAAACTGCCCCTATCTTTCAGGAGATAATGGGGACAGTTGGGTGATGTGGCAAGTGGAATGGAAGACTTATTATCTGCCCGTCTCGTAAAGTGTATGCCCGACTCATGAAATGTTTGCCCGACCGTTAAGTGGTGTGCGCTCGACCACCAAGTTTGATTGCCCGAACGTATGGGCATCTTCTTGAATGTATTGGGCCACGGCCCAATACAGTCTCTGGAGGCCCAGTCCAGAATAGGAGCCCCCCAAGTCGATTCTCTGAGTTGGAGCGATGAATTATAAAAGAGTCGAGCACATATTTTTGTCGAGGGAGAGTTATGTTGGGTGTCGAGCATACGCCCGTGTCAAAATGTGATATTTTCAAGTCAAGCTACTCCGGACCCCGTTCAAATCGTCGGGCACATGGTGTTCTCAGGGGTCGAGGATGTCTTTTTATAGTCGGGGAGACCTTCGGTTGCTCGACGTCGTTCAGAATTCTCTAAACTGACATGTCTTAGGCATTAATGGTGCGTCGCTTCGTTTCCTGTGCTAGTGTCGGCCTAGGGGCCTAGGCAATGATTACCTAGCGCGTTTGCCCACGTGCTCTTTTAGTATATAAGGTGGAGGGTCCACTTCATTTCAACTTTTCGCTCCTACGTTTAACCGGAAGCTCTGAGAAGAAACTTTCCTCCGCCCGTAACCGCAGAGAACACCGCCGCTCCTTGCCCGCGCGCCACTGTAACCTCCCCGTCGTCACTATGTCATGTAATCTCCCATACCTTCTCTTTTAACGCATTTTCCCGCTTGATAGGTAGCGAAATTCTTGATTTTCTTGTTTAGTGTAGGTAAATCCCTGTTTAGAGTAGGTAAATCCCTGTTTTAGGTTAGTTTTTAGGTTTTAGACATGAATGTCCCGGGCATGATTAGCATGAAACAGGCGTAAAACTCATCTGTGTATGAATGACCGGCCAGAATCTTCATACGATCAATGAAGATCGTGGGCGTTCGATGCGTTCGCCGGGAAAAATCTCAACCATCTTGGAGGGTTTTTAAAGGGTTATGTATGTGCTCGAGTGGATTCGAGGACCGTCCCTTTGTTGATTTTAGAGTAGTTTAGTGGGATTTCAGGATATTAAGCTCTTCGCCCTTTCATTTGAACTGCGGTGGAAGGGTGAATTTGATGCGATGTCAAATTCACTTTTCCTTTCTACTTTTCAGGTACGGCCGAGGAGGGGAACGGGCACGTCTCTTCGTTTGGACGTAATGACCTGTCGTGGGTTGCGGATGAGCTGTTAGAAGAAGAGTCATATTTTGTGGACGAGGATACGACTGCGTACTCCGTGGTCGAGGACATTGGCCCCGAGGACACAACAAACTGGCAATGTCTTGCTCCTCGGGAAACAGATCGGATATGCCATCGTTTTCCAGGGAAGCAGTTTGCCATGTACGAATTTGCCTTCCGAGAAGCGAGGGTTAGGCTCCCTTTCAATGATTTCCAGATGGGGGTCTTTAGGTGGCTCAAGCTGGCGCCCTCGCAGTTGAATCTGAATGCCATTGCTTTCATCCGGGCATTCGAATTAGTCTGTCGGTTTCTCGGGGTCGGGGGCACGCTGCCCCTTTTCTTTTGCATATTCCATCTGCAGCGGTCAGGCGCAGAGGGGCGTCATAGATGGGTGTCTCTCAAACAGCCTATGAGATTATTCAAGACGTTTTTCGATTCTGTCCGCCATTTTAGAGGGAGGTGGTACGTGGTGAAGCCGCTCACTCAGTACGCCTTTAACACTCTTTATTACTATAAGCACGACACCAACGGCGAGGAAAAGCTGATGTCGAGAATCCCCTTGAGATGGCATCCGGAACATTTCAACCTGTCGACCAGCCACTACCTGTCGCTCCCACCAAATGACACCTCAAAGGTCAGAAGGGGTACAGACGCGAACGGTCGGCGAAAGGAAAAGGGAAATGAATAGAGTCGCCAGCTAGGCATTTTTATCCCGAAGGAAAGGTAATGCTGCATAAACCTAGAAAAGATGTGGATAAGACGGTTGCGAACCAGAGAGACTGAGAAAGGGGGTTGGTTACAACCTGGGAAGGTATTAGCACCCAGATTATCCGTCGTACTCGACGGGATCCACGCTTAAAAGATTTGTGTTTAAAAGGGGTAGTGTCAGTGCAATCTGTGTATCAAAGCTGGAAAGAATGCAAGTGTCAGTGTATAAGAAGTGTGAAGTGTATAAGAGAGGTGTCAGTGTAAGAACAAGAATGAAATGCTCAAGACTATGAGGTTTAAAGAATAATGCTGGAAGAGGGGGAATATACAGAGACTTTTGTTCGATAACTATTAAGTTATGCCTACGTATCCTCTCGTGCAATGAGGAAGTCAGAACACCGTAGTTCGACCCAAAGAGACTGAAAGATGGATTGACTTGTGAACTGTTTGCTTGCCTATGCTCAAGTGTATGACCTGTCTGGCTCAGGTGCAAACTGTCTTGCATTAGACGGAAGAAGCGAGTTCTCGTTTGTGAGTGAATGAGATGAGAAAAGAATCCCGGAGGAGACGATTATTGTTTGTTTTTGTTGTTTTTTGTTTAGTGTTAAGTAATGAGATTAAGCCACAATCAGAGATTAAACAGACTCATTACACCATCCTAATAGAAGGATAATAGATGAGAATGTTTAAGTTGAGGAAGACTCCTCAACTTAATCCATGATTAGGGATTAACCTCATGACAAAACAAAGCCTTTATTAAATGGATTTTAGTTAATGGTAAGATGAAGAAGTGAGTTTTATGGTTTGTAAGACAACTTGAGGGGGACTTGTCCATTAACACTAGGGTTAGTCCTTCTTAACCAATTAAGGAAGAAATAGAACCCTAATGCAAGGCCCAAGTTACAAGCTTGATGTCTTGATGATTATTAAGTGAATTGATTAAAGGATTTAAACACATTAATGGTTTAACACTTAGGATTAAAGTTATGCACTCCATCCTAATAGAAGGATGCAGGCATAAGCTTAATCACAAAGCCTTAAAGCCTTTAGGGTTTAGTCCCTGATTATGAGATGAGAAGAGAAGACTCAAAGAGACACAAAGGTAAAAGCTAAGTGTGGGACTAATCAAACCCTAATTGTTATCATGCTTGGTCATTCCTAGGGTTTGTGGGGTTTAAGAAGAATCTTCAAGGAACCACCAAGGAGAGAAGCAGATGAGAGGAGCAAAGAGAAGCAAAACAACTTGCTTCACTTAAGAAGACAAGTTGCTTGAAGAAAGAAGGTAAGATGAACAAGAATGAGCAAGCTCAATCCAATACACATACAAAATGCAGCAAGGGAAGTACGAAAGAGATGAAAAGAGAAATGTGAGAAGTGAAGGCAAATTCACTTCTCAAACAACTTACCACCTGAAAAGTTAGCAAAAGAAATGAAATGCAATGCAAAAATGGGATGCAATGTGATGATGCAAACCAAAACCAGAAGCACAAGTATGATGTTAATGATGCTAAGAGATGATGCAAACATGAGGCAAGGCATTAGAATGATCATACAAACATATGGATGCAAAAGAAGCATGCTTGGAACCATGAATGTTCATGAAAAGTTATGGAATGCAAATGACATTCAACATGGCAAATGAAAGGTGCAATGATCAAACATGATTCTAATATGTCCTAAGATGGATTATGAATCAAATGGATGCACAAAATGTCATGGCAAGTCATGGTATGCAAGCAAATGGAAGATGGATGCAAAGGAAGGCATGAATTAGGGTTATATGAAACATACAAAGCAAAAATCCAAAACCAGAAGCAAATGACATGATAAAAATTTGAAAATGCAATCAAAGGTAACCTAAACCTACACAAACTCACTGCCCAAAGGAGGGGATCCAACTCTTAACCTAGTGAGAGTTATGAATTTTCTAAGATTGCTAGGGTTTTAAGGTACCTTGACAAGAAAAATGCAAAACAAATTGAAAATGCAAGATCAATTCATGCCAATTTTATTCTATAAACTACATGTTATGCAAGATGCAATGCAAAAAGAGTCATTGTCCAACTCTCAATGGTTAGGCAGAAATGAATTTTTGAAGTTTGTCACAAAATATTGCCTCAAAATGAATTTAATTCCAAAGAAAATAATCAAAAGGCATCAAGAACAAAAAATAAATTTGGTTTGAGAGTTGGACAATGTTTCTAAATGTTCCTAAATGTTATATGAATTTTTTTTGTGATTTTTAAATACCTAAAAGTATTTTTAATTAATTAATTTTCATTAACTAATTAAAAATAAACTTTTAAATGTTTTAAAAATAATTTTTAATGCAAAAAATAAAAATAAAAATATTTTCTGATTGAGAAAAATATTTGAAACAAAAATGCAAAAGGAAATATTTTTGGGATTTTTCTAACTATTTTAAAATAAATGAGAAAGAAAATACAAGAAAAATGGAATTAAAATGAAAATAAATGAAAGTCAACAGATCCAGTGGCTGAGGTTTGAACCTGGGGCGCGGGAATTGACTGGCGCCAGATCTAAGGGTTGAAATTCAAACTGGCAGGATTAATTTATAAACTTAATTAAATGGATTAATGACGTGGATTAGGGTTTAATGAAAGCATCCTGGCCATTGGAACGCGCGGGAGATTGACTTAGTCAACCAGATCAAGGGTCCACATTCAAACCTGGCTAACCCTAATTAATTAGCCCTAATTATTTTCAGGTCACCGGAGACGAGCTCCGGTCGTCTTCTCCGGTGACCTCCCTCCCTGAAAATCTCAAAAACACTCCCTAGGTCAAATCAAACCCCCCAAATCTCCAGAAATGATCCCCAAGTCCCCTAGAACAAGAATCCAGCATCAAATTTCATTTATTCATCATCAACAACAAGATTCGAACAAAAACTTAAAACTGAACAAAATTTCAGAACATCCATACAACCTCAAAACTCAATCATTTTCAAAAATAAAAGGTTCAGTGTGATCATGAGAGCATGCTTTATCATTTAGAAACAAGAAATAAGAGTTCTGGAAAAATGAATTTCCATGGCTACCTGAATCGAAGCTTTCAACCCAAGAGCTTCTGGACCAGTTTCTTGCTTCCAATCAACTCCACTGACCTCCCTCAAGTGTTTGCAAAGCTTATCTGGAGTTTATTTGGGCTAGTTTGAGAGATTGCTTGAGTTCTGTTCAAAGAGGGGAAGAAATCGTATTTGGTTTATGTGAGGTTTCAGGCTGTCTCAATGGTTGGTTTGTGATCAGTGGAACATTTTGAGATCAATGGTGAAGTTTGTTTTTGTGTTTGAAGGCTGTGTTGTGTGATTCGAAGCAAAATGCAAGTTGGAGGATTTTTGGTAACTATGGCTTGGGGAGAGCTTCAGCATGAATTGTTGTGTGTTATGGCTTGCCTTTGGTCCACTTATCACTCATGGATAGGTCTGTGGAGTTGGTGTGCCCTATTGTGATTGGTATGGGTCTTTTGCCAAAAAGTCAAGCTTTGTGTAAGAGAGGTATGGGCTCATGGCTAGCCAAGGACAAGAGGGGTGTCCTGCGCAGCAAGAAGTGAGGAGAACCATAGGATCAATTTTGAAGTCAGCCAGCAAATGGATTAGGGTTTGAGTGAGGTTTTGCAACTTTGTTCCACTTTGCCCCTTTTGAAGTTTCTTGATCCACAAGTCATAAAAATGAGCAAACTCTTGATGCAATCTGACTTTTAGACATTGGTTCATGTTTGTATGAAGATTAGAAGTCCATTTGATAGCACAATTTGTCTTGGCAAGTGGTTTTGCAACTTTGCCTCTTTGGTAGAAAACTTGAAATTATGTGATTTTTCCCAACTTTGACAAGCCATAACTTTTGATCCAAAATGAATTAGGACAAGTTCTTGTACTTTTTGAAAAGGGAATGATCCATTATACAACTTTCATGACCAAAGTTTTCCCATTTGAAGCATTTTTGAATCAAAAAGCAAGGGTTGAAAAAGTTTCCCAAAATGGCAAGTTTCCATTACAAGTCATTTTCCCAAAAAGTCAACTTTGCAAATGGCTTGAAATTCTTCAATTTTGTGAACTTCTAACATCTTCTATGATCAAATAAAGATCATACATAATCAAAATGATGAAGAACACCCTTTGGTTGGGTCATTGAGGGCCTCAGATGCCCTGATTTTGCACTGACTTGCTCAAAAAGTCAACTCTTGATCAGATGCCTTCCCCATGGAATTTCTTCATGAAACTTGATATGCATGATCCCTATACCATATAGAAACCAATAGAAACAAGAATGACCAAAAAATTTGGAGTTATGGCCTTTGAAACCAAAACCCTAATTCTAGGTCATCTGTGTAGTCAATCCTGGCTCTGCTTCCATGCCATTCCCAGTTCTTGTGATTCCTTGATTTTCTTGACTTTGAGAGGATATAATATGATGCTTGAACATACATGGACCCCTTTGAAGTGTTTGAAGACCTTTGGAATGGCTCAAATGGCTCTTGGATGGCTCAGATCACAAACCCTAGATGCAGATGACTTAGGACCAGTGCAATGAATCAAAAATGTGGTATGAGATGCTATGATTGAACTTATGCACATGAAGAGATCACAAGCCATAGTGTGAATGGGTGAGGGCAAATTTGGGGTGTTTACAGCTGCCCCTATTCAAACATGAGTTAGCTGTGTAGAATGTAAGCAACGGCTTAACAGGCGAACAAGATAACTTGTGGTTGAATACCAAAGACAATCCAAAATTTGCACTCACAGAATGAAGAAGAAGAGGGATATAGATTTGTAAAAGGAAAATAAAGTATATTATAAAGTGAGCAACGGAGGACGACCGTCGAGCAGAGGACGACTGCTGGGGAAAGAGCAATGACGGGGACGGCTGACATGCTGGGGATATAAGAGGTTATAATGGGGACGGCCATCAAAATAAAGTAATAAAGATTCTCTGGGGATTAAAGATAAATGATGGGGACGGCCATCGGGTTGAGGAAGTAAATGAAACAGATGATGAGGTACGGTCATCAAAGGTGAAGGACGATCACCTAGCAGGGGACGGCTGCTCTGTTGGGGGGTAAAATGAGGGACGGTCATCTAAGGTGAAGGACGATCACCGGGCAAGGTACGGTTGCCAAAAGTATCACGACATAGAACGAATGTCGGATAAAAGGTCGACGATGGGGACGGCCATCGGATAAGCATGATGAAGGACGATCATCAAGAGGTGAAGGACGATCACCTAGCAGGGTACGGCTGCTCTCAGGGTTTATCATGACATAGGACGAATTTCAGATAACAAGATCAACGATGGGGACGGCCATCGGATAAAATGATAAAGGACGATCATCAGGAGGTGAAGGACAATCACCTAGCAGGGGACGGCTGCTAAAAATCACGACATAGGACGAATGTCGGATAGAAAAGGGGTTCTAATGAAATAGAGACTCCGCTGGGGAAAGGATGAGGGGCGGTCATCCGAAGGTGAAGGACGATCACCTGGCAGGATTCAGCTGCCGCAGAGGTATCATGACATAGGACGAATGTCAGATAGAAAGGAAATAGTTTGACAAGTTTTGTTGGGGATTTTGCTGGGGAAAAGTAAACACGGACGAGTGTCTACATCAAAGAAATGGAAGGTATAAGTGTTTGGAACTGTGTGTAGATTAAAGATGCGGACGAACACCCTTAAGCCTATGATACGGACGAGTATCGGGTAGAAACAAACGCTTGACGCATGTTCAGAGACGATGATACGGACGAGTACCAACTGGTTAACAAAGAACACGAACGAGTGTCGGATCTGAGGGGACTCTTCTGGGGAGCGGTAGACACAGACGAGTGTCTAAAACAAGAAGACATAAGTGTTTGACACGGTGTATAGATTAAATATGCGGACGAGCATCCTTAAGACTGTGATACGGACGAGTATCATGTAGAAACAAACGCTGACACATGTTCAGAGATGATGATACGGACGGGTACCAACTAGTTAACAGAGAACACGGACGAGTGTCGAATCTGAGGGAATATAAGTGGTGTATACAAGATACGGACGCGTATCTGTATGAGTGAAACAGGAGTAATAAGTATGAGCGGTGTGCAGATGAGTGTTTAATGTGCTGGGGAGAGTGACACGGACGGGTGCCAGGGAAGATGTATATATGTATATGTATCTGTGAGTGCAAAGGGGACGCTTTCGCTTTCTACTGGGGATATGACACAGATGGGTGCCAGGAAGTATCTGTAATACATAAGTGTCTGTTTTGTAAAGAATGCTCGGGAGACTTTACTGGGGAACCATGACACGGACGGGTGCCAAAAGGAGTGTGCATTTGTATTTATGAGTGTAAGGCAAATGCTTTGGTTCTCCGGGGATTCTGGGGAGTTTTCTGTATATCGTTGATGAATTGTCAGTATTCACAAGTGTTTGATTCAGAACATGGCTTATGATCATGCAATATGTTTGATATTTGCCGTAATGCTCCGTATTAGACGGAATGCTACGCTCTGTGGGAAATATGATGCGAATGCTATGATTACGCAAAGATACTGATCCGGGATCCGGGTCCCGTTGCTATGAAGATCTCTGGTTGATCTGCTTGAAGTGAACATCCCAGCTGGGGATGAGATCATTGGTAGATCTGACATATGGGACTATGCTCGGGGATATAGGTCACTGATAGACCTATCTTTGGAAATGAGGGACCCAGCTGGGGTCTGTAGAAGCTTTCGTCACTCTGTTGTGAGATCTTCAGGTATTGCTTTGTTGGATAGAGGTTGAGACTCTGTGGGGAGATGGTTCCCGGGCTTTTGTACTTGGCTGAGGAGGAAATAACAAATGGCAACTCAGCTGGGGAGAAAGCACTTCGGGTGCTAAGACTGAGTAGATATTGATTTGCCGGCTTGCTGGGGTGAAGCTTTCGTGCCCCATGTTGTGCTTTGAGTACCTGCAATCCTGAAAAGACATGGAAACGCACAAGTAACCCCGAGGTATCCCTTACTGGATTCCATCATAGGAGTTTAGGCACTCCTGGGAGTAAGTATATTTCCTGCAAGCACGTATTTTTTAGAGAAACATCTATATTTATGCAACCAGTATCTTAAAGACATCGGACGTTTTTCGCAAATGAAAATAAAATGTACGAGACGAAAACATGACTGGAAATCTGATTTTATTAATTCATGTGCCCTGAATTGGCAAGATACAGTCAAAGAAACAGATCCCCTAAAACGAGGAGATCGTTACAAATTGAGAAAAAATATGTTGGCAATGTTGATGATGCTTCAGGGAGCTTCCCTTGCTATGACTCGTATGACATTTGACGTTCTTCTCGTCTTGCTTTCTGAAGGAGGCGGATTCTGAAAGAAGCTTGATCCTTTCGAAGCTTACCAAGTTGTAAGTGATACAGATGAATTCAGAGTACAGTTGTTCGCTTATTCCCTTATTTTGCATGGATCTCCCTTTCGGGTTTTCAATCCATCGGGATACCCTTTTTGCCTGAGTCGTCCGATGTGGCTTTTCAACTCAGCGGGTGTACATTTTTTTTTGTTTATTTTCCCTTATTTTTGCCCGAGTCTTTTATTCTGTTTTTGACTCGCCGGGATGCCCTATTTTTGCCTGGACTTACATTCTGTTTCTATGTCCAGCGGGTCATTTTTATGCGAAGTATTTTTTAACTGCATTTGAATTCACAGGGGACGGGAAGTCTTCACCATCCATAGTGTTGAGCATGAGTGCTCCACCGGAGAAAACTTTCTTTACTACGAATGGTCCTTCATAGTTTGGAGTCCACTTGCCCCTGTGGTCTGTATGAGGAGGGATGAGTCTTTTCAGCACAAGATCTCCTACTTGGTACTCTCGGAGCCGGACTTTCTGATCGAAGGCTTTCTTCATTCTTTTCTGATACAGCTGCCCATGGCAGATTGCAGCCAATCTTTTCTCTTCAATCAGACTCAGTTGTTCGTACCGGGACCGGACCCATTCTGCTTCACTCAGCTTAACATCCATTAACACCCGCAAGGAGGGTAATTCAACTTCAACAGGTAGGACTGCTTCCATACCATACACAAGTTGATACGGTGTTGCCCCAGTGGATGTTCTGATTGACGTACGGTACCCATGCAAGGCAAACGGTAGCATTTCATGCCAGTCTTTGTAGGTGACTACCATCTTCTGCACAATCTTCTTGATATTCTTATTAGCTGCCTCAACAGCGCCATTCATCTTTGGCCTGTAAGGAGAAGAATTGTGGTGTTGGATCTTGAAGTCCCGGCACAGTTCTGCCATCATTTTGTTGTTTAAGTTAGAACCATTGTCAGTAATGATTCGCTCGGGAACTCCATACCGACAGATGATATCTCTCTTCAGAAATCGGGCTACCACTTGCCTCGTAACATTTGCATAGGAAGCTGCTTCAACCCACTTGGTAAAATAGTCAATGGCTACCAGGATGAATCTGTGGCCATTTGAAGCAGTCGGTTCAATCTTGCCAATCATATCAATGCCCCACATGGCAAAGGGCCAGGGTGAAGACATCACATTTAGAGGATTGGGAGGTACATGCACCTTATCCGCATAAATCTGGCATTTATGACACTTTCTGGCATAGGCACAACAGTCGGCATCCATCGTGGTCCAATAATAGCCTGATCTTAGCAACTTTTTAGCCATGGCATGCCCTCCCGCATGGGTACCAAAGGATCATTCGTGCACCTCGTGCATCAACAAGTCTGCCTCTGTTCTATCAACACATCTGAGGAGTACCATATCAAAGTTTCTCTTGTACAGGGAACCATCAGTATTCAGGAAGAAACTACCAGCTAGCCTTCTTAAAGTCTTCTTATCATTGGAAGATGCCCTAGGTGGGTATGTTTGATCCTCCAAGAAGCACTTAATATCATGGAACCAAGGCTTATCATCTTTGGCAACATCTGCTGCAAATACATATGCTGGTCTGTCAAGTCTGGATACTGAGATCCGAGGTACAAAGTTGGCAGCTTGAACTTTGATCATGGACGAAATGGTAGCTAGAGCATCTGCAAACTGATTCTCGTCCCGAGGGAAATACTCAAGCTTGACCGTTGTGAAGAAAGTCAATAACCTCCTTGTATAATCCCTGTAAGGTATTAGATGATCCTGGTGTGTGTACCATTTGCCGTTGGTTTGATTAACTACCAAAGCTGAATCTCTGAACACAGTCAAAGTCTTGATCCTGAGGTCAATGGCTTCCTCAAGACCCATAATACAAGCTTCGTATTCAGCTTCGTTGTTAGTGCAGCTGAAAGTGAGCTTTGCCGAGAAAGGCATGTGAACTCCTTTAGGTGTAATGAGTACTGCACCAACACCACGACCATTCATATTAACAGCCCCGTCAAACATCATAGTCCATTCTTCTTCTGGGTCAGGCCCTTCAGTGTGAATAGGCTCTTCATGATCTTTTGCTTTTATGAACATGATGTCTTCATCAGGGAAGTCAAATCTCATGGGCTGGTAGTCATCAATGGGTTGCTCATCAAGATAATCAGACAATACACTGCCCTTGATGGCTTTCTGAGATGTGTACTGGATGTCATATTCTGTGAGGATCATTTGCCATCTTGCAACCCGTCCGGTAAGTGCTGGCTTCTCAAAAATGTACTTAACGGGATCCATTTTTGAAATCAATAAAGTGGTGTGGGTCAACATATACTGTCTCAGTCGGCGAGCAGCCCACGCTAAAGCACAACAAGTTTTCTCGAGCAGTGAATAACGTTGTTCCCAGTCGGTAAACTTTTTGCTTAGGTAGTAAATTGCATACTCTTTTCGACCAGACTCGTCATGCTGGCCCAGCACACACCCCATTGACTCTTCTAATACTGTCAAGTACATTATCAGAGGTCTTCCTTCAACTGGTGGCATAAGGATTGAAGGCTCTTGTAAGTATTTCTTGATTTTGTCAAAAGCCCTCTGGCAGTCTTCGTTCCACCTGACCGTTTGTTCTTTTCTTAACAGCTTGAACAAGGGTTCACAAGTTGCTGTAAGGTGAGATATGAACCGTGAAATGTAGTTCAATCTACCTAAGAACCCTCGAACTTCTTTCTCAGTTTTCGGTGCAGGCATTTCTTGAATGGCTTTAACTTTATCAGGGTCAACTTCAATCCCTTTTTCACTTACAATAAATCCCAGCAGCTTACCAGATCGCACCCCGAATGTGCATTTATTGGGGTTCAACTTCAGTTGGTACTTCCTCAGACGCTTGAATAACTTCAACAGATTTACCAGGTGGTCTTCTTCTGTGAGGGACTTGGCAATCATGTCATCCACATAACATTCAATTTCTTTATGGATCATGTCGTGGAATAATGTCACCATAGCCCGTTGATAAGTTGCACCGGTATTCTTCAGTCCGAATGGCATCACCTTGTAACAGAACGTGCCCCAGGGTGTGATGAAAGTTGTCTTCTCCATGTCTTCAGGTGACATCTTGATCTGATTGTATCCTGAAAATCCGTCCATGAAGGAGAACACCGAGAACTGAGCCGTATTATCAACCAATACATCAATGTGAGGTAATGGGAAATCATCTTTCGGGCTGGCTCTGTTCAAGTCCCGGTAGTCTACACACATTCTCACTTTGCCGTCTTTCTTAGGCACTGGTACAATGTTAGCGACCCACGGCGGATAGCTAGTCACGGCAAGGAACCCGGCGTCCCACTGCTTTTGCACCTCTCCCTTAATCTTCATTGCCATATCTGGGCGAGTATGGCGCAGCTTCTGTTTTACTGGCGGGCAGTCTTCTTTTAAAGGCAACTTGTGCATGACAATATCGGTGTCCAAACCTGGCATATCCTGATAAGACCAAGAAAACACATCCACATACTCTCGAAGCATGTCAATCAGTTGTTCTTTCACTGAGTCTCGTAGGCAGGCCCCGATCTTAACCTCTTTCACATCTTCTTCCGTACCAAGATTAACCGTTTCAATCTCCTCCTGATGAGGAGTGATAACCTTCTCCTCTTGCCTTAACAACCTGGCTAGCTCTTCAGGTAGCTCATAATATTCTTCAACCCCTTCATCGGCTTGATTGATCGGATTGTCAAAGCCATACAGAGTCATAGTTGTGTTGTTGTCGGTGCAGTCTGAAAGGCACTCTCTGCAAGGGTTTAGATTGTTCATTTTAGTGATCGATTTTAATCTTGTTTAGAAAAAAAGTGAAATGAAGTTGTCATTTTGGAAAACATTGCCATTTTATTTTTGTACAAAAAGAAAAATGAAAAACAGTGAGTGGAAAAGAAAAAGACTCATTTGCAAAAGATGTCCGATATTCATTGATTGATCTGTTTGCACAAAATTACAAGATGGCCCGATTACAAAATGAGTCTCGTCATCTTGGGCAAGATGCAAGACTTGATGCATGCTTAAAAATACAGGAAATAATAATTACTCTGCAGGAGTTACCCTTATAATTTCCTGGGAAGACCAGTTAAGGACTTGGCTCCCCGGGATCCTTGGACGTATCCAGCTCTCCAGGTTGCGGTCGCTTTCATCCTCGTCTTCCAAGTTGTTCACTGCATCCGGGGTGAGCATCCCCCCGCTGACAAAACTGGGCTTCCTGGCAGCCTCTGATTGATCTTGTTGAGTTGGTTTGTAACCCAACCCAAATCTGTCCTCCTTCTTTTCCACGGGCAGCAACTTGCCCCAGCCTTGGGCAGTACCCTCTTCAACAACCTTCCTGAATTGCTGATAAGATGTCATGGAGGTTCCCAGTACAGCAGATGCTTCATTTATGTTCAGGGCCTCAAACCCTTAGCTCATGGTTTCATGGATTTCCCCATCCATCTCAATGTACTTGTATGTAGCCAGATGGCTAACAAAAATGTCTTCTTCACCACAGATGGTGATGATCTGGCCTTCCCACTTGAATTTCAGCTTCTGGTGAAGGGTAGATGTAACAGCGCCAGCGGCATGGATCCAAGGTCTACCCAACAAACAGCTGTAGGCCGGCTGAATGTCCATCACATAGAAGGTAATTTTAAAAGTCTGCGGGCCAATCATCACAGGCAGGTCAATCTCCCCAAGCACTGACCTTTTAGAGCCATCAAATGCTCTCACCACCAAATTACTTGGACGCAATGCCAAGCCATCATACTCCAGCTTCACCAAGGCTTTCTTTGGTAGAACATTGAGTGAAGACCCAGTGTCCACCAGTACATGGGATAGTACAACACCCTTGCATTCTAGAGTGATGTGTAAAGCCTTGTTGTGGTTACGTCCCTCAGATGTTAAGTCAGCATTGGTAAAGCCCAATCCATGACTGGTGTTGACATTTGCCACCACAGTTTCTAGCTGATTAACAGTGATCTCCTCTGGCACGTATGCTGCGTGCAAAACTTTCAATAATGCATTCTTGTGAGCTTCAGAACACATCAACAGGGATAATATGGAGATCTTTGAGGGAGTTTGGTGAAGCTGATCCACTACCTTGTAATCACTTCTCTTTATAATTCTCATAAACTCGTCTACATCTTGCTCAAAAGATGTCTTCTGAGTTTCTTTGACAGCCGGCTCTTCAAATACCACACTCTTTCCCTTTGCTTTGGCAGCAGCTTCTGCTTCGGCATTAGGTCTTTGAGTTTGTGAGGAAAAAAGGCGTCCACTTCTGGTGAAGCCTCCGCCTCCCCCAACATTATCAATTTGTGGAGAAGAGGTTGAAGAATCCAAAGTGATTTTCTCCCCATTGCAATAGAGGTCAGAGCCATAATGCCAAGGTATGGCATTACTGCTTTCATATGGAACTGGTCCAGGTACCGTGATGGTAACTGGACTGACTGCAGTAGAGGAGGGTACTGAAATAGTGTGCGGATCGTAGTAAATGGTGACTGGCGACCTGGCAGGAGGTGCCACTGTTTGTTGTTGAAAGTTTTTGTTTGGAGGAACATTTGATGGATCATAGTAGATGGTGACTGCTGAGATATCTTCATTATTTTCTGTTGGCGTTGTAGAAGATCTTGCCGGATAAATGGATGTTGATGTTGTAGAAGATTCTGCAGAATAAAGGGATGCTGATGTTGCAGAATAAATGGATGTTCATTGTTGATGATATTGATGAATTGGTTGGAATGATTGTTGTTGCAGTTGTAGAAGAGTCAGGAATTGTTGTCAAAGGGATTGCTGGATTTGTAGGTGCTGATGTTGTGATCTGAAGTATACCACTTTTGATAAGACCATCTATGCCGCTTCTCAAATTATCACACCCGTTGACCGAAATGTTGCAATAACCACAACCGAGCTCACACCCGGGGAACATCTGGCATTCTAGGAGCTGAGCTTTAATTTCTACCAGAGGTGTCCGAATCTGCCCAACACTGGTGATCAAGAAAGATGGCTTGTCTTCCTCAATGGCATTAATTCTTGGTCCTCCATGATTGGGCATGGGATTCTTGTTGAAATTTGGAGGGGGTGCAAAGTTTAGAGCTTTAGAATCCACCAGATCTTGGACTTTCATTTGCAAAGCCCTGCATTTCTCCGTATTGTGGCCAGGTGCATTGGAGTGGAAAGCACATCTGGCGTTGACATCGTAGTTTCTTGGCATATTGGAGGGATCTGGTGGTGCCAATGTCCTTAACTCAACTAGGTTGAGCTTCAGGAGTTGTGCCAATAAAGCGGCATAAGGCATAGGGATAGGTTCAATCACCCTATTTGCCTGTGATGGTCTTTGCTGAAAGGGTCTTTGCTGTTGATTGTTGTTGTTGTTGTTGTAGGTCCTTTGTGGTGGGTACTGAACTTGCTACTGATAGTGTGGTTGTTGTTGTGGTTGATATGTTAGTTGCTGAGGAATCGGAGCTGGAATAGTGACAGCTGCCACTGACCTATGAACATACTGAGGTCTGCCCTTGTTGGCATGAATAGCATTAGTCTCACCGGTTCTTCTAGGTCCCACAAAAGGCTTCCTGGGATTACTCGACGAACTTGCACCATTATCAGAAATTTTACCCATCTTCAGAAGGCTTTCAATTCTTTCTCCAGCTATGACTACGTCAGCGAAGCTGGTGGAAGAAAAGGCAGCTAGCCTATCAATATATGTTCCTTGCAGAGTGTTCATAAACATGTCGGCCATTTCTCTTTCCAACATGGGTGGCTGAACAGCAGCAGCGAGCTGTCTCCACCTTTGGGCATATTCCCTGAAGCTTTCTCTGGAGGATTGAGACATTCCCATCAGAAGGGTCCTGTTAGGAGCCATGTCCAGATTGTATTGGTACTGCCTGATGAAGGCCTCAGCTAGGTCCTTCCAGCATCTGATTGTAGCTCTGGTTAAGTGTGAGTACCACTCTCTGGAAGCCCCAGTCAAACTGTCTTCAAAGTAAAACATCCACAGTTTTTCATCCATGGTATATGCTTTAAGTCTTCCCAGGAAGGACTGTAAGTGAGTTCGTGGACAGGAAGTTCCATTGTACTTCTCGAAGCACGGGGGTTTAAACTTGTGGGGAATTCTTACCCCGTCCACTAACCCCATATCCATGACATCAAAACCCAAGGAGTTTTGAGACTCCAGAGATCTCAATTTCTCAGCAATTTCATCAAACCTCCTATCATAAACTTCATCCCAAGCTCCCATCACAGTGAACTGTTCTTCCTGGGGGTCTTCCTGTAAGATCCTTCCTCCAGTAGTATTTCCTTGCACATTACCCGGGATGTTGACTTCCGGATGTAGATGAGGCCCATATACTGGTGGGTTAACATGAGGCTGACCCCTTTCATTGTTACTTGTTCCTCCAGTTCCCAGAGGAGGTTCTTCCGGGGTTTGCCTTTCTACCAATGCCCTCAACCTTTCTTGACTTTGAGCCAAGCCATTCATTACTTCCATGAATTGGCTCATTTGGTTTCTCATCTCCAGCCTTTCATTAGCCATCTGGGTTCTGACCTCTGTCAGATCTTGCTGTACTTGGTCCATCTGGATACCAGGAAGATTGTTGCGAGTAGGATATCTGTGCGGACGGTTGAGAGGGAACACTCGACGGCGAGCAATAATTCCTGAATCACAACAGAGTTAGTAACAATCAAAACAAAAACCTACAAAACAAAACAAAGGTTAGCATGCAATGCAGTATGCTTATTTATTTTCCAAGGTATCCGGCTTGGCTCTTGGTTTTGACCTTTCCAGACCCTGAGGAAGATGCTTTGATGTTTGCTTGAGAGAAAGAGAACTCAGTGAAACAAACTAACAAATATATTACAAATGGTGAATCATACATAGTTTGGTTTTACAACATATGCCCCTGAGGGGTCAAAATACAACATAAAAGAAAAGTACATCAAATGGAAATAACAACAAGCAAAGTAGTCAAACATCTAAGCCAAACTCATCCTCCTTAACCTCCTTCAAAAGTGCTTCAGTTACAGGACCAGCCGGATGCTCTGTAATGTTCCTGATAAGAAGGTTTTTGGTGGCAATAGCAATGGTCAGCTTCTTGTGCCTGTCCTGGTCCTTTGACCTCTTCACACCAGCCCTAAGCTTCAACTCTGAAATCTCCTTCTGGGCTGCTAGCAGAGCTTCCTGTTGTTTCTTTTCATTAGCCTCCAACTGCTCAATCCTGTCTTGAGTCCTCTTATCTTCTTGAGTACGAGCTTCAGTGATCCTGACCCACCTAGCTTGACTTTCCTTCAGATAGAGATCAGTCCTAGCCTTCTGAAACTGGGCCTCTTTACAGGCATTCTTCAAAATCTGCTCTCCTGCTCTTGATTTCTTGATGTAGTCCTCTGATTTCTCAATCCTGGCTAGATGCTCCACCTTAAGATTTTCTAACCTCTCAATGTCTAGACGACCATCACTCCTCTCCCAGAGGGTCTTCTTCAGGGCTTGAGATAGATTCTCATTTCTTTCCTTTAGCTTCTCAAATTCTTCCAGGCTGACAGTGGCTGGAGGTGGTGTTGTGGATGGTCTAGGTGTATCCTCAATGGTGAAAGGCATCCCAGAAATTTGAGCCCTAGCATGAGACCATTCATAATACTGAGCTGAAGCCACATTATTGCATCTCCCCAGAATGGCCATCCCTTTGGTCTGGATGTTGTCCCAAGCCCAGGATGCTTGTCTGACAACAGCTAGATTAGGTTTTATCTCACAATAGAGGGTTTCAGCCAAGTCTTGCACTCTAGGAGGGTGAACCAAAGCATAGCCTAACTGTCTCTTAAACAGCAAAGGGTTGTAGTTGATGCAACCCTTCACTCCTATCAGAGGTACATTGGGGAACTGTCCACAGCTAGTAATTATGTCCCTGCCCTTGGAGCTCTGGGTGCACCATCTGATGTCATCTGAAGTCAAAGCAATAAGTCTCTTAGCCCAATTCTTCTGTTGGTGAGGATTCAGGAAGGCATCAGTCTTGGGTAAGTGTTTGAGCAGCCAGGTATGAAACAGAGGAGCACAGCATCTCACCAACCTTCCTCTCTGCTTCTCATTCCTTTGGTGAACAGAATAATAGAAATCTCCCAGCAAGGTGGGTACTGGGTTCCTCAGAAGGAAAAGATGCATGGCATTCTTGCTGATAAACTTTGGGCTCATCTGCAAATAATACCACCCCATATATACCGAGGGCCAACAATGCACAAACTGCCCTCCATTCTCCCAAGGAGGCCTTCAGGATGGCCTGAGATGTTAGAAAGTCCAAGTGCAGGCCAGGAATTCCAGCCTTTGTTGACATGTTCTGCTCAATCAAAATAGGTTCCAGGTACAGTGCTTTTTCCACCTCTTCATTGCTGGGAGAAGCCATCTCTGGATTGAAGGGGATACCACCCCTGACAGGTACTCCAATCAATGATGAAAACTCCTCCAACAGAGGTCCCAACTGAAAGTTTTGGAAGGTGAAGCATCTCAAAGGAGGGTCATAAAACTGCAGGCAAGTGTGGATCAAACTCCTCTGAGAAGGGTCCAGGTCCATAACCATGTCAAGGATGCCTCCATAATGCTCTCTGAATAATGGGATGTGGTCTGGAGTAATAAGTGCCTGGACCTGCCTGATGCCAGTCAGCTCAGGCTCAAAGAAATGGTATGAAATGTTGCTCTTCTTGGGTGCCATGACTGCTGATGAAGAGCTGAAACAAATGCTGATGATGAAGACTGATACTGGAGATGAACCACTGATAGGCTGAAGCTGATGATAAAAGTAACTGAAGCAGGCAACTGATGAAGATAGTTGAAGCAGATCACTGAGGAATAAAGGGTCTATGCAGATGAAGGGGTCAAAACCAAGCCAGATGTAATATGGATACCCTGAAAAAAAAATAAGCACATGTTAAATGATGCAAATGATGAGTATGCAAATGATATGCAAGGGTTTGTGATCAAGCTGGATCTGATTACTGCCTTGATATAAGTCCATGTATGTTCAAGAAGTCCAGATGGAGGTTCAGAAGTCCAGTAACCAAGGTGGGGGGACTCAATTAAAGAGTCACATGTCCAGGGTTCAAATCACAAGAACTGTCCCAAAGTGGAGTACTCTTAATCAAAACAAAGTATCAGGGTATGATGTGGCTAGAGGTACCTGCAAACCTGTAAACAGCCCAACCCCCTCACAGGTGATGTTCTAAAACAAGGATCCTCAGACTTGGATCAGTTATGAGAAGTGTAAACACTTCTAACCCGGAGGTACAGTGTTTACAATAACCATAAAAGATCCTCCTCTAATTCACCTCGGTTTCTGAAGGTCATAATAAAGGTCATCCAAACTTAGCAGGCTTCCCAGATAGCCCTAGCACTACAGGAGATTTGTAGCACAGAGTTCTCAAGAAGAAACCCACATCTAAACCGTGTTTCATATTCCCGCACCAGACCGAAATGGAATGGGAAAGAACATGAACCACTCTAGCCTAGGTGTCACTCAGGTCCCAGGTATAGGACCTTAAACTCTCAATGAACCCCACCCCTCAAGACAACAAACCAGATCCAGCCAGATAACAGTATGACAGTATGATATATAAAGCTGTAAAGAAAGCAATAAATAATTGTACATAAAGCAATAAATAAAGCAACTATATAAACACAATTAGCACATAACACCCCAGTAAACACAAATCAAACAAGCGCTAGGAGGAACCCACAAAAAGAACCAGAAGCCCTGGTTACAGTATAAGGGTCCCCAGCAGAGTCGCCAAGCTGTCGCTCCCACCAAATGACACCTCAAAGGTCAGAAGGGGTACAGACGCGAACGGTCGGCGAAAGGAGAAGGGAAATGAATAGAGTCACCAGCTAGGCATTTTTATCCCGAAGGAAAGGTAATGCTGCATAAACCTAGAAAAGATGTGGATAAGACGGTTGCGAACCAGAGAGACTGAGAAAGGGGGTTGGTTACAACCTGGGAAGGTATTAGCACCCAGATTGTTCGTCGTACTCGACGGGATCCATGCTTAAAAGATTTGTGTTTAAAAGGGGTAGTGTCAGTGCAATCTGTGTATCAAAGCTGGAAATAATGCAAGTGTCAGTGTATAAGAAGTGTGAAGTGTATAAGAGAGGTGTCAGTGTAAGAACAAGAATGAAATGCTCAAGACTATGAGGTTTAAAGAATAATGCTGGAAGAGGGGGAATATACAGAGACTTTTGTTCGATAACTGTTAAGTTATGCCTACGTATCCTCTCGTGCAATGAGGAAGTCAGAACACCGTAGTTCGACCCAAAGAGACTGAAAGATGGATTGACTTCTGAACTGCTTGCTTGCCTATGCTCAAGTGTGTGACCTGTCTGGCTCAGGTGCAAACTGTCTTGCGTTAGACGGAAGAAGCGAGTTCTCGTTTGTGAGTGAATGAGATGAGAAAAGAATCCCGGAGGAGACGATTATTGTTTGTTTTTGTTGTTTTTTTGTTTAGTGTTAAGTAATGAGATTAAGCCACAATCAGAGATTAAACAGACTCATTACACCATCCTAATAGAAGGATAATAGATGAGAATGTTTAAGCTGAGGAAGACTCCTCAACTTAATCCATGATTAGGGATTAACCTCATGACAAAACAAAGCCTTTATTAAATGGATTTTAGTTAATGGTAAGATGAAGAAGTGAGTTTTATGGTTTGTAAGACAACTTGAGGGGGACTTGTCCATTAACACTAGGGTTAGTCCTTCTTAACCAATTAAGGAAGAAATAGAACCCTAATGCAAGGCCCAAGTTACAAGCTTGATGTCTTGATGATTATTAAGTGAATTGATTAAAGGATTTAAACACATTAAGGGTTTAACACTTAGGATTAAAGTTATGCACTCCATCCTAATAGAAGGATGCAGGCATAAGCTTAATCACAAAGCCTTAAAGCCTTTAGGGTTTAGTCCCTGATTATGAGATGAGAAGAGAAGACTCAAAGAGACACAAAGGTAAAAGCTAAGTGGGGGACTAATCAAACCCTAATTGTTATCATGCTTGGTCATTCCTAGGGTTTGTGGGGTTTAAGAAGAATCTTCAAGGAACCACCAAGGAGAGAAGCAGATGAGAGGAGCAAAGAGAAGCAAAACAACTTGCTTCACTTAAGAAGACAAGTTGCTTGAAGAAAGAAGGTAAGATGAACAAGAATGAGCAAGCTCAATCCAATACACATACAAAATGCAGCAAGGGAAGTACGAAAGAGATGAAAAGAGAAATGTGAGAAGTGAAGGCAAATTCACTTCTCAAACAACTTACCACCTGAAAAGTTAGCAAAAGAAATGAAATGCAATGCAAAAATGGGATGCAATGTGATGATGCAAACCAAAACCAGAAGCACAAGTATGATGTTAATGATGCTAAGAGATGATGCAAACATGAGGCAAGGCATTAGAATGATCATACAAACATATGGATGCAAAAGAAGCATGCTTGGAACCATGAATGTTCATGAAAAGTTATGGAATGCAAATGACATTCAACATGGCAAATGAAAGGTGCAATGATCAAACATGATTCTAATATGTCCTAAGATGGATTATGAATCAAATGGATGCACAAAATGTCATGGCAAGTCATGGTATGCAAGCAAATGGAAGATGGATGCAAAGGAAGGCATGAATTAGGGTTATATGCAACATACAAAGCAAAAATCCAAAACCAGAAGCAAATGACATGATAAAAATTTGAAAATGCAATCAAAGGTAACCTAAACCTACACAAACTCACTGCCCAAAGGAGGGGATCCAACTCTTAACCTAGTGAGAGTTATGAATTTTCTAAGATTGCTAGGGTTTTAAGGTACCTTGACAAGAAAAATGCAAAACAAATTGAAAATGCAAGATCAATTCATGCCAATTTTATTCTATAAACTACATGTTATGCAAGATGCAATGCAAAAAGAGTCATTGTCCAACTCTCAATGGTTAGGCAGAAATGAATTTTTGAAGTTTGTCACAAAATATTGCCTCAAAATGAATTTAATTCCAAAGAAAATAATCAAAAGGCATCAAGAACAAAAAATAAATTTGGTTTGAGAGTTGGACAATGTTTCTAAATGTTCCTAAATGTTATATGAATTTTTTTTGTGATTTTTAAATACCTAAAAGTATTTTTAATTAATTAATTTTCATTAACTAATTAAAAATAAACTTTTAAATGTTTTAAAAATAATTTTTAATGCAAAAAATAAAAATAAAAATATTTTCTGATTGAGAAAAATATTTGAAACAAAAATGCAAAAGGAAATATTTTTGGGATTTTTCTAACTATTTTAAAATAAATGAGAAAGAAAATACAAGAAAAATGGAATTAAAATGAAAATAAATGAAAGTCAACAGATCCAGTGGCTGAGGTTTGAACCTGGGGCGCGGGAATTGACTGGCGCCAGATCTAAGGGTTGAAATTCAAACTGGCAGGATTAATTTATAAACTTAATTAAATGGATTAATGACGTGGATTAGGGTTTAATGAAAGCATCCTGGCCATTGGAACGCGCGGGAGATTGACTTAGTCAACCAGATCAAGGGTCCACATTCAAACCTGGCTAACCCTAATTAATTAGCCCTAATTATTTTCAGGTCACCGGAGACGAGCTCCGGTCGTCTTCTCCGGTGACCTCCCTCCCTGAAAATCTCAAAAACACTCCCTAGGTCAAATCAAACCCCCCAAATCTCCAGAAATGATCCCCAAGTCCCCTAGAACAAGAATCCAGCATCAAATTTCATTTATTCATCATCAACAACAAGATTCGAACAAAAACTTAAAACTGAACAAAATTTCAGAACATCCATACAACCTCAAAACTCAATCATTTTCAAAAATAAAAGGTTCAGTGTGATCATGAGAGCATGCTTTATCATTTAGAAACAAGAAATAAGAGTTCTGGAAAAATGAATTTCCATGGCTACCTGAATCGAAGCTTTCAACCCAAGAGCTTCTGGACCAGTTTCTTGCTTCCAATCAACTCCACTGACCTCCCTCAAGTGTTTGCAAAGCTTATCTGGAGTTTATTTGGGCTAGTTTGAGAGATTGCTTGAGTTCTGTTCAAAGAGGGGAAGAAATCGTATTTGGTTTATGTGAGGTTTCAGGCTGTCTCAATGGTTGGTTTGTGATCAGTGGAACATTTTGAGATCAATGGTGAAGTTTGTTTTTGTGTTTGAAGGCTGTGTTGTGTGATTCGAAGCAAAATGCAAGTTGGAGGATTTTTGGTAACTATGGCTTGGGGAGAGCTTCAGCATGAATTGTTGTGTGTTATGGCTTGCCTTTGGTCCACTTATCACTCATGGATAGGTCTGTGGAGTTGGTGTGCCCTATTGTGATTGGTATGGGTCTTTTGCCAAAAAGTCAAGCTTTGTGTAAGAGAGGTATGGGCTCATGGCTAGCCAAGGACAAGAGGGGTGTCCTGCGCAGCAAGAAGTGAGGAGAACCATAGGATCAATTTTGAAGTCAGCCAGCAAATGGATTAGGGTTTGAGTGAGGTTTTGCAACTTTGTTCCACTTTGCCCCTTTTGAAGTTTCTTGATCCACAAGTCATAAAAATGAGCAAACTCTTGATGCAATCTGACTTTTAGACATTGGTTCATGTTTGTATGAAGATTAGAAGTCCATTTGATAGCACAATTTGTCTTGGCAAGTGGTTTTGCAACTTTGCCTCTTTGGTAGAAAACTTGAAATTATGTGATTTTTCCCAACTTTGACAAGCCATAACTTTTGATCCAAAATGAATTAGGACAAGTTCTTGTACTTTTTGAAAAGGTAATGATCCATTATACAACTTTCATGACCAAAGTTTTCCCATTTGAAGCATTTTTGAATCAAAAAGCAAGGGTTGAAAAAGTTTCCCAAAATGGCAAGTTTCCATTACAAGTCATTTTCCCAAAAAGTCAACTTTGCAAATGGCTTGAAATTCTTCAATTTTGTGAACTTCTAACATCTTCTATGATCAAATAAAGATCATACATAATCAAAATGATGAAGAACACCCTTTGGTTGGGTCATTGAGGGCCTCAGATGCCCTGATTTTGCACTGACTTGCTCAAAAAGTCAACTCTTGATCAGATGCCTTCCCCATGGAATTTCTTCATGAAACTTGATATGCATGATCCCTATACCATATAGAAACCAATAGAAACAAGAATGACCAAAAAATTTGGAGTTATGGCCTTTGAAACCAAAACCCTAATTCTAGGTCATCTGTGTAGTCAATCCTGGCTCTACTTCCATGCCATTCCCAGTTCTTGTGATTCCTTGATTTTATTGACTTTGAGAGGATATAATATGATGCTTGATCATACATGGACCCCTTTTAAGTGTTTGAAGACCTTTGGAATGGCTCAAATGGCTCTTGGATGGCTCAGATCACAAACCCTAGATGCAGAAGACTTAGGACCAGTGCAATGAATCAAAAATGTGGTATGAGATGCTATGATTGAACTTATGCACATGAAGAGATCACAAGACATGGTGTGAATGGGTGAGGGCAAATTTGGGGTGTTTACACTACCGAGTTAGACATTTGAGCTTGGGGGTCGAGGATCGACTGGCCTACAAGAGGCTGGTGGAGTATGTTCAGAGCTTTAGCTTGGCGGTCTGGCTCGACCGGCAAGACGACGCCAAGATGCCCATCTACGAAACGCGCCTCATAAATACAAGGGCCCTGCTCGCGTGTGACACAAATGAGGAGGCCGTGGAATTCTTGTGTAGGTCCTTCTGGCCCTACCCTCTTTCCCGATTTTTATGTCCGTTAACTGATGTTTAGTTGTTTTTTTTTGCAGGAACAATGCCCGCTCACCGAGAACGAGTCCTGAAGCTAGCCAACCAGGCCAGGGCCCCGAACAGGGTCTCTAAAAAGAAAAAGAAAGTGGGGAACCACGTTCAGGAGGTGGCTACTAAGCACGGGGTCGGTAGTTCTGGTACCCCTGGCTCGACCACCAACTTTCCCCAAGCCTTCGTCCAGTAAACTTCCCCGAAACAAATACGGGCCAGCACTTCGGCCTCCACCTCTCCTCTTCTGAAGCGTAAGCGACTAGACGAATATCTTTCCCGGTCTGCTGCCGTGGGTGGAATGGATTCTAGTGCACCTGGGAGCTACCTGTTGCCTCCCTGTTACTTGGAGCGGGACTTCTTCAAGTCCGAAGGTTCCGTCGTGGTGGTGGTGCTCGAGGCGAAGGCTCTTCTCAATCAGGACGCGGTCGCTAGATGCACAGATCTGGCCGGGGATTTAGCTGTTGTCATCCGGGTGATGGAAAGTGTTATGGTTCTGTCCGAGACTGTTGTCTCGATAACTACGTTGGAGGAGGCTCTTGAGGCTTCCCGGACTTAGAAAGATAAGTTGTCCAAGGACCTGTCCGACTATAAAGAGGAGCATAAGCTCCAAGAAGGACTGAGGTTGAAGCTGGAAGAGGTCAAGCTCGAGCGGACACCTTGAAAGTTGAAAAACATAGTTTAGAGGATCAAGTTGTCGAGCTCAAGAAGGCGGACGAAGAAAATGTGAACCTTCGTGCCTGAGTGGCGCTGCTGGAAGGTACAATCTATCCTATGGATGATGAAACTGAAGATGAGCTGGCCCTCCGCACTCGGGGTGAATTGATCGACCATATCTGCAAGCTCAACAAGGAACTACTTATGATGTTCAAGTATGGGTTCGACAATGCTACCGAGCAGCTCAAGGTTTTGAACCCGGGGCTGGTGACTGAGGGTTCGACAAACAACTACTACGTGGCCGACGGTGATATCATTAATCCTTTCGCTGCCGAGGAGGAGTTGGTTGATGATGACGAGGGTGGTGAGGAATAGCTCCAAGCGGAGACTTTTTCTTGAAATTTTCGGGCCCGCGTGCCTTTGTATTGGCTTGTGTGCCCTGTACTTTTGTTGTAATGGCCTTTGTGCCCTTTGTTTGAATATTAGCTTATGTGCCTTTCCTATTGTACTTTTAGTGGCCGACTTTGGCCGATTTTATCTAGTTTGTTATTTCATCGTGTTTGACTGTTTATGACTGTACTTATATTTGAACGCTTTGCGCTCGACCTAGTTGGACTCATCGGTTTAGGGAACTGACGAGGTGGCGGGTTTTATGTAACACCCTTCTACCCGAAAACAAAATATTTAAATAATATCAGAGCAATCATCTAAAAAGGGTATCACATGTCATCATAATTCAACACAAACAGTGTCCTGTCCCGTAACACGGGTTAATCAACATCAAGAATATCGTAAATCATTTCGCAGCGGAATTTAAACTTCATAATTCAAAACTTCATAAATATAATTTTCACCATCCTGAATTTAACATCATAAAATGGAAAACATTTATCCAAATAACAACATAACTGCAAACAATTTAACAGAAGAAAACTCATCCCAGTGTTACATGACACAGAGCAGGACACATACACCAGAACCACTTCTAAGGAACACTAAAGCACGCTCCGAGAATCATGAATTACTCCTATTGCACTGTAGGACTATTCTTCGACATCTGCAAGTTACCCACGAAGGAGGCAACATTTCCAAGCAGGCAGGGTGAGTAATCATAATATATCATAAACGTACCAGAATATAGAATCATAAATAAATTAGTACCACATATCATGACATCATCAACTATAAATTCAGCAAAAACCACAACGCGATCATGAAATCAAGCAACACCAATACAGTCATGAAATTCATCCAGAATATGCAATTCTAACATCCTGATATGCAATATGCATGTGGTACCATTTTCATCGTGAGATGGATACATGACCATCAACCCTCCACAAAGGAGCACATCGTAAATCATCGAGACACTTCAATCCACACAATGGGATTGAAGCAAATAAATAGGTCGAAGCCCCATCGTGAATGTTATGAAATGCAATGATGCGTTACATCGTAAAATTCATCAAAATAATTCGCATCATTTATTTCACATCAGCAAACCAATCACTAAACCATCATATATATCATCATGACATTACACCCAGAACACTGGTTCTATAACCACTCTGACACATCAAGAGTTGACCCGTACCCGGTAAATTATGAGGTAATTACAAGGTTATTTCATAAATTCATTTATCAAAAACTATTTCATTTTTCTCATTTTTATTCATCAAAATAAAGTTCAGTTTATGCTCGTACGCTTCAAACGGAATGCGAATCGGACTTACGGTTTCAAAGTTATGAATTTTTAAAGAATTAAAATTTTCTTCTCAAACAGTGTTAACCGGTTAACCCATAGCATTAACCAGTTAACGCCTACGAAATTCCAGAATTTCCAAAAATTACAATGGTTAACCGGTTAACCCATAGCGTTAACCGGTTAACGCACGTTTTCCAGCAGTTCTCTGCTATACGAATTACAGGCTGCTCCAACACCAAAAACCCCCAAATCCCATTACGGGTTTCACATCAAAACACTTAAAAACCATTCAAAAACATCAATCAAACATCAACAACATCACGATAACAATTATACCTACAGTTATATGATTATAACTCATTCTAATCACTCTAATTCATCAAGACTTTCTCATAAACTCAACCTAACTCAAAACCCCAAAAACTCCTAAAACTCATACCAACCTAATCCATTCATATTCCAATTCCTACACATTTATCATAGATTATAAAAACTCCCCATACCTTAGAGAATTTCTTTTCTTTACACTCTTCTCTGGGGTTCTCCACAGCCTCCTGACTCTGAGCTTCTTCTTTCTCTCCCTTTTTCCTTCAGAGCACTTCTTCTCCCAAAAACACGATAATGTTAGAAAACTAATCGTGTATTCCTTTTTACCAAAACATATCCCAGTTAAGTCTTTTCCCACTTTACCCTCATAATTTTCACAAAAGGACCACCTTACCCTTTTCTTTAATATATTTTTAATAATAATAATAAAATAGTATAATAAAACACTATTTATCCTTATTATATAAAAATACTCTTTTTCTCCAAAATTCTCTAATTAATCCAAACTCTCTAATTTTTCTAAATTAATTAAATAAATGATTAAATAATTAAATTTATATTTCGGGGCGTTACAACTCTCCCCTACTTAAAGAATTTTCGTCCTCGAAAATTACATGAAGTAAATAGAGTCGGATACGACTTCCTCATCTGATCTTACCGCTCCCAAGTCCAACTTTCTCCAGATGGTCCTCCCCACAAAACCTTCACTAAAGCAATTTCCTTGCCTCAAAGTTGCTTCAATTCTCTACCATCAATCCTCACTGGTAAAGCTTCAATCGTCAGATTATCTCTCACCTGAACATCATCTATCTGAATTACATGCGATGGGTCCGGAATGTACTTCCTCAACTGTGGTACATGGAATACATCATGTAAATTCGCAAGAGAGGGAGGTAAAGCCACTTGATAGGCCACTTCCCCAATCCTCTGCATAATCTGATACGGACCAACAAAGCGTGGAGTGAGCTTTCTAGACTTCAAAGCTCTTCCCACACCAGTCATAGGAGTAACTCTTAAGAACACATGATCTCCCTCTTGGAACTCAAGTGCTTTCCTTCTCTTATCGTGATAACTCTTTTGACGACTTTGCGACATTTTCATCCTTTCCTGAATCATTTTTATCTTTTCAGTTGTTTCTTGGACAATCTCTGGCCCAAGCACTAAACTCTCTCCTGACTCATACCAACATAATGGAGTATGACAACGTCTACCATACAACGCCTCATATGGAGCCATCCCGATACTAGCATGAAAATTGTTATTGTACGTAAACTCGACCAACGGCAGATGACCATCCCAAGACCCTCCTTGATCTAATACACAAGCTCTCAGCAAATCTTCTAAAGATTGGATTGTTCTTTCTGTCTGGCCATCAGTTTGCGGGTGATCAGCAGAACTCATCCTCAACTTAGTACCCAAGGCATCCTGCAAACTCTTCCAAAACCTCAACGTAAACCATGGATCTCTATCTGATACAATACTTGAAGGTACACCATGCAACTTCACAATTTCCTCAATATAAATCTCAGCTAACCTTCGCATGGAATGGTTAATCTTCATCGGCAAGAAGTGTGTCGACTTAGTTAACCGGTCAATAATTACCCAAATCGAATCATTACCTCTAGCAGTCTTAGGTAACCCAGTCACGAAATCCATGGAAATACTATCCCATTTCCACTCAGGAACATTCAATGGTTGCGTCATACTTGAAGGTCTCTGATGTTCTATCTTTGACTTCTGACATGTCAAACAAGCATATACAAATTCAGCAATGTCTCTTTTCATACCCGGCCACCAAAACAACCTGCGTAAATCTGATACATCTTCGTAGCACCAGGATGAATACTCAGTCGACTCTTGTGCCCCTCTTCTAAAATACTCTTTTTAATTCCTATAATATCTGGAACACATACTCTATCTCGGAATCTTAAAACTCCATCTTCATCAACTCGAAAGTCACCTGCATTACCTTGATCAACCAACATCAATTGATCAACTAATTTCAAATCAGATTTCTGACCTTTACGAATCTCTTCCAAAATCTCACTGGTCAGCTTTAACATTCCCAATTTCACACTATCAGTAGTAGTTTCACACAACAAGCTCATGTCTCTGAATTGCTCGATCATTTCTAATTCTTTCACCATAAGCATTGAAATATGCAACGACTTCCTACTCAAAGCATCAACCACAACATTTGCCTTACCCGGATGGTAATTCAAATCAAAATCAAAATCTTTCAATAATTCAAGCCACCACCTCTGTCTCATATTTAACTCTTTCTGATCAAACAAGTAACTTAAACTTTTGTGATCACTGAATACTTCAAATTTTGAACCAAACAAGTAGTGCCTTCAAATCTTAAGCACGAACACCACAACTTCTAACTCTAAGTCGTGAGTAGGATAGTTCCTCTCATGAATTCTTAACTATCTAGAAGCATAAGCAACCACCTTATTATCCTGCATCAAAACTCCACCAAGACCCATCTTGGAAGCATCACAATAAACTACAAAGGACTCATCTGGATTCGGTAAGACCAACACTGGCGCGGTCGTTAATCTTTTCTTCAGTTCTATGAAACTCTCTTCACAAGTAACATCCCACACATACGCTTGACCCTTCCTAGTCAATTGTGTCAATGGTAAAGCTATCTTAGAAAAACCTTCAATGAACTTACGATAGTAACCAACCAACCCAAGAAAACTACGAATTTATGTAGCTGACTTCGGAGTCTCCCACTGCAATACCGCATCAATCTTTGAGGGATCCACCGAAATTCCACCACTTGAAATTACATGGCCGAGGAAACTCACTTCCTTTAACCAGAACTAACACTTAGATAATTTAGCAAACAATTTCTTTTCTCTCAACACTTGCAACATAACCCTCAAATGCTCGACATGTTCCTCTTCTGATTTAGAATATACCAAGATATCATCTATGAAAACCACCACGAACTTATCAAGATACTCATGAAAGATCCTATTCATATATTCCAGAAACACACCAGGCGCATTAGAAACCCCAAATGGCATCCTTGTATACTCGTAATGCCCATATCTCGTCCTGAAAGCTATCTTCGGAATATCATCAGCTTTAACTCGAATCTGATGATAACCAGACCTCAGATCAATTTTACTAAAGACACAATCACCTACTAGCTGATCCATCAAATCATCGATCCTCGGAAGTGGGTACTTATTCTTGATAGTCACTTTATTCAACTGTCGGTAATCGACACACAATCTCATACTACCATCCTTCTTCTTAACGAGCAACACCGGAGCACCCCAAGGAGAAACACTGGGTCTAATGAACCTCTTCTCTAACAATTCTTCTAATTGTCTCTTCAACTCATTCAACTCTGAAGCTGACATTCTATAAGGAGCCATCGAGACAGGACTCGTACCCGGTACTAAGTCCACAGAAAAATCAATTTCACGTTCCGGTGGTAAATAACTTATATCACCAGGAAACACATCATGAAATTCACAAACCACAGGCAACTCTGCACTGACAGTCTTGTCATCAACTTGCAATGATGCAAACACTGCAAACATCAAAGCTTCATCCAAAACAAGTTCATCCACTTGCTTAGCAGATAAAAACATCAACTCACCATTCTCGCTCAATTCAGGGAACTTCACTGTCTTACTATAACAGTTAATATGAACATAATTGAATTCCAACCAGTTCATACCAAGGATAACATCGATTTGGTGTAATGGTAGGCACACCAAATCCATCACAAAATTCTTCTCAAAATTTGTCAAAGGACACTTCAAACAAACAAGTATGGTAGTCACAGAACCATTAGCAGGAGTCTCTATTATCATATTACCGTTCATATTAGACAACTCTAAACCCAATCTATTAGCACACTCAAGAGAAATAAATGAATGTGTAGCTCCAGTGTCAATAATAGCAATCAACTCAGTATTATTAATAAAACAGGTACCTCTGATCAAGTTGTCCTTCTTTGGAGCTTCTGAACCAGCTAATGCAAAAACTCTTCCAGCATTCTGAGCAGTAGCAGCATTCTTCTTTGGTTTCTGGCATTGGGCGCTGATATGCCCCTGTTCGCCACAATTCTAACAGGTTGGGCCCTCATTAGGACAATCACTCCTCTTATGCCTAAGCTTGCCACAACGGTAACATTTCATATCTCTGGTGGTACACACATCGGCCTTATGACCTGCCTCTCCACACTTGTAACACTTAACAGGTACATTAGCAGCTCCCCTACTTTGCTTCTTCTCATCAGATGCCTTCTGCTTCCCTTTATCACCAGTAGTCACATAAGGTTTCCCTCTATACTGACTCTTATCTTTCTTCTCGCTCAGCTGTTTATAGTGAGCTGACCGAGCTCGGCTGTCCTCGTCATAAATACGGCTCTTATCAACCAACTCTGCATACTTGCGAATTTGTTGGCATCCAATTCCCTGCTTAATTTCAAGTCTCATCCCATTCTCAAACTTAAGGCACTTGGAAAGTTCAGCATCTGCCCTGTTGTAGTGAGGATAAAACTTCACCAGCCTTTCAAATTTGGCAGCATACTCTGCCACTGTCATGTTTCCTTGCTTCAGTTCAAGGAATTCTACCTCCAACTTACCACGAGCATCTTCCGGAAAATACTTCTTAAGGAACTCCGCCTTAAACACAGTCCAAGTCACCACAACAGCCTCATCCTCGAGACGCTGACGAGTATTATCCCACCAGTCTTCAGCTTCCTCAGACAACATATGAGTTCCGAATTGAACTTTCTGCGTGTCAGCACACGCCATCACTCTGAAAATCTTCTCAATTGCCTTGAGCCACTTCTGTGCGCTTTCCAGGTCATGAGTTCCTTCAAACACAGGTGGATTATTCCTCTGGAATTTCTCCAAGGCATAAAACTCATCATGCGTATTGTTTCGAGCAACAGTCTGAGCAAGAGCTGCAATAGCATCAGCGAGAGCACGCATGTTGTTTCCAGCCATTCTGCACAACACTTACCACATCAGAAGAGAATAATCGTTAAGTAAATAACGACTTGACAACTGACTGACAACAACAAGACTTGGCCAGATAGACCAACCTGCTCTGATACCACTAATGTAACACCCTTCTACCCCAAAACAAAATATTTAAATAATATCATAGTAATCATCTAAAAAGGGTATCACATATCATCATAATTCAACACAAACAGTGTCCTGTCCCGTAACACGGGTTAATCAACATCAAGAATATCGTAAATCATTTCGCAGCGGAATTTAAACTTCATAATTCAAAACTTCATAAACATAATTTTCACCATCCTGAATTTAACATCATAAAATGGAAAACATTTATCCAAATAACAACATAACTGCAAACAATTTAACAGAAGAAAACCCATCCCAGTGTTACATGACATAGAGCAGGACACATACACCAGAACCACTTCTAAGGAACACTAAAGCACGCTCCGAGAATCATGAATTACTCCTATTGCACTGTAGGACTATTCTTCGACATCTGCAAGTTACCCTCGAAGGAGGAAACATTTCCAAGCAGGAAGGGTGAGTAATCATAATATATCATAAACGTACCAGAATATAGAATCATAAATAAATTAGTACCATATATCATGACATCATCAACTATAAATTCAGCAACAACCACAACGCGATCATGAAATCAAGCAACACCAATACAGTCATGAAATTCATCCAGAATATGCAATTCTAACATCCTGATATGCAATATGCATGTGGTACCATTTTCATCGTGAGATGGATACATGACCATCAACCCTCCACAAAGGAGCACATCGTAAATCATCGAGACACTTCAATCCACACAATGGGATTGAAGCAAATAAATAGGTCGAAGCCCCATCGTGAATGTTATGAAATGCAATGATGCGTTACATCGTAAAATTCATCAAAATAATTCGCATCATTCATTTCACATCAGCAAACCAATCACCAAACCATCATATATATCATCATGACATTACACCCAGAACACTGGTTCTATAACCACTCTGACACATCAAGAGTTGACCCGTACCCGGTAAATTATGAGGTAATTACAAGGTTATTTCATAAATTCATTTATCAAAAACTATTGCATTTTTCTCATTTTTATTCATCAAAATAAAGTTCAGTTTATTCTCGTACCGACGCTTCAAACGGAATGCGAATCGGACTTACAGTTAGTAAGTTATGAATTTTTAAAGAATTAAAATTTACTTCTCAAACAGTGTTAACCGGTTAACCCATAGCATTAACCGGTTAACGCCTACGAAATTCCAGAATTTTTCCAAATATTACAATGGTTAACCGGTTAACCCATAGTATTAATCGGTTAACGCACGTTTTCCAGCAGTTCTCTGCTATACGAATTGCAGGCTGCTCCAACACCAAAAACCCCCAAATCCCATTACGGGTTTCACATCAAAACACTTAAAAACCATTAAAAAACATCAATCAAACATCAACAACATCAAGATAACAATTATACCAACAGTTATATGATTATAACTCATTCTAATCACTCTAATTTATCAAGACTTTCTCATAAACTCAACCTAACTCAAAACCCCAAAAACTCCTAAAACTCATACCAACCTAATCCATTCATATTCCAATTCCTACACATTTATCATAGATTATAAAAACTCCCCATACCTTAGAGAATTTCTTTGCTTTACACTCTTCTCTGGGGTTCTCCACAGCTTCCTGACTCTGAGCTTCTTCTTTCTCTCCCTTTTTCCTTCAAAGCACTTCTTCTCCCAAAAACACGATAATGTTAGAAAACTAATTGTGTATTCCTTTTTACCAAAACATATCCCAGTTAAGTCTTTTCCCACTTTACCCTCATAATTTTCACAAAAGGACCACCTTACCCTTTTCTTTAATATATTTTTAATAATAATAATAAAATAGTATAATAAAACACTATTTATCCTTATTATATAAAAATACTCTTTTTCTCCAAAATTCTCTAATTAATCCAAACTCTAATTTTTCTAAATTAATTAAATAAATGATTAAATAATTAAATTTAGATGTCGGGGCGTTACATTTTACGTCCGCCTTAAGTCGGGATTAGGGTTGCGGTCGGATACCCTAATCTCGGGGCTTGGGCCTTCCCATCGCGAGCTGAGTGCCCTGTCGGCATGGTACTGCGACATTGGGGATCATTTTGAGATGTCCGATGTCGGGAAGGGTTGTGTTCGCCTCATACGGGCGTTATCCTCCTTTTCGTTTAGTGGTGAAGAGCGTGGTCGTACCTTCCATGTCTCCCCGGATTGTCTTTAGCTATAGTATTGTCTATGTTTTTCTGTATTCCATGGTCGAGCAAATTCTTCGCCTTATAGGTTTTCCAGATAATAGGCCTCGTTGCCCGTCTTGTCTTGGACACGGTATGGGCCTTCCCAGTTGGCAGCCAGTTTGCCTTCTCGTGGGTTTTTCTGGTTTCGTCTGAGGACCAGGTTGTCCACCTGCAACTCTCTTTTTATGAATTTTGCATCGTGGAACATAGTTATTTTCTGTTTGAGGGAGATTTCCCTAAGGGCTACCTCGGAGCGGATTTCGTCGACGAGGTCCAGCTCGACTCGAAGTGCTTCGTCGTTGTAACACCCCAAAATTTGCCCTCTCATTTTCATGCCATTTAGCATATCCTTTCATACATTGCATTGCATTTAGATCACAATTGCATCATAAACATACATGAATATACATCTCCATTTGAGCTTTCACAGGTTGCGACTGACCTTTATTTTTTCATGCGGAACGTGCACAAGAATCTTAGAATAAACCAAAAGTTCTCGGTTGATTCAAAGGAGTTTAAGCAGAATATCAGTTTTATGGTGCAGTTTGCAAAAGTTGTAACTTATGCTCGGAAACTCATTTTGGCTTGAAACTCAATAGTTTAGACTATTTCGGTATTCTCTACAACTTTTGTGTTCGGCTCGGAGGCCAATTCATCAAGGAAAATGGCGGGAATTATTTGTTTTTGAAATTTCGGTTTCGCCGATTAACTGTGCTAGCGGTATTCAAGAGTTCGTAACTTCTAATTGGGTCAACATGTTTGAGAGATTCATATGCCAAAAGTTACGTCTTGATATCCTTTCTAACTTTTGGGTTTTGGCCGAGAACTAATTCTTTGAAGAAGATCTCAGAATGTGCGAGTCTTTAGAGTCGACATAGTGAAAAACAGTGCTGAACCGGTGAGTTTTGAACACTAAAAAATTCATAACTCTTGGCTCGTTCATCGAATTGATGTTGTTTCGGTGCCTAAAATTCCGTTTAGATGTTATCTTCATTATGTGAATTCAGTTTGGGTTAGGTCCGAGCGGAAGGATCTCGAAAATGCGAATTACCAGTAAGGTTCTTTGATGCAGTGCACTGTCTGTCAGATTTTGTAAAATTCATAACTCGGTCAAGTTTCATCGGATATCACCCGTTCTTGAAGCGTTGGTTCACAAATTTTATCCTCTTCAATTTCAAATACAAAAGTGAGTTCGAACGGTGCTCCAAAGATTGTCGTTTTGGTTTATTTCACAAAACTGAAGTGCTGAACCGAAGAAAAATGTTGAAAGTGGTTTCACGAGAAAATTCATATCTCCCTCGTCGTTTGTCCGGTTGAGCTTAGATTTTAACACCAGGTCACTGACTCATAGATCTACAACTTTGATGACAAAGTCGAGTCGAGATTATGCTCCGAAGAGGTTGGCCTCGTCACATTTTCGAGTAGCGGACACCAAATAAGCCGAAAAAACAACTTTTTCAGTGACGTCTTGCAGCTTAAACGTATCGATCGCACTCGATTTTGATCGTATGACGTCCGTTATTTTTTTGTTGCAACTGTGATTCAGAGGCGGACGATATTGTGGAAGGCTCAGAGTCGAAATTTCTTGCCGAAGATATTGTTATTTTCACTTAAGCCGAAATTCTACCTTTTGCCTTTCATTTTACACTCCACTATATATTCTTTTGACCCACAATTTGTCTCATAACTTCAATCATAATTTACAAACACCAAAAAACTCTCACAAACTCTCTCTAAAGGATCAAAGTTCATTCTCTCAATTCTTTCTCAAGAACACAACAACAACTTCATCAAGAACTCAAGAACACAACAATTCCGATCAAGCTTCCGGTAGCCGAGCCGCCACGAACCACCACCTCCGGTCAACTTCACCACCGTAAGACCACCATCTTCCGCCACCGGCAGCCGCGCGGCCTCTCCTCCTCTCCTCCGTTCATGATCGCGTCTCACTTCCTTCGGATTCGCAATTTCTTCGTCGATTCTTCATTCGGTAAGCTTCTTAAACTTTAATTCATGAATAATTGTTGAATTGTTTCTTGAATTGAATTTTGAAGTTGAATTAATCTTGTGGAGATTATGTGCATTGATTCATGATTTGATTATTGATTGATTCTTGATTAATTTATCCTAATAATTGTTGTGGTGCATGATTGAAAAGGCTTGGTAAAGTTGACATAGAATAATCGGTGAATGTTAGGTGTTTGACAAAATTTCTAAGAGAGCTAATTATTATAACTTGATATTGATTGAAGTGTTTGACTTTTAAATTCATGCTTGTTTCAATGTGCAAATTTGAAATAGGATAGGTTGAGGCTTAATTGTTGATGTTGTTCATGTGTCGCGTGTCGAGAATATGTTTTGGTCATAACTTCTTAACCGTAGCGCGTTTTTGCGAATGTGAATAGTGTAAATTGACTTTGTTGATTATTTCGGAGCCATTGGTGAACTTTTTAGTCGATTTCGGACAATTTTTTCCGGCTATTTTGCTACAGCCAGCCGACGAAATCGGCCAAAAAGTATCATTTCCAAGCGGAATTTTCAAAAACCGATTGCATATTTGAATCCGTTGGCACGTTTGCAAGTTACCATGCGATTTTCGTTCAATTCCGAGTCGGTGATTTTTGACGCATTTTTTCGTTTTAAGGCTTTTTAAGTTCGGTTTGGTGCGATTTTGATGCATTGATCTTGTTTTGACTTGTACTTATGTTTGTTGATCATTTTCCATTCATTGCATGTAAATTTGTTCGATTCCGGTTTGAGTTTGCATGTTGTTTATGTTAGAGCATAAGTGCTGCCCCGTTTTGAAACGTAAATTTCAATGCATGTCCATGACTCGTATATTCATATTTCTACTTGATTTGGAGTTGTGAGGCATAGGTGCAACTTCCAGTTGCACCTCTTTTTTGTTTCTAATGCGTTTGTTGAGTTCATGCAAGGTTCTCGCAAAGATCTTAACGACGGTCGTTTGGTTGGTATTCCACTTTATTTGTGGGATACCTTTGGATTCAAATGATATTTTGTGTCGTTGTTTTTGTTTCGATTATGGGGGATCTTCACAAAGCAATTATGGAAAATGAGCATTTATTTTGCTCATGGGAGATTACAAGGCTTGGCTTGAAGTTTTTTTGGATTTCTTTTATGTGAAAGAATCGGCACTTCGACCAAGTAAGTAATATCGATTCTCTACTTTAATGCACCATTCTAGTTGTATGCGACTTAGGATCATATAACTTAAGGTGCATACTGAGCCCTCCCACCTGAGGCATTGGATTTATTTGTGATATATATTGATATGTGTCGATTTCGGAGTTTAGGGATTAGGTTACGGATTAGAGAATTCGATTCCTTTCACTTTCCCTTAAAATCCACTTTTTTGCCCGTTTTGTCGCAATTATTAAAAATAGTTTTAGGTGTGATAAAATTCTGGAAAAATTCATGAGTGATCCTCATCTTCTTAATTAATTTGTCATAATTTTTGTTTCCAGATTTGGGTGGTTTTAATAATTAATTTGGGTTTTAGATCACAAGCTGTCCCAAAAAGAAGTGTTTTGACATAAGGGACCGAAAATGATTTTTCCCCATAGGTGTGAGACCTATTTTTTGTGTGTGGTTATTCATTGTAATTTGTGACATTTTGATGCTCATTAGACATTTTTTTTCATAATTTTAGATGCCCTTTTTGATCCACTTTGTGGAGTTGTTTTTCGATGATCACGATTTGTTACCTTGCTAGTCAAAGAATTGTTTTGGCACTTTGGTGCATAATTTTGTAGAATCCTTTTGGACCATGTAAAATAATCACTATATCATTCCAGGGATTTAATTTCATAATTTTTAAAGTCTCTTTGCTATTTTTCCATGTCACCTAGATCCTAGGTTGATTCATGTGTCTATTTGTTGCATAACTTAAATGATAAGAAGGCATTCATGCCATTTTCTTGAAGGAATTTTTTGTAGCTTTTAGGAGTTGATTATAGGTCATTTTTATGTCTTTAATTCCAGTCATGGGTCTTTTTTTGAACCATACTCATTTGGTTTGTTTTGGTGCTTTAAAGTGCATACTTATGTGAATTAACTTTAACCTAAACTAGTTTCTCTTCTCCTCTAAATAATAACATTAATTATGTGGAAATTATTAGTTCCTATCCATGCATTATAAGTGCATCTTATACCTTGTATGCTACTGACCCATAGTCATTTCATTCATATTCACATGTCATTCTTCCTTAACTTTCATCATGTGCGATCTTATGCGATTTTTGTTCGTTTCTTCTCATATCTTCTTCTCATTGCTCCATATGCCTAATCCATTGAATCCATGATTGTATATTCACTCATCCATCTTCATAAGCATTCACTACTGACTTTGATGTTCATTTCATGTATTAATTCATGCTTGTAAGCCATACGCATTCATACTTCATCCATAGGCCCTAACTTGCATTTAGGTGAATTTATGTGAACTTTTTGTACATAGTTTGACATAGTTTGATCTTGTGAGGTATCCTAACATACTTGGGGACCTATTACATGTATCTACTGACTTTAGAAGTCATGTAACCTTTAGGTACCTTCACCTTTATACTTAGGTCTTATTTTGAAGCCTAGTTCCATTCTAGGACGTTTATGGTACTTAATCGCTTTCGTGCTTTGATTTTACTTTCAATATGCATTGTCATGCTAACTTTTGTTTTGTAGGGGGGAAGATTGAGGTATGCATTACTTCATTCCTATCTCTTATGCATTTTAATTGTGTTTTCCTTAGCACCTTGTGCTTTGCTTTTAGGCTTTCCCTTTCTTTAGAGACAACTTAACTTCCTTAGGAAGTAAGTTAGTTTCTAGCTCTTTTTTCTTCTTTTCCTTCTCTTTCTTAGGAATAGAAAACCTCACTAACCATTAGGACCTCTTGTAAATAAACAAAATTAGGATTGAGTCTTAGTCCCTTAGATTTTGTCCTTTTGCAATTTGAGTCATTCTCTTCTTATCTTCAAACAAAATCCAAAAACACTTAACAAATAAATGAAAGGATTCCTTGTGTATAGCCTTATTCCATGAAGCACTTGCATTCATTCCATCTTGGAGTGGTGTAAGCTTGTCTATCATGATGCACAAGTCTCATCAAGGAGTTGTTCACAAAGAAAGCATAAAAAATACTTCTTCACAAAAGCAACAAAAACACTTAATAAAGTTCAACAAGCCAGTGAACTTAAGCCCTAATCCTAGGAAACCAGTCTTGGATAAGTTCTCCTTGCTGGGTATGCTTGTTCTATTATTCCATCTTGGAATGTAGAGTCAAGTGTACATTCCATGGAAAAGAGTTTGAATTCACTTCCTTGTGCCAAATTCATACAAAACTCATAAAATACAAAAACACAATAAGCGACTATCCTGCGGGAACTTCTCTTCTCATCTCATTCACTCACAACGCGAAATCGCGGCGACTTGTCACACATGCAAGACGGTAAACGCACTCGTACCAGACGAGCCTGCAACACCTGAGCATAGACATACGCAATTCCAGCTGTAAAAAACACAAACAAATAGTTCCCGCCTAGGTTAGGCGAACTACGTCGACTCTGATCCTCATTATCCCGATGAGGTACGTAGGCAGCGGGGTAGGGCCCGTTCGAGCACATTCTTTATTTTCCCTACATTTCCCCTTTTATTCTCATTATCTTTTTTCCAGTTCCTTTCTCATTTCATTCCATTCCAGTTAGCGGTTTTATTCAGCAGCATTCTTATTTCTCACCCTTTGAAACAAGCAAGCAAGTGTGGATCCCGTCGGGTACGGCGGACGATCTGGGGTGCTAATACCTTCCCAGGTCGTAACCGACTCCCGAATTCAGATCTTTGGTTCGCAGGACCTTGTCCTTTCCTTCTTTCCTCAGGTTTGTGCAACATTACCTTTCCCATTCATTCGGGATAAAAATGTCTGGCTGGCGACTCTACCTTTTCCGCGCCACTTTCGCGTTTGTACTAGGATGAAAATCCTGGGAGCGACAGCTGGCGACTCTGCTGGGGACTTAACCTGATTCTTCCGGTTTCCCTTGTAGAGTCAATCCTAGCGCCTGTTTGGTTTTGTTTCTTTGGGTGTTTATATGTTCGCTGTCGTGTGCTTTAGTTTAGCTTTATTGTTTTCATTTACAGTTTTTACTTTACAGCTTTACTTTATCGCATTTGTTTACCGCTTTCAGTATTTTATTTTCCATGCATCATATTATACTGGACTGTCTGGCTGTGCTGGTTTTCATTTTTTCTGTGGGTTGGGAGTTACTGTGAGATGAGCTCGTAACCGGGGCTCGAGTGCACCCTAGGACTTAGAGTGGTTCCACTTTGGCTTCATGGCATCTTGTTATGTTGGTAGTAGTGAGTTCCACGCCTTGACTTGCGACCTTCTCGGGAATGTATTGATACCGGAATCTTTCTGGGTTGATGCGCTACCTTGATAGTTATGTGCAGTCAAGGGACCGATCATTGAGAACCTTAGTGGAAACAACCCTCTCCAGTGATGACAGTGGCAGACCACATTTGTTGGCAAACCCACTCGCATCCGAGGGCCCACTGGGAACTCACATAGGATGGCCTGGTTCTCTCATAGGAATTCAGTTAAAGAAAACTGTTCGTATGACGGTAGTATTGTACCCTTCGGGATGAATGTACTATTGTTTCTCGATTCAGTGCGTGAAGCTGAGGACTTATGAGGGATGCTTGTTTCCTTGGACTCAGCTGAGGCCTCCCTGAGTAGTACATAATGCCAAACCGATTCCCTGATTTGGTCATGAGCCATTTCTCGGAAATGGTGAACGTATTATTGCTATTCGGCTTTGAGAGTCCGTGATGTTGACCCGAGTAGCACACCCGTGAGATTGGGAGGGGTTTACAGGTTTGCAGGAACACTAAACTTCCACATACCCGCTTTGCCAGTGTTGTTTTATGATATTATCTGGTGCTATATGGTTCTTTGATTTTGAGATCTGGGATTTTTATTCAGAGAGATTGTTACTGTGATTACCATTGCGACCTTGATATTGTGACTATTATTATGACTCTCCACAGACACTTGGCTTATTGTTCAGCTTCAACACCATCAGTGACTGTTCAATTATGTGATTCAGTTCTACAGTTATTGGGTTCTCAGTTATGGGGTTCTGTACAAAGATGGTGCTGCTATTATGGTTCTATTCAGACACTTGACTCAATGCTCAACACCAGCACCAACATCAGACCATTGATCACACGCCTATTGCATACATGACATCATAGCATTTCTACACACATGTTCAGTTATTTGCGAGGATCACATATCTGAATCATGTTGTTGGATTTTTCTGTATCAAAACTTGAATCAAAGCAGATAGATTCCTCAGAAATAATTGAACATGGCATTTGCATACATTCTTACATTCTTGACAGGTGTTCGGAGACAGATTATTATCCTGATTTGGTTTCTCTTCAAATGGTCAACTTGAATCACAGTCATCAAAGTATATATTTGAAGCAACTCCGGGCGGAGGTAACCGAAAGGAAGACACAGCTGAGGCCATTCAGGGCAGATGTGCAAGTTTTATTTCAGAACCAGAAATTGCTGAAAGTGGAAGTCAACCAGATGAAGACTCAGATGAGATTGGTTATGGAAATTCTGAACAAAGCTATTTTCATCCCTATTGAGGGGAACTACGCTGCTCTGATTCTCCATTGGTCAATGGAGATACGTAGGCAGGAGATCACATGAGATCTTTCCGAGCAACCTTATTTATCAACTTTATTATCAACCTCTCCCCTTCAGATGTCATTTGTCAACATCTAACCTGAGCTTCCCAAGAGTGTCCTAGGTGCAGAGCATAAGGGTATAGGCCAGAACAACTTGAGAAGAAGTTTGATCATATTCTGAGGTAGTACGTGTAACAAGTTTCCTCATTTACACAAATTCGGAGTGGTTGAGCTAATTGCATCAGGATCATCTCCGACAAAGCTTCCTTTGGGGTTTCAATGCTAAGTATGATTACCATTCTGGGGCACCTGGCCTTTTAATTGAAGATTGCAAGTCTTTCAGAGGCAAAGGTGAAGACAAGGTCCAGAATTTGATCGACTCAAAGGTCATCATGCCAGAAAGTCTGCTCACATATTGAAGTCTTCTCATCAAATGGGTTTCCCAATTTGCAAAGGCATCTTCATAAGCAATAAGTCCATACGGAGTCAAGTCTCCTCAATGACGGCAATGTTCAGCTTCTTTACTGCATTTTCATTTGTAGTTTATATTGTTTGTTTAAACATTTGTATGCATGCATGAAACTTATTTGTTTTTGAATGATAACCATAATAAAATGCACATGTTTTTCTTGAAGTAATCCATTCGTATTCACTCATGATTTTGTGTACGTGCATTGCAATACCAACTGTTGAGCTTAAACTCTATCAGGGAGGATGACGAAATGAAAATGCATGAATCTCTAATTGTGTGCTTTTGAGAAAGACCTTGTTGACGATGTACAGGCATTGTTTCAAATCCTAAACACCGGAGATATAAGGGAGATAGACCCTCGCCAACCCATTTGAGCCTTGAAGTAGAAGTTTATTTTTGCATGAAAAAACCTTTGCACTTAACCCAGGGGCAGGGTAGGCGTCAGTTAGTTTGACCGAGCGTTCAAATTTTAAAAAGGAGTGTACATCTGAGGATCCGTTACCTTTCATTTTACCAAATCAAGAGGTCCAATGACCAGAAACCACAATGGTTATCCCAATCAAGAGGTCCAAAGACCGGAGACCACAATGGTTATTCCTCAACAACAAAGGAGTGAGACAGTCACGACCCTCGCAAAGCATTCAAGACAAACAGTGTCACACGATTTGTTCAAAAAAAAAAAGAATTGAAAAAAAAATGAATAAGCCCGCTAAGTCGAAACTTGAAAACAAACGACTTAGGCAAAAATTAGGGCATCCCGCTGGACTTCACAATCAAAGATTCACAAGAATCAGTCCAGGCAAAAGTTAGGGATAATCAAATAATGCAAAAGCGAAAGACGAAAAGGATTACACAAGAAAGATCCTCAAACAAGAACAAAGTCGTGTGACACAGACACAAAAGGTGAAGGGGTGACTGACTCCAAACGACAGCCTAATTGGTGTTTAAAACCGTTAGTGTCATTGGTTCCTCAACCATCACAAAATCCTTTTTGAGAGATGAGCGCTTGTGGAAGCTAGCTGAAGATAGGAATGGAGAACATCACGAAGATGGGTGGGCACAAATAAATTTCGAGCCTATATCCTTTGTTTCTATAACCGTTAACCAGGCCACGATACAACCCTCAAAAGTCCTAACTGAAGCAGGGTCATCTTGAGAGCGTGCTACCACGAGACCGCGTTCCTGACTCCTATGAGTGGTGTTGAAAGATCTTTGTTGGTGTTGCATGTGCATGCTTTCTATTATTCGAAAAAATTAATGTCGTATCTTAACCAGTGATTCGCTCACAAAGGTTTGCGACATCTTTTTAGTAAAACTTCAAGATTAACGTGTGTGTTGCATTAGAATTTTCATTCTTAGAATAAACATTTTCTGCTTGCATATATTTGTTGGGCATCATAAAAATTCACATACGAAACTTTAGTCCAGAAGCTTAATCTTGCCAAGTTGGGAAATCTGAAACTTCCGAAGGACAATCTGTCGAGGTGCACTTTTCAAGAAAACTCCATCGAGTAGGGACTTTCCCAACATTCGTGGTAAGAGCCAACTAATCCGGGGAAATCATGTCGAGCAATCTCTTCAGAATTCAGCCAAGCTGGGGCAATCACTTCGAGATTCAAATCTCTCAAAGAGCCAACTAACCTGGGGCAATCACGTCGAGAAATCTCTTCAGAATTCAGCCAAACTGGGGCAACCAATTCGAGATCAAATCTCTCAAAGAGCCATCAGGCAGAAGCATTATTCAAATTTCAGCCAAACTGGGGCAATCACTTCGAGATCCAATCTCTCGAAGAATAGTTGATCTGGGTGTTTTCTTCAAAGCAGTCATTCAGAGGTGATCACTTCAAGACTTGTACTGGGGCAGGCCACCCCAAGAGCACTGGAAGTTATTCTCTCCCGAAGACGGTAAGTAAGAAGCACCTATCCAAGGTTCAAGATACGGGGGAAGAATATCTCACAGTGATATGAAGTTCTTCATGAATCCTTGCGAGACAATTCTTGCACAGACCATGCAGTCTGGGGCAGTTATTTCGAGATCCGATGAATCTCTCCAAGAGTTTGAAGACACTGAGGCATTTCATATGCCATGTTTTCTGTAAAATCCTCTTGAGACATTTACTTCTGATGGACTTTAATCTGAGGCGAGTCGAAAATTGCAAAGAACCATTGTTCACTCATGATTAGTCGGCAACCTATCAACCCAGGGCTAGGGGCAAAGCCATTGTCAGCACAGTACTTCAAGATTTATTTCATCAGCAAGCTTCATTGATCAGAATTCCTTAGCAAGTCTCATTAGACAATCCCTTCTCCAGTAGTGCGGCAAATGGAAGGTTACTTCTTGAGCAGAAGGATATCATCGCCTCTCATCCCCAACATGAGACGCCTTACATCTCTCATTCCTAACATGAGAGGATTTATCTCTTATCCCCAGTAAGTGGAAACTTGAGCTCTTATCTTCAACGGGAAGCTTTATCATTGACATTATCTGTCGTCCCCAGTAAAGTGGAAGCTGAAATTTCTCCCAGCGAGGTAGCAGAAGGTGGGTGTCATCCCCAAGCAGAAGTTTCCCTTCAGACAGGGGCAATTCCCAGCAGTATAAGGAGTATCTTTCCTCCCCATCAATTGCTTCCTCAGCAGTGTCATGCCTTTGGTTCCCAGCCAAGTCAGGAGGTCCTCACTTCCCCGTCAGAGTTCAAGAAGAGTCCGTCTCCAGTAGGGTATTGGTTCTCCAATCTTAAAGTCCAATTTATTTTTGGCAAGGACGACAGTTCAGAGCTGGTGAATTATTAACAGTTTTCCCCGCAGAGTTGTTTCCTCCTCATCAGGATGAACCAGATCAATGCAGTGATCATCGTTTCTCCCCAGTCAAGCTACCTGGGATACCTGCAGTCTCCTTATTAGGAGATCTCTTTGCATTTGCATACGCATAATCATCATTACATTTGCATCCTCCAAAGCGTAGCATTTCCATTATCATGGAGCATTACGCCATAAATTCAAACATATGCATGCCAGCATGGGCCAGTTTTGAGGTATATTACATACGACGTATAACATCTTCTCAACCTGAAGTACTCCGCACAGAGGATACCAACATCATTTTTCAGACATCCTTGTCTTTTCAAGTCAATGTTCGTCGCTTATTCCGCGTCTTGTTTGGTACAACACCCGCGTCACAGATTCCCGTTTCGTACAACGGTCCTGTTTGCATGGGCTCTCGTTCATGTACAACGATCCTATTCCATCTTGTCCTATTTTCTTTGTTTCTGGTTGCCGCCTGCGGCCGGTATACCTTTGCGTCTCCATTCAAGGATGGTTTCGTGTTAGATCTGAGGATCTTTTGATTTGTCATTCGAGGATGGCATTTCTTTCTTCAAGTCCTTCCGAGGATGGTCTAGTTTGTTGTGGCTATTATTCGAGGATAGTAGTTCACTTTTTGAGCTTATTGATCGAGGTCAGTTTGTCTCTTTTGCAAAGTCTGTCTGAGGTCAGCTTTGTGTTTGGTTATCAGTCGAGGCTGGTATACCTTTGCGTCTCCATTCGAGGATGGTTTCGTGTTAGATCCGAGGATCTTTTGATTTGTCATTCGAGGATGGCATTTCTTTTCTTCAAGTCCATCTGCGGTTGATCTTGTTGTGTGGCTATTATTCGAGGATAGTAGTTCACTTTTCGAGCTTATTGATCGAGGTCAGTTTGTCTCTTTTGCAAAGTTTGTCTGAGGTCAGCTTTGTGTTTGGTTATCAGTCGAGGCTGGTATACCTTTGCGTCTCCATTCGAGGATGGTTTCTTGTTAGATCCGAGGATCTTTTGATTTGTCATTCGAGGATGGCATTTCTTTTCTTCAAGTCCTTCCGAGGTTGGTCTTGTTGTTGTGGCTATTATTCGAGGATAGTAGTTCACTTTTTGAGCTTATTGATGGAGGTCAGTTTGTCTCTTTTGCAAAGTCTGTCTGAGGTCAGATGGCATTTATGTTGCCCTCTGTGTGCAAATTTTCAGGTTTTATTCGAGTATTCAATCACTCCATACCTTGAACGTCTAAAAGCTGTTGCAATTATCCATTCAAGTCTGCAGATGATTGAATAGGGGCAGCTGTAACACCCCAAAATTTGCCCTCTCATTTTCATGCCATTTAGCATATCCTTTCATACATTGCATTGCATTTAGATCACAATTGCATCATAAACATACATGAATATACATCTCCATTTGAGCTTTCACAGGTTGCGACTGACCTTTATTTTTTCATGCGGAACGTGCACAAGAATCTTAGAAGAAACCAAAAGTTCTCGGTTGATTCAAAGGAGTTTAAGCAGAATATCAGTTTTATGGTGCAGTTTGCAAAAGTTGTAACTTATGCTCGGAAACTCATTTTGGCTTGAAACTCAATAGTTTAGACTATTTCGGTATTCTCTACAACTTTTGTGTTCGGCTCGGAGGCCAATTCATCAAGGAAAATGGCAGGAATTATTTGTTTTTGAAATTTCGGTTTCGCCGATTAACTGTGCTAGCGGTATTCAAGAGTTCGTAACTTCTTATTGGGTCAACATGTTTGAGAGATTCATATGCCAAAAGTTACGTCTTGATATCCTTTCTAACTTTTGGGTTTTGGCCGAGAACTAATTCTTTGAAGAAGATCTCAGAATGTGCGAGTCTTTAGAGTCGACATAGTGAAAAACAGTGCTGAACCGGTGAGTTTTGAACACTAAAAAATTCATAACTCTTGGCTCGTTCATCGAATTGATGTTGTTTCGGTGCCTAAAATTCCGTTTAGATGTTATCTTCATTATGTGAATTCAGTTTGGGTTAGGTCCGAGCGGAAGGATCTCGAAAATGCGAATTACCAGTAAGGTTCTTTGATGCAGTGCACTGTCTGTCAGATTTTGTAAAATTCATAACTCGGTCAAGTTTCATCGGATATCACCCGTTCTTGAAGCATTGGTTCACAAATTTTATCCTCTTCAATTTCAAATACAAAAGTGAGTTCGAACGGTGCTCCAAAGATTGTCGTTTTGGTTTATTTCACAAAACTGAAGTGCTGAACCGAAGAAAAATGTTGAAAGTGGTTTCACGAGAAAATTCATATCTCCCTCGTCGTTTGTCCGGTTGAGCTTAGATTTTAACACCAGGTCACTGACTCATAGATCTACAACTTTGATGACAAAGTCGAGTCGAGATTATGCTCTGAAGAGGTTGGCCTCGTCACATTTTCGAGTAGCGGACACCAAATAAGCCGGAAAAAAAACTTTTTCAGTGACGTCTTGCAGCTTAAACGTATCGATCGCACTCGATTTTGATCGTATGACGTCCGTTATTTTTGTGTTGCAACTGTGATTCAGAGGCAGACGATATTGTGGAAGGCTCAGAGTAGAAATTTCTTGCCGAAGATATTGTTATTTTCACTTAAGCCGAAATTCTACCTTTTGCCTTTCATTTTACACTCCACTATATATTCTTTTGACCCACAATTTGTCTCATAACTTCAATCATAATTTACAAACACCAAAAAACTCTCACAAACTCTCTCTAAAGGATCAAAGTTCATTCTCTCAATTCTTTCTCAAGAACACAACAACAACTTCATCAAGAACTCAAGAACACAACAATTCCGATCAAGCTTCCGGTAGCCGAGCCGCCACGAACCACCACCTCCGGTCAACTTCACCACCGTAAGACCACCATCTTCCGCCACCGGCAGCCGCGCGGCCTCTCCTCCTCTCCTCCGTTCATGATCGCGTCTCACTTCCTTCGGATTCGCAATTTCTTCGTCGATTCTTCATTCGGTAAGCTTCTTAAACTTTAATTCATGAATAATTGTTGAATTGTTTCTTGAATTGAATTTTGAAGTTGAATTAATCTTGTGGAGATTATGTGCATTGATTCATGATTTGATTATTGATTGATTCTTGATTAATTTATCCTAATAATTGTTGTGGTGCATGATTGAAAAGGCTTGGTAAAGTTGACATAGAATAATCGGTGAATGTTAGGTGTTTGACAAAATTTCTAAGAGAGCTAATTATTATAACTTGATATTGATTGAAGTGTTTGACTTTTAAATTCATGCTTGTTTCAATGTGCAAATTTGAAATAGGATAGGTTGAGGCTTAATTGTTGATGTTGTTCATGTGTCGCGTGTCGAGAATATGTTTTGGTCATAACTTCTTAACCGTAGCGCGTTTTTGCGAATGTGAATAGTGTAAATTGACTTTGTTGATTATTTCGGAGCCATTGGTGAACTTTTTAGTCGATTTCGGACAATTTTTTCCGGCTATTTTGCTACTGCCAGCCGACGAAATCGGCCAAAAAGTATCATTTCCAAGCGGAATTTTCAAAAACCGATTGCATATTTGAATCCGTTGGCACGTTTGCAAGTTACCATGCGATTTTCGTTCAATTCCGAGTCGGTGATTTTTGACGCATTTTTTCGTTTTAAGGCTTTTTAAGTTCGGTTTGGTGCGATTTTGATGCATTGATCTTGTTTTGACTTGTACTTATGTTTGTTGATCATTTTCCATTCATTGCATGTAAATTTGTTCGATTCCGGTTTGAGTTTGCATGTTGTTTATGTTAGAGCATAAGTGCTGCCCCGTTTTGAAACGTAAATTTCAATGCATGTCCATGACTCGTATATTCATATTTCTACTTGATTTGGAGTTGTGAGGCATAGGTACAACTTCCAGTTGCACCTCTTTTTTGTTTCTAATGCGTTTGTTGAGTTCATGCAAGGTTCTCGCAAAGATCTTAACGACGGTCGTTTGGTTGGTATTCCACTTTATTTGTGGGATACCTTTGGATTCAAATGATATTTTGTGTCGTTGTTTTTGTTTCGATTATGGGGGATCTTCACAAAGCAATTATGGAAAATGAGCATTTATTTTGCTCATGGGAGATTACAAGGCTTGGCTTGAAGTTTTTTTGGATTTCTTTTATGTGAAAGAATCGGCACTTCGACCAAGTAAGTAATATCGATTCTCTACTTTAATGCACCATTCTAGTTGTATGCGACTTAGGATCATATAACTTAAGGTGCATACTGAGCCCTCCCACCTGAGGCATTGGATTTATTTGTGATATATATTGATATGTGTCGATTTCGGAGTTTAGGGATTAGGTTACGGATTAGAGAATTCGATTCCTTTCACTTTCCCTTAAAATCCACATTTTTGCCCGTTTTGTCGCAATTATTAAAAATAGTTTTAGGTGTGATAAAATTCTGGAAAAATTCATGAGTGATCCTCATCCTCTTAATTAATTTTTCATAATTTTTGTTTCCAGATTTGGGTGGTTTTAATAATTAATTTGGGTTTTAGATCACAAGCTGTCCCAAAAAGAAGTGTTTTGACATAAGGGACCGAAAATGATTTTTCCCCATAGGTGTGAGACCTATTTTTTGTGTGTGGTTATTCATTGTAATTTGTGACATTTTGATGCTCATTAGACATTTTTTTTCATAATTTTAGATGCCCTTTTTGATCCACTTTGTGGAGTTGTTTTTCGATGATCACGATTTGTTACCTTGCTAGTCAAAGAATTGTTTTGGCACTTTGGTGCATAATTTTGTAGAATCCTTTTGGACCATGTAAAATAATCACTATATCATTCCAGGGATTTAATTTCATAATTTTTAAAGTCTCTTTGCTATTTTTCCATGTCACCTAGATCCTAGGTTGATTCATGTGTCTATTTGTTGCATAACTTAAATGATAAGAAGGCATTCATGCCATTTTCTTGAAGGAATTTTTTGTAGCTTTTAGGAGTTGATTATAGGTCATTTTTATGTCTTTAATTCCAGTCATGGGTCTTTTTTTGAACCATACTCATTTGGTTTGTTTTGGTGCTTTAAAGTGCATACTTATGTGAATTAACTTTAACCTAAACTAGTTTCTCTTCTCCTCTAAATAATAACATTAATTATGTGGAAATTATTAGTTCCTATCCATGCATTATAAGTGCATCTTATACCTTGTATGCTACTGACCCATAGTCATTTCATTCATATTCACATGTCATTCTTCCTTAACTTTCATCATGTGCGATCTTATGCGATTTTTGTTCGTTTCTTCTCATATCTTCTTCTCATTGCTCCATATGCCTAATCCATTGAATCCATGATTGTATATTCACTCATCCATCTTCATAAGCATTCACTACTGACTTTGATGTTCATTTCATGTATTAATTCATGCTTGTAAGCCATACGCATTCATACTTCATCCATAGGCCCTAACTTGCATTTAGGTGAATTTATGTGAACTTTTTGTACATAGTTTGACATAGTTTGATCTTGTGAGGTATCCTAACATACTTGGGGACCTATTACATGTATCTACTGACTTTAGAAGTCATGTAACCTTTAGGTACCTTCACCTTTATACTTAGGTCTTATTTTGAAGCCTAGTTCCATTCTAGGACGTTTATGGTACTTAATCGCTTTCGTGCTTTGATTTTACTTTCAATATGCATTGTCATGCTAACTTTTGTTTTGTAGGGGGGAAGATTGAGGTATGCATTACTTCATTCCTATCTCTTATGCATTTTAATTGTGTTTTCCTTAGCACCTTGTGCTTTGCTTTTAGGCTTTCCCTTTCTTTAGAGACAACTTAACTTCCTTAGGAAGTAAGTTAGTTTCTAGCTCTTTTTTCTTCTTTTCCTTCTCTTTCTTAGGAATAGAAAACCTCACTAACCATTAGGACCTCTTGTAAATAAACAAAATTAGGATTGAGTCTTAGTCCCTTAGATTTTGTCCTTTTGCAATTTGAGTCATTCTCTTCTTATCTTCAAACAAAATCCAAAAACACTTAACAAATAAATGAAAGGATTCCTTGTGTATAGCCTTATTCCATGAAGCACTTGCATTCATTCCATCTTGGAGTGGTGTAAGCTTGTCTATCATGATGCACAAGTCTCATCAAGGAGTTGTTCACAAAGAAAGCATAAAAAATACTTCTTCACAAAAGCAACAAAAACACTTAATAAAGTTCAACAAGCCAGTGAACTTAAGCCCTAATCCTAGGAAACCAGTCTTGGATAAGTTCTCCTTGCTGGGTATGCTTGTTCTATTATTCCATCTTGGAATGTAGAGTCAAGTGTACATTCCATGGAAAAGAGTTTGAATTCACTTCCTTGTGCCAAATTCATACAAAACTCATAAAATACAAAAACACAATAAGCGACTATCCTGCGGGAACTTCTCTTCTCATCTCATTCACTCACAACGCGAACTCGCGGCGACTTGTCACACATGCAAGACGGTAAATGCACTCGTACCAGACGAGCCTGCAACACCTGAGCATAGACATACGCAATTCCAGCTGTAAAAAACACAAACAAATAGTTCCCGCCTAGGTTAGGCGAACTACGTCGACTCTGATCCTCATTATCCCGATGAGGTACGTAGGCAGCGGGGTAGGGCCCGTTCGAGCACATTCTTTATTTTCCCTACATTTCCCCTTTTATTCTCATTATCTTTTTTCCAGTTCCTTTCTCATTTCATTCCATTCCAGTTAGCGGTTTTATTCAGCAGCATTCTTATTTCTCACCCTTTGAAACAAGCAAGCAAGCGTGGATCCCGTCGGGTACGGCGGACGATCTGGGGTGCTAATACCTTCCCAGGTCGTAACCGACTCCCGAATTCAGATCTTTGGTTCGCAGGACCTTGTCCTTTCCTTCTTTCCTCAGGTTTGTGCAACATTACCTTTCCCATTCATTCGGGATAAAAATGTCTGGCTGGCGACTCTACCTTTTCCGCGCCACTTTCGCGTTTGTACTAGGATGAAAATCCTGGGAGCGACAGTCGTTTAGCTCCTCGTCAAGGGGTGCTTCTGTGTGCCTCGTTGGTTCTCGGATCTCCACCGGGATGACTGCCTCGATGTCGTAAGTTAATCTGAATGGGGTATCCTCGGTCGTGGGATGTGGAAATAAATTCCTCGACCCATGCCCTTTTCGCCTCGCCGAGTCGGCATTTGAGTCCACATAAGATTACCCTGTTGGCTGCCTCGGCTTGCCCGTTAGTTTGATGGTGCTCGACAGATGTGAAGTGTTTTTTTGTGCCTAAGCTGGTGACGAAGTCTTGGAATCCTCCTTCTGTGAATTGCATTCTGTTGTCGATGATGAGGACTTGGGGTATGCTGAAGCGTGCGAGGATGTTCCGTTTGAAGAATCGGAGAATGTTTTTTGCCTTTATTTTGGCCAAGGCTTCTGCTTCGATCCAATTAGTGAAGTAGTCCACCCCTATGATGAGGTATTTGTTTTGATAAGAACCGGTCACGAAGGGGCCGAGGATGTCCATCCCCCACCAAGTGAAGGGCCACGTGGAGGAGAGCGTTTTTAGTTTGTTGGGGGGTGCGAGATGCATGTCGGTGTGTCTTTGGCACTTGTCGCATTTTTTGACGTGCTCCTTAGAGTCATGCTGCATCGTCGACCAATAAAAGCCTGCTCGTAGGGCCTTGCGCGCCAGTGATCTTCCGCCAAGGTGCTTGGCATTGATTCCCCGATGTATTTCCCCCAATATGTCAATGACCTTTTCCTCCTCGGCACACTTGAGCAGCGAGATGGAGAATCCCCTTTGGTAGAGTTTTCCCTCGAGGAGGACGTACGAGCATGCCCTCCTCTTGGTCGTGGCCACCTCTTTGGGGTCTACGGGGAGTTTGTCCTTTGTGAGGTAGTTGTAGATGGGTGTCATCCAGCAATGATCGTCACCGATCACGTTTACCTCGAGCAGAGGCGGTGGTCGTTCGGTACTTGGTCGAGGAAGGATTTCTTGAATTACCGACTTGTTTCCGCCTTTCTTTCTCATGCTTGCGAGTTTGAATAGGACGTCATCCCGTGTGTTGTGTTCGCGTGGAACGTGTTGGACCTCCCATTTCTCGAATTTTTCGAGCTTTTCTCTCACTAAGGTGTCGTTCCCAAAGATTTGCATCCCAGTACAAGCGTGAACGGTGAGCAAAAAGAGAAAATGAAGATGAACTGAATAGAGTCGCCAGCTAGGCATTTTTATCCCGAAGGAAAGGTAATGCTACATAAACCTAGAAAAATATGGATAAGACGATTGCGAACCAGAGAAACTGAGAAAGGGGTTTGGTTACAACCTGGGAAGGTATTAGCACCCAGATTGTCCGTCGTACTTGTAGCGGTAAAATCATGAGTGTAAGCTATTGATTAACTTAACTCAAGGTAAACAGAGTCGCCACCGCGCTTTTATTTTATTCCAAAAAAAGGAAAAGGTAAAAAGAACGAATAAAACCTAATGAATCTAAAAGCAAAAGCTAAAAGAAACAAACAGCGAACGGGTAAGGGGATAGGTTACAAATTGGGAAGGTTTTACGCACCCAAAATGTCTGTGGTACTCCACGGGAGCCCTTTGAAATATTTACTGCTTTTTTGGTTTGAAATTAGTTTGCTTGAAAAAAAGATTGAAGGGATGAGAAGAGGAATGTTTTTTTAAGATTTTTGTGTTTGAAGAGACGAACGTCTCATGCCTACGTACCCACAAAGTGCAATGCGAGATCAAAACCCCGTAGTTCGTGGTACAACTTGTGAAAAGAAGCAATGAGTTGAATTGATTTTAAAATGTAGAGATAAGTCGTCATTCTTTAGAGAATAATTCCGCTAGAAAGAATGAATCATATCTAAACATAAAAAATGGTTAAAAGGAAACGTGCACGAGGGCACAAAAACAATTGAATGAGTTTTGAATGTTTTAAAGTTTTTGAGAAGAAAAGTTTCGATATGCTTATGTAGTTTAGCATTTATTAAGAAATAAAATTGAAAAGGGGAAAATCGCATGACCTAGGTCAAGGTTTGATTGAGAAAATGTTTGAGGTTTGAAAACAAAGAAAGTTTTGAAAAGAGGAAGGGGATTTGAAAATTTAAGAAGTGGGAGGAGATGAAGGGACTATCCTAAAACTTTAATGTAAAAGTTAAGAGAAGAGCGATCAAACCATATGGCAAGCATCTTTCGAGAACAATGGGATTTCCATCTTCATAAACAAGTGAATTCAATCGGAGCCAAAGTCTTCAATCCATAACAACTCAAGCAAAGGGATAGATCCTAAAATCTAAGTCCGAAACTCTAAGTCCAATGTTAAGGATAGTAACCATAGTCCGAAATTAAAGTCACAAATCTTTTAGATGTTTAATTCGTTATTAATGTTTTTGTGTCCAAATGGACAAAAGAGAAATCACAAGCAACAATATAAACATAAACAATATGATGAATGATATAAAAGCATAATAAAGGAGATAAGGAGCGAGAGATTGAAATAAAGAGGATAAGGTGCGAGAGATTGAATTTAAATGTTAGTATATTAATAGTATTATAATATTTACATAGAAATGGTATGATGAACTTAATAAAACACAACCACAAAAAGAGAACCAAAATCGAGGCAACCGGATCCAAATGGATCTCATTCCGAATTTGGGACAAATTTAGGTCTATGTTAAGCAATCGCCGAGTAATTTACGAAGTAATTACCCTACAAATGAGGTCGGCCACCACCAATTAAGGTGGAAAATATTTGTGCTAATACATGTTAGAGAAATGATATGATGAATCATTCTCCGAAAACATGTCGCACGAAAAGAAAAGGTAGCGGTCTAATCTTAATCGAGATTTCACATTGAATTATCGAAGGCAACCTATCACGATTCCAAAGTATGGAGAATGATCCAAATGATCATTCATCCATAGATTTGAAATAATGAAGATTAAACATCTTCGAAAACCAATAATCGCGAATCGGAGATCTCATCGACCAAAAAGAAAAAAGAATGAATAAGAAAGTGGATCTAAAATAGAATCCACACCAAAAAAATCAACAAATAGAAATAAAAAAATATAAAGAACTCATAAATAAAATATAAATAAAAAATATTAAAACCTTTTTTAAAAGAAATGTTTCTAAAAGATTTTATCCATAGAAAGAACCTATGTCTTTTTTCTTCTAAAAAAAAATAAGAGACCATTTAAAGAAAATAGAATAGAAACTAACATGTCAAAAAAAATAAGGAAAAGAAATTAGAAAAAAAAGGGGAAGAATGCAGACTAATAGGTGTTAAAAGTAATGGATCCAATTGTCTTTAGCCCAAACCAAATATCTCTAGTTTAAAAAACAAAAAAAAATAGAAATTATATAAAAATAAAATGCAGAAGAGCTGTTCGCTTCTTCTTCTTCGTGAGAGCAAGCCACGACACTGTTCATGTGAGAGGCAAATCGGCGGAGCTCCGCCCAATCGGAGCGGCGGAGCTCCGTTTTGGTACCGTTCTGACCGAAGCACTGAGTAGAGTCCAAATATCTGATCGATTTATCCCGTCGCTGTACAAATCAAGCAAATCGGTGTCTCGAAGCTTTCATCAAAAAAACTTCCAATACCTTTAAAATGGTGAGAATACTCTTCCTAGCGTTTCCTCTCTTTTAATGGTGTTGTTGTGTTTGATGTTTGCGGTTGATTCGGATTGTTGAACTAAATTGGAATTTGAATGGATGAATTTGGTTCGAAGTTGATGAAATTGAAAGAAATAATTGTTGATTTATGCAGGGATTTGGAGAGAGTTTTAGGAGGGCTTTCTAAGCTTGGAGAAAATGAGAGGGAATTGTTCAATTTATAGAAAGATGAAGGTGGATTTGAATTGCCATTTTGAGTCTAGTTTTCTGCGTTTGGAGTCATGAAGAAAGCGTGATGACTTGAGTGTGTGCAGTCCATGATGCAAAGCGTTTTGGCTTTGTTGCTGGCTGAAGGCGTGTGACGGTGTGCGATGCGTTTTGCTTTGCTGTGTTGCATTTTATTCATGAGGTGCCTGCGTTTTGTTTTTGTTTTGAATGCTAGCAGCTGCATTTTTCAGCTTGCTTGTGCATGTTGGATGGGCTTGTAAAGAGCTGCGTTGTGTGTTGCGAATACGGCTGGTAGCTAAAGCTGTGGCTTTGAAGAAAGGCCGAAAGTTGATGGCGTAATGAGCTGGGAAAGGTGAAGTATGTGTGTACGGCTTCGTGTGTTAGCTGCGGGATTTCTGTTGGCGTGATGTAAAGTGGCTTTAATTGTGTGATGTGAAGTCGTTGCAGCTGGAGTGTATTGCTATGAGCTGGGAAAATTGGCTGCTGATGTAGCGTGATGCTTTGTTTGAGCTACTGGCTTGTGATGACGTGATGTATGAAACAGCTGGGAAAATGTAGCTGAAGTTTGTGTGGTTGTACTTGCAGCTTGGGGAATGGGCTGATGGGCCTTGTTGCTTTTTTTATTTCTCTTTACAACATACTTTTTATTATAAAAAAAATGAAATGGGCTTAAACAAAAAAATGAAAGGGCTTTGATAATTTGTTAATTTTTATGGTTTAGAAGAAATGAAAATGAAAAGTTTATGATGAAAAAAGAAATTAATTGTGGTGATTAAAATTTAGAAATATAAAGGAATTTGATTAATTGGAAATCGATAAAAAAAATGGTAATTTGGCTAATGAAATGGATTAAAAAATGATAATTGGAAATGGTTAAGAAAGATGGTAATTTAGATAATTGAATAATCGAGAGAAAAAATGGAAAATAATGGTTGTTGAATAATAATGGGGAATGGTAAAAAAAATGAATAGAAATGGATAATCGGATAATTGAACTAGAAAAATTGGTTTATGTATCAAATAAAATGGATAGAAACGGATATGAAATCTTGATTTTAAGCCCAAAACCAACTCTTGATTTTTTTCACAAGCCACTTGATCTTATGAATACAGCCAACACGAAACCACTGAACAGCTTGCCAATTCAGCCACAATCCCTGAAATCGTCGAACTTCACACGCAACACTTCTTGATAATCAGATGACTTTCACACGCAACACAACTTGAACTTTTGAATACGCATTGTCTGAGAAATAAACCACTGGCACACACAACTCGCAGTCGAAACAATCCTTTTGGATAGTTTGACCTAGATTAGGTCAAACGTCCATCTGAATCGATTCATAATTGAACAACCGCTTTTGAATTGAAAATCATTGTCCTGTCTTTGAAATCCTGCAACACAGAGAAGAAGAAAAGGCAAACTGCAACATATTTTTGGTATTTTGGTTAAAGGTTAGTAAATATAAACAGATAGAAACAAGAAAAGTCACGGTGATCCCCTGCGAGACATAGACCTGCACCTGAGTAAGATAAACGAACCAGTGCGCGATCTTGTTTGTATGCGAAATGCAGATGAGATGTGAAAAATCTTAGGGTCAAAAATTAGGGTATGACAGTACTCGACGGGATCCACGCTTAAAAGATTGTGTTTAAAAGGGGTAGTGTATGTGCTATCTGTGTGCAAGGAGCTGGAAAAGAATATACAAGTGTTAGTGCAAAAGGTGAATGCTCAGGAACTGAGGCCTAAAAGGGAATGCTGAAATAGGGGGATGACAAAGAGACTTTTGTTCGATAACCATTAAGTTATGCCTACGTATCCTCGCGTGCAATGAGGAAGTCAGAACACCGTAGTTCGACTCAAAGAGACTGGAAATAAATTGACTGTGAACTGCTTACTTGTCTATGCTCAAGTGTATGACTCGTCTGGCTTGAGTGCTAACTGTCTTGCATTAGACGGAAGAAGCAAGTTCTCGGTTATGAGTGAGTGTGATGAGAAAAGAATCCCGGAGGAGACGATTATTGTTTGTTTTTGTGTTTTCAGTTTTGTTATTGTTTTTGGTGTTTTGCATAAGTTAATGAGCTTAAGCCTAAATCAAAGGCTTGTAAACTCATTATATCCTCCCTGTGATTAGGGATAATGAGAATACTTAAGTATGAGATAAGCACCTCAACTTAATTTGCCATGATGATGTAGGATTAAGATCATTAACCTACTTGTGATTAATTAGATGTTTTTTGGGTTTTTGTTTAGTGTTAAGTAATGAGTTTAAGCCATAATCAAGGATTAGTGGGCTCATTACACCATCCTAATAGAAGGATAATAGATGAGAACACTTAAGCTGAGGAAGATATCTCAACTTAATCCATGGTTAGGGACTAAATTCATTATATAACAAACCTTTATTAAGTGGATTTTAATTAAGGATAAGGTTAAGAAATGAGTTTTATGGTTTGTAAGACAACGTGAGGGGGACTTGTCCATTAAACACTAGGGTTAGTCCTTCTTAACCATAAAGGAAGAATTAGAACCCTAATGTAAGACCCAAGTTACAAGATGAAGTCTTAGTGATTATTAAGATGATTTGATTAAGAGGTTTAAACAAATTAAAGGTTTAACACTTAGGATTAAAGTTATACACTCCATCCTAATAGAAGGATACAGACATAACCCTAATTCCAAAGTCTTAAAACTTTAAGAGTTTAGTCTCTGATTATGAAGATGAGAGGAGAAACTCAAGGAGACTCAAAGGTAAAAAACTAAAGGGAGACTATATACAACCCTAAAGTTATCATGCTTGGATGTTCCTATGGTTTGTAAGGCTTGAGAAAGATCTTCAAGGAAGCCACCAAAGAAGAAACAAGATGAAAAGAGAAAGAGAAGAAAGGAAGGTTACTTACTTCATTTAAGAAGATAAGTAATCCTAAGAGAAAGAAAAGAGGGGAAAGGGCACAAGTGAATGGAATTAACTTCAAACACAAGCATAGTGCACAAAAATAAAAGAGAAATAGAAGTTAGATGTGGATGCACACCCACACCTTAAACAACTTACCATAAGCCCCTGAAATGTCAGTTGAACATGTAAAGAAAGAAATGAAATGCAAATACATCAAAAAAAGGTGTTATGATCAAGTTCAGAAGTACATATGCAAGGAAAATGAGTCATGAGATACTGAAAAGTCACACATGATGTATATGTATGTTTATATGAGAGATGGGATGCAAAGGAAGCAAGTTAGAAGCAGGGAAACACATGGATGTTCATGAAATGTTATGAATGCAAAGCATACCAAATGAATGAATAAATGATCAAGCAATGTTCTAACATGTCCTAGGATGTCTAAGATGACATACAAATGCTTGAGATGTCATGGAAAGTTCATGTAATGATGTTTATGCAAATATGAATGCATATGAACATGAGAAATTAGGGTTTTATGAATGTATGAGATGCATATGACCAAAAGAGATGCAATGTACAAGATAAAAAATTGAAACTTCACTCAAAGGAACCCTAAACATATACTAGGTTACCATCCAAAGGGGGAGGTCAGAAGCTAAACCTAGGAGGAGTTATGAATTTTCTAAGTTACCTAGGGTTTTTGGGTGATCTTCAATGTAAAATGCCAAATAATTTGAAAATGCAAAATAAAAATGAAACAAAAATGTTTTTAGATGCTAGAAGACATTCACAAAGCAAGGCAAAAAGAATCATTCACAAACTCAACTTGGTTCTAGGGTTATGAATTTTTGAAGTTAGGGTTAGAAAATGAACATTTTTAAGAACTCTAATTCATTGAAAAATCTCAAAGTATGATCAGAACCAAAAAGAAATTTGTAAGGTGAGTTTGTAAATGTTTCTAAATGTCTTAGAATGCTCTCTGATTTTTTTGGTGATTTTTAAATACCTAAATGTATTTTTAATTAATTAAAATGAATTAATTAATTAATTAAAAACATTTAAATGATTTAAAAATACTTTTTTCATGAAAAAATTAAAAATAAAAATATTTTTGGTTTCTCAAAATTAATAAAAGTCTTGACAAAAATTTCCACAATTTTTAAATCATTTTTGCTATTTTTAATAAATATAAGAAATAAAATACAAAGAAAATAAAAATAAAATGGAAAGTATGCAGAATGGATGGCTAGGATGTGAAGTCAATGGGATGAAGGGCTGAGATCACAAGGCGCGTTGATTGGGAGTATGCAGAATCTAAGGTTCACATTTAAAGTATCAAAACGCGCGTGAATGGATGGTCAGGATCTCACCTGGGCTAATTAATTTTGATTAACTTAATTAAACAGAAACTAGGGCTAATGACATGATCTGGACCATTGAAACACGCGCGGGAACTCAAATATAAAGGTCAGAATTCAAAGTTAGCTAATTACACATATTAACCCTAACAACTTTCAGATGACCGGAACATTGGTTCCGGTCATCTTCTCCGGCGAGCTAAAACACTATCTCTCTCCTTAAGCCTCTAAAACTCAATCTCTCTGCCCAGAATCAACCCCCAAACATCATACAACAAGAATCATCAAACAAAACACATTTATAACACGTGAAAAGAGAGAATCGAAGCAAATCAGTTTTAGGTCAAAAACTTTTAGAGAACTCATACATGCTTAATACTCAATCATTTTAAAAAATAAACACACCAGGATCATCAGCACATCATGAAGATTCATCTAAGAACTTAAAAAAACATTTCTGCAAAAAATGTTCTTGAGGTATACCTGAGTTGAAGCTTTACACTTCGGAGCTTTATGGCCATCTCTTTAGTGCTTTTTCACTCCAATGAACCCCTTGGTGCTTCTGGCAAGCTTGAAACATGTTTATGTTGGCTGTTTTTTGAGTTTCAGTTCAGAGGAAGCTGAAATCATGGTTTGGTTAGAGGGTGTTTCAGGACAATGTGAGGGTGGGAAATGATCCTGGGGTTATGAGGGGATGATTGGTGAAAGAATTTTTTTTGTTGGTTGAGTTGAGAGATTCGAAGAGATGAAGTTTTGAGGGGATTTTTTGTAATTTGAGCTATGGAGAGTTTCAGGCTTGTGTGTTATGTTCTTTGTGATCCATAAGGTTAGTGTAAGCAAATGTGATTGGTCAGAGGAGTTGGTGTGGCATAGTGTGATTGGTATGAGGTGATTTGCAAAAAAGTCAAGAATGTGTACTTGAGGTATGGGCATGGTGCAGGCCTGAGTTTTTGGGGTGTCTGGGCTCAGCTGGCTTTGTGGAAGCCCCTTGGATCATAAGATTGCAGCTGGATGGCTTGGATCATGAGATATCATGCTTTATGCAATTTTCCCTCTTTGTCATTTCTTGTGTTTCAAGGCATGAAATGACCTAATTCTTGGGCCAATTTTGAGTCTTTGATGTTGTTTGATCATGTTATGAAGTGTTTGTACACATTTGAAGTCATTTGAGGCCTTGGCAAGTGGTTTTGCAAAAATCCCTCTTTGGTGCATTCTTGAAAATTATAGGATTTTTGCCAACTTTGAAGGATCATAACTTGAGTTCTATAATGAATTAGAAGGAGTTCTTGTACTTTTTGAAAATGGGAAGATCCATCCTACAACTTTCATGACCAAGAATTTTTCATTTGAAGCATTTTTGATCAAGAAAGAGGAGGTTGAAAAACTTTCCCATAATGGAAAGTTTCCATTACAAGTCATTTCCATTTTTGGAAAGTTTGCAAATGGCTCAAAATTCTTCAATCTTGTGAACTTCCAACCTCTTATAAGATCAAATAAAGATCATAGAACTTCAATTTGATGAAAATAACCCTTTGGTTCCATTGTTGGGGGGCTCAGATGCCCTGATTTTGACTTAACTTGCTCAAGAAGTTACCCAGTGAACAGATGACTTCCACAATGATTTTTTTTATCAAACTTGGTAAACATGATCCTTATAACATTTTAAGAACATTAGAAACAAGAATGGCCCAAAAATTTGGAGTTGAGGCCTCTGAAACCAAAACCCTAATTTTGGTCATCTGTGTAGTGAAAACCCTAGCTCTGCTTCCATGCTTTGCCAGTTCTTGTGATTTCTTGACTTCTATGAACTTTGAGGGACATAATATAATGATAGAACACACATGGAACCTCTTGGAACACTTTGAGGCCTTTGGGATGGCTCAGATGGAATCTTGGATTGCTCAGATCACCAACCCTAGATGCAGATGAACTTGAACCTATGAAGTGAAGCAAAAATGCAATATGAGATAGTATGCCTGGTTAATGCAAAAATGAAATATCACAAGACATGGTGTGATATTAGTTAGGGAAAATTTGGAGTGTTTACAGCTGCCCCTATTCAAACATGAGTTAGTTGTACAGGATGTAAGAGTTTGGCTTAACAGACAAACAAGATAACTTGTGGTTGAATACCAAAGACAGTCCAAAATTTGCACTCGCTGAATTGAAGAAGAAAAGGGATATAAAGTATAAAAGGTAGTATAATATGATTATCAAATGAAGGCGATGGAGGACGACCATCGAGCAGAGGACGACTGCTGGGGATAAATTGGTAAGCTAAGCAATGACGGGGACGACCGACAAGCTGGGGAAATAAAGAGATCGTGATGGGGACGGCCATCAGGTAAAGAATCAAAGTTTTCTAGGGATTAAAGTAAAGGCAATGATGGGGATGGCCATCAGGTTTGCAAAGTAAAGTAAACAACGATGGGGACGGCCATTAGGTTTTCAAAGTAAAGTAAACAACGATGGGGACGACCATCGGGTTTAAAGAATAAATGAAATATTGATGAGGGATGGTCATCAAAGGTGAAGGACGATCACCTAGCAGGTGACGGCTGCTCTTTATCACGACATAGGACGAATGTTGGATAGAAAAGGTCGACGATGGGGACGACCATCGGACAAAATGATGAAGGACGATCATCAAGAGGTGAAGGACGATCACCTAGCAGGGTACGGCTGCTCTTCGGGGTTTATTACAACATAGGACGAATGTCGGATAACAAAATCAACGATGGGGACGGCCATCGGATAAAATGATGAAGGACGATCATCAAGAGGTGAAGGACGATCACCTAGCAGGGGACGGCTGCTAAATATCACGACATAGGAAGAACGCCGGATAGAAAAGGGTTCCAATAAATGGAGACTCCACTAGGGAAAAGGATGAGGGATGGTCATCCAAAGGTGAAGGACGGTCACCTGGCAGGGTACGGCTGCCGAAAGAAATACGACATAGGACGAATGTCGGATAAAATAAAAGTTGTTCTGTTGGTGACTTACTGGGGAACGGTAAACACGGGCGAGTGCTCACGCTCAAGAATAAAAGGTATAAGTGTTTGACGATGTGTATAAATTAAAGATGTGGACGAGCATCCTTAGGACCATGATACGGACGAGTATCGGTAGACACAAACACTAACGCGTGTTCAGAGATGATGATACGGACAAGTACCCACTGGTTAACAAAGAACACGGACGAGTGTCGGATCTGTTGAAGAGTGATATATATACGAGATATGGACGAGTATCAGAGACTTCTGTATAAGTATGAGTATTGGTTTATAGGTGAAGTATGAGCAAGACACGGACGAGTGTTCAACTTGCTGGGGAATGTATGACATGGACGAGTGTCAAAAAGGGAATATGTATGTGAGAGTGTAAAAAGTGTTTTGGTGAACTGTGGGGATAGGATGACACGGACGGGTGCCGAAAAGAGTGTGTTATGAACAAGTGTTTTGTTTGCACCAAGTGATTTGGCAACCATGCTGGGGAAAGGTGACACGAACGAGTGTCAAAAGAGTATGTATAGGTATTTGTATTTGAGAGTGCAAAAGGTATTCAGGCGACCTGTGGGGAGTATGTGTTTTTTTATATACATTGCTGATGAAATACTGGTGGTAATTGCAGGTGACTGGCTCGAACCTGGCTTGTGATCATGCAAATATTTCATTTTTTCCGTAATGATCCATGTTAGACGGAATGCTACGCTTATTTTGGTGATTTATGATGCGTATGCTATGATTATGCAAAAGAGAAACCGATCCGGGATTCGGATCCTGCTGAAGACAAGATCTCTGGCTGATCTACTTGGAGGGATATCCCAACTGGGGAAGAGATCATTGGTAGATCTTTCAGGAGATATAACTCTGCTTGGGAAAATAGATCATTGAGATCCATCCCGTAAGGAGAACTCAGGTGGGGAGAAATAAACTTTCGTCACTTTGTTGGATAAGAATTTCAGGAATTGCTCTTCTGGGGAGAGGATGGAAACTCTGTGGGGAACTTTGCTGGGGATGCCCCTGTTGAATAGACCTGTGCTGGGGATGAGGAGGCTTTGACAACTTTGCTGGGGGAAAAGTATTGCAAATACTTCTTGGGGAGGAGGTATGTTGGGGATGTGATGCCTGGTATGCCCCATGTTGCGTATTGAATACCTGCAACCTGTTAAGACAAAGAAACACACAAGTATCCCGAGGTATCCCTTACCGGATTCCGTCATAGGAGTTAGATATTCCTAGAAGTAAATATATTTCCTGCAAGTATTTATTAAAAATGGCTCATTTGTTTTATGCAAGTACTTATTATGAATATTGGACACTTTGCAAACGAAACAAAAATGTACAAAAAGAGATGTGACTGAAAATTCTGATTTTATTAATCTGGGTGCCCTAAATTGGCAAATACAGTCAAAGAAACAAATCCCCTGGAGTGAGGAGATTGCTATAAATTGAGAAAAGTAAAAGTGTTGGCAATGTTGACGATGCTCCGGTGAACTTCCTTTGCTATGACCTGTATGACCTTGATGTTCTTCTCATCTTGCTTTCTGAAGAAGGTTGATTATGACTGATGCTTTATTCTTTTGAAGCTTATCGTGTTGTGAGTGATACAGATGAATTCAGAATGCAGTTGTTCGCTTATTCCCTGATTTTGCGTGGATCGCCCTTTCGAGTTTTCGATCCACCGGGATACCCATTTTTGCCTTAGCTGTCCAATGCGGCTTTTCAACTCAGCGGGTGTACATTTTTTTTTATTTTTCCCTTATTTTTGCCCGAGTCATTTATTATGTTTTTGACTCGCCCGGATGCCCTATTTTTTCCTGGACTTACATTCTGTTTTTATGTCCAGCGGGTCATTTTATGCGAAGTATTTTTTAACTGCATCTGAATTCACAAGGGATAATAAATATTCACCATCCATAGTAGTGAGCATCAGTGCTCCACCAGAGAAGACCTTTTTTACTATGAATGGACCATCGTAATTTGGAGTCCATTTGCCCATGTGGTCTATATGAGGAGGAAGGAGTCTTTTCAGCATAAGATCTCCCACTTGGTATACCCGAAGCCTGACTTTCTGATCGAAGGCTTTCTTCATTCTTTTCTGATATAACTGCCCATGACATATTGCAGCTAATCTCTTTTCCTCGATCAGATTCAGTTGATTATACCGAGACCGGACCCATTATACTTCGTCTAGCTTTACATCCATCAGTACCCGTAAGGAGGGTAGCTCAACTTCAACAGGTAGGACAGCCTCCATACCATACACAAGTTGATAAGGTGTTGTCCCAATAGACGTTCTGATTGAGGTCTGATACCCATGAAAAGCAAATGGTAGCATCTCATTGTAATACCTCAAAATTTTCCCTCTTTATTTATTCCCTTAATCGGCTTCATGCTTCGCATTCATTCACAGTACCTATTAGGTCATAATATCCACAATCATGCATTTCATTTATTCCTAAGGCATGAGACCAAGGCATATACCTGTGATTTGAATTTTCTAGTCAGAGAATCATCAAATTCCATGGCTTTCCTTATTTAGAGGATTTCTCAAAGAAATGTTGGATCAGGAGGTTATTGGTGTGAATTAAAAGTTTGTTTCTCTATTTCTCTCAGAAGATCGGGGTTTTATTCTTTTGGTGTACGAATGGATGTAGCATCTCATGGAAAAAGTATATTGATGTTCTTGGTGCGAGAGATCGAATTCTAAAGTATATTGGTATTCTTGGTGCAAGAATTTGTTTCAAATTGGGGATGGAAAGTGTGTAGTTTTGATTTATTTGGAAGATCTCATTCAAGTTCAAATTCAAAGTTTCACTAGCCATTTCAAATACAAGCTCATTATCTTTCTAAATCCATGTCTACCATCTTTAGTTTCTCGTATTCATTTTCAATTAGATCCATTGTCCACAATTCATTTTGAACCACCTTTTAAAGTCCAATTGTCCGAAACCATATTCAATTTTCAAAGCCAATGGCCATATTCATTCCTTAAACTTATTCAAGATCCAAACACAAATTCAAATTCTATCTTCATCCATTTATCCATTTGTAAATCAAAAGCCCATTTTGGAATTCGATTCTCTCCTATTTTGAACCAATTTTCAATTGTTAATCCATATTAAGATAGTAATCAATTCTCAAGCCCATTTCAATCCATTCTAAGACTAAATTCTCAACTCTTGTCTCTTTTTACCAATTCATTTTTGATTTTTTATGTTATTCTCAAGCCCATTTTAATCCGTTCTCAAGCCCTTTTAATCCATTTTCTTAAGACCAAGTTTTACAAACCTTTGTTCTAAATTTAATTTGGACCCATTTTCAGCAAAGTATTATTCCAATTTTATTATTTGTGGATACTCTATATCGAAGATTAATTCCTCGGTCCAAGTATTGTTCTAGAAGGTTTTGGTAATTACAATATCATAGGGAAAACTCATAACAGATAAGTTACGAAGGATTCTTAACATGGGATTTTCAATAACCAAGTCAGGAAAATTCAGTTTAATGGTGATGGAATTTCATAAAATGATAACAGTATTTAATACAAGGATTTGATCCATGACAACAGGAGAAGAAAAATGATAAGTGACACAAATAAATTCAGAACCTATTCCATCTTCATCACTCTAACTGATATAAGATAATAGTTACAGAAAGGAAAAAATCCAGTTCTCATCAGAACAGAAAAACAGAACTTTGGAAAAAGGCTCTGAAAAATGTCAGTCGTTTGAATTATTCATCGCTGCTTCATCCTCAGCTTCTCACCATCTTCAAATAAAACCCTCTTCATCAATTATCTCCAATCCTCTTCAGCAATCTTCACTGAAAACACTTTCCAATACGAATCTTCATTCCTCTCAATCTGCATAATCCCTCTCTTCATCAATCTTGAACAAAATCACTCATCACTTCATCATCCTTCATCTTCATCAATTATCACCTAAGCACCATCAATTCACTGCAACTTCTTCATCGCTTATTCACGAAACCGAAAATACGTCATAAAACTAAATCAACAGGCTCTGATTCATAGTTAAGAAGAAGAAGTAGAACAGATCAGCAAAATTTCACAAACACACTTCAAGAATAACACAAGGAGGTGAAGAAGTTATTACCTAAAGGGCGCGCCATCGTTTCCTCATTGTGAAGCCTTAATAGAGTGAATTAGTGAAATTTTGCGTGATCACCATAATCGCCACAACTCCATTTGGCCCGGCATCTTTTCGTCACACGGCCTTAACAACCTTCTTCAATATCTTCAACCGGCTTTCACCTTCATAACCTCTCATCAATTCTTCAGAATCCTGCATAACATCACAAAAAAATCAGAAGCATTAACACAACCGAAAAATCAGTGAGCATTCAGAAATCGAAATTCTATCAGTTACAAAGCTCAACCAATAACCAAGTTATTTACTAACTCTAACCTTTTTCTAACCAATCCAAAACAGAAATCAAAATAAGTATCAAATCATAACCGGAAAAAAACAAACTAATTGCTAACAGAATTCTAACTGAAAATAACCAACTTAACTGTTTTTCTTCCAGAAGCTTCATCCCAAACAACTATAAATCAGGAGCTCCATCAATCTTCAGCTTTCCCTCCACCATTTTTTTTCTTTAAACCTCTCACACTTCACCATTCCCTTCACCATTCTTCCCTTCAATCCAACCTTCCACACAACCCTTCTTCTCCCTCAACCCTCACACAATTTCTGAAACTCTCCTCAATTTCATCTTCTAAATCCTTCACCACCTTCACCATTTTCCTTCACCATTTACCTCAATTCATTCATCTCTCACAAACTCTCCCTCTCAATCTATCACACTTCAACCAAAAACCCCTTCTGATCTTCCCACAGTTTCGGATTCACCTTCTCACATCTCCAAAACTTTTCCTCAATCTCCCTGCAACATCATCTCAGAAATAGCTCTGTAAATGTCTTCATCGTCAATCATATCAAGACTCTTCACCATCACCATTGTTTCTCCTCAATTCAACCTTCAATCTTTCGACCTTAGTCCTCTCGCAAACCTGTTAAATCCTCATCCTCACCTGTAATCATCAACCAAGGGCCGAAGTTCAAATCGTTAATAAAGAGCAAGGCAACAGAATCTTGAAAAAGGCGACAAGATCGAATCGTGCAGAGAATCAACAAACAACATACCAGACTTGAGCGAAGCTCCTTCACCATAGACCTTCATATACGTCACATGGTGTCTCTGAATCACAACTTCTCCAATCGCTCGCGTCTTCATCGCGAAGCATCGAGCATCATATTCATCTTCACCGAGTAGCTATGGTCACCATCTTCATCTTCAACAAGGTACGAATTTAGATCCTCACGAATACGAGATGTTTGATGCATTTTGTTTGTTGCTGTTGAGTGTTCAACGTGTTTCTGAGAAGCGGTTTTCGGAATGATAGAGATTGAAGGTTTAGCTTTTGTTTGATTTCGGAATAGAAGAGGTGTTAGGTTGATGGATTAGTTTCGGATTTGAGATTCGAAAGAGGTTATGAAGAAGAAGAAGAAGAAGAAGAAGAAAGGGCTAGGGTTTTTTCGTGTTGAGAGGACGAGTGATAGAGAGAACAGGTGAGAGAGAGTGTTGATGGAGGAGGACGAAGAAGATGAGAGTGGAGGAGGTTCCGAAGGCGAAGAGGGTGCGGCGGCGGAGAAAAGGAATTAGGGTTTAGATTTGTTTCTAGGTTTATCAGATTTTTGTTCTTGTGAGTTTATAATATAGTTTTAATTGTTATAAAATTTAATCAGTAGTAATTAAGACAAATAATTCTGTTAATGGAATTTTAAACAACCATAAAACACAATTAATCTGCATTAATTCACCGTTCGAAGATTCCAAGAGGATAAGTTTTTCTTTGGGTGGTCCACTCCGGCGGTGACACTTGTCACCATCCGGATGGACCACCGAATCCCAATCACAAACGTATCCACCACCATAACATCCGTAGACCCTCAGCCTCTCCTGCGCCACTGGGCCTAGAATGGTTGCTTTTCGCACCCCCAAGACTCAAGCCCACATGAGTATTAACTGAAAATAATTTCTACATGCACCCCTCTCCAAATTCATGCGTTTTGGGCTTAACCCGTTTACTTTCTACACTCCCTTTTAAAGGCCCAATAGAAATCAACTAAAAATGATCACTCTTCTTACCCCCCCTCTCAATTTTCCTTTTTAGAATTTTATTTTAGTTTAATGTTAGTTTCAAAATAATCCATTAAAAAATAGATAAAAAGGTTATAAAATTCTATAAAAAATCAAGTAGGCTATTAATTCAATTTAGAAATGTTTAGCATTTTATTTTTCTGAATTTTAATTGTTTTTGAATTAATTCTGATTTTTTCATGTAAGTAGTTTTTAGTGAATTTCCTTTAATTGTACTCAAATTTGTTGATTTTATTTCTTAACCTTCCAGTAACATTTTTGGTCCACTCTTTTTATCATAGTTAGAGGAATCATAATAGGACTTAGTGTAATTTTAGTAGATTTTTTAGGTCAGTTAATCCCATGTTTTAGTAGCTTAATCCTTAGAAAATAATGGTTAATCATTAGGTAGAATTAAATGATTTTTAGACATAGCAAAATTCTGATTTTTTAGGATATTTTTTAACACAATATTATAGGTAGTTTTAGGACCCTATAGAATTAATACCATAATTTTTCCAGGACCTTTACTATTTTTAGGGTATTAATCTTTAGGCTTTGTTACATGTAAATTTCCATTAGTTTAGGCTAGAATATTAGGATTTCATAAAATTAGTTTAATTAGATTTAATCTTAGGATTTAATATAGGTCTTAGACTAGTTTAGTTTCTGGTTTTTAGAATGAAAATATTAGGTAATGCCTTTAGTTTTAGGACTTAGACTTAATGTTTCTAATAATTAGACTTAGAATAAGTTTAGGGCTATTTTAGATTTGTACCTTTAAATGTTTTGTTTTGAATTTTATTTTTTATATTCAGTTTTATTGCCTTGCTCTATTGATTGATGTTTCACTTGAATAGGTTTCCCTCTTGCTTTAGAATCAACTTATCTTCCTTATGAAGTAAGTTGCATTCTATTAGTTTCTATTTCCTTTCTCCATTAGGTTTAGAAACCTCATTTACAATAGGATCTCTTGTAAATAAATCAAAAATTAGGATTGAGTCTTAGTCCCCTTAGATTTTGCCTTTTGCAATTTGAGTCATTCTTTTCTCATCTTCAAACAAAATCCAAAAACACTTAACAAATAAATGAAAGGATTCCTTGTGTATAGCCTTATTCCATGAGGCACTTGCACTCATTCCATCTTGGAGTGGTGTAAGCTTGTCTATCATGATGTACAAGTCTCATCAAGGAGTTGTTTCATAAAACAAACAAATTCAAAACACTTCTCTTAAAAGACAAAAACAAACAATAAGCGACTATCCTGCGGGAACTTCTCTTCTCATCTCATTCACTCTGAACGCGAACTCGCGACGACTTGTCTCGCATGCAAGATGGTAAATGCACTCGTACCAGACGAGCCTGCAACACCTGAGCATAGACATATGCAGTTCCAGCTATAAAAAACACAAACAAATAGTTCCCGCCTTGGTTAGGCGAACTACGTCGACTCTGATCCTCATTATCCCGATGAGGTACGTAGGCAGCGGGGTAGGGCCCGTTCGAGAACATTCTTTATTTTCCCTACATTTCCCCTTTCTTTCCATTTTCATTTTCTTATCCCTTTTCTCATTTCACTTCCATTCCAGTTAGCGGTTTTATTCAGCAGCAATTATATTTTTCTCACCCTTTAAAACAAACAAGCAAGCGTGGATCCCGTCGGGTACAGCGGACGACCTGGGGTGCTAATACCTTCCCAGGTCGTAACCGACTCTCGAACCCAGATCTTTGGTTCGCAGGACCTTGTCATTTCCTTCTTCCTCGGGTTTGTGCAACATTACCTTTCCCATTCATTCGGGATAAAAATGTCTGGCTGGCGACTCTAACTTTTCCGCGCCACTTTCGCGTTTGTACTAGGATGAAAATCCCGGGAGCGACACTTATGCCAGTCTTTGTAAGTAACCACCATTTTCTGCACAATCTTCTTGATGTTCTTGTTAGCTGCCTCAACAGCGCCATTCATCTTTGGCCTGTAAGGAGAAGAGTTGTGATATTGGATTTTGAAGTCCCGACACAGTTCTGCCATCATTTTGTTGTTCAAATTGGAACCATTATCATTAATGATTCGCTCGAGAACTCTATATCGACAGATGATGTCTCTTTTCAGGAACCTGGCTACCACTTTCCTAGTGACGTTTGCATATGAAGCTACTTCAACCCATTTGGTGAAGTAATCAATGGCTACCAGGATGAATCTGTGGCCATTTGAAGCAGTCGGTTCGATCTTTCCAATCATGTCAATGCCCCACATGGCAAAGGGCCAAGGTGAAGACATCACGTTCAAAGGATTAGGAGGCACATGCATTTTGTCTACGTAGATCTAGCATTTATGGCACTTTCTAGCATAAGCACAACAGTCTGCATCCATTGTGATCCAGTAGTAACCTGATCATAATAATTTATTAGCCATTGCATGCCCTCTAGCATGGGTACCAAAAGATCCTTCATGCACCTCGTGCATCAGCAAGTCTGCTTCTTTCTTATCAACACATCTGAGCAGAACCATATCGAAGTTTCGCTTGTATAATGAACCATCGACATTAAGGAAGAAACTACCGGACAACCTTCTAAATGTCTTCTTATCATTGGATGATGCCCCAGGTGGGTATGTTTGATCCTCTAAGAAGCATTTGATGTCATGGAACCACGGCTTATCATCTTTTGCAATGTCCATGGAGAATACGTATGCTAGTCGGTCTAGTCTGGATACCGAAATCTGAGGCACATAATTGGCAGTTTGAACCTTGATCATGGAGGAAATGGTAGCTAAAGCATCTGTGAACTGATTTTCGTCTCGAGGGATGTACTCAAGTTTGACTGTTGTGAAGAAAGTCAGTAATCTCCTCGTATAGTCGCGGTATGGAATCAGATGCTCTTGGTGAGTATACCATTTTCCGTTGGTTTGATTGATTACCAAAGCCGAATCTCTGAATACATTCAATGTCTTGATCCTGAGGTCAATGGCTTCCTCAAGACCCATGATACAAGCATATGAACTCCTTTATGTGTAATGAGCATTGCACCAACTCCAAGACCATTCATATTAATAGCCCCATCAAACATCATTGTCCATTCTTCTTTTGGGTCAGGCCCTTCCGTGTGAACAGGCTCTTCATGATCTTTTGCTTTTAGGAACATGATGTCCTCATCAGGGAAGTCAAATCTCATTGATTGGTAATCATCAATGGGTTGCTCAGCTAGATAGTCAGACAGTACACTGCCTTTGATGGCCTTTTGAGATGTGTACTGAATGTCATACTCTGTTAGAATCATTTGCCATCTTGCAACCCTTCCGATAAGTGCTGGCTTCTCAAATATGTACTTGACGGGGTCCATTTTTGAGATCAACAAAGTGGTGTGAGTCAACATATACTGCCTTAGTCGGCGAGCAGCCCACGCTAAAGCATAACAAGTTTTCTCGAGCAGTGAATAACGTTGTTCACAGTCGGTAAACTTTTTGCTTAGGTAGTATATTGCATACTCTTTTCGACCAGACTCGTCATGCTGGCCCAACACACACCCCATTGATCCTTCTAATACTGTCAGGTACATTATTAGAGGTCTTCCTTCAACTGGAGGCATAAGAATTGGAGGTTCTTGAAAGTATTCCTTGATCTTGTCAAAGGCCTTCTGACAATCTTCGTTCCACCTGACCGTTTGTTCCTTCCTTAACAGTTTGAACAAAGGTTCACAAGTTGCAGTAAGATGAGATATGAACCTTGATATGTAGTTCAATCTACCTAAGAACCCCTGAACCTCTTTTTCAGTCCCAGGTGCGGGCATCTCCTGAATGGCTTTGACTTTGTCAGGATCAACTTCAATTCCCTTTTCACTTACGATGAATCCCAACAGTTTACCGGACCGTACCCCGAATGTTCATTTGTTGGGGTTTAGCTTCAGCTGATACTTTCTCAGACGCTTGAACAACTTTAGAAGATTTACCAGATGATCTTCTTCAGTGAGGGACTTGGCAATCAAGTCATCCATGTAGCATTCAATTTCTTTGTGGATCATGTCGTGGAATAACGTTACCATAGCCCGTTGATAAGTCGCACCAGCGATCTTCAGTCCAAAAGGCATTACCTTGTAATAAAAAGTGCCCCAAGGTGTGATGAAGGTTGTTTTCTCCATGTCTTCGGGTGACATTCTGATCTGATTATACCCAGAAAAACCATCCATGAAGGAAAACACCGAGAACTGAGTTGTGTTGTCTACCGATACATCAATGTGAGGTAATGGGAAATCATCCTTCGGGCTAGCTCTGTTCAGATCCCAGTAATCCACACACATATGTACTTTGCCATCCTTCTTGGGCACTGGTACAATATTAGCGACCCACGGCGGGTAACTAGTCACAGCAAGGAAACCGGCGTCCCACTGTTTCTGTACTTCTTCCTTTATCATCATGGCCATTCTGGACGAGTACGGCGTAGCTTCTGATTTACTGGAGGGAAATCTTCCTTTAATGGCAGCTTGTGCATAATAATATTCGTATCTAGACCTGGAATGTCTTGATAGGACCAGGAAAAGACATCGACGTATTCTTGAAGCATGTCAATAAGCTGTTCTTTTACTGAAGCCTGCAAACTGGCCCCAATCTTCACTTCTTTCAAATCCTCTTCGGTACCAAGATTCACTGTTTCAACCTCCTCCTGATGAGGAGTAATCACTTTCTTTTCTTGCCTCAACAACCTGGCTAACTCTTCAGGCAACTCATAGTCTTCTTCAACCCCTTCATCAGCTTGATTAATTGGATTGTCGAAGTCATACAAGGCCATAGCAGTGATGTTGTCGGTGCAATCTGGAGGATTATTTCTGCAAGGGTTGAGATTTGTTCGTTTTAGTGACCAATTTTAATCTTGTTTAGAAAAAGTGAAAATGAAGTTATTTATTTTGAAAACATTGCTATTTTATTGTTTTGTACAAAAGTGAAAAATGAAAAGACAGTGGGCGAAAAAGAGACTTGTTTGCAAAAGATGTCCGATATTCATTGATAATTCATTTGCACAAAATTACTATATGGCCCTATTACAAAATGAGTCCTGACACCTTGGGCAAGATGCAGGACTTGATGCATGCTGAAAAAAAGCAGGAAATAATAATTACTCTGCAGGAGTAACCCTTATAATTTCCTGGGAAGACCAGTTAGGGACTTGGTGACCCGAGATCCTCGGACGTATCCAGTTCTCCAGGTTGAGGTTGATTTCCGCCTCGTCTTCCAGGTTGTTAATAGCATCTGGGGTGAGCATCCCCCCACTGATGAACTTGGGCTCTTTAGTAGCCTCTGATTGATCTTGTCGGAATGGTTTGTAACCCAAACTGAATTTGTTCTCCTTCTTCTCCACCGGCAGCAACTTGCCCTAGCCTTGGGCATTACCATATTCAACAACCTTCCGGGCTTGCTGATAGGAGACAATTGAAGTACCCATCCTTTCCTCCTGTGATGCAGCAAATACTTCAGTCGTCGCCTCATTGACGTTCAAAGCTTCGAACCCTTGGCTCATAGTCTCATGGATTTCACCATCCATCTCAATGTATTTGTACGTAGCCAGATGGCTAACAAATATTTCCTCTTCACCACAGATGGTGATAATCTGTCCTTCCAACTCATATTTCAATTTCTGGTGAAGGGTCGATGTAACTGCGCCAGCGGCGTGAATCCATGGTTGACCCAACAAACAGTTGTAGGCCGGCTGAATGTCCATCACATAAAAAGTAGTCTGAAAGACCTGCGGACCGATTATCACAGGCAGCTCTACCTCTCCAAGAACAGATCTCTTGGAGCCATCCAAATCCCTGACCACCAGATTGCTTGGCCGGAGAGCTATTCTATCATATTCGAGCTTGACAGGAGCTTTCTTCGGCAAGACATTGAGTGAAGACCCAGTGTCCACAAGAACATGAGATAGTACAACCCCTTTGCACTCCAGGGTTATGTGCAAAGCATTGTTGTGGTGACGTCCTTCTGTTGTCAAATCAGCATTGGTGAAACCTAGCCCATGGCTAGTATTGACATTAGACACCACTGTTTCAAGCTGATTCACTGTGATCTCCTCTGGCACATAGGCAGCGTGCAGAACTTTAAGTAGTGCAGATCTCCTCTGACCCAACTCTGAATCTTTGGGAACATTCTTCAAAGCATATCCTAGTTGTCTTCTCAAAAGTATGGGGTTGTAATTAATGCTCCCAGCTACCCCTAAGAGGGGAACATTAGGATACCCTCCACAACCGGAGATGAGCTCTTTCCCTTTTATCCTTAAGGTGAACCATCTAATGTATTTGGCGGTCAACGTGCTTAGTTTTTGCGACCAGATTACTTTGGGATCCGTGAATACTCTAGTAACAGGGATGTGCCTCATAAAACATGTGTAGAATAACGGGGCACAACACCTAACCAAGCCACCTCGTCTCTTCTCATTATTATAGTGTATTGAATAATACAAATCACCCAAGAGAGTGGGTACAGGATTCTTCATCACTGACAAATGAATGGCATTCATATCCACGAACTTCTCCATGTCAGCAAACAAAACTATCCCATACACAAATAATGCCAAGATGGCGCAAACTGAATCCCACTGCTTTTCCACAGCACATTCATCAGCTCTTCTAACCAGAAACTCTAAGGGAAAACCAAGTACTCCTGCCTTGGTGGCAACCAGATTAGCAGATACCTCTGATGGGCTCAAATAAAGAGCTTTAGCAATGTCAGCATGAGTCGGTCTTGTCATTTCTGAATTGAAAGGAATCTGGTCTTTGATAAGCAGTCCCAAAATCTCAACATACTCTTCTAGTAATGGACCTAGCTGGAAATCAGGGAATGTGAAACATCGGAGTCTAGGGTCATAGTATTGTAACAAGGTATGGATGGCACTTCTTTGTGAACTATCCGGATTGAACACCATGTCCAGAATATCACCATATCTCTGTTTGAAAAATCCCAAATGACCCGGGGTAATGAGAGACACCATCTGCTTGAGCAAGTCCACCTTGGTATCAAACAAATTGTAGAAAATATTCTTCTTTCTGATATCTTCCATTCTGAAGCAAGTATACGACCAGGAACTGGGAGTAGTGCAAACCCTGAAAATAAAAGAAACACAAATGATTAATGATGATATGATGCTTAAGCAAGGCAAGGCATGTGATCAGTGAAGTGTCTGTGATGTGCCAATCATATAATGGGGCGTCGGTGCAAGGTCACAATATTAACATATCACAATAATAACCCCTCTGATCCGGGATCCATATCTCAAAACCAGAAATCCAGATCACAAAACTGAACTAATGGCAAAACGGGTATGCTGAAGGTCTTGGGGTTCCTGCAAACCTGTAAACCCCTCCCAATCTCACGGGTGTGCTACTCGGGTCAACATCACGGACTCTCAAAGCCGAATAACAATAATACATTCACCATTTCCGAGAAATGGCTCATGACCAAATCAGGGAATCGGTTTGGCATTATGTACTACTCAGGGAGGCCTCAGTTGAGTCCGGAAAAACAAGCATCCCTCACAAGTTTCCAGCTTCAAGCACTGAATCGAGAAACAATAGTACATTCATCCTGAAGGGTACAATACTACCGTCATGTGAACAGTTTGCTTTAACTGAATTCCTATGAGAGAACCAGGCTATCCTATGTGAGTTCCCAATGGACCCTCGGATGCGAGTGGGTTTGCCAATAAATGTGGTATGCCACTGTCATCACTAGAGAGGGGTGTTCCCATTAAGGTCCTCGAAGATCGGTCACCAGATGCACATAACTATCAAGGTCGTACCCTGAAGTGAGGTAATCCCCACACAGAATAGTTCCAAGACGGTCGCAATCTGGGTGTGGAACACATCGCCACTTATCATGGTGAGATACCATGGGAGTACAATGTCTGTCCACGCTAATCCTATAGTGCACTCAAGCCGGGTATTTGGCTTATCTCACAGTAGCTCCCATTCCACAGAAAAAATGAAAACCAGCACAGCGAGACAGTCCAGTATAATATGATGCATGGAAAATAAATACTGAAAGCAATAAATAAATGCAGTAAAGTAAAGTTGTAAAGTAAAAACTGTAAATAAAAATAGTTAAGCTAAACTAAAGCACACAGCAACAAACAAATAAACACACAAAGAAACAAAACCAAACAGGCGCTAGGATTGACTCTACAAGGGAAACCAGAGATTCTGGGTTCGGTCCCCAGCAGAGTCGCCAGCTGTCGCTCCCGGGATTTTCATCCTGGTACAAACTCGAAAGTGGTGCGGAAAGGTTAGAGTCGCCAGCCAGACATTTTTATCCCGAAAGAATGGGAAAGGTAATGTTGCACAAACCTAAGGAAGAAGGAAAGGACAAGGTCCTACGAACCAAAGATCTGGGTTCGGGAGTCGGTTACGACCTGGGAAGGTATTAGCACCCCAAATCGTCCTCCATACCCGACGGGATCCACGCTTGCTTGTTTGCTTCAAAGGGTGAGAAAATAAGATGCTGCTGAATAAAACTGCTACTGGAACTGGAATGGAAATGAGAAAGGAACTGGAAAAGAGAGAATGAAAAGGAAGAATGGGGAAAATGTAGGGAAAATAAAGAATGTGCTCGAACGGGCCCTACCCCGCTGCCTACGTACCTCATCGGGATAATGAGGATCAGAGTCGACGTAGTTCGCCTAACTAAGGCGGGAACTATTTGTTTGTATTTTTTACTGCTGGAACTGCGTATGTCTATGCTCAGGTGTTGCAGGCTCATCTAGTACGAGTGCGTTTACCGTCTTGCATGCGAGACAAGTCGTCGCAAGTTCGCGTTGAAAGTGAATGAGATGAGAAGAGAATTCCCGCAGGAAAGCCGCTTATTCTTTGTTTTTGTCTTTTATTTTTGAATTTGTTTGTGAACATTCTCATACTAAGACCTATCCATCGCGGGAAGTACTTACACCTCGCCCCGAAACAGGACGCGTATAAGCATTCTGCAACAAAGTCTCGTGGAGTACAAGAGCATTGAACCTATATTAGGTATTTTATTGCTTTTCTTTATGAGGTGAGAAAGAATGACTCAAATCAGAAAAAAGGACAAAAACTAAGGGAGACTAAGATACAACCCTAAGTTAGTTATCATATACAAAAGGGATATCCTAATGGTTTGTGAAGTTTTCTAATCCTAATGAACAAAAGGAATAGAATGCAACTTACTTCCTAGAGAAGTTAAGTTGAATCTACAAAAGAGGGGGAAATCCTACCAAACACAAGTATGGAAGGAAAGAAGGAATTAAATGCAAATAAAATGCATAAAAATAAAATGAAGGATAAGGTAAGGAGACTTACCTCAATCTTCCCCTTTACAAAACAAATGTTAATGCACATTTTTATTAAAAACAATAAGGCAAACACACCCTAATTAAATCCTAAGATAGCTTGGACCTAACATAATCGGAACGGAATTGATTTTAAACAAAGCGAAAAGCACTTAAAGAATGCCAAAAGTGGCGAGATGAAGAGAATAACTTAAAGAAGAAGTGATTAAGATCACCAACCTATGAAGCGGAGGAGTGCTTCGGTGATTGTTGCAAGAATCGGAGCTTGAATCGAAGAGAAAACCGAAAACCGAGAAATCGCAAAATAAATGCGTTCTTGACGTTTGGACCTTCGTGCGCTTCCAATAATCCGAAATCTTCAACAAAATTCAGTAGCTTCTTCTTCTATAATCCACAAAATATGAAGTTTGGAGGCTTAAGCTTCAAGATCTTCAAGTTTCAATGTGAAACTTGAAGAGCTTATTTGAAAAGCTTTGGTGAAAGGAGGGAAAAAGGGGGAAAAGTGATTGTGCAAGAATGAAAAATGGTGGGAACCCGTTTGGTTTGGATGAAAGTGGCTTAAATAGAGGTTAGGCTTGGAGCTAGGTTTGGTTTTGGGGCCCAAAAATTAGGCTTGGGATCCAAAATTAGGTTTGGTAGTTAGTTAGGGTTAGGGTTGGAAAAGGGAATATTCCTTGGAACACTCTAGAAGGTGGTGGAACATGGTGGAAGCTTCCAAGGGAAATGGAATGGAATTGAAGTGGAAAAACAAGATGGAAAGAATGAAAGGATGTGTGGAAAGAAAGTGGAAGGAAAGGTGGAGGGAAATGCAAAACCAACTACTTTTTCAAATGATTTTTCTTTGATTTTCTTATGATTCCTCCATCATTTCTTGACCAAATTTGAACCATAGGATCATCATAACCCTAATTTCATGATATCGGTCTTAAAAGTCAGGAATCGACCCTTTTCACCTAGCTCGGTTGCCTTTTCTCCGATTCCTCGATTTTCTGTCGTCTGGCCAGTCGAACCTCTTCCAAAATGAATTTATGGACGAGATTTGAACCCTAGGCACTTGCCATCATATATAAGACAAAGTAATCCACTTTGAATTGAAACTTCATGCCGAAGCCCAGTAGAAATGAAACCCTAATTTGGCCCTCTCATTAGGAAATATTGCACTACTTTCCTCCTTTGATTAAACCCCATCTTTCCATGGCTTGTGGCTTCAAGTGAAGACTTGTGGGATATTGTGAGCCCTTTGCACAAGGTTGAGAAGCTTTGTGGCCCTTTGATTGACTTCTGTATAGCCTTCGGTTGTTCCAATCATTGATCACATGCCAGCGCCTCAGCTATGCTACATATGATGCAATGTTTTTGATTATTTTATGAATTTATGAATGCAAAATGCTATGCAAAATGTTGAGAAAATGAGAGGGCAAATTTTGAGGTATTACACTGTTGTAGGGTCATAATAAATAGTAATTGTGGAGATGTCATTGTTGGTGGTTGTTGTAGTTGTAGAAGGAGATGAAATGGAACTGTTGTTGGTTGAAGTGATGGAAGAAATGGTTGCTGAAGTTGTAGATGAGTCTGTAGAAACAATTGTTGTTGCAGTTGTAGGAGGATCATTTGTTGTTGAAAAAGGAGTTGTTGGTGTTGTAGAAGCAGTTGTGGTTATTTGCAGAATGCCTTCTTTGATCAAGCCATTGATGCCATTCCTCAAGCTTGTACACCCATTCACGGAAACCTTGCAAGATTCACAACAGGCCTCACAACCCGGAAACACTTGGAATTTCAAAAGCCGAGCTTTAACCTCAGCCAGAGTTGTCTGAATACTTGCAGTATCTTCAATCAAACTCATGGGTGAACCTTCCTCTATAGCATTAATCCTTGGCCCACTGTGACTTGGCATAGGAATTTTCATGACATTTGGAGGTGGTGCAAAGTTCAGGGCCTTTGAATCTACCAGATCCTGGACCTTCATATGCAGAGCCCTGCATTTTTCTTTGGAGTGACCAGGTGCATTAGAATGAAAAGCACACCTAGCGTTGACATTGTAGTTTCTTGGAAGGTTCTGAGGATCAGTTGGAGCCAATGTCCTCAACTCAACAAGATTGAGCTTTAGGAGTTGTGGCAGCAATGTGGCATATGGCATTGGAATAAGGTCAATCACCCTATTGATCTGAGATGGCCGTTGTTGAAAAGGGCGTTGTTGTTGATTGTTGTTATTGTTGTTATAGGATCTCTGTTGAGGAAACTGTGGATGTTGAGGAAAGTGTTGTGGTTGTTGAGTATACTGAGGAGGTGGAGTAGGAATAGTGACGGCAGCAACTGATCTGGGCAGATATTGGGGTCTCCCTTTTCCCATGTGTACAGAGTTTGTTTCACCAGATCTACGGGGCCCAGCAAATGGCTTCCTTGCACTGCTTGAACTGGCACCGTTGTCGGAGATCTTTCCCATCTTCAGTAAGCTCTCAATTCTTTCCCCAGCTATCACCATGTCTGCAAAGCTAGTGGAAGAACATGCAGCCAATCTGTCAATATAGGTACCTTGGAGAGTATTCATGAACATATCTGCCATCTCCCTTTCTGACATCGGGGGTTGAATGGTAGTAGCTAGTTGCCTCCACCTTTGGGCATACTCTCTAAAGCTTTCACGGGAAGACTGTGACATTCCCATCAGAAGGGTTTTGTTTGGAGCCATGTCCATATTATATTGATATTGATGGATGAAAGCTTCTGCCAAGTCTTTCCAATTTCTCACTGTGGCTCTGGTCAAATGGGAGTACCATTCCCAGGATGCCCCAGTCAAGCTATCCTCAAAGTAAAACATCCACAGTTTCTCATCCATGGTGTAGACTTTCAATCTCCCCAGGAAATACTGAAGATGGGTACGTGGGCAGGATGTGCCATTGTATCTTTCAAAACATAGAGGCTTGAACTTATGAGGAATTCTAACCCCCTCCACTAATCCCATGTCCATGACATCAAAACCCAAAGAGTTTTGGGATTCAAGAGACCTTAGCTTCTCTGCAATTTCATCCAACCGACGATCGTAAACTTCGTCTCCAGCCCTAACCACAGTAAATTGTTCTTCTTGAGGGTCTTCCTACAAAGCCCTTCCTCTAGTGTTATCTTGGGTGTTTCTTATAGCATTGATGTCGGGGTTCAGATGAGGTCCAAACTCTGGTGGATCAGTACGAGGTTGTACGTGATCGTTGTTACTGGTACCTCATATACCTGGATGGTTTTCCTCGGGAGTTTACTGCTCGACTAACTCTCTCAGTCTCTCCTGGCTCTGAGCCAAACTAGTCATAACTGCCATTAATTGATTCATTTGGGCCCTCATCTCTGTCCTCTCATTGGCCATTTGGGTCTTCACATCAGTCAAGTCTTGCTGAACTTGATCCATTTGTAATCCCGGAATGTTGTTTCTTGTCGGATATTGGTGCACTCTATTGACAGGGAACACTCTTCTGCGAGCAATGTTTCCTGAAACCACAACAAAGTGAGAAACAATAACAACACAAAAACCTACAAAACAAAGAGAAAATGTTAGTATGCAATGCAGGATGCCTATTTGTCTTCCAAGGGTATCTGGTTTGGTTCTTTGGTTTCGACCTTTCCAGACCTCGAGGAAATGCTGATGTTGCAGAGAGATAAAGCCCAAGAAGTAAAACAAACCATATATTACAAAAAATGTGAAAATATATAGTTTGATTACAATAAAGTTCCCATGGTGGGTCAAAATACAACAACAAAATCAAGAGTACAAACAAAAGAAAACACAAGTACAGGGAAATCAAACATCCAGTCCAAAGTCATCCTCTCTGACTTCCTTCAGGAGAGCCTTAGTTACTTGGCCAACTGGGTGCTCTATAATGGTCCTGATGAGGAGGTTCCTGGTGGCAATGGCACTGGTCAACTTCTTATGCTTATCCTAGTCCTTTGATCTCTTCAACCCCGCCCAGAGTTTCAACTCAGAGATCTCCTTCTGTGCTGCTAACAAAGCTGCCTGGTTCTTCTTCTCATTAGCCTCCAACTGCTCTATCCTAGCTTGGGTCCTTTGATCTTCTTGTGCACGTGTCTCAGTGATCTTGATCCACCTAGTCTGGCTCTCCTCTAAGTAATGCTCTGCCCTGGCCTTCTGGGTCTTAGCTTCCTTGCAAGCATTCTTCAGTACTAGCTCTCCTGCTCTAGCCTTTCTGATGTAGTCATCCGTCTTCTCAATCTTGGTCAAGTTCTCAATCCGGAGCTTCCCTAACCTCTCATTATCTAGATGGATGTCATTCCTCTCCCAGAGGGTCTACTTTAAGGCTTCAGAGAGCTGAGTATTCCTTTCCTTCAACTTCTCAAACTCCTCTAAACTGACAGTGGCTGCAGGCTGCACTGTTGATGGTCCAGGTGTATCCTCTAAGGTAAATGGCATTCGGGTGATCTGTGCCCTGGTACGAGACCAGTCAAGATACTGAGCTGAGGCTATGTTCTTTCACTTACCAAGGATAGCTGTCCCCTTAGTCTGAATGGTGTCCCAAGCCCAGGCAGCTTGTCTGACAATAGCTGAGTTGTGTTGGATGTCACAATAGAGGGTTTTTGTCAAATCTTGCCCTCTTGGGGGATGAACCAAAGCATACCCTAATTGTCTCTTGAAAATCAAAGGGTTGTAGTTGATGCAACCTTTTACTCCAATCAAGGGTACATTGGGATACTACCTACAGCTAGTAATGATATCTTTGCCCTTGGTGCTCTGAGTGCACCATCTGATGTCTTCTGATGTAAGGGCAATCAATCTCTTAGCCCAGTTCCTTGGCTGATGAGGGTTCAGGAAAGTGTCTGACTTCAGTAAGTGCCTTAACAACCAACAGTAGAAGAGGGGTGCACAGCATCTGACTAATTTCCCCTTTTGCTTCTCATTCCTTTGGTGCACTGAATAATAGAAGTCTACAAGCAGGGTAGGAATTGGGTTCCTTAGTAAGAACAGGTGAATAGAATTTTTGCTTACAAACTTTGGCTCGTCTGCAAACAAGATAACTCCATATATGCTGAGGGCTAAGAGTGCACAAACAGCATCCCACTTCCCTGTTGCAGCATGCAGGGTGGCCTGGGAGATCAGGAAATCCAAGTGAAGGCCTAGAACCTCAGCCTTGGTGGTCATGCTCTGATCAATGAGGGTAGGCTCCAAGTGCAAGGCCTTAGCTATATATTCATTCTTGGGAGCAACCATCTCGGGGTTGAAAGGAATCCCTCTCCTGATAGGGACACCTAACAACATGGAGAACTCTTCCATCAATGGTCCTAGCTGAAAATCAGGGAATGTGAAGAATTTGAGAGGAGGATCATAAAATTGTAAGCAAGTGTGGATCATGCTCATTTGGGATGCATCCAGGTCCATGATCATGTCCAATATGCCTCCATAATGTTCCCTGAATAAAGGGACATGATCAGGAGTGATGAGAGACTGCATATGCCTGATGCATGTCAAGGTGGGCTCAAAGAAATGATAGGTGATGTTGCTCTTCCTGGAAGTATCCATGCTGACAATGGATGCTGGTGAAGAAAAATGAGGGCAACTGCTGAAGACTGATGAAGATAATTGGAGAAGGTGCTGAAAAAGGGTCTCTGATGAAGACAAACTGATGAATGATGCTGGTGCAGATAACTGAGGAAGTCTGAGCAGCAGAACAAGTCAAAACCAAACCAAAGATAAGAAGGTGGATACCCTGTAAAACAAATAGGCAAATGTTAAATGATGCAAAATGATGTATGCATAATGATATGCAAAGGGTTTGTGATCAAGTGTTGGATCTGTTATCTGCCTTGATAGGGTCCATGTGTGTTCATAAGTCCGGATGGAGGCTTAGAAAACCAGTAACCAGGTGGGGGACTCAAATAAAGAGTCACAAGTCCAGAGTTTCACAAGAACTGTCCAAATTGATACAACCTTAACAAAACTAGTAACAAGGTATGATGAGGCCAAGGGTTCCTACAAACCTGTAAACATCAAAACCCCCTCACATGTATTATTCTAGAACAAGGATCCTCAGACTTGGATCAGTTATGAGAAGTGTAAACACTTCTAACCCGGAGGTATAATGTTTACAATAACCATAAAAGATCCTCCTCTAATTCACCTCAGATGCTGAAGGTCATAAAAAGGTCATCCAGACTTAGCAGGCTTCCCATATAGCCCTAGTACTACAGGAAATCCGTAGCACAGAGTTCTCAAGAAGAAACCTATGTCTGAACCGTGTTTCATATTCCCGCACCAGACTAAAATGGAATGGGAAAGAATATGAAGCCACTCTATCCTATGTGTCACTCAGGTTCCCGGTATGGAACCTTAATCACTCATCAATCCCTCCCACCAAGGAAACAGCAGATCGAGCACAAATGATAATGACAGTATGAAATGCATAAAACTGTAAATGAAAGCAATAAATAAAGTTGTACATAAAGCAATAAATAAAGCCATAAACAATAAGCATAAGTAGCACATAACACCCCCATAAACACAAATCAAACAAGCGCTAGGAGAAACCCACAAAAAGTACCAGAAGCCCTGGTTGCAAGATAAACTCCCCAGCAGAGTCGTCAAGCTGTCGCTCTCAAAGATTTGCATCCCGGTACAAGCGCGAACGGTCGGTGAAAAGAGAAAATGAAGATGAACTGAATAGAGTCGCCAGCTAGGAATTTTTATCCCAAAGGAAAGGTAATGTTGCATAAACCTAGAAAAATATGGATAAGACGGTTGCGAACCAGAGAAACTGAGAAAGGGGGTTGGTTACAACCTGGAAAGGTATTAGCCCCCAGATTGTCTGTCGTACTCGACGAGATCCACGCTTAAAAGATTGTGTTTAAAAGGGGTAGTGTATGTGTTATCTGTGTGCAAAGAGCTGGAAAAGAATATACAAGTGTCAGTGCAAAAGGTGAATGCTCAGAAACTGAGGCCTAAAAGGGAATGCTGAAAGAGGGGGATGACAAAGAGACTTTTGTTCGATAACCGTTAAGTTATGCCTACGTATCCTCGCGTGCAATGAGGAAGTCAGAACACCATAGTTCGACTCAAAGAGACTGGAAATAAATTGACTGTGAACTTCTTACTTGTCTATGCTCAAGTGTATGACTCGTCTGGCTCGAGTGCTAACTGTCTTGCATTAGACGGAAGAAGCAAGTTCTCGGTTCAAAGTGAGTGTGATGAGAAAATAATCCCGGAGGAGACGATTATTGTTTATTTTTTGTTTTCAGTTTTGTTATTGTTTTTGGTGTTTTGCATAAGTTAATGAGCTTAAGCCTAAATCAAAGGTTTGTAAACTCATTATATCCTCCCTGTGATTAGGGATAATGAGAATACTTAAGTATGAGATAAACACCTCAACTTAATTTGCCATGATGATGTAGGATTAAGATCATTAACCTACTTGTGATTAATTAGATGTTTTTTGGGTTTTTGTTTAGTGTTAAGTAATGAGTTTAATCTCTAATCACAGATTAGTGGGCTCATTACACAATCCTAATAGAAGGATAATAGATGAGAACACTTAAGCTGAGGAAGATACCTCAACTTAATCCATGGTTAGGGACTAAATTCATTATATAACAAACCTTTATTAAGTGGATTTTAATTAAGGATGAGGTTAAGAAATGAGTTTTATGGTTTGTAATATAACTTGAGGGGGACTTGTCCATTAAACACTAGGGTTAGTCCTTCTTAACCATAAAGGAAGAATTAGAACCCTAATGTAAGGCCCAAGTTACAAGATGAAGTCTTAGTGATTATTAAGATGATTTGATTAAGAGGTTTAAACAAATTAAAGGTTTAACACTTAGGATTAAAGTTATACACTTCATCCTAATAGAAGGATACATGCATAACCCTAATTCCAAAGTCTTAAAACTTTAAGAGTTTAGTCTCTGATTATGAAGATGAGAGGAGAAACTCAAGGAGACTCAAAGGTAAAAAAAACTAAAGGGAGACTATATACAACCCTTAAGTTATCATGCTTGGATGTTCCTATGGTTTGTAAGGCTTGACAAAGATCTTCAAGGAAGCAACTAAAGAAGAAACAAAATGAAAAGAGAAAGAGAAGAAAGGAAGGTTACTTACTTCATTTAAGAAGATAAGTAATCCTAAGAGAAAGAAAAGAGGGGAAAGGGCACAAGTGAATTGAATTGACTTCAAACACAAGCATAGTGCACAAAAATAAAAGAGAAAGAGAAGTTAGATGTGGATGCACACCCACACCTTAAACAACTTACCATAAGCCCCTGAAATGTTAGTTGAACATGTAAAGAAAGAAATGAAATGCAAATACATCAAAACAAGGTGCTATGATCAAGGTCAGAAGTACATATTCAAGGCAAATGAGTCATGATATGCTGCAAAGTCACACATGATGTATATGTATGCTTATATGAGAGATGGGATGCAAAGGAAACAAGTTAGAAGCATGGAAACACATGGATGTTCATGAAATGTTATGAATGCAAAGCATACCAAATGAATGAATAAATGATCAAACAATGTTCTAACATGTCCTAGGATGTCTAAAATGACATACAAATGCTTGAGATGTCATGGAAAGTTCATGTAATGATGTTTATGCAAAGATGAATGCATATGAACATGAGAAATTAGGGTTTTATGAATGTATGAGATGCATATGACCAAAACAGATGCAATGTACAAGATAAAAAAATTGAAACTGCACTCAAAGGAACCCTAAACCTATACTAGGTTACCATCCAAAGGGGGAGATCAGAAGCTAAACCTAGGAGGAGTTATGAATTTTCTAAGTTCCCTAGGGTTTTTTGGGTGATATTCAATGTAAAATGCCAAATAATTTTAAAATGCAAGATAAAAATGAAACAAAAATGTTTTTAGATGCTAGAAGACATGCACAAAGCAAGGCAAAAAGAATCATTCACAAACTCAACTTGGTTCTAGGGTTATGAATTTTTGAAGTTAGGGTTAGAAAATGAACATTTTTAAGAACCCTAATTCATTGAAAAATCTCAAAGTATGATCAGAACCAAAAGAAATTTGTAAGGTGAGTTTGTAAATGTTTCTAATGTCTTAGAATGCTCTCTGATTTTTTTGGTGATTTTTAAATACATAAATGTATTTTTAATTAATTAAAATGAAATAATTAATTAAATAAAAACATTTAAATGATTTAAAAATACTTTTTTAATGAAAAAATTAAAAATTAAAATATTTTTGGTTTCTGAAAATTAATAAAAGTCTTGACAAAAATTTCCAGAAATTTTTAAATCATTTTTGCTATTTTTAATAAATATAAGAAATAAAATACAAAGAAAATAAAAATAAAAAATGGAAAGTATGCAGAATGGATGGCTAGGATGTGAAGTCAATGGGATGAAGGGCTGAGATCACAAGGTGCGTTGACTGGGAGTATGCAGAATCTAAGGTTCACATTTAAAGTTTCAAAACGCGCGTGAATGGATGGTCAGGATCTCATCTGGGCTAATTAATTTTGATTAACTTAATTAAACAGAAATTAGGGCTAATGACATGATCTGGGCCATTGAAACGTGCGCGGGAACTCAAATCTAAAGGTCAGAATTCAAAGTTATCTAATTACACAGATTAACCCTAACAACTTTCAGATGACCGGAACAGTGGTTCCGGTCATCTTCTCCAGCTAGCTAAAACGCTATCTCTCTCCTTAAGCCTCTAAAACTCAATCTCTCTGCCCATAATCAACCCCCAAACATCATACAACAAGAATCATCAAACAAAACACATTTATAACACGTGAAAAGAGAGAATCGAAGCAAATCAGTTTTAGGTCAAAAACTTTCAGAGAACTCATACATGCTTAATACTCAATCATTTTACAAAATAAACACATTAGGATCATCAGCACATCATGAAGATTCATCTAAGCACTTAAAAAAACATTTCTGGAAAAATGTTCTTGAGGTATACCTGAGTTGAAGCTTTACACTTTGGAGCTTTCTGGCCACCTCTTTAGTGCTTTTTCACTCCAATGAACCCCTTTGTGCTTCTGGCAAGCTTGAAACAAGTTTATGTTGGTTGTTTTATGAGTTTCAGTTCAGAGGAAGCTAAAATCGTGTTTTGGTTAGAGGGTGTTTCAGGCCAATGTGAGGGGTGGGAAATGATCCTGGGGTTATGAGGGAATGATTGGTGAAAGAACTTTTGATTTTTGTTGGCTGAGTTGAGAGATTCAAAGAGATGAAGTTTTGAGGGGATTTTGTGTAATTTGAGCTATGGAGAGTTCCAGGCTTGTGTGTGTTATGTTCTTTGTGATCCATAAGGTTAGTGTAAGCAAGTGTGATTGGTCAGAGGAGTTGGTGTGGCATAGTGTGATTGGTATGAGGTGATTTGCAAAAAAGTCAAGAATGTGTACTTGAGGTATGGGCATGGTGAAGGCCTGAGTTTTTGGGGTTTCTGGCCTCAGCTGGCTTTGTGGAAGGCCCTTGGATCATAAGATTGCAGCTGGATGGCTTGGATCATGAGATATCATGCTTTATGCAATTTTCCCTCTTTGACATTTCTTGTGTTTCAAGGCATGAAATGACCTAATTCTTAGGCCAATTCTGAGTCTTTGATGTTGTTTGATCATGTTATGAATTATTGTTACACATTTGAAGTCATTTGAGGCCTTGGAAAGTGGTTTTGCAAAAATCCCTCTTTGGTGCATTCTTGAAAATTATAGGATTTTTGCCAATTTTGAAGGATCATAACTTGAGTTCTATAATAAATTAGAAAGAGTTCTTGTACTTTTTGAAAATGGAAAGATCCATCCTACAACTTTCATCGCTAAAATTTTTTCATTTGAAGCATTTTTGATCAAGAAAGAGGAGGTTGAAAAACTTTCCCAAAATGGAAAGTTTCCATTACAAGTCATTTCCATTTTTGGCAAGTTTGCAAATGGCTCAAAATTCTTCAATCTTGTGATCTTCCAACCTCTTCTAATATTAAATAAAGATTATAGAACTTCAATTTGATGAAAATAACCCTTTGGTTCCATTGTTGGGGGCCTCAGATGCCCTGATTTTGACTTAACTTGCTCAAGAAGTTACCCAGTGAACAGATGACTTCCACAATGAATTTCTTCATCAAACTTGGTACACATGATCCTTATAATATTTTAAGAACATTAGAAACAAGAATGGCCCAAAAATTTGGAGTTGAGGCCTCTGAAACCAAAACCCTAATTTTGGTCATCTGTGTAGTGAAAACCCTAGCTCTGCTTCCATGCTTTTCCAGTTCTTGTGATTTCTTGACTTCTATGAACTTTGAGGGACATAATATGATGATAGAACACACATGGACCCTCTTGGAACACTTTGAGGCCTTTGGGATGGCTCAGATGGAATCTTGGATTGCTCAGATCACAAACCCTAGATGCATATGAACTTGAACTTATGTAGTGAAGCAAAAATGCAATATGAGATAGTATGCCTATGTTAATGCAAAAATGAAAGATCACAAGCCATGGTGTGATATTAGTGAGGGAAAATTTGGGATGTTTACATATGGCTAAGTATTTGATGAGGTTGTCGTTCTTAGCTTGATATTCTCCTCGTACTTGTGATGCTACAAGTTGAGAGTTTGTCGATATCTTTACTTCCTTTGCCCCTAAGTCTTCGGCTAGTCTTAGACCTGCGAGGAAAGCTTTATACTTGGCTTGGTTGTTGGAGGTCGGGAAGGCTAATGCCAACGAGACCTCGATCAGAATACCGTCCTTGTTTTCAAGGATGATTCCTGCGTTGCTTCCCGCCGGGCTGGAGGCACCGTCGATGAAGATCATCCACTTATGGGCGTCGTCCGCTGGTATCGGGCTACGTGTCATTTCTGTGACGAAGTCGGCCAGGACCTGAGCTTTCAAAGCTTTCCTGTTTTCAAATTGGATGTCGAATTCAGAGAGTTCCAGCGACCACTTCAGCATTCGGCCGGCCATGTCTGGTCGACCGAGGAGATGTTTTATTGGTTGATTGGTTCTCACTTTAATCGTATGGGAAAGGAAGTAGTGCCATAGTCTCCTCGCGGAATTAATAAGGGCTAACGCGACCTTCTCGGTCTGTTGGTACCTGAGCTCGGGGCCTTGGAGAGTTTTGCTCATGAAGTAGATAGGCTTTTGTCCTTCGTCGGTTTCTCGGATGAGAACGGCGCTAACGGCCTCGGTCTCTACGGACAAGTATTGATACAGGGTCTCATTTTCCAGTGGTCGGGACAGGACCGGGGGCTCGGAGAGTGCTTTCTTTAGGTGAAGCAATGCCTGTTCGCACTCTTCGGTCCACTCGAAGGTGGCCTCCTTCCGTAGCAGTTTGAAGAAAGGTAAAGTGTGCTGGGCGGACTTGTCTACGAAACGGGACAAAGAGACAAGCATGTCGTTGAGGGACTGAATGGGTTTTTTCATCTTTGGGGTCGGGAACTCCGAAAACGCCCGACATTTATCGGGGTTGGCCTTAATCCCATGCTCGGTGTGATAGTGTAATACCTCAAAATTTGCCCTCATATTTATTACCACTAACTGGTGTATGCTTCGCATTCATCTGCATTTCTCACTAGGTCATTAACATTATAATCATGCATTTCATGGATTCATAAGGCATGGGATCAAACATTTTCTTGTGACTCAAAATTTCCTATTCCTAGGTGATTTATCTGACCATTACCTTGAGAAAAAAGGTTAAACTCACATCATCAGGAGCATATTCTTATTCAGAGGATCATCCAACCCTAAGAAGACTGAGGCTTCATTCTTTTGGTGTACGAATTGGTTTAGGATTTCATGGCAAAAGTATATTGATGTTCTTGGTGCAAGAGATCGAATTCTAGATGTATATTGGTATTCTTGGTGCAAGAGATCAGATTCATTGTTTATGATTTAGGCTTCAACTATTTCAAGCCCATTATTCATAAACCTTTTTTCTCTAATCTATTTACTCATTTTTATCTCGTCTGTATGTCTATCATCCATTGTGAAAATCCATTTAATATCCATATTCGAATATCTTTTTTCATTTGAACCAATTATTCATCATTTAATTTTTTAAACTCTTATCTGATCCATATCCATTTCTTGGTCCATTTCACTTATCCATATCAAATCATAACCATTTCCTGTGCTAAAAAAACATGCTCATAATTCGTCGTTTAAAATTAGTTAATTGAAGGACATTCTCTAAGATCTAATGGAAGCCTTTTTGTTAAACCATTTTTGAGCCCAAAAACCATAACCAATTGCAGAAATCCTTTTTGCTAAGCCCATTTTCTTATGCTTGTTTTGACAATAAAATATTAATTAGAAATAGGATAAAAATAATAATATTGGTGATGAAAGAAAAAAGATAGAAATTTTGAAGATGGAAAATGGAGAAAATCCTTAAGAGAAAACAAAATCGGTTACAACTTCAAGGGGATTCTGTTACGGTTACAACAAAATAATGTTAAGAAAAAACTTTAGTAAAAAAACTCAGAAATCTCTCTTCACATTCTCATAGCATCATCATTCTCCTACACTCTGCAACTCTCCAATATCAACCTGCTCAAAAACCTTCTTCATCATCTCTAATCCATTCTTGATTAATCTCCATTCTCCCTCATCAATCTTCAATCAATCTCCAATTCTCACTCTCAACCATATTCTTCATCCATCTTCACCATTCAATCTCTAAGGCTCTGCAACCTTCATGTTTCATCTTCAATCGAGCAATCAGAATCAACAACATCTTCAATCAGATTCTTCAAGACACATCATCACCTTCATAACCATTTCTTCAATCACTCCTTCGATACTTCACACCTGCAAGAAACAATATAATATTCAATAGAAAAATACATAAACACTCTCGAATTTCACTCTCAAAAACAGAAAATACATTTTCACCCTCTTGATCAACACTAAGAGCACAACCGAATTTCCAAAACGTTGGAAGCAATTTGTATTGCCGCCATCGAAATCTCCACCGCGAGATCAATCTAATCTTAAAAATCAACGACTTGCATCATTCAAGAACACGCAACATTGCGTCAACACACCACAAATAGTATTCACACAGAGAGTGGAAGAAGAGCTTATGGGATCGAACCGAGTGCATGAACGAAGCACATACTTGAGTCAGAATCGTTGATTTTGATATATCTTCCTCTCTTTCGATTCCTAGCGTGTCTTTGTGATTAAGATCGTGGATTAGGATCCGTTTTGATTTAAACTTCAATTTGCTATTGGAAGTGAGAAGACGAAGTTATGGAGGGCGAACATACGTTGACGGTGGAGGGGTTGGAGAAGTCAGACGGCGCGGTCGTGAGTCATCTTCGCGGTGAACACTAAAGAAGGACGGTGCATTGTTGAAGAGGATAACGGCGATGAAAAATGAGAAGCCTACGGCGATTAAGCTTGTTCAAGTGAGTATTATTCATTTCGGTTTGAGATAAATGACGAAGACGGTGAAGCCATGGCGGAAGGGATCTTGAGGTTGGTGATGGCGACAGGGGATCATAAGTTTCCATGGCGCGGCGGTGCGTCGTCCCGGTGAGAGTGAGAGGTCGCGTCGAAGGATAAAGATGAGGATTGAAGTGTGGAGGTGAGGTCTGAGACGAAGATGATGAAGCTATGGTGTCAGAGGGTGCATCGTTTTATCGTGACGGCGGAAGGAGGAAGGAGATCTATCGGCGGCGTGGTCGTGAAGAGGAAGGAGATGATTTTCTCGTTAGTTTTGGTCCTTTTTCTATTTAATGAAGAAGCTAGGGTTACACAATATGGATTGGGCCTCTCCACCATCAAATTATTATTTACAATACGTGTTTTTGCTAATACACCCCTCCTGCAAAATGCTGTAAGAAAATGGGCCTAAGGCTATTGTTTTTCTATTGGCACTCTCCATTTTCCTCATCACACCCACTCCTACGGGTTTCTCTTGATGTTGGGCTTTAGATACCAGGAATTCTTATCCATACCCTCTATTTTACTAATTGTACCCTTCCTGCTCATGGAATTTTTGGTTTGGGCCCAGAAGTTTGCTGGTTACACATTTGTATTTCGTTCTACACCTCCCCCTTGTTTTCTTTATTTTTTTTAGTAAATTTGTTAATTGAGTTTTCTTGTAAAAAATGGCAAATTAAATTTTGTTAAATAATTTTTGTGGATTATTGTCTTAATCCATTTCTTGATAATTTTTAATTATAATTTTTGCATTAATTTTAATCATTGTTGTGAACTAATTTTGGATTAAAGTTTTCATGGAATTTTTTTATCGATTTGGATCGATTTCGATTATGGTGGATCTTCACTAAATGATTATGAAAGATAAGCATTTATTTTGCTTATGGATATCACAAGACCTTGCTTGAAGTTTTTTTTTGGATTTCTTTAATGTGAAGAATCGGCACTTCAATCAAGTAAGTAATTTCAACTTCCTCCATTTTAATGCACCATTCTAGATGTATGCGGCTTAGGATCATATAACTTAAGGTGCATATTGAGCCCTCCCACCTGAGGCACTGGATTTATTTATGATTTTTTATTATATGTGTCGATTTTGGAGCTTAGGGATTAGGTTACGGATTGTAGAATTCACTTCCTCTCGATTTCCCTTAAAACATCGTTTTTTTCCCGTTTCGTCGCAATTATTAAAAATAGTTTTAGGTGGGATAAAATTCTGGAAAAATTCATGAGTGATCCTCATCCGCTTAATTAATTTTTAATATTTTTTGTTTCCAGATTTGAAGGGTTTTAGTAATTAATTTGGATTTTTCAATCCAAGCTGTCCCAAAAGGAATGGTATTGACATAAGAGACCAAAACCATTTTCCCCATAGGTGTTAGACCTATTTTTTGTGTGTGATTGAACACTGGAATTTGTGACATTTTGATGCTCCTTAGGCATTTTTTTCATAATTTTTGGTGTCATTTTTTATCCACTTTGTGGAATTGTTTTTCGGCGATCATGCCTTGTTATCTTGATCATCAAGTAATTGTTTTGGCACTTTGGTGCATAATTTTGTAAAATCCTTTTAGATTGTATTATATAAGGACTTCAACATTCCATGGATTTAATTTCATAATTTTTAAAGCCTTTTTACTATTTTTTCATGCCACCTAGATCATAGGTTGAATTATGTGCTTATTTGTCCCATATCCTAGGATTTAGCAAGGTATTCATGCCATTGGCTTGAGAGACTTTTCGGTAACTCTTAGGAGTTAATTATAGGTCACTTTTAAGACCTTAATTCCAGTTATAGGTCACTTTTTGAACCATATTCATTTGATTTGTTTTGGTGTTTCAAAGTGCATACTTATGTGAACTAATTTTAACCTAAACTCATTTCTCTTCTCCTCTAATTGTTAACATGAATTATGTGGGAATCATTAATTACTATCCATGCATTCTAATTGTATCTCATATCTTGTATGCTACTGATTCATAATCATTTCATGCATATTCACATGCCATTCATCTTTAACTTGCATCATGTGTGATACCATGTTCACTTCTTCTCACATCTTCTTCTCCTTAATCCATATGCTTAAGTCATTGCATCCATGATTATATATTTATTCATCCATATACATAAGCATTCACTATTGACTTTGATGCTAATTTCATGTACTAATACATGCTTGTAAGCCATATGCATTCATACTTCCTCCATAAACCCTAACTTGCATTTAGGTGAACTTATGTGAACAATTTGTACATAGTTTGATGTAGTTTGATCTTGTGAGGTATCTTAGTATACTTAGGAACCTATAGCATATAGCTACTGACTTTAGAGGTCATATAACCTTTAGGTACCTTCATATTTAGATTTAGGACTTATTTTGAACCATAGTTACATTCTAGGATGTGTGTGGTACTTAATTTCCTTTATGCTTGTTTATGGTTTCCAAATATGCAAATTATTTTGGTACTAACCTTTGTTTTGTAGGGAGGTTGAGGTAAGTCACATAAAACTTATCCTTTTATCTCTTTATACTTTCAAAATTGTGTTTGCCTTGCACTTTCATTCAACTTTCTTCATCTAACTTCACCTTAGATTTCTTTAAGGTTTAGTACCTCATTAGGACATAGATGGTAGTTGTTTGATATTAGGACCTTATAATACTTTAATAGAGTTTAGCTACTGACTTTAGAAGTCCTTTTATCATTTAGGATCCTTTAGATCTAGGTATTAACTCTAGGAAGTCATTATTGCTTTTCCTTAGCTAGTTTGAACTAGTTTGAGCCTTTCGCCATGCTTTATGTGTTTAATGCTTTATCATGCTAACTTTTGTTTTGTAGGGGGGAAGATTGAGGTAAGTAATACTTCATATTCATCTCTTTATGCATTTTAATTTTTTTTGCCTTAGAACTTTTTGCTTTGCTTATAGGTTTTCCCTTTGTTCTTTAGAACCAACTTAACTTCATTAGGAAGTAAGTTGAGTTCTAATATCCTTTTTCTTATTTCCCTTCTCTTCATTAGGATTAGAAAAACTCACAAACACTTAGGGCATCCTTGTGCATACAATAAATAACTTAGGGTTGTGTCTTAATCCCCCATAGTTTTTCCCTTTTGCAATTTGAGTCCTCTTCTCTCATCTTCAAACGAAAAGCCAAAATACACTTAATAAATATATGAAAGGATCCCTTGTGTATAGCCTTATTCCATGGGGCACTTACATTCATTCCATCTTGGAATAGTGTGGGCTTGTCTAGCATGATGTACAAGTCTTATCAAGGGGTTATTTCACAAAGAAAAATCTAAAAGACATTTCTTTACAAAAGCAACAAAAACATGTAATAAAGTTCAACAAGCTAGTGAACTTAAACCCTAATTCATGGAAACAAGTCTTGGATAAATTCTCCTTGCTTGGTGTACTTGTTCTATTATTCCATCTTGGAATGTAGTGGCAAGTACACATTCCATGGAAAAGAGTTTGAATTCACTTCCTTGTGCCAAATTCATACAAAACTCTTAAAAAAGCAAACAACAAACAATAAACGACTATCCTGCGGGAACTTCACTTCTCACCTCACTCATTTTGAACGCGAACTCGTGACGATTTGTCTCATTTGCAAGACGGTAAACGCACTCTTACCAGATGAGCCTGCAACACCTGAGCATAGACATACGTAGTTCTAGCCATAAAAAATACAAACAAAGTTCCCGCCTAGTTAGGCGAACTACGTCGACTCTGATCCTCATTTTCCCGATGAGGTACGTAGGCAGCGGGGTAGGGCCCGTTCGAGCACATTCTTTATTTTCCCTACACTTTCCCCTTTCTTTCCATTCTCTTTTCCAGTTCCCTTTCTTTCGTTCCAGTTCCAGTAGCAGTTTTATTCAGTAGCAGCTTTATTTTCTCACCCTTTGAAACAAACAAGCAAGCGTGGATCCCGTCAGGTACAGTGGACAGTCTGGGGTGCTAATACCTTCCCAGGTCGTAACTGACTCCCGAACCCAGATCTTTGGTTCGCAGGACCTCGTCCTTTCCTTCTTCCTCAGGTTTATGCAGCATTACCTTTCCCGTTCCTTCGGGATAAAAATGCCTGGCTGGCGACTCTACCTTTTCCGCGCCACTTTCGCGTTTGTACTAGGATGAAAATCCCGGGAGCGACAGATAGAAACCGAGGAACTTCCCTGCCCGGACACCGAATGTGCACTTTTCAGGGTTAAACCTCATTTTATATTGTCTCGCCTGCTTGAAAACCTTGCGGAGGTGTCGTGCGTGGTCGACCAACTCGTGTAATTTTACGATCATGTCGTCCATGTATACTTCGAGCATGTCCCCGATCTCTCCTTGGAAGACTTTGTTCTCATGTGTTGATATGTGGCCCCGACGTTCTTTAGTCCGAAGGGCATTACGTTGTAATAGTAATTGCCCGTCGGGGTCATGAAGGCCGTATGTCTCTTATCCGCGTCTGACATAGGGATTTGGTTGTATCCATTATATGCGTCCATGAAGGACAAGAGTCTGAAATCTGCAGAGTTGTCGACCAATTTATCTATATTAGGGAGAGGAAAAACATCTTTGGGAAAAGTCCTATTAAGATCAGTATAATCAACACACATACGCCATTTTCTATTATTTTTCTTAACAAGGACTGCATTAGAGAGCAAGGTTGTATACTGGGCTTCAGAAATAAAATTTGCCTCTAAGAGGTCTTTTACAGCTCGCTCAACAGCCTCCGCTTTCTCGGGAGACTGTTTGCGCCTACGTTGTGCTATGGGCTTAACTGCCCGGTCTAAAGCTAACTAATGACAGGCGACCTCAGGGTCGAGCCCGGGCATTTATGACGCGTTCCATGCAAAGAGGTCAGCATTCTCCTTGAGAAAAAATGTGAGTTGCTCCCTCGTTTCAGCGGGCAGCCCCGTGCCTATCTTCACAGCTCTTTCGAGGTTGCCGCCCAGTGGAACGAGCTCGAACTCTCCGTCAAGGACCGGGTGGAATGGATGTGTAAGGACTTGCCCGTTGATGGGTCCCCTCTCTTCAGCATCGTCCTCGCCGATGCGACTGTCGAGGTCGATGGCATTGATTCCCTGGGGGAAGGTTGTTCTTCGACCTTGGGTTTCTTGCTATTTTTGGTTTTAATTATGGCCTGTCCTTTTATTGTAGCATCATAGCATCTTCGAGCGGCCTCGATGTCGCCATGGACCGTGACTACGTGGCCTAGCTTGGTGTAGTACTTCATCTTCAGGTGGACGGTGGAGGGGACCGCAGTCAATTCGGCCAGGGTGGGGCGGTCGAGGATGCAGTTGTAAAGGGAAGGGCACTCTATCACCAGAAATTGGATCTTGACTTCTCTAGCTTTTTCTTGCTCTCTGAAGGTGACGAGGAGCTCGACATAACCCCATGGCTTTGTTGTGTCCCCATTGAATCCTTAGAGGTCGGATCCGATATACGGGGATAAATTGGTCTTGTCCAGCTTGAGGGTCTTGAATAGGTGGACGTACATGATGTCTACTGAACTGCCTTGGTCGACCCGGATGCGTCGAACGTCAAAGCGTGCCATCTTGGCTCTTATTAGTAAAGGGATTCCAGAATTGGGGGAACCGCCCGACAGCTCCTCTAGGAAGAAATATATTGGATTGGACTTTCCTCGGTACTTTGTCTGTGTGGCCATCTTCTCGGGCGCAGTCAATAGGAGTTCGTCAAACTTGTGTTTCACAGAGAGGGCAGCGTTTTTGTTGTTCATCTCCCTCCTGATATAACAAGATCTGTTGGGAAGTCTTCCTAGGGACTGAGGGTCGTGAGTCTCCCTTCTAGTTCCGAGTCGGGGAGACGGAAGTCCTCTGGGCGTGATATGCACATGGCCACTTGATAAGAAGAGTCGTCGGGCGGTGTGTCCTCACGAGGCCTCTTCTTTTCTTGCTCCTCATGCCTGGGGGTTTCGGGTTTCATTCCTCTTAGTGTACTATTTAAGATGACCCTCCTAAATCAAAGTCTCAATTGCGTCCTTCAAGTGGACGCAGTCTTCAGTCACGTTCCCGTGGCTTCTATGAAACCTGCAGTATTTGGATTTGTCCGTGTGGGGCTTGGGTGCAGAAGGTTTAGGGAACCTTACTCTGCCTTGTTTGAAGTCGGAGTTGATGCACTCGGCGAGGATGCACTCGCGGGGAGCTGTCAGCAATGTATACTCGATATAGCGGCCCGCGGGTCCTCTTCATTCCCAAGGCTCGCGGGGCTTTTCCTCCCTCCGCTTGTCTCTGTTGCAGCGGGGAGCGTTGGGGTCCTCGCGCTTGGGATGGTCGGTCTCCCCGGTGTTGCGACTGCTCTGAGCATTGTGGGCGACCTGTTTTTCTTCATATCTAATGTAAGCTTGGGCTTTGTGTAGGAGCTCGTCCAGGGTGCGGGGAGGTTTTATCCTGACCGCTCTGCTGAGTTTGCTTCCGAGAAAGAGTCCTCTTTCGAGGAGGTATTTCTTCATGTGTTCCGTCGTGTCTACCATGACGGCCTATTGGTTGAATCACTCGATGTACGAGCGCAACGTATCATTCTTTTTCTGCACTATAGCTTCGAGGGTCGCCTTAGTCTTGGGATGGCATCGGGAGGCTGTCAAATGTCTTGTAAACATGGATTTCATGACCCTCCAGGATGTGATGGACTCTGGGGCCAGGCTTTTGTACCAGGCCATGGCTCTTTTCCTGAGAGTTGTTGAAAACAGTCTGCACTTGAGATGCTCGGTGATGTCGTTGCGGTAGTCGAGCATAATGTTAATGTTGTCGACGTGATTGTCGAGGTCAGTGGTCCCGTCGTAGATGGCCAGATGCGGGGACATCTCCATGCCCTTGGGGAGTGGTGTCTCCATAATTGCCTATGAGAGGGGGCAATGTGGGTCCTCCTCGTCACTTCTCAATGGGAAGAGCTCATCATTGCCAGGACTCTGGTCATGTCTAGGAGAAGCCCTTGACCGGTTGGTCTCATGGCGCATCCTGGACCTGTTCTTTTTGGGCTCGGGGGAGCGTCGTCCCCGACGCGGAGGGGAGCGTCCCCGCTTCTTCGCGCCCTCTGGATGTTGTTGCAACTGTTCTTGTTGGGGTCGATCTTCCCGTTGGTCAGCCTCCAGTGCCATGATTCTCTCGTGCTGTTGGTAGAGCATGGAGCTGGCCTAGTTAAGGGCGTTTACCATAGCAATCATGGTGACGTCCCCCTCGACGGGCACTAGGATAGGCTAGAACGGAGCGACCGGCGGGTTTTGAGGCTGAGGCTGCTGGATCCCATTATCTTCAGGTTCAGGAGACGGGGTGGAAGGTTGCCCGTCTCTGGGGTCAACTTCATGGTAATTCAGATTGTCCTCCGTCGTGTAGTCGACGAGGGGATGGTGATGGGTGCTGGTGTGTTCTCCGGCCATACTGGAAGGATAAGGTAGTTTGAGCTTTGATCTTGTAATGTGGAAGAAGGGGACAGCTAGTTCCCACAGAAGGCGCCACAGATCTTACCTGATCAGGAGGGCCTTCTAGTAATTGAACACAGACAACAAGATGGATGGAATGGAGGGGGTGTACCTGCAAGGCACTCCGATGCCAAAGTCAATAGAGGTACATAAATGGTAAGTCAGAAGAGCTAAATTAGAATACCTAACCCTTTAGTGAAAAAGGGTATTTATAGGACAATGTTCTTCTTTGGGATGGATCAGCGAGGCCCAAGGAAGAATTGCCAAGGAACACGTAAGGAGCATGAAGACCTAGCAAGTGGTCTGGTCCTTGGTCCAACTGCCCCTATCTTTCAGAAGATAATGGGGGACAGTTGGGTGATGTGGCAAGTGGAATGGAAGACTTGTTGTCTGTCCGTCTCGTAAAGTGTATGCCCGACTCATGAAATGTTTACCCGACCGTTAAGGGGTGTGCGCTCGACCACCAAGTATGCTTGCCTGAGCGTATGGGCTGCTCGACTGTATTGGGCCACGACCCAATATAGTCTCTAGAGTCCCAGTCCAGAACAGTTTCTAACTTGTAGCCACTTTCAAGGAGTTTTAAAGGTCCCAATACATTCCTGAGGACTCTTAGAACATGTATCAATCATCACCATCATCAAAAGCATCCTATTTTGCCCTAACCAAATTCATCTTTTATCTCATATTTTCAATTTTCGATTTTGATTATACATACATTATAAATCAAAATTGATAATATATTCTTGTTTGTGATGATGTTTAGAAACTGTATGGATGATTGGATTGAGATTTAAGTGCATGAATAAGGATACACCATTGTTAGGGTTTACGGCTTCGATTTTGGGGACCTTGATTAGAGACGATTTTAAGAAAAATTGATGGTTCCAATGGACTCATGGGACGTTTTGTAACGCTCTGTTTATTAATTAATTATTTAATTAATTATATTCGCATTATTGGTGTTGATTTATGTTGAATTATCAGAGTTGTTTGTGATAAATTGCTAAGTTTGTTTGAATTAAGTTGAATGAGTTGATTTAAGTTGTGGGAATTGATGTGGAATATTCTCCCGTTTATGGTTGGATAAGTTGTTTAGATGCTTGGACCATTTGGTCAAATGTTGGAGGATAATCTAATTAAGTCGGGAGAAAATAATTAGTCGTGAATTATTAATTGATTTTCAACATTATGGTAAATTAAGTTGTTAAATCAGAAAATCGAAGAAATAATATTATCATTGGTAGTATTGATTATTGGAGCATGTTGGTTATTGGGCTTGGATTTCGTCGGAATTAGAAATTAAAGGGGTGCAGTGTTTAGGCCCATTAATTGTTTTATTGGATAATTATTATTTTAATAAAAAGGAATAATAGAATGAGTCAAAAGAGAAGAAGTAAGAGAAGAAAAGGGAATCGTGGAAATTAGGGAAAACGGGGAAAAATTCTTAGAGAAAAATAAGGGTTTTAGAGGAGAGAAAACAGCTTGGGAGAAAAGAAGGAGAAAGAAGGATTCATGTTCATATCTTAATTTTCGCACATAGGGTACAGCCTCCACTAAACAGATGATAACTTTTTACTCGTAATTTTGATTAAAACAATTCTTGGATTTCTGGAAAGTACGAAATTCCCTTTGAATTGATATATAATTTTGTGTCAATAAGTTTAGTATTGAATGAGAAAAATGCATTTGAAGTTTGGAAGTCCATGCTGGAAATTGGTCAAATAGTGGTTACGGGATTGATGGTGATGAAGGCTAAATTTTGGTCAAGATATGAACTCAATGGCAGCATGTTCGTATTTCTAATCTCTATGGATGAAAGAGGAGAGGAAAAAGGGCCACATAGGCAAAGGGTTGGAAATTCGATCGGAGATTCGAAGCGGCCATCGATTAAGGTAAGAGGGGAGAAAAGGGTTTATAATTGGTGATAGGACATAGAAGGGTCGCCACCTAATTCTATTTATTCTACGAGAGAAAAGGGAGATATAGATACAACCTAATAAAGGATATGAAATGGTTTACGAAACCAAATTCTAAGTTCGGGAGTCGGTTACGCAAGGGGAAGGTATTAGCACCCCTTACGTCCGTTGTACTCAACGGGAACCTCTTAGCTTATTATGCGATTAAATGTTTGATCTTAAGTCTTTGTCTTCTAAATGATTTTTAATATGTTTGTTTAATGTTTTAAATTATTATTATTAAGACGGAGAAAAGATTAAATGTTTTTTTATATTGTGATTTAAACAGAGAAATAATTAATTTTTTTATTAGGGTGCTCGCGAAGGATTAAAATCCCCGTGCCTACGTATTCCCTTGTGCAATGGGAAAGTCAGAGCTTCGTAGTTCGTGCGACTACGGTTTGTGATTTTTATTGAACAATTGTTTAAAACGCATTCTACTGCTAAGCGTTGGCTTATACTCGCGGTGGAGGCTGAAGCGCTAGCTTGTTTGCGAGATAGAATGATTTAAACAATGTTCGTTTTAGAGAAAAGTGTTTGACTTTTGTTAAGGTGTTTTAAACGAAAGGGCGAATGAACCACGTCGCGTGGGGCTAGCCCAGGAGCGATTGCATTCCAAAACGTGCAGAGTGCTAGACTCCGGAGTTTCGTCTTTCGATGATTAATTATAAAAATAATTTAAATTGGTCGGTAAGTTTTAAGTTGTTTTAAGATATGAAAGAGCGAATGAAGCGCGTCGCATGGGACTAGCCCAGTTGCAGTCCATTTTAGAACGTGCGGAGTGCTAGACTCCGGAGTTCTGTTCTTTCGTAATTCAATTTATAAAAATGATTTGAATATTTCGATATACGAATGGTGATTGAACACGTCGCGTGGGGCTAGCCCAGTTGCAGTCCAATCTAGAACATGGGGAATGCTAGACTCCGAAGTTCCGTTTCCATATTTAAAATTTTAAATAAGTTGAATAATTGTTTTTTGGACATTTTAGAATTAATGTGTTTTAAAACGAAGGAGTAAACGAACATTACGCGTGGGTCTAGCCCAGTTGTGATTCGTTTCAGAACGTGCGGAGTGCTAGACTCCGGGGTTCTATTCCTTGTTACGTTGATTAAGGCGCGTAGAAGTCGTGTAGACGGTGATCACTTGGTAATCGACTTACGTGTGTGCGAAGTGATGGCGTAAATGATTTATTTATTAATTGATTTAGTGAATCGAGTGTTTTAAATACGAGAGGGCGAATGAATCCACAACGCGTGGGGCTAGCCCAGGAGTGATTCACTCAAGAACGTGCGGAATGCTGGACTCCGGAGTTCAGTTCTTTCGCAAATTGATTATTTTGAAAAGTTTTGATGAAAATCGCATTTTATTCTAAGAGATTTATGATTTAGAATCGGTAATGAGATATGAGTAAATAAGCAAACGCAAACGCAACAACAAGACTGTAGTGAGGCGCAAAAGAGATAATCATCAAGTTTTAGTGATACCTAACGGAGAGGATCCGTTGCCTCTTCAATATGCGCCAAACAAAACGAAGATACTTGTTGGAAACTACCATCACCCGAGTTAATCCTCAAGTGCTTAATATTATCCAAAACACGGTTAGCTCAATTAGAATTCTAGTAAGAAAGTCCAACAAGGTTATACTCAAAAATTCGAATTTAAAAGATGTCCACTTACAAGGCTCTATTAGAATCAATGTTTAAAAAGGAAAAATATCTAGTTAAACAAAACTTGTATTAAAACAAATCAACCACTAAGTCAACTAAAACCATTGACAATCAACTAAGCAATTAAATTAACCCTTAAAAACTCTAACCATTTAATTAAATAAAAACAGTTAGTCTAAACTAATCATCAATTTATAAACTAAATTAATAAAAAATAATGAAAAAATAGAAAGAGAGTTTGGTTAGCAATATGCATTGGGCTTGCTAAGCCCATAATATCACAAATTTAAAATGCATTTAAGAAAAGAAAAAAAGAATAGAATAAATAAAATAAATACAAGTGCTGTGAAATACAAAAAAAAATAACGAGAAATAAAAAACAAAAGGATAAAAAGAAAAAACTTAACCTCCCAAAGAGAAAACGCAGGACCAAAATCCTCACTCTCTTTCGCTCTGTCTCTCACGGCATTCGCGGTTTTTTGGAACTTTCTCCGGCGAATCGCTTGTCTTTCTCTTCACGCGGTGGCTTCGGTGCTCTCTCGGTAATCTTCGTTTCTCACTTGCGATTTACTTGTGCGTTTGGCTTCGTTGTTTTTTTGGATTCGGTTTCAACGGTTTGAGTTTCGCGGGTTCAGTGGTTGCGTGGTTGAGTAGTGTTTTTCGGCTTGAGGTTTTGGTTATTCGGCTTCCATGGTTATGATTTGATGATTCTCAGATTTGCACGGTGGGTTTCGTGATTATCTACGGCGGTTGCGTTTGGTTGTAGCGGTGGATTTCGTTCGGTTTGCGAAGAGGTTATAACGTGTTTCGATTTTTTGTATTTTTTCTTACTTTTTGGAATTGATTCTCATCTTCTTCATCTCATTCTGTTTTTTTTTATTTTGTTTGGTTTGTGGCGTTTTCTGTGTTTGGGGTTTTCGCTCAGTTTGTCACGGTTCTGCTCGTGGTGGTCTGGTGAGTTTATTTGGATTCAGTTCAGATTTGCAGTGGTGGTTGGGTGTTGGTCTGTTAGGTTTCAGAGTTTGTGGTTAAAGATGGTTTCATGATGAAGAACAAGGTGTGTCGATGGATAGGTTGTGGAGTCATGCTAAAAATTGTTGAAGGTTTTTTCCAGGTTTAGTTTTCGGTTAAGAAAAGAAGAAGATGGTGGTTGTCAGAAAATGAGGGTGAGGGTGGATGAAAACGTTTGTATGTTTTCCAGAATTTTCTCCTCCTCCCTTTTGTGCGTCCAAAAAGCCCCCTCTTTTTTTTAAGCTTTTTAGCAGAGAGTTTTCTTTTTTTAAAACAGTTTTTTTTATGCTTTGTTTTTATCTCTTTTTTTTAAAACAAATTATAATCTTCTTCCACAAGCCTTTCCTTATTCATGAATGCCTATAATATGTCTTTTCCTGATGCAGGTTTAGTTTTGTTAAATCTGTGAAAGTTCTTGGTCAATGAGCATACTGTGGTCTATGTGTAGCAGGTCTGCTTTGGGACAGCAATTGGTCAACAATGCAAAGTCACTTTCTTGTGTTGGGGTTTGGAGTGCAAGGTCAAATTGACCCTAATTAACTTATTAAATTAAATAACAAAACCAAATTAAATTCAAACCAATCAAAAATGTTAAATAAAAAATTAAAAAAAAAACTTTAAACCAAAATTAAATGTTATTATGTAAAGAAAAGAAATAGTCAATTAAAATTAACTAATTAAAAAAAACTATCTTAAAAAAGTTAAATGAATTTAAACTAAATTAAAAATTAAAATTTAGATAATACTGCTAAAATTGAAACCAAGCACGAATTACAAATTACATTGAATTTAAAAATATTTTTGAATCATTTTTTTTTATAAAAGGAACAAATTGTTAATTTATCATAAAAAATAAAATGAACGAAAATAGGTTGATTAAGACTAATAAACTAAATTTAAGTTAAACTAACCAAAACTAAAATTATAATGTAAGCTAGAAAAAATTTCTAAATTATCTAATAGTCATTGAACTAAAATAAATAAATTATAAAGTGAAACGACCATCCTATTTTAAAATAAAATCTAGAAGAAAAAATAATAAATAATAAAACGTTGAAATGATAAGTGAAAAAGAAAATACGATGATTAATGATAAATGGAAGAAGAAGAAAAATGCATAAATGATTGACTAATCGGTGCCGCGACGCGAATGCGTCGAAAAAAAATGAATGATTAAGAAAAAGTTCGATCAAAATTTAGGGTGTGACAGTTGCCCCTATTTAATCATTTTGAACCTGAATGTATGAATAACAAAGTTTTTGGACATTCGAGGTAGAAAAGGATTGAATATTAAAAATACCTAAAATTTTGACCGAATGCAGATAAAATGCAATGATATACAATGATATGTAATGTTATGAATTCATGGGAGACTCCTTTTGTTGGGATATGATATGCGAGATGTAATGAAAACTGGCATGCTGATTTTTGTTTATAAATATGCTGAATATGGTATGCGGTAAAAATGATGAAGATAAATGCAACAGTGATCCACAAAAACGCAAATTAAAAGGGAAGACCCACTGGGGAAAACAATATGTTGGGGATGACAAGACAGATACAAGATGCATTCCAAAGTGGTAAATCAGCAGGTTCGAGTGTAACTGCTGGCACTAAGAATAACAGAAGACGAGAAACAAAATGTAAAACTAAAGACAGACTAACTGAAGTGATGAGTTAGCAAGCTCAAGGTGGCTACCGGGGATCCCAATACAACAATTCGGTAATTGAGAAAAAGAATTGAAATGACATCGACTCGGCAGTCAGGAGAACAAAATAGCAGACATTGATACGGCGGTCAGGAATAAACAAACATCGACACGGTGATCGGGAAATAAAAAATAACAGACGTCGACACGGTGGTCAGGAAATAAAAAGACAGGCGTCGACATGGTGGTCGGGAAAATAGAAAGACAGACATCGACAACGGTGGTCGGGAAATAAAATGACAGGCATCGACACGGTGGTCGGGAAAATAAAGTGACAGACATCGACAACGGTGGTCGGGCAAATAAAATGACAGACATATAATCCAAAGTGGTAAATCAACAGGTTCAAGTGTAACTGTTGAGAATGAGGATTGGGAAACGAAGACAATTATTTAGGCAGTGGCTTTGTGCAACCAAACTGATACTGGGAGTAGCATGCGAAGCATTCAGATATAAATCAACGGCTCTAAGCGACCGTCTGGCAATAAAATGTTGGAGTTTTAAACAAGATAAACGCCCAACCTCCGGAAATTCCCTAAATGAAGAACTTGAAGGATTTGTGCCAATGACGATTGGACTTAAGAGAAATATTGGTGGTAAAAGGGTGGATATCAATAACAAGGAGGACCTCTGCAGGGGATATTAGTGTTACTGGGAAAAAGACTTTGGTTAACCACACTAAAGGGTAATCAACAACAATGGATTTCAGAGAAAGTTTCTAATGACAAATGATTTTTTCTCTGACATGCCAGACGGGAATGAGTTTCTTTTGATTCATTGTCAGGAGGGAACTGACTTTGGAAATGGTCTACCAAACAAGAATTGGTTTTGAACTGGACTTGGAAAAGAGATGACTGTCTGACAAGAACCGACTATCAAATAACTTTTAAATGAAATACCAGGCAGGAACTGGTTCAGAATGGACTAACAGACGAAAAATGGTTTGAAAAGAAAATGAATATCAGATAGGAACTGGTTTGAAAAGAAAATTGACTACCAGACAGGAACTGGTTTGAAAAGAAAATGACTACCACACAGAAACTGGTTTGAAAAGAATTTGACTAACATACAGGAACTGGTTTGAAAAGTAATTGACTACCAAACAGGAACTGGTTTGAAAAGAAAATGAATATCAGATAGGAACTAGTTTGAAAAGGACTACCAGACAGGAACTGGTTTGAATAGAAAATGACTACCTGACAGGAACTGGTTTGAAAAGAAAATGAATATCAGATAGGAACTGGTTTGAAAAGTAATTGACTACCAGACAGGAACTGGTTTGAAAAGAAATTGACTACCAGACAGGAACTGGTTTAAAAAGAAAACGACTACTAGACAGAAACTGGTTTGAAAAGAATTTGACTAACAGATAGGAACTGGTTTGAAAAGTAATTGACTACCAGACAGGAACTGGTTTGAAAAGAAATTGACTACCAGACAGGAACTGGTTTGAAAAGAAATTGACTACCAGACAGGAACTGGTTTTAAAAGTAATTGACTACCAGACAGGAACTGGTTTGAAAAGTAATGACTACCAGACAAGAACTGGTTTGAAAAGAAATTGACTACCAGACAGGAACTAGTTTGAAAAGTAATTGATTACCTGACAGGAGCTGGTTTGAAATGGGATAACAGACGAGAACTGACTGTGAAATAAATTTCAAATGAAAATACCAGACGGGGACTGGAATAAAAGCTGACTATCAGACGAGAACTGACTGTGAAATAAATTTTAAATGAAAACAACAGACGGGGACTGGAATACTTGGGTTTTGACCTGGACATGTGCTAGATGAGTAAGACGATATGCAAGGTTTAACGCAATGAGCGGAGCGACATGACTAAAGCATGAGAGTGATTATGTACTGACTCAGTGATTTTCACAATATGCCCCTGCATGGTTAAGGATGGAATAGTTTTTTGCAGACGACTCTCTAAAAGGAGGCAAGGATGACGATATGATTCCCGACACCCGTCTTGAACTCAAAATTAGTTGTTGCATAGGGCCTGCTTGAACAACTTGTAGGCATGGAGAGGACTTTCCCAAATGTGATTTATCTTGCCCCTGAATCAATGTTTTTTTTTCTTATCACAAAAAGTTTGGATCAGCCTGCCATGACATGGCCTTTGAAATGGTTGCTCTAATGCTTGATTATCGCAGATTTTCCCCTGGTTATTTGATCCTTGACTGGCCATTTGAACTCCTAAATTGTTGTGATAGATCAACTCTAGTCTGAGTCTTGAGAAAAGGTTCAGCCTCTGAGTAGCTGACTCTTGATTGATTTATTCCCAAAGTGGTTGCCCCTAGCTGGGCCTCTCTTACCAAGTTAAATTCCCTAACTGGCTGAATTCGTTGGGATTCCCTTGATGTTGAATTGACTTGCAAATGAACATTATACATTTAAAAATTGGCAATTTTAATGCAACGATTATGCAAGTTTTGAAATCACAATTTATTGGTATGATAGTGATACAGTGGGAAAAAAAGAATGATCAACACACGCAGTGGATCCAGCCATTTATGGAATGGCAGATGAAGTGATCAATACAAATGATTAACAAATATCGTTAGGAGTCAGGTTAACACAACCTTGTTGTAGTATTCTCTCAAAATAAACCTTGCCTCAGCTAGGTCTTTTAAGGGTTGTAACGTGGCTTGGTTCACGGTTTATGAAACAAAAGATAAAAGGCTCAAAATTTATTTGTACCCATCCCACCTTCGTGATGCACTCCAATCCTATGTTCAGTTAATTTGACATATGCAAAAACTCTTTTAACAATGCGTGATAAGGATCAAGATTTGAAAGTGATGGCATCCACCTTGCTTTTTCCTGCTTTGCTGGATTTGATGACTTCATTAATTTTCGCCTAAGTCGTCTTTTTCTGTTTTTTGACTTGGCGGACTTTTTCTTTGTATTTCTTTTTCCTTACGTCATTCTTTTGTTGAGTGGTTATGACTGCCATTTTATTGAAGGATAGAGATCACGTACTACAAACTTTTGGCTCTTCACGACCTCTTTAGTGCGCAGAGGAAAGTATATAGCTGATCCTTCTTGAATGATGAACTGAATCTCTTGAAGATTGAATGTAACCAGATTAACTGAAACGACTACCCTGCCCCAGGTTTGAAATTAAGGGTTTTTGCATTTTGAAAAAGAACACTCCTACTTCTAGGCTCAAAGGGGTTAGCAAGGGATTATCATCCTTATTTCACCGGTGTTTGGGAATTTGAAACAATGCCTGTACATCATTGGCAAGGTTTTAATTGAGAGCAATACAAATGGAGAATTCAGGTATCTGGTTTTCATCATCCTCCCTCCAATCTTTGCTAAAACAAAAGTTTGATAAATAAAAGGAGAGAAATTATGTTTATTTATAACAATGAAAGAAAACGAGTGAATATGACTGGATTGATTCAAAATATGCATAAACATTTCATTAATTTTGCCAATTCAAAAACAATAATACTAACAAGTGTAACACCCTAATTTTTGCCCTTAGATTGTTTCGTATATCATCTGCATTGTGCATACAAGCAAGATCACATTGGTTTCCGAGTTTCTCCTCAGATCGGGTCTATGCTTTGCAGGGGATCACCATTATTTTTACTATTTTATATTTGTTTATATTTACTGACTTCTAACCAAAATATAAAAAATATGTTGTAGTGTTCTTCTTCTTCTATGGGTTGCAGGTTTTCAAAGACAGGGCAGTGAATTTGATTCAGATGCGTTTGTTCAATCACAATGCGTTTTCAGATGGATGTTTGACCTAATCTGGTCAAACTATTAAAAGATTGTGTTGACTTCCAGTTGTGTGTGCCAGTAATTCATTCATCAGGCAATGCGTTTTCAAAGTACAAAGTTGGATTGTGTGACAGTTATTTTCTGTGCAAAGTTTGGTTTGTTCATCAGTTATCAGGCAGTGTGTTGTGGTTTGAATCTTCAGTGTTTATCAGTTCATCGTTTCATCAGTTCACCAGCGATTCATCTGAGGATTTATTTTCCTCAGTTTGGTTTCGAATTATCAGGGCTTGAATCAGACAGTTTTCAGATGACAGTTGTGGCTCGAGTTGCAATTTATTCAGCTGTTCAGTGGTTCTTTGGTTGGCTGTGTTCGTTCTTTCATTAGAGGCTTGTGCGAAAATAATCGAGATTTGTTGTGGGCTTGAAAACCAACCTTCATCCATTATCCATTTCTTGATTAAACCATTTTTCCCGATTATCCATTTTTATTATCCACAAAAATTCCAAATTCTAATTTTTTTCTATAACCATTTTTTCCAATTTCTTTTCGATTACCCTATTCATACCCTTTTCTTTCGATTATCAAAATTAATAATCTTTAATCGTTTATCCATCTTTTTTTTCTATTAATGTCCATTTTCTATATTCATTATTTTCTTTTCCCATATTTTTATTAAACTCATTTTTTTTAGCCTATTTCTTTATTATCCCAAATATTAAGAATTGATAAATAAAAAAAGTAACAAAAAAATCACTTGCTTCTATTTTATTTCTTTCCTAAAAATTACAATATCCAAGTACAATAAAACAAGCCTCTCACAGCAAAAACCGTATAAAGCCTTCAACCAAAAGTCAAGCTAGCCCCATTCCCGCAGGCCCAATTCTCATGTGTTTTGCTTGCAAGCATTTCGCATCACATTTCCAAGCCTATGCCAACAGCAAGCTGACCCCACATTCTGTACCAGCTTGTCACGCCAAAACCCACAAGCCAAATGCAGCAAGAGAACAAGTACAAAGCTGTACCAACACCAGCTTTACGCCATCCCGTATCACTTCACAAAACTTCTAGCCGTATACCCACAATGCACGTGAAAGCCAACACGCCGCAAGCTTTTCCTCAAGCAACAATACGCAGCCTTTTGAATCAGCCAAGCCTGCCCATACAACAACAAGCATCACGCAGGCCAAACAGCTTCATGCCGCAGCTACGTCAAAAACAATTTCAAGCTTACACTAACAATACACTTCCTGTCAGCTCACATGCCCATATTTTGTAAGCCTAACATCACAACATTCAGCCGAGCCAACTCCCAACACAAAACGCACACTGAAAACGCACGAGGACCGCACGCACCCAAAGCAAACGTCACGCATCCCGCACCTGTACAAGAAAATATTCAGTGTTTAAAATGCAAAACAAATCGAAATAAAACGCAACCAAGAAGTAAGTGAAACGCAGAAAATTCAAAATCAAAGGCAAGCCAAACACGAGATCTTCGTGAGTTCAAAACGCTTCCAAATTTCACGAAACGACATCATATTTTCAGCTCCCTCCATCTATTTAAAGAACCATTCATCACTTCAAATAACAAGCTTCAATAGCACCCAGAATCGCTGCCAAATTAACTCCCAAAATCAAAAATCCCGAATCCCGAATCTTTTCCCCCAATCCGAAACACCTTCAATTCCATCAAATCACCTTCAAAACCTCCATTGAAGTCCAAATTGAAAGAATAAGAAATTGAGAGAGAAGCCGAGAGAGGAAAGAGTTCGTGAGAATCCAAGAAGAGAGAAAGGGAATTCGTGATTGAGAGAAGTTGAGAGAGGATTCGTTGTTGTGTGATTACGAAGGTGAGGAAAACATTTTGTGGCCGCCGTTTCTGCCCTTGCTCCGGCCGCGTTTTTGTTCTCATTTGTTGTGCCCTGTTCGCTTGTTCTAAGAAGAAGAAGAAGACCTATTTTGTTTCTTTCTTTTATTCACTTTTTTTTATTATTTAACTTTTATTTAATAAATATAAGTATGTGAATCTGGTGTTGGGCCCTTTGGCCAAGAATCTATGGTTGCTAATCAACCCGAGGATCTGCTTCTCATCCCCTCCCCCTAGTTTATTTTTCTTTTTTTTTATCTACTTTGTTCAATTTGAATTTTTAAAAAGAATTAAGTAAAAAAATGTTTTAAATAATATTCTTAGAATATTATTTAAAATATTTCTGTTAATAAAAAGATTTAGAAAAGAAGTTATTTCAAAAAAATATTTTGATAAATAGTTTTTTTAGAAAGAATTTTAAAAATGATTTAAAAATATTTTTCTATTTCTTTTATTGGATCTATTTTAGATCCACTTTCTTCATCCTTTTTTTAATTTTGGTCGATGACAATCTTCCGATTCGGGATTGTTGATTTCCGATTAAGTTTAATCTTCATTATTTCAAATCTATGGATGAATGATCATTTGGATCATTCTCCATACTTTGAGATCGTGATAGGTTGCTTTTCGATGAAATTCAACGATAATCTCGATTAAGATTAGACCTTCCTTTTTCTTTTAGTGTGGCATGTTTTCGGAGAACGATTCGTTATATCGTTTCTCTAACATGTATTAACACGAATATTTTCCACTTTAATTAGTGGTGGTCGGCCTCATTTGTAGGGTAATTACTTCGTAAATTACTCGGCGATTGCTTAACATAGACCTAAAGTTGTCCCGATTCGATTAAAGATCCACTTGGATCCGGTTGCCTCAATTTTATTACTCATTGTTGTGGTTGTGCTTGATTATAATAATGTGAATATAATTGTTTAAATTTAATCTCTTGCACCTTATCCTTTTATTTTAAATTTCTTGCTCCCTTATCTCCTTATTATATTTTGCCATATCATATCATATATCATTGTTTATATTCATATTGTGTTTGTTGATATTCATATTGTGCTTGTTTTTATTTCGTCCATTTGGACATCAAAATACTTAATAAAGGATTAAACTCTTAAAAAACTTGTGACTTCTAACATTGGACTTATGGTTACTATCCCTTTGCTTTTGGAGAATGGACTTAGATTTCTAGGATCTCCCTTTGCTCAAGTTGGAATGGGTTAGAAACCTTGGCCTCAAATTATGTCATTAACTTTTGAAGATGGAAGTCCGAACTTTGAAGATTTGTACATATTATAGTTTGGTAACTTCTTTCCTTATCTTTTAATTCAAGTATTAGGACTAGTCTCTTCATCTCCTCCCCATTCTTTAATTTTCAAAACTTCTTCCTATTTCAAAACCTTCTTGTTTTCTAAACTTCAAACACTTTCATAAACAAACCTTGATTTAGGTCAAGCGATTTTTAATCTTTCCTTTTTATTTTCTTAATCAAATATTAATCCATGTAAATATATCAAAACCATTTTTGTACATACTTTAAGAAAATACAAACCCATTCAATTGTTTTGTGCTTTGTGCACCTTTTTCTTTTCCATATGTTTAGATATGATTCATCCCTTTTAGCGGAATTATTCGCTAAGGGATGACGACTTATCTCTACATCTTAAAATCAATTCAACCCACTTATTCTTTTCAAACTTTGTACCACGAACTACGAGGTTTTGATCTCGCATTGCACTTTGTGGGTACGTAGGCATAAGGCGTTAAAACCTTATCAAACACAAAATCATTAAAAAAATATTCTTCTTCTCATCTCTTCCATCATTTTAAACAAACCAATTTCAGACCAAAAAGCAATAAGTGTTTCAAAGGGCTCCCGTGGAGTACCACGGATGAGTCGGGTGCCTAAAACCTTCCCGGTTCATAACCAATCCCCTTACCCAATCTCTGTTTATTTCTTTTTGCCTTTGCTTTTAGAATCCTAGGTTTTTATTCGTTCTTTTACCTTTTTCCATTCGGAAATAAAGAAAAGCGCGGTGGCGACTCTGTGTTAATCGAGTTAAGTTAATCAATAGCTTACACTCACGATTTTACCGCTACAGAAAAGTGGCGACTCTGCTGGGGAGTAATCTCTAAGCGGATTTAGCCTACTTTGATTTTATTTATTGCTTTGGTTTGAATTGTTTGTTATTTGTTTGTTCCGTTTTGGTTTTGGTGATCCTCTGTGTGAGATAGATTCTAACCCGGATCTGAGTGACACTTATGATAGGACGGCAATATTCGAAGCGATATGTGATGGAGTAGTCCAAAGCAATATCAATTTGATAATCTCCACTCGGTTAGGCTCTCTTGGACTATCAATGTCATGACGAGTAATCTTACGTGGCATTATTTTCCGACCTTGAGCTGATCATACTGAGGACCTTAGAACCCTTAACCCATCTAAGCCAATTTAGGAACGTAGTGCGGAAGCTGTCTGGATGTAAATCTAAGGCGGTTGTCACGCGATACTACACTCGGACGAGGTCTATTTTAAGAATGTTATCGGTTGGGGAGTAATCCAACGTACCGATAAAATTCTAAAGATGGCTGTTAACTCCGGGCACCTCTGTTAGCACCCTTTTGGTTTCTTGCAGGTACAATGAAGACAAAACCTTAGTACTTACCTGTTTGGGTTGGTGTTCTGTTACCTTGACTTCATGCTCGTGACTCGGAACCTAAGCCCGTGTGCCTTGTGTGATCTTGTTTGTGTTTGTTGCATACATGCCATCATAACATTCATGAGCATTGTTCGTAAGATTTCAAAGGACTTATAAGGAACTTTTGCAAAATTTCAGATGTCCATGGCTATGAATTTTGAAAGGAGGAACACAAAGAAGTACACTTTCAAGAATCCTAATGTTGTAGAGTTGAGAAAGCTAGGAGCTTTGGTTGTTGATACCCAAGAGTTTCGAAGATGTCATGGAAAGCTGTTGTATATGTTGGATCTTGATGTACCTGAGGGGATTCTCCCTACTTTGGCTCAGCTTTATGACCCGTTGCACCATTGTTTCACTTTTCCGGATTATCATCTTGTGCCGACTTTGGAGGAATATTCGCATTGGTTAGGTTTGCCTATTCTGGACAAGGAGTGTCTTTTCACTGGTTTAGAGAAGGAGCTTACTATCAAGGTCATCGCCAAAGCACTGTTTCTTAAAGAATCTGAGCTTAATGGGAAGTTTCTTCCAAAGGGGAGTGTCCGTGGTATTAATGCTAAGTTCTTGATGGGAAAGGCATCGACTTCACTTACTTTGGGTCATCGAGATGCATTTGAGGCTATTCTTGTTTTGCTCATTTATGGGATTGTCCTGTTTCCAAACTTGGATGGTATTGTGGATGAGAATGCTATTCAGATCTTCTTGAAGAAGAACCCGATTCCTACTTTGCTTGGAGACATGTATCATGCTTTTCACTATAGGACTTCCAAAGGTGACGGAGAGATTGTTTGTTGTGCGCCTCTTCTTTATAGGTGGTTTATTTCGCACCTACCAAAGTCGGATGTTTTCAAGGACAACAGAGAGAATCGAAGATGGTCTCAAAGGTTGATGTCGCTTTCTCATAAGGACATGACATGGTATGGTTCTCATTATGACACTGGAGTTCTCATTGATAGTTGTGGAGAATTTCCTAATGTACCTCTTCTTGGTACACGTGGGGGAATTAGCTACAACCCCATTTTGGCTAGACGACAGTTCGGTTATTGTTTGAAGGATGTTCCAAACAATCTTGCCTTATCCCGTTTCTTCTTTCTTAATGGTGATGATCATATAGAGATGAAGAAAAGGGTTGCTCATTCTTGGCATGTTGTTCATAGGAAAGAGAAAGGTAAATTGGGTAGACAACACCTTCCTCCTTCCGATTGTTATATTCAGTGGGTTCGATCTAGAGCTTCCAAGCTCAAGATGCCTTATCCACCTGAGGAGCCTATGTTTCCCATATTGCCTTTGTCTGCTTTTCTACCTCCCATTGATGAGAAGTTTGTTCTTCAAGAAGAGTTAGAGAAGATGAAGAAATAAAAAGAAGAATGGTTACTTGAGAGGACTACTATGCAGGAGCAGCTTAAGGAGAAGGATGATCTTATTGAGCTACTATAGCGGCGTGTCACAAAGAGGCCGAGAGAGGATTTATTTTCCTCTAGCACTCCATCTACTATTCCTCCTACTTCCGGTGCTTGGAAGGCCATTGTCGACAAGTTAGTGAAGGATAAGGAAGATATGGAAGAGCGGTACAAGAGTGAGATCAAGAGAATTCGTATGAAGTATCATCCAGGATTCGGGACTTCTTCGGATATGATTCCATAGGCTTAGTTTACTCTTTCTCTTATGTATTAGGATTATTGATGTTTGTACTTCATTTGTAATCCTCACTTTGATATTAATGAGAATGAGTTTTTAAGTATTTCAAAAATGTCTCTTTATGAATATTGCAAGTTAACTTATAATCCTTTGAAATCTTTGCATTTGCATATACATAGCATGCATCATATCCGCATTTGTCTTGTTTTTTTTTTAGTGTTCTCCAGGGATCTTATGTTGTTTTCTGGTCTTCATCCAGTGTTCCTGTCAAGCTGACTCATCGCTTTGATACTCGAGCTAATCGGAGAAGAGTGATGGATACTTTGCAACAAGAGAATTGCGAGCTGCGCGAAGAGGTTACTTATCTGAGGGAAAGCTTGGAAAGAGTGACTGCTATGATGGAAAATTTGATGGCTGCTCAGAATCAGCCACCTCCTAGTCCTCCTGCTCAAAATACTGTCATCTCAGAGGTTGTTACCGCATCCATTCCTGTTGAGACTGTTATCTCTCCTCGCTATCGTATACCTGCTAGCACGCCCTGGGGCATGCCAGTTGACTTTTTTCCTGCTGGTTATCGTCCTCCTCATTGTCCGGAGACTGTTGCATTTAATAATCTCCCACAGCCAGTTTGGACTACTCTTCCTCCAATTGTGACTACTGGACCGCCTGTGGTGCACAATATTCCGCACCATGATGAAACGATTTACCATGCTGAGCCCAGTGAAGGTGTTGGAGTTGCTGAAAGACTTGATGACTTCCAGGGACGCTTTGTTGAGATCCAGAGGGAGATGAGAGCTTTGAAGCATAAGGATTTGTTCGGAAAAGATGCTTATGACCTTTGTCTGGTCCCGAATGTTAAAGTTCCTTACAAATTCAAGCTGCCTGAGTTTGAGAAGTACAAAGGCAACACTTGTCCGTTGAGTCATCTGACGATGTATGCAAGGAAGATGTCTGCTCAGACTGATAATGATAAGCTGCTGATTCACTATTTCCAGGACAGTTTGACCGGGGCACCTATGAGGTGGTATATGAGTCTGGATAATAGCCAAATCAAGACCTTCAATGATTTGGGAGAAGCTTTTGTGAAGCAGTACAAGTACAACGTTGATATGGCTCCTGATAGAGATCAACTTCGAGCTATGTCCCAGAAGGACAAAGAGACTTTTAAAGAATATGCGCAGAGATGGAGAGAGCTGGCAGCCCAGATTGTTCCTCCGCTGGAAGAAAAAGAAATGACGAAGATCTTCTTGAAGACGTTGGGTTCTTTTTATTACGAGAGAATGATAGCAAGCGCTCCCTCTGACTTCACTGAGATGGTGAGTATGGGGATGCGTTTAGAAGAAGGTGTCCGTGAAGGACGGTTGACTCAAGAGAATAGTAATGGCTCAAGCTCCAGAAGGTTTAACTTCGGGAAAAAGAAAGAAAATGAGACTAATGCAGTATCCCGTGAAAGTTATAGAAGATCTCACAGTCGTGTGAATCACCATTCGCAGCATGTGGCTTCTGTTACACCGATGATTAATGTGGCTCCAACTGTGCCAGCAGTTCCAAAGTTCCAACCTCGTTATCAGCAACCTTCTGTGCAACAAGGTGGTAATCAACAAGCTCGGGTTAAGCCCAGTTTTGATCTTATTCCTGTGTCGTATGCGGACTTGCTTCCGTCTTTGATTGCAAAGAATCTTGTGCAAACTCGTCCTCCACCTCCAGTTCCAGAGACTATTCCATGGTGGTATAAGCCAGAAGCTCGATGTGCTTTTCATCAAGGTGCCCCGGGGCATGATGTTGAGAACTGTTATCCACTAAAGTTCGAAGTACAGAAATTGATGAGGAACAATGTTCTGTATTTTAATGATTTTAATCCTAATGTGCAGAAGAATCCGTTGCCGAAGCATGGTAATGCGTCTGTGAATATGGTTGCTGGTTGTCCTGGACTGTTCAAAATCTATGAAGTTCGACATATCCGAAGATCTTTGGTGGAAATGCATGCTTTCTTGAGTGAATATCACGATATCGATCACGACTATGCTGGTTGTTGTATTTGCTCAGTGAATCCTCGAGGTTGCGTGATTGTTAAGAGGGATATTCAGAAAATGATGGACGATAAGCTGATCGAGGTAACAGCAAAGAGAGATGAATATGAGAATGAAGTGAATGTCATTATGCCTCAGTTCAATCTTCCTGATAGGGTTGCTCCTGAGAGAGTGGTGTTTTCTTTTGATAGTTGCCAGACTGCTGTTACTCCATTAGTGATTAATGTACCGGGTCCAATGCCATATGAATCTGATAAAGCTGTTCCATACCGGTATAATGCTACGATGATAGAGAATGGTAGGGAAGTTCCTATTCCTACTCCAAAGTCTGTGGTTAGCATTGCTGATGTGACAAAAGTTACCCGAAGTGGTAGATTGTATGCTTCAGACCCTCCGAAAAGAGTTGAAGATACAAGTGCAAGTAAGCAGATTATGGATGTTGTTGTCCAATCGAACCAATCTGGTAATAGTGATGATGAGGTGCTAAAGCTGATAAAGAAGAGTGAGTATAACATTTCTGAGCAGTTATTGCAGACTCCCTCAAAGATATCAGTGTTGTCTCTGTTGATGAGTTCTGAGGCTCATAGGCAGTCATTACAGAAGATTCTGGATCAAGCCTATGTTGACCACAATGTGACTGTTGACCAATTTGATAGTATTGTAGCGAATATCACATCTTGTAACAATTTGAGCTTCTATGATGACGATCTGCCTGAAGAAGGAAGAAATCATAACTTGGCTTTGCATATCTCGGGGAATTGTCAAGAAGATGCTTTATCTAAGGTGCTAGTTGATACCGGCTCGTCTCTGAATGTTATGCCAAAGTCGACATTGTCAAAGCTTGCGTTTCAAGGTGCTCCCATGAGGCACAGTGGGATTATAGTGAAAGCATTTGATGGGTCAAAGAAGACAGTGATTGGAGAGGTGGATCTTCCTATTCTTATTGGACCGTTTATATTCAAGATTACTTTTCAAGTAATGGATATACGTCCCGCATATAGTTGTCTCCTCGGAAGACCATGGATCCACGAAGCTGGAGCTGTAACATCCACTCTTCATCAGAAGCTGAAGTTTGTGAGAGAAGGCAAAAATGTGACCATTGAAGGTGAGAGGGCGGTGCTTGTGAGCAATCTGTCTTCTTTCTCTTATATTGATGCTGAGGAAGAGGTGGGAACTTCGTTTCAAGCTCTTTCTGTGGTGGATAATGTTGTTAAGAAGAATGCCATGCCCATGTCCTCTTTCAAAGATGCTTTGCGAGTAATTGAAGCTGGTCAGTCTGATGGTTGGGGAAGAATTATTGATGTTGTCGACAACAAGGAGGGTTTTGGTATCGGCTTTGCGCCAGGTGCAGTTATCAAAGATCCCAAGACTATTCAAGAAGGCTTCAGAAGTGCTGGATTTATCAACGATCATTCCGCTGCTGCCATCATTGATGATAATGAAGATGAAGAAATGCAAGACTTTGTTACACATGGAAAGATTTGCCAGAACTTGATCGCTGTTGATGTTCCTTTTATCGTTCATTCTTCAAAGTAATTTGTTTTTTATTTCTTTCAAAAAATCCTTTCACTCTGCCCAAGGTGAAAGTGATGCTTGTCGGGATTTGTTTCAAATTTGATCATCATCAATAAAATGTTATTTTGTTATTTCCATATGTGTTTTTCATTTTTGCTTTATTCTGAAAAATGGTAACATAAAAAACCCTAAAAATAATAATGATTGTTTATCTGCATATTGTTTGCACTTTTGTTTATATTCTAAAATAAAAATAAAATCATTGTGCAGATTGAATGATAAACCCATTGAAAACAATGATCCTATGCCCTCTCCCAACTTTGAATTCCCTGTGTTTGAAGCTGAGGAAGAGGATGATGAAGAGATTCCAGATGAAATTTCTCGGTTGCTTGAGCACGAGGAGAAGATTATTCAGCCTCATGGAGAGTCTATAGAGATGGTCAACTTGGGTTCTGAAGATGAAAAGAAAGAGGTCAAAGTTGGAGCATTGCTTGATCCTGATGTTAAGGAGAGGATTATAGAGCTTCTCAAAGAATATGTTGATGTATTTGCTTGGTCTTATCAAGACATGCCAGGTCTTGATACTAATATTGTGGAGCATAGATTGCCGTTGAAGCCTGAATGTCCACCTGTAAAGCAGGAGCTAAGAAGAACTCATCCAGACATGGCAGTAAAAATCAAAGAGGAGGTTCAAAAGCAGATTGATGCAGGTTTTCTTGTGACGTCAACTTATCCCGAATGGGTGGCCAATATTGTTCCAGTTCCGAAGAAAGATGGAAAAGTCCGAATGTGCGTAGATTACAGAGATTTGAACAAAGCTAGTCCGAAAGATGATTTTCCACTGCCACACATTGATATGTTGGTAGATAATACGGCTAAGTTTGATGTGTTCTCTTTTATGGACGGATTTTCCGGTTACAATCAAATAAAGATGGCACCTGAGGATATGGAAAAGACCACATTTATTACACCATGGGGAACATTCTGCTACAGAGTGATGCCCTTTGGATTGAGGAATGCTGGTGCGACGTATCAAAGAGCTATGACTACACTTTTCCATGATATGATGCATAAAGAGATCGAAGTATATGTTGATGATATGATCGCCAAGTCGAAGACTGAAGAGGATCATGTTGAGCATTTGTTGAAGTTGTTTCAAAGGTTGAGGAAATATAAGCTTCGTCTAAATCCGAACAAATGCACTTTTGGTGTACATTCTGGAAAGTTGCTAGGTTTCATTGTCAGCCAAAGAGGCATTGAAGTTGATCCTGATAAAGTAAAAGCTATTCAGGAAATGCCTGCTCCAAGAACCGAAAAGCAAGTCAGAGGATTCTTGGGCCGATTGAATTATATCTCAAGGTTTATCTCTCACATGACTGCCACATGTGCTCCGATCTTCAAGTTGCTTCGGAAAGATAAAGGTTGTGTCTGGACAGATGATTGCCAGAAGGCGTTTGAAAGTATCAAAGAATATCTGCTTGAACCTCCTATTTTGTCTCCTCCGGTGGAAGGTAGACCGATGATCATGTACTTGACTGTGTTGGAAGATTCCATGGGTTGTGTGTTTGGTCAGCAAGATGAATCTGGAAGAAAAGAACATGCAATTTACTACTTGAGTAAGAAATTCACTGATTGTGAGTCTCGGTACTCCATGCTCGAAAAAATGTGTTGTGCCTTAGCTTGGGCTGCAAAGCGTCTTCGCCAGTATATGCTGAATCATATGACTTGGTTGATCTCTAAAATGGATCCAATAAAGTATATATTTGAAAAGCCTGCTTTAACTGGGAGGATTGCTCGTTGGCAAATGTTGTTATCAGAATATGATATCGAGTACCGAACTCAAAAAGCTATAAAAAGTAGTATCTTGGCTGACTATTTGGCACATCAACCGATTGATGATTACCAACCTGTCAAGTTTGATTTTCCAGATGAAGATGTGATGTTCTTGAAAGTGAAAGATTGTGATGAACCTTTGATTGAGGAAGGGCCAGAGCCTGGATCTCGATGGGGTTTAGTTTTTGATGGTGCTGTGAATGCACGTGGAAGAGGAATTGGGGCAATGATCATTACTCCCCATGGTTCACATATTCCTTTTTCCGCAAGACTGACTTTTCCTTGTACCAACAATGAAGCTGAGTATGAAGCCTGCATTATGGGTCTTGAAGAAGCTGTTGATTTGAGGATTAAACATCTTGATGTATATGGAGATTCTGCCTTGGTGATTAATCAGATTCAGGGCACGTGGGTAACTCATCAACCTCACTTGATCCCCTATAGAGATTATGCCAGGAAGATATCAACTTTCTTCACCAAAGTTGAGTTCCATTATATTCCTCGTGATGAGAATCAGATGGCAGATGCTTTGGCAACCATAGCTTCTATGATAAAAGTGCACCAGTGGAATGATGTTCCCATGATCAGTGTGAATCGACTTGAAAGACCAGCTCATGTGTTTGCAGTTGAGGAAGTCCATGATGACAAGCCTTGGTATCACGATATTAAATGTTTCCTCCAGAGTCAAGAATACCCGCTTGGGGCATCTGGTAAAGATAAGAGGACTTTGAGGAGATTGGCAGGCAATTTCTTCCTGAATGGAAATGTGCTTTACAAGAGAAATTTCGACATGGTCTTGCTCAGATGCGTGGATAGACACGAAGCAGACATGTTGATGAAAGAAATTCATGAAGGATCTTTTGGCACTCATGCCAATGGGCATGCAATGGCTAAAACGATGTTGAGAGCAGGTTACTATTGGCTGACAATGGAATCTGATTGTTGCAAATATGTGAAAAAGTGCCATAAGTGTCAGGTGTATGCTGATAAGATTCGTGTACCACCAGCTTATCTCAATGTGATTTCTTCCCCATGGCCATTCTCTATGTGGGGAATTGATATGATTGGCATGATTGAACCCAAGGCTTTGAATGGACATCGTTTTATTCTTGTGGCAATTGACTACTTCACCAAATGGGTTGAAGCAGCATCGTATGTTAATGTGACTAGACAAGTCGTGGTTCGGTTTATCAAGAATAATCTTATCTGCAGATATGGTGTTCCGAATAGAATCATTACTGATAATGGTTCGAACTTGAACAATAAGATGATGAAAGAGCTTTGTGAAGATTTCAAGATTCAACACCATAATTCCTCTCCTTATAGACCGAAGATGAATGGGGCTGTTGAAGCTGCGAATAAAAACATTAAGAAGATCATTCAGAAGATGGTTGTGACGTACAAAGACTGGCATGAGATGCTCCCGTTTGCTTTGCATGGGTATCGTACATTTGTCCGCACTTCAACAGGGGTAACCCCTTTCTCACTTGTTTATGGTATGGAAGCAGCGCTCCCCGTCGAAGTTGAGATCCCATCAATGAGAGTTCTGATGGAAGCCAAGTTGACTGAGGCTGAATGGTGTCAGAGTAGGTTTGATCAATTGAATTTGATTGAAGAAAAGAGAATTAAAGCTTTGTGTCATGGTCGTTTGTACCAGCAAAGAATGAAGAAAGCTTTTGATAAGAAGGTCAAACCTCGTGTATTCAGAGAAGGCGACCTCGTGCTCAAAAAGATTCAGTCTTTCCTTAAAGATTCTCGGGGCAAGTGGACTCTGAACTATGATGGCCCATATGTTGTTAAGAAAGCCTTCTCTGGCGGTTCATTAATTCTTGCAACTATGGATGGTGAGGAGATCACTCGTCCTGTGAATGCGGATGCAGTCAAGAAATACTTCGCCTAAAAAATAAAAGAACAGCTCGCTAAGTTGAAAACCCGAAAGGGCGGCTTAGGCAAAAATGAGCGTCTCGGTGGATTGAAAACCCGAAAGGGCGGTCCAGGCAAAAATTAGAGACATAAACAGAAATAATTATCCCGGTAGATTGAAAACCCGAAAGGGCAATCTAGGCAAAAGTTAGGGATCATGGCAAGTAACTGCGTCGACAGACTGAATCACTTGTAGCAACCGAGGATTTCAGATTCTTGTTCCTCAGAAGAATTATTCATCAAAGATTCTTATTCACTCATCCTTGACTGAAGTTTCGGACACAGTGGAGTTCAAAGTTGATAGGGAGAATAGTGATCATTGTATCTCAATGTAGACCTTTTCCATGTATTTACCATTTTTCAAACTTGTAATGATCCATGGAGTCATGCCATTTGCTGACTACCATTTTATCAATGAATATGAGCTTTTATCCAATTGTTTGCAATTCTGTATATTTGTTTCTGTTTACAAAATTTCAATTTATTGTTGATGATGATTTTTGAAACAAATTTAATAAATTTAATCTTTGAAGATTTTAAAAACATTTTCTTTTGATATATGAACAAAGAAAGGATGTTAATAGTGCTTCCGAGAATGGTAAAGTCTGGATGTGTGTAACTCGTCTCTCCCAAAGCAGGGTTTGATTCGGTTGTGTCCATGCGAAGTTCCTGGATAGTCTTGACGGATTGATGTTAATAATGTTTTGTTCCTCAACCATGATGTTGAATGGAGATTGTGTGTATTCCCCAGAAGAATTGTTGGAAGGGATGTTCTTAAGAATCCCTAGCTGAGCTTTGATCTTTCCTCAGCAAGTTATCTTTGAATTGAGATGTATTGGGAATCCCCAGCTGAGCTCTTGTTCCTCAGCTTGATTATTTGCATCTTTTAATATAGAAGTATTGATATAGCAGTCAGTTTAGAGGTTTTCTTTTACCCAATGTTGGGTATTGATTTAAAATCCCTCGTAACTGTGTTTTGGCTATGATGTTAATTTCTGATATCCCCATATGGATCCCCAGTAGGTCTGCATGTGTTGATTTCCAGCAGGTTCCTATGTGATTTTTAGCAAGTCTGGCACTCTATTCCCAGGTGGAGCAGGAGTTGTATGACAGTTATTCCTCGTGAAGTTTGATTTTTATCAAGAATATTTCCATCCTCAGCAGTTTATTGCAGATTATTACCTTTGCCTCAGCAGGATGATATTCCTAGCAGATGTTGTTTTATCATGATTTAAGCCTTGTAGTAGGATTGTATTCCTTTGATGGCTTGTGATATTCCCCTGCAGATTTCAAGTTGAATCTCCAGTTGTTCCCTGCATTGTTGCCTTGGGATTAGCCGAGTATCCGGTTGTTGTGGTGTTCATGTCACCTGTTTCTTATCTTTATGTCTGTTTTGTCAGCATATCCATAAGAATATTCATACGCATAAGCATAGCATTGTTTGCTTACATTTCTTGCGTTTATCATTGTTATCTGCTCTTTGGTGTGGATCTTTCCCCACAGAGTGTGTGTCGTGTTCCTCTCAAGTTTAGAGTGTAGACCATTAAGCAGAAAGTGTTAATCCTTTCTAATTCCCCACTGAGTTTGTTTCTCATGGATGATGTTGATTCAGTTTCCTCCCCAGTTTATTATCTGGATGGATTTTCCCCAGTTGAGATATTTCCTCCTCGGGATGAGTCTTATTTGATCGTTTCTTTCCAATTTGTTCTTGGATTGAACTTTGGTCCCCTTTTGTGGATATATTTGCTTTGGAATTAAGCTATCACTCTTTGATAGTGGGCAACAGTTTCTCCAGCTTGCGTATATTTGCTCTGGATTTAAGCTATCAGTAAATCGATAGTGGGTAATATTACCAAATTGATCAAGTTCTTTTGCTTGTACTCCTACCCAGTAAATTCGGTAGTCGAGATTTCTGTCTCTTACCCAGTAAAAAGGTAATAGAGTTTGTTTTCCTTTGCTTAAACTCCTACCCAGTAAATCAGGTAGTCGAGAATTGTTCTACCCAGTAAATCCGGTAGTCAAGTTATTTTCCTCTTACCCAGTAAAAAGGTGATAGAATCAGATATTTTCTTCTTACCCAGTAAAAAGGTAATAGAAACTGTTTCCATTTGATTGAGTTCCTACCCAGTAAATCAGGTAGATGATTATACTCGTATCCAGTAAATCGATAGTCGAGTCCTTTTATATCTCCTATCCAGTAAATCGATAGTCGAGTTCCGTTTATTCTCTACCCAGTAAATCAGGTAGTTTAAGAATTTTCTTACCCAGTAAAAGGTAATTGAGGTTATCCCTCTGTATTTTGCTCCTATCCAGTAAATTGATAGTCGAGTCTGTTATATTTCCTACCCAATAAATCAGGTAGATGATCATACTCCTATCTAGTAAATCGATAGTCGAGTCCTTTATTTTTTCCTCTACCCAGTAAATCAGGTAGTTGAGAATATTTCTTACACAGTAAAAGGTTAATTGAGGTTATTCCTCTGTTTTTTGCTCTTATCCAGTAAATCGATAGTCGAGTCTGTTATATTTCCTACCCAGTAAATCAGGTAGTTGATGATTCTTTTCCAACTCAGTATTTCTCCTTTTCTTGGATTCAAATACTGTGTTTGATTGATATTTCTGGCAGGGTATTTATCTTTCCCTAGTTGAATTTTGTTCCCTGATTATATCATATCTTTTCCTAAGTGGAATCTGTTATCCAGTGATTTATTTTCCTGGTAACTTTTTTGTTGTCTGTTGTTGTTTCCCCAGCGGGATTTTCTTCTGTGTCCCCAAGTTTTTGCTTTTCTCTGGTGGTCATTATTTTCCCCACATAGATCTTGGGTTTGCATATCATATTCATATCATATAATTGTTCTCTTAGGACAAAAATTTGGTTTTCTGTATTTAAGTCTCTCCCATCTTGTAGAGACGAAGATGTCAATCTTCATATCTCCGGATTGAAGAAACTTAAATAAGGGCAGCTGTAACACCCTAATTTTTGCCCTAAGATTGTTTCGCATATCATCTGCATTGTGCATACAAGCAAGATCACATTGGTTTCCGAGTTTCTCCTCAGATCGGGTCTATGCTTTGCAGGGGATCACCATTATTTTTACTATTTTATATTTGTTTATATTTACTGACTTCTAACCAAAATACAAAAAATATGTTGTAGTGTTCTTCTTCTTCTCTGGGTTGCAGGTTTTCAAAGACAGGGCAGTGAATTTGATTCAGATGCGTTTGTTCAATCACAATGCGTTTTCAGATGGATGTTTGACCTAATCTGGTCAAACTATTAAAAGATTATGTTGACTGCCAGTTGTGTGTGCCAGTAATTCATTCATCAGGCAATGCGTTTTCAAAGTACAAAGTTGGATTGTGTGACAGTTATTTTCTGTGCAAAGTTTGGTTTGTTCATCAGTTATCAGGCAGTGTGTTGCGGTTTGAATCTTCAGTGTTTATCAGTTCATCGTTTCATCAGTTCACCAGCGATTCATCTGAGGATTTATTTTCCTCAGTTTGGTTTCGAATTATCAGGGCTTGAATCAGACAGTTTTCAGATGACAGTTGTTGCTCGAGTTTCAATTTATTCAGCTGTTCAGTGGTTCTTTGGTTGGCTGTGTTCATTCTTTCATTAGAGGCTTGTGCGAAAATAATCGAGATTTGTTGTGGGCTTGAAAACCAAACTTCATCCATTATCCATTTCTTGATTAAACCATTTTTCCCGATTATCCATTTTTATTATCCACAAAAATTCCAAATTCTAATTTTTTTCTATAACCATTTTTTCCAATTTCTTTTCGATTACCCTATTCATACCCTTTTCTTTCGATTATCAAAATTAATAATCTTTAATCGTTTATCCATCTTTTTTTTTCTATTAATGTCCATTTTCTATATTCATTATTTTCTTTTCCCATATTTTTATTAAACTCATTCTTTTTTAGCCTATTTCTTTATTAGCCCAAATATTAAGAATTGATAAATAAAAAAAGTAACAAAAAAATCACTTGCTTCTATTTTATTTCTTTCCTAAAAATTACAATATCCAAGTACAATCAAACAAGCCTCTCACAGCAAAAACCGTACAAAGCCTTCAACCAAAAGTCAAGCTAGCCCCATTCCCGCAGGCCCAATTCTCATGTGTTTTGCTTGCAAGCATTTCGCATCACATTTCCAAGCCTATGCCAATAGCAAGCTGACCCCACATTCCGTACCAGCTTGTCACGCCAAAACCCACAAGCCAAATGCAGCAAGAGAACAAGTACAAAGCTGTACCAACACCAGCTTTACGCCATCCCGTATCACTTCACAAAACTTCCAGCCGTATACCCACAATGCACGTGAAAGCCAACACGCCGCAAGCTTTTCCTCAAGCAACAATACGCAGCCTTTTGAATCAGCCAAGCCTGCCCATACAACAACAAGCATCACGCAGGCCAAACAGCTTCACGCCGCAGCTACGTCAAAAACAATTCCAAGCTTACACTAACAATACACTTCCTGTCAGCTCACACGCCCATATTTTGTAAGCCTAACATCACAACATTCAGCCGAGCCAACTCCCAACACAAAACGCACACTGAAAACGCACGAGGACCGCACGCACCCAAAGCAAACGTCACGCATCCCGCACCTGTACAAGAAAATCTTCAGTGTTTAAAACGCAACACAAATCGAAATAAAACGCAACCAAGAAGTAAGTGAAACGCAGAAAATTCAAAATCAAAGGCAAGCCAAACACGAGATCTTCGTGAGTTCAAAACGCTTCCAAATTTCACGAAACGACATCATATTTTCAGCTCCCTCCATCTATTTAAAGAACCATTCATCACTTCAAATAACAAGCTTCAATAGCACCCAGAATCGCTGCCAAATTAACTCCCAAAATCAAAAATCCCTAATCCCGAATCTTTTCCCCCAATCCGAAACACCTTTAATTCCATCAAATCACCTTCAAAACCTCCATTGAAATCCAAATTGAAAGAATAAGAAATTGAGAGAGAAGCCGAGAGAGGAAAGAGTTCGTGAGAATCCAAGAAGAGAGAAAGGGAATTCGTGATTGAGAGAAGCTGAGAGAGGATTCGTTGTTGTGTGATTACGAAGGTGAGGAAAACATTTTGTGGCCGCCGTTTCTGCCCTTGCTCCGGCCGCGTTTTTGTTCTCATTTGTTGTGCCCTGTTCGCTTGTTCTAAGAAGAAGAAGAAGACCTATTTTGTTTCTTTCTTTTATTCACTTTTTTTTATTATTTAACTTTTATTTAATAAATATAAGTATGTGAATCTGGTGTTGGTCCCTTTGGCCAAGAATCTATGGTTGCTAATCAACATGCGGTTCTGCTTCTCATCCCCTCCCCCTAGTTTATTTTTCTTTTTTTTTATCTACTTTGTTCAATTTGATTTTTTAAAAAGAATTAAGTAAAAAAATGTTTTAAATAATATTCTAAGAATATTATTTAAAATATTTCTGTTAATAAAAAGATTTCGAAAAGAAGTTATTTCAAAAAAATATTTTGATAAATAGTTTTTTTAGAAAGAATTTTAAAAATGATTTAAGAATATTTTTCTATTTCTTTTATTGGATCTATTTTAGATCCACTTTCTTCATCTTTTTTTTAATTTTGGTCGATGACAATCTTCCGATTTGGGATTGTTGATTTCCGATTAAGTTTAATCTTCATTATTTCAAATCTATGGATGAATGATCATTTGGATCATTCTCCATACTTTGAGATCGTGATAGGTTGCTTTTCGATGAAATTCAACGATAATCTCGATTAAGATTAGACCTTCCTTTTTCTTTTAGTGTGGCATGTTTTCGGAGAACGATTCGTTATATCGTTTCTCTAACATGTATTAACACGAATATTTTCCACTTTAATTAGTGGTGGCCGGCCTCATTTGTAGGGTAATTACTTCGTAAATTACTCGGCGATTGCTTAACATAGACCTAAAGTTGTCCCGATTCGATTAAAGATCCACTTGGATCCGGTTGCCTCAATTTTATTACTCATTATTGTGGTTGTGCTTGATTAAGTTCATCATACCACCTTATATTGTAAATATTATAATAATGTGAATATAATTGTTTAAATTTAATCTCTTGCACCTTATCCTTTTATTTTAAATTTCTTGCTCCCTTATCTCCTTATTATATTTTGCCATATTATATCATATATCATTGTTTATATTCATATTGTGTTTGTTGATATTCATATTGTGCTTGTTTTTATTTCGTCCATTTGGACATCAAAATACTTAATAAAGGATTAAACTCTTAAAAAACTTGTGACTTCTAACATTGGACTTATGGTTACTATCCCTTTGCTTTTGGAGAATGGACTTAGATTTCTAGGATCTCCCTTTGCTCAAGTTGGAATGGGTTAGAAACCTTGGCCTCAAATTATGTCATTAACTTTTGAAGATGGAAGTCCGAACTTTGAAGATTTGTACATATTATAGTTTGGTAACTTCTTTCCTTATCTTTTAATTCAAGTATTAGGACTAGTCTCTTCATCTCCTCCCCATTCTTTAATTTTCAAAACTTCTTCCTATTTCAAAACCTTCTTGTTTTCTAAACTTCAAACACTTTCATAAACAAACCTTGATTTAGGTCAAGCGATTTTTAATCTTTCCCTTTTATTTTCTTAATCAAATATTAATCCATGTAAATATATCAAAACCATTTTTGTACATACTTTAAGAAAATACAAACCCATTCAATTGTTTTGTGCTTTGTGCACCTTTTTCTTTTCCATATGTTTAGATATGATTCATCCCTTTTAGCGGAATTATTCGCTAAGGGATGACGACTTATCTCTACATCTTAAAATCAATTCAACCCACTTATTCTTTTCAAACTTTGTACCACGAACTACGAGGTTTTGATCTCGCATTGCACTTTGTGGGTACGTAGGCATAAGGCGTTAAAACCTTATCAAACACAAAATCATTAAAAAATATTCTTCTTCTCATCTCTTCCATCATTTTAAACAAACCAATTTCAGACCAAAAAGCAATAAGTGTTTCAAAGGGCTCCCGTGGAGTACCACGGATGAGTCGGGTGCCTAAAACCTTTCCGGTTCATAACCAATCCCCTTACCCAATCTCTGTTTATTTCTTTTAGCCTTTGCTTTTAGAATCCTAGATTTTTATTAGTTCTTTTACCTTTTTCCATTCGGAAATAAAGAAAAGCGCGGTGGCGACTCTGTGTTAATCGAGTTAAGTTAATCAATAGCTTACACTCACGATTTTACCGCTACAACAAGCAAATACAAAATCAACAGGCAAAGAAAATACAACAATGCTGAAACAAACAAGGGATTGCCAGCTTTAGGGAATTGAAAATGTCTTGATTCACTGTCTTCAAGAGATGCCCCGAAGAGTCTTTGTACTCACTCAGGTGAGAGGTTGACATGCACCAACAGGTTTCCTTTTGGAAAGGATATGTACTTTTTATCGATCAATTGTTGTACCTTGGCTTGAAAAGCTCTGCAGTCTTCAGTTGAATGCCCCATTGATCCAGCATGATATCCACATTGCTCATGGGGATTATACTCAGGAGGGTATGGCTCTGGCAATGGCTTGAGAGACTTGGGAACCACTAATGAGCTTTGAATCAAAGGTTACAGAAGCTGAGTGTATGATAAAGGTACTGGATGAAGAGGAGTATTCCTTCTTTCTAAATTGTTGCGAGGCTTATGTGGATTCTGATGCTGATTCAGATATCCTTGGCTTTTGGCTCGCTGACTTTGATGAGGAGAGATCTAGGGTTGCTGGTAAGGTACCTGTCGCTCCCACCAAATGACACCAGGTCAGAAGGGGTACAGACGCGAACGGTCGGCGAAAGGAGAGAACACACAAGGGTGAACTGAAAAGAAAAGAGTCGCCAGCTAGGCATTTTTATCCCGAAGGAAAGGTAATGCTGCATAGACCTGAGAAAAGATGGATAAGACAGTCGCGAATTAGAGAAACTGAGAAAGGGGGTTGGTTACAACCTGGGAAGGTATTAGCACCCAGATTGTCCGTCGTACTCGACGGGATCCACGCTTGAAAGATTTGTGTTTTAAAAGGGGTAGTGTCAGTGCTATTCTGTGTATAAAAAAGCTGGAAAAGAATGCAAGTGTCAGTGTAAGATAAATGTGAAATATGAGAGTGTCAGTGTAAGAACAAGAATGAAATGCTCAAGATAATGAGGCTTAAAGAAATGCTGGAAGGAGGGGGAATATACAGAGAATTTTATTCGATAACTGTTAAGTTATGCCTACGTATCCTCTCGTGCAATGAGAAAGTCAGAACACCGTAGTTTGACTCAAAGAGACTGAAAGATAAATTGACTGATGAACTGCTTACTTGTCTATGCTCAAGTGTATGACCTGTCTGGCTCAGGTGCAAACTGTCTTGCATTAGACGGGAGAAGCAAGTTCTCATTTGTGAATGAATGAGATGAGAAGAGAATCCCGGAGGAGACGATTATTGTTTGTTTTTGGTGTTTTCAATATTTTATTGCTTTTTGAGTTTGTTATAAGAAAATGAGATTAAGCCTAAACCAATGGTTAGTAAACTCATCACATCCTCCCTCTGATTAGGGGTAATGAGAATACCTTAAGTATGAAGTAAACACCTCACACTTAATCACCATGATGTAGGATTAAGATCATTAACCTACTTGTAATTATTTAGGTATTTTTGGTATTTTTGTTTGGTGTTAAGTAATGAGTTTAAGCCATAATCAAAGATTTAATGGACTCATTACACCATCCTAATAGAAGGATAATAGATGAGAACATTTAAGCTGAGGAAGGCTCCTCAACTTAATCCATGATTAGGAATTAACCTCATGACAAAACAAAGCCTTTATTAAAGTGGATTTTAATTAATGGTAAGATTGAGAAGTGGATTTTATGGTTTGTAAGACAACTTGAGGGGGACTTGTCCATTAACACTAGGGTTAGTCCTTCTTAACCAATTAGGGAAGAATTAGAACCCTAATGCAAGGCCCAAGTTACAAGCTTGATGTCTCAGTGATTATTAGATGGATTGATTAAGGGATTTAAACACATTAAGGTTTAACACTTAGGATTAAAGTTATACACTCCATCCTAATAGAAGGATGCAGGCATAAGCTTAATCACAAAGCCTTAAAACCTTTAAGGTTTAGTCCATGATTATGAGATGAGAAGAGAAGACACAAAGATGACACAAAGGTAAAACTAATGGGGGGAACTAATCAAACCCTAATTGTGATCATGCTTGGGTGTTCCTAGGGTTTATGAGGCTTGCAAAAGATCTTCAAGAGGAAAGCCACCAAGAAAGAAGCAGATGAAAGGAGGAAGAAGCAGAAGAAGCAAGTCAACTTACTTCACTTAAGAAGATAAGCTGCTTGAAGAAAGAAAGTGAGAAGGAGACGTGAATGAGCAAGCTCACTCTAATACACAAGTAAAATTCAGAAATGATGCATAAGAGAGATGATGAGAGATTATGAGAAGTGAAGGCAAATTCACTTCTCAATGACTTACCACCTGAAAAGTTAGTAACAAGAAATGAAATGAAATGATAATGAGATGAAATGCAATGATGCACACCAAAGTCAGAAGCATAAACATGATGTTAATGATGCTAAGAGATAAAGCAAACACATATCAAGAGTTGTGGATGATCATACAAGGATAAGGATGCAAATGGAGCATGCTTTGGACCATGAAAGTTCATGAACGTTTATGTAATGAAATGAATGCACAACATGGCAAATGAAAGATGAAATGATCAAACATGATTCTAATATGTCCTAAGATGCCTTATATGTCATGTTGATGCATAAAATGTCATGGCAAGTTCTTGAATGCAAGCATATGAGAGATGGATGCAAATGAAGGCAAGAATTAGGGTTTATGCATAACATGCAACACAAAATTCAAAATCAGAAGCAAATGACATGATAAAAAATTGAAAATGGGATCAAAGGAACCCTAACCCTACATAAGTTCACTGCCCAAAGGAGGGGACCTAAGTCTTAACCTAATAGAAGTTATGATTTTCTCAAGTCAACTAGGTTTCAAGGCACTTCAAAAGGAAAAATGCATATCAAATTGAAAATGAGAGATAAATTCAAATCAATTTTACCTTAGAAACTACATGATATGAAGAATGCAATGCAAAAAGAACCAACATCAAACTCTTCATGGTTAGGTAGAAAAGAATTTTTCAAGTTAGGGCAAAAATATTGACTTTTAAGATCCTTAATTCCAAAAAAAAAATGTCAACATAGGTCAAGAACCAAAAATAAATTTGTTTGAAGAGTTTGATAATGTTTCTAAATGTTTTAAAATGCAATGTGAATTTTTTGGTGATTTTTAAATACCTAAATGCATTTTTAATTAATTAATTTCTATTAACTAATTAAAAATAAACATTTAAATGATTTAAAAATGATTTTTAATGCAAAAAATAAAAATAAAATTTTTTTTGGATTCTGAAAATTAATAAAAGGTTTGATACAAAATTTCAGAATTTTTTAATGTATTTTACTATTTTTAATAAAATGAATAAAAAAGAAAATAAAATGAAATTAAATGAAAAGTACACAGATCCAAGAGTCAGGATTCAAATGGGATGCGCGGGAGTTGACTGGCGCGTGATCTGAGGGTCCACATTCAAACAGGCATATTTAAAATTAAACCCTAATTAATTAAGTTAATGACATGGATTAGGGCTAAATCAAAAGATCTGGGTCGTTCACAGCGCGCGGGAAGATGGATCCAAAGGCCTACATTTAAACCTCACTAATTACACTGATTAGGGCAAATCACTTTCAGGCGACCGGAACAGTGTTCCGGTCGTCTTCTCCGACGAACACAAAACCCTAGCTTCTTCTACAGGTCACCAAACTTCAAATTTCTTTCACAAAAATGACCCTCTAATCATTCTAAACCTAAACCCCTAACTAAAACTCATTTATTTCACTCCATAAGCATGAATCGAAGAAAAATGTAAAACACGGGAAAAAGTTCAGAGATCACATACATGGTGGTTTCTTCACCATTTTCAAAAGTAAACACATCCCCATGACCAGGGGAGCATATAGAGTCATAAAAGAACTTAAAAGCTAGCTTCTGGGAAAAAAGTTCTTCATGTTACCTGAGATGAGGACTCTCTGATTCTGAGCTTTCTGGACTCTCCCTTTGTGCAAGCCTGCTCCCTTGAACCCCCTGAGGATGGAATGAAGCTTAGAAAGCTTTAAGAATGGCTGGTTTGAATGTTTCAGTTCTGGTGTAGCAGAAATGGAGGTCTGTGTATGTGATGTTTTTGGCTGCTTTGAGGGTTGATTCTTGTTGAGTGAGTGATATGTGATTTGTTGGTGAAGAAATTTTGGATTTTTGATGGCTGAGGAAGGAGTTTCGAAGAGATGAAGGCTTGGACAGTTTTTGTGAATCCTGGCTTCTTGGAGGTTGCAGGCTTGTGTGTGTTGTGTTTTGGGATGCTTGAGGTCCACATATTAGGCTCTGATTGGGCAGAGAGTTGGTAGTGGCACAGTTTGATTGGCATGGGCAAAAATACAAAAAGTCAAGATCTTATGTACTATGGGTATGGCTCGGGTCAGAGGAGATCTTAGGGCTTGTCCTGCCTTAGCTTGAGTTAAGGAAGGCCTTTGGATCTGGTTTTGTGAGCTGGATGGTCTTGATCAAGAGTTTCCAAAGTTCTTGCATATTTCCCTCTTTGAGTTTTCTTATGAACCAAGGCAAAGAATCTTGTGATTTCTTGGACAAAATGCAGCAACATGAGCCATATGAAGTTGCTAGAATGCTTTGAGATCAATTAACAATCAATCCAATCATAAAAGGTTCCTTTTGCAAAGATTCAATTTTGAAGCTTCATGAGAAAATGCCTTATGTAACTTGTAATTCAAGGCATAGAAATGAGAAATCCTTTGGTCCATTATGATTTTTAGGTCATGTGTTATGTTTATGTGATTCTTAGAAGTCATTTTGAAGTCATAGAAATGCTTGGCATGTGAATTTGCAAGTTTCCCTCTTTGGTGTAAAAGTGAAAATTTAGTGATTTTGTCTAACTTTGCAAGGCCATAACTTTTGATCGAAAATGAATTAGATCAAGTTCTTGTACTTTTTGAAAATGGGAGGATCCAATCTACAACTTTCATGACCAAAGATTTTTCATTTGAAGCATTTTTGAATAAAAAGAGGAGGTTGAAAAACTTTCCCAAAATGGCAAGTTTGCATTACAAGTCACTTTCCCCAAAAGGCAACTTTGCAAATGGCTTGAGATTCTTCAATTTTGTGAACTTCTAACATCTTCTATGATCCAATAAAGATCATACACATTCAAAATGATGGAGAAACCCCTTTGGTTGGGTGATTGGGGGCCTCAGATGCCCTGATTTTGCACTGACTTGCTCAAGAAGTCATCTTGTGATCAGATGCCTTCTCCTTTGAATTTCTTCATGAAAATTGGTATGCATGATCCTCATAACATATAAAGACCCATAGAAACAAGAATGACCAAAAAAATTGGGGTTATGGCCTCTGAAACCAAAACCCTAATTTTAGGTTATCTGTGCAGTTAAACTTGGCTCTGCTTCCATGCCTTTCTCAGTTCTTGTGATTTTCTGACTTCCTTGGTCTTGGGAGGATATAAAATGATGCTTGAACAAGCATGGACCCTCTTGAGATGATTGAATACCTTTGGAGTGGCTCAGATAGCTCAGGGATGGCTCAGATCACAAACCCTAGATGCAGATGACTTTGAATCAATGCAGTGAAGTAAAAATGCAATATGAGAGGACATGATTGAACTTATGCAAATGAAAAGATCATAAGCAATGGTGAAATCAGTGAGGGCAAATTTGGGGTGTTTACAGCTGCCCCTATTCAAGCATGAGTTAGCTGTGCAGGATGTAAGTGACGGCTTAACAAGCAAGCAAGGTAACTCGTGGTTGAATACCAAAGACAGTCCAAAATTTGCACTCACTGAATGAAGAAGAAAAGGGATATAGATTGTAGAAGAAAATAAAGTATGATTATAAAGTGCGGGCGAAGGAGGACGACCGTCCAGCAGAGGACGACTGCTGAGGATGAAACAATGACGGGGACGACCGACATGCTGTGGAAATAAAAAGATTACGATGGGAATGGCCATCAGGCAAAGAAATAGGGTCCTCTGGGGATAAAAAAAGTAAAAGCAATGATGGGGATGACCATCTGGTTGTAGAAATAAATGATGAGGGATGGTCATCAAAGGTGAAGGACGATCACCTAGCAGGGGACGGCTGCTCTGTTGGGGATATGGATGAGGGACGGTCATCCAAGGTGAAGGACGATCACCTGGCAAGGTACGATTGCCGGAAGTATCACGACATAGGACGAATGCCGGATAGAGAAGGTCGACGATGGGGACGGCCATCGGATAAGCATGATGAAGGACGATCATCAAGAGGTGAAGGACGATCACCTAGCAGGGTATGGCTGCTCTTGGGGTTTATCATGATATAGGACGAATGTCAGATAAAAAGATAAACGATGGGGATGACCATCGGGTAAAATGATGAAGGACGATCATTAAGAGGTGAAGGACGATCACCTAACAGGGGACGACTGCTGAAAATATCATGACATAGGACGAATGCCGGATAGAAAGGGGTTCTAATGAATAGAGACTCTACTGGGGATGATGAAGGACGATCATCAAAAAGGTGAAGGACGATCACCTGGCAGGGTACGGCTGCCGAAAATATCATGACATAGGACGAATTTCAGATAAAAAGGAGATAATTTATCAAGATTTGTCGGGAATTCTTCTTGGGAATGGTAGACACAGACGAGTGTCTAATTTCAAGAAAGCAAAGGCATAAGTGTCTGACACGGTGTATAGATTAAAGATGCGGACGAGCATCCTTAAGACTATGATACGAACGAGTATCAGTAGAAATAAACGCTTGTCGCATGTTCAGAGATGATGATACGGACGAGTACCAACTAGTTAACAAAGAACACGGACGAGTGTCGACTCCGAGGGGATTTAAGTGATGTATACAAGATACAGACGAGTATCTGTATGAGTAAAAAGTGATGAGTGAGACATAGACGAGTGTCCAGCTTTCTAGGGAGAGCACGACACGGACGGGTGTCGGAAGAAGTGTATTATAAACAAGTATTTAGGCAACCGTGCTGGAGGAGGTGACACGGACGGGTGTCAGGGAAGTGTGTATATATGTATCTGTATGTAGAGAATGTTCGGGCGACTTTACTAGGGAAAGGTGACAGGAGCATGTATTTGTATTTGTGAGTGCAAATAGGATGTTTCGGTTTTCTGCTGGGGAGCAAGTGTGTGATTCAGAACATGGCTTATGATTTATGCAATATGTTTGATTTTTGCCGTAATGCTCCGTATTAGACGGAATGCTACGCTCTGGGGGAAAATATGATGTGAATGCTATGATTATGCAAAGATACCGATCCGGGATTCGGGTCCCGTTGCGGTGAAGATCTCCGGTTGATCTGCTTGAAGTGGATATCCCAGCTAGGGATGAGGCAATTGGTAGATCTGATATATGACTCTACTTGGGGGAAACAGGTCACTAATTTTCCTTTCCTTGGTGATGATGAGCCCAGCTGGGGCTGCGGAAACATTCGTCGCTTTGTTGTGAGATCTCAGGCATTGCTCTTCTGGATAGAGGTTGGCGCTCTGCGGGGGGAATGGTTCCCTGCCTGACACTCGGCTGAGGAGGAATGATGATTCGGCAACTCAGCTGGGGATAAAGCATCTCTGGTGCCATTTGGAAGATGAGCTGAGTAGATAGTGATTTGGTGGCCTGCTGGGGAGAAACTTTCATGCCCCGTGTTGCACTTTGAATACCTGCAATCCTGTTAAGACAAAGAAACGCACAAGTATCCCGAGGTATCCCTTACTGGATCCCACCATAGGAGTTTAGACACTCCCGGGAGTAAGTATACTTCATGTAAGCATGTTATTTAGAAAAGGCGCATCTGTACTTATGCAATCAATATTATGAGGACATCAGACATTTTTGCAAACGAAAATAAAATGTACGAGACAAAGTGTAACGGAAAATCTGGTTTTATTAATTTGTGTGCCCTGAATTGGCAAGATACAGAAATAGGTCCCCTGAAATGAGGAGATTGTTACAAATTGAGAAACAAAAAGATGCTGGCAATGTTGATGACGCTTCAAGGAGCTTCCCTTTTGCTATGACTTGTATGACATTAACGTTCTTCTTATCCTGCTTTTGAAGAAGGCTGATTCTGACCAAAGCTTGAACCTTTCGAAGCTTACCACGTTGTAAGTGATACAGACGAATTCAGAATGCAGTTGTTCGCTTATTCCCTTATTTTGCGTGGATCGCCCTTTCGGGTTTTCAATCCACCGGGATTCCCATTTTTGCCTGAGTTGTCCAATGTGGCTTTTCAACTCAGCGGGTGTACATCTTTTATTTATTTATTTCCCTTATTTTTGCCCGAGTCTTTTTATTCTATTTTTGACTCGCCGGGATGCCCTATTTTTGCCTGGACTTACATTCTGTTTTTATGTCCAGCGGGTCATTTTTTTATGCGAAGTATTTTTTAACTGCATCTGAATTCACAGGGGACAGGAAGTCTTCACCATCCATAGTACTGAGCATCAGTGCTCCACCGGAGAAAACTTTCTTTACTATGAACGGACCATCATAATTCGGAGTCCACTTGCCCCTGTGGTCTGTATGAGGAGGAAGGAGTCTTTTTAGCACAAGACCTCCTACTTAGTACTCTCGAAGTCTGACTTTCTGTTCGAAAGCTTTCTTCATTCTTTTCTGATACAGCTGCCCATGACAAATTGCAGCTAACCTCTTTTCTTCAATCAGACTAAGTTGTTCGTATCGGGATCGGACCCATTCTGCTTCATTCAACTTAACATCCATCAATACCCGTAAAGAGGGTAACTCAACTTCAACAGGTAGGACTGCCTCCATACCATAAACAAGCTGATACGGCATTGCCCCAGTAGACGTTCTAATTGACGTTCGGTACCCATGTAAAGCAAATGGTAGCATTTCATGCCAATCTTTGTAGGTGACCACCATCTTCTGCACAATCTTCTTGATATTCTTGTTAGCTGCTTCTACAGCGCCATTCATCTTTGGCCTGTAAGGAGAAGAATTGTGGTGTTGGATCTTGAAGTCCCGGCATAGTTCTGCCATCATTTTGTTGTTCAAGTTGGAACCATTATCCGTAATGATTTGTTCGGGAACTCCATACCGACAGATGATATCTCTCTTCAGGAATCTGGCTACCACTTGCCTTGTAACATTTGCATAAGAAGCCGCTTCAACCCACTTGGTAAAATAATCAATGGCTACCAGAATGAATCTGTGGCCATTTGAAGCCGTCGGTTCGATCTTGCCAATCATATCAATGCCCCACATGGCAAAGGGCCAGGGTGAAGACATCACATTCAAAGTGTTGGGAGGCATATGCACTTTATCCGCATAAATCTGGCATTTATGGCATTTTCTGGCATAGGCACAACAGTCTGCATCCATTGTGATCCAGTAATAGCCTGATCTTAGCAACTTTTTAGCCATAGCATGCCCTCCAGCATGGGTACCAAAAGATCCTTCGTGCACCTCGTGCATCAACAAGTCTGCCTCTGCCTTATCAACACATCTGAGAAGTACCATATCAAAGTTTCTCTTGTACAAGGAACCATCAGTATTCAGGAAGAAACTACTAGATAGCCTTCTTAATGTCTTCTTATCATTGGAAGATGCCCCAGATGGGTATGTTTGATCCTCCAAGAAGCACTTAATGTCATGGAACCAAGGCTTACCATCTTTAACAACATCTGCCGAGAACACGTATGCTGGTCTGTCAAGTCTGGACACTGAAATCCGAGGCACAAAGTTGGCAACCTGAACCTTGATCATGGATGAAATGGTAGCCAGAGCATCTGCAAACTGATTTTCATCTCGAGGGATATACTCAAGCTTGACTATTGTGAAGAAAGTCAATAATCTCCTCGTATAATCCCGATAGGGTATCAAATGATCCTGGTGAGTGTACCATTTGCTGTTGGTTTGATTAATTACTAGAGCTGAATCTCCGAACACGATCAAAGTCTTGATCCTGAGGTCAATGGCTTCCTCAAGACCCATAATACAGGCTTCGTATGCAGCTTCGTTGTTAGTGCAGTTAAAGGTGAGTTTTTCCGAGAAAGGCATGTGAACTCCTTTAGGTGTAATGAGTACTGCACCAACACCACGACCATTCATATTAACAGCCCCATCAAACATCATGGTACATTCTTCCTCCGGGTCAGGCCCTTCAGTGTGAATAGGCTCTTCATGATCTTTTGCTTTTATGAACATGATGTCTTCATCAGGGAAGTCAAATCTCATAGGCTGGTAATCGTCGATGGGTTGCTCAGCGAGATAATCAGACAATACACTGCCTTTGATGGCCTTTTGAGATGTGTATTGAATATCATATTCTGTGAGGATCATTTGCCATCTTGCAACCCGTCCGGTAAGTGCTGGCTTCTCAAAAATGTACTTGACTGGGGCCATCTTCGAGATCAATAAAGTAGCATGGGTCAACATATACTGCCTTAGTCGGCGAGCATCCCACACTAAAGCACATCAAGTTTTCTCGAGCAGTGAATAACGCTGTTCACAGTCGGTAAACTTTTTGCTTAGGTAGTATATTGCATACTCTTTTCGACCAGACTCGTCATGCTGGCCCAACACACACCCCATTGACTCTTCTAATACTGTCAAGTACATGATTAGAGGTCTTCCTTCAACTGGAGGCATAAGGATCGGAGGCTCTTGTAAATATTCCTTGATTTTTTCAAAAGCCCTTTGGCAGTCTTCGTTCCACCTGACCGTTTGTTCTTTTCTTAACAACTTGAACAAGGGTTCACAGGTTGCAGTAAGGTGAGATATGAACTGTGAAATGTAGTTCAATCTGCCTAAGAACCCCCGAACTTCTTTTTCAGTCTTAGGTGCAGGCATTTCTTGAATGGATTTTACTTTATCAGGGTCAACTTCAATCCCCTTCTCACTTATAATAAATCCTAGCAGCTTACCGGATCGTACCCCGAATGTGCATTTGTTGGGGTTCAACTTTAGTTGGTACTTCCTCAGACGCTTGAATAACTTCAACAGATTCACCAGGTGGTCTTCTTCTGTGAGGGACTTGGCAATCATGTCATCCACATAAAATTCAATTTATTTGTGGATCATGTCATGGAATAATGTTACCATAGCCCGTTGATAAGTGGCACCCGCATTCTTCAATCCGAATGGCATTACCTTATAACAGAATGTGCCCCAGGGTGTGATGAAAGTTGTCTTCTCCATGTCTTCAGGTGACATCTTGATCTGATTGTATCTTGAAAATCCATCCATGAAGGAGAATACCGAGAACTGAGCCGTATTATCCACCAATACATCAATGTGAGGTAAAGGGAAGTCATCTTTCGGGCTGGCTCTGTTCAGGTCCCGGTAATCCACACACATTCTTACCTTGCCGTCTTTTTTAGGCACAGGTACAATATTAGCAACCCACGGCGGATAGCTAGTCACAGCAAGGAAATCGATGTCCCACTGCTTTTGTACCTCTTCTTTTATCTTCATTGACATATCTGGGCGAGTACGGCGCAACTTCTGTTTTACTGGCGGGCAGTCTTCTTTCAGAGGTAGCTTGTGCATGACAATGTCAGTGTCCAACCCTGGCATATCCTGATAAGACCAAGCAAAGACATCCACATATTCTCGAAGCATGTCAATCAATTGCTCTTTCACTGAATCTTGTAAGCAGGCCCCGATCTTGACTTCCTTCAAGTCTTCTTCTGTACCAAGATTAACCGTTTCGACCTCCTCCTGATGAGGAGTGATAACCTTCTCCTCTTGTCTCAATAACCTAGCTAGCTCTTCAGGTAGCTCATAATCTTCTTCAACCCCTTCATCAACTTGATTGATTGGATTGTCAAAGTCATACAAAGTCATAGCAGTGTTGTTGTCGGTGCAGTCTAGAGGGCACTTTCTGCAAGGGTTTAGATTTGTTCATTTTAGTGATCAGTTTTATCTTATTTAGAAAAAATTGAAAATGAAGTTATTTATTTTGAAAAACATTGTCATTTTATTTTTGTACAAAAAATGAAAAATGAAAAACAGTGAGCGAAAAGAGAAGACTTGTTTGCAAAAGATGTCCTGATATTCATTAATTGATCTTTGCACAAAATACAAGATGGCCCGATTACAAAATGAGTCTTGACATCTTGGGCAAGATGCAAGACTTGATGCATGCTTTAAAATACAGGAAATAATAATTACTCTGCAGGAGTAACCCTTATAATTTCCTGGGAAGACCAGTTTGAGACATGGCTCCCCGGGGTCCTTGGACGTATCCAGCTTTCCAGGTTGCGCTCGTCTTCCGACTCATCTTCCAAGCTATTCACAGCATCCGGGATGAGCATCCCCCCGCTGACAAACTTGGGCTCCTTTGCAGCCTTTGATTGATCTTGTTGAGTTGGTCTGTAACCCAACCCAAATCGGTCTTCTTTCTTTTCCACGGGCAGCAACTTGCCCCAGCCTTGGGCGGTTCCTTCCTCAACAACCTTTCGGGCCTGCTGGTACGATGTTATGGAAGTTCCCAGTACAGCAGATGCTTCATTAATGTTCAAGGCCTCAAACCCTTGGCTCATGGTTTCATGGATCTCCCCGTCCATTTCTATGTACTTATACATAGCCAGTTGGCTAACAAAGATGTCCTCCTCTCCACAGATGGTGATGATTTGGCCTTCCCACTCGAATTTTAACTTCTGGTGAAGGGTAGACGTAACAGCGCCAGCGGCGTGGATCCAAGGTCTACCCAACAGACAGTTGTAGGCCGGTTGTATGTCCATCACAAAGAAGGTAGTTTTGAAGGTCTGCGGGCCAATCATCACAGGCAGATCAATCTCCCCAAGCACTGATCTTTTAGAGCCATCAAATGCTCTCACTACCAAATTACATGGACGCAATGCCAAGCCATCATTCTCCAGCTTCACTAAGGCTTTCTTTGGCAGAACATTGAGTGACGAGCCAGTGTCCACCAGTACATGAGATAGAACAGCACCCTTGCATTCCAAGGTGATATGCAAAGCCTTGTTATGGTTGCGTCCCTCTGTTGTTAAGTCAGCATTGGTAAAGCCCAGTCCATGACTGGTGTTGACATTTGCAACCACGGTTTCTAGCTGATTAACAGTAATCTCCTCCGGCACGTATGCTGCATGCAGGACTTTCAATAGTGCGTTCCTGTGAGCTTCAAAACACATCAACAGTGATAATATGGAGATTTTGGAGGGAGTTTGGTGAAGCTGGTCCACCACCTTGTAATCACTTCTTTTTATGATTCTCATGAACTCGTCTACATCTTGTTCAAAAGATGTCTTCTGAGTTTCTTTGGTAGTCGGCTCTTCAGATATCACACTCTTTCCTTTTGCTTTGGCGGCAGCCTTTACTTCAACATTAGGTCTTTGTGTTTGTGAGGCAAAAAGGCGTCCGCTTCTGGTGAAGCCTCCGCCTCCCCCAACATTATCAACTTGTGGAGAAGAGGTTGATGAATCCAGAGTGATTTTCTCCCTGTTGTAGTAGAGATCAGAGCCATAATGCCAAGGTATGACATTGCTACTTTCATAAGGAACGGGTCCAGGCACCGTAATGGTGACCGGACTGATTGTTGCAGAGGAAGGTACTGTAATGGTGTGCGGATCATAGTAAATTATGACTGGTGATCTGGCAGGAGGTGCCATGGTTTTTTGTTGGAAATTGCTGCTGGGAGGAACATTTGATGGGTCATAGTAGATTGTAACTGTCGAGACATCTTCATTAATCTTTGCTGGCGTTGTAGAAGATTCTGCTAATAAAATGGATGCTGATGTTGTAGAAGAAATGGTTGTTGAAATTTGACTTGTTGAAGTGATGGATGGAGTAATTGCTGATGATATCAATGAATCGGTAGGGATGATTGTCATTGTTGTTGTAGAAGAATCGGGAATTGTTATTAAAGGAATTACTGGATTTGTAGGCGCCGTTGTTGAAATCTGAAGGATACCATCCTGGATAAGACCATCTATGCCGCTTCTCAGCCTTTCACACCCATTGACTGCAATGTTGCAATACCCACAGCCGAGCTCACACCCGGGGAACACTTGGCATTCTAAAAGCTGAGCTTTAATTTCGACCAAAGGTGTTCGAATTTGTGCAACACTGGTGATCAAGGTAGATGGTTTATCTTCCTCAATGGCATTAATCCTCGGCCCGCCATGATTAGGCATAGGATTTATGTTGACATTCGGAGGAGGTGCAAAGTTGAGGGCTTTAGAATCCACCAGATCTTGGACTTTCATTTGTAAGGCCCTGCATTTTTCAGTATTGTGACCAGGTGCATTGGAGTGGAAAGCACACCTGGCGTTGACATCATAATTCTTTGGGAGGTTGAGAGGATCTGGTGGCGCCAACGTCCTTAACTCAACCAAGTTAAGCTTCAGGAGTTGTGGCAATAAGGCAGCATAAGGCATAGGGATGGGGTCAATCACCCTGTTTTCCTGTGACAGTCTTTGTTGGAAAGGAAGCTGTTGTTGGTTGCTATTGTTGTTGTTGTAGGTTCTCTGTTGCGGATACTGAACTTGTTGTTGATAATGTGGTTGTTGTTGTTGAGGATATGCTGATTGTTGAGGGATCGGAGCTGGAATGGTAACAGTTGTTACTGATCTGTGAACATACTGAGGTCTTCCCCTGCTTGCATGAATGGAATTGGTCTCACCGGCTCTTCGAGGTCCCACAAAAGGCTTCCTGGGATTACTGGATGAACTTGCACCACTGTCGGAAATTTTGCCCATTTTTAAAAGGCTTTCAATCCTTTCCCCAGCTATGACGACATCAGCAAAGCGTAGAGGAAAAGGCAGCCAGTCTATCAATATATGTTCCTTGCAGAGTATTCATGAACATGTCAGCCATCTCCCTCTCTGACATGGGTGGTTGGATAGCAGCAGCAAACTGTCTCCACCTTTGGGCATACTCCCTAAAGCTTTCTCTGGAAGACTGAGACATTCCCATTAGAAGGGTCCTGTTAGGAGCCATGTCCAGATTGTATTGATATTGCCTGATGAAGGCTTCAGCTAAGTCCTTCCAGCATCTAATGGTAGCTTTGGTCAAGTGTGAATACCACTCTCTTGAAGCCCCAGTCAGACTGTCTTCAAAGTAGAACATCCACAGCTTCTCATCCATAGTATAAGCCTTAAGTCTTCCCAGGAAAGATTGCAGGTGAGTTCGTGGACAAGAGGTTCCATTGTATTTCTCAAAGCACGGGGGTTTGAATTTGTGGGGAATTCTCACCCCATCCACTAGCCCTATGTCCATTACATCGAAGCCCAAGGAATTCTGAGACTCTAAAGATCTCAACTTCTCAGCAATTTCATCTAACCTCCTATCATAGACTTCATCTCCTGCTCCCATAACAGTAAACTGCTCTTCTTGGGGATCCTCCTGTAAGATTCTCCCCCCGGCAGTATTACCCTGCACATTCCTTGGGATGTTAGCTTTTGGATCTAGATGAGGTCCAAATACTGGTGGATCAGTATGAGGCTGACCCCTTTCATTGTTGCTAGTTCCTCCTGTCCCAAGATGAGGCTCCTCAGGAGTTTGCCTTTCCACCAGTTCCCTTAATCTTTCTTGACTCTGGGCCAAGCCAGTCATTACAGCCATGAATTGAGACATCTGATTTCTCATTTCCACTCTCTCATTAGCCATCTGATTTCAGACCTCAGTCAGATCTTGCTGTACTTGATCCATTTGAATACCAGGAAGGTTGTTGCGAGTAGGGTACCGGTGCATGTGGTTGACAGGGAACACTCGGCGACGAGCAATGTTTCCTGAGATCACAACAGAGTTAGAAACAAATAATAACAAAACCTACAAAACAAAATAAGGTTAGTATGCAATGCAGTATGCTTATTTGTTTTCCAAGGTATCCGGCTTGGTTCTTAGTTTTGACCTTTCCAGACCTCGAGGAAGATGCTTGATGTTGCTGAGAAAAGAAACCTAATGAAAGCAAACTAATATATTACAAATGATGAACAAATACATAGTTTGTCTTACAACACATGCCCCTGGAGGGTCAAAATACAAAAAAGAGAAAAAGTACATCAAATGGAAATGAACAACAAGCAAAGAATTCAAACATAATCCAAACTCATCCTCCTTGACCTCCTTCAGGAGTGCCTCAGTCACTGGACCAGCTGGGTGCTCTGTAATGGTCCTAATGAGGAGGTTCCTGGTGGCAATGGCAGTGGTCAGCTTCTTGTGCCTGTCCTGGTCTTTTGATCTCTTCAACCCTGCCCTAAGCTTCAACTCTGAAATCTCCTTCTGGGCTGCCAACAAAGCTTCCTGCTGCTTCTTCTCATTGGCCTCTAGCTGTTCAATCTTGGCTTGAGTTTTCTGGTCTTCTTGTGTCCGGGCTTCAGTGATCCTGACCCACCTAGCCTGACTCTCTTGCAGATAGAGCTCAGTCCTAGCCTTCTGAATCTTGGCTTCTTTACAGGCATTCTTCAATATTTGCTCCCCAGCTCTTGCTTTCCTGATGTAGTCCTCTGTTTTCTCAATTTTGGCAAGATGCTCCACCCTAAGCTTTTCCAACCTCTCAATGTCCAAACGACCATCACTCCTTTCCCAAAGGGTATTCTTCAAAGCTTGAGACAGATTCTCATTCCTTTCCTTCAGCTTCTCAAATTCTTCCAGGCTGACAGTTGCTACTGGCTGAGTTGTAGATGGTCCAGGTATGTCCTCAATGGTGAAAGGCATTCCAGTAATCTGAGCTCTAGTACGGGACCAATCATAGTACTGAGCTGAAGCAACATTATTACACTTCCCTAGAATAGCCATCCCTTTTGTCTGGATGTTGTCCCAAGCCCAAGATGCTTGTCTGACAGCAGCTGAATTAGGCTTCACTTCATAATACAGGGTTTCAGCTAAATCTTGCACTCTGGGAGGGTGAACCAAAGCATAGCCCAGTTGTCTCTTAAATAGTAAAGGATTGTAGTTGATACAACCCTTTACTCCTATCAGAGGCACATTTGGGTATTGTCCACAGCTGGTGATAATGTCTTTGCCTTTGTTGCTCTGTGTGCACCATTTAATATCATCTAAAGTCAAAGCAATGAGCCTCTTGGCCCAATTTTTCTGTTGGTGGGGATTCAGGAAGGCATCTGACTTAGGCAGGTGTCTGAGCAGCCAGGTGTGAAACAAAGGAGCACAACATCTCACTAACTTCCCCCTTTGTTTCCCATTCCTCTGATGAATAGAGTAATAGAAATCTCCCAGCAATGTGGGTACTGGGTTCCTCAGAAGAAACAAATTAATGGCATTCTTGCTGACAAATTTGGGCTCATCTGCAAACAGTATAACCCCATATATGCTGAGGGCTAACAGTGCACAGACTGCCCTCCACTCTCCCAAGGAGGCCTTCAGGATGGCTGATGCGTGTTTTTCGCAAGTGTACGAACACGTCAGAGTAATATAAAAGATTGTCGAATCCACAGAGACCAAGTGTCAATCTATCGTACCTGTTGTTATGGTGTGTATCTAAGGCAACTAAATATAAGGGTTTTAGTAAGGGTGCAATGGTAAATAAAATGATAATTTTAAATAATAAATAAAGACAGGCTCGAATGTAATTCACGTAATCAATGATAATCCAGTACTTGTTAATGGAACTACTTATGGGCAATGTTTTCTCCTTTGAAAAGAACTAATTTAACAGGAACTGTCGCTTTCGCGTATTCAGAACCGAGTTGTACTCTCTAATCAACCCCTCCTATTGTCATGGATAAAAAGGTGCGTACTGCGTTAGAGTAGTAAACCTATTTTTAAGAATTGTAGTATCTTAACTAAGTTGAAAAGTATTTTAACCTGGACTTCTTAGCAAAAAGAGGTTCTTACAAACCAGACTCTAAACTTCCTAACGCGTCCGAAAATCGTTTTAAAATCTCTTTTCTTTTTAATCTAAAAACTCCTAATGAACTATACAAAGCGCTTTTGGCTGTTTTTGAAATAGTTAAAAACAATTAGATTGAATTGAAAGATAAAATAGCCCTTAGGTGTTTCCACGAACAATTATACGGATTGCTGGTTTAATTACGATCCTTACATCCTAACCTTTATGGAATTAGTTAGACATGATAAAGTAAAGATTCTTTTTATAATTTTTCATAAAAGTAATTTAGTGCGAGTGCGGAAAATAAAGGAATTTAGTGCGAGTGCGGGTAATAAACGAAAGTAAAGCGAGTGCGGGAAATAAATAAAGTAAAGTGCGAGTGCGGATAATAAATAAAGTAAAGCAGTGCGAGAAATAAATAAAAGTAAAGCAATGCGAGAAATAAATAAAAGTAAAGCAATGCGGAAAAGTAAAATACGAACTGGAATTAAAATGGCGGCAGGATTAACTTCCTCCAGAGTGCTCCAAAACTCGATCACACAGACAGATTACAGACTCGGTCACTCGATTGCAGAAACACCCCGATGTGGAATGGCAACTGCTTTGAAACTGATATATGCCTAGATAAATCTAAGTTTGGATGAAGAAAAACGAAAAACTAAAGTCCTATTTATAGGAAAACTAAATGCAGGAAAAGACCAGGACGCCCCTCCACTAAAAAGTGGAGGGAACTGAATTTTGCCTTGTGGCGCCCGCCACAAGGTCATGGCGCCCGCCATGAGGCCAATGGAGAATGAAAGAGTGGGGATCGTGGGTCTTGGCAGTTGTGGAGTGGTCTTGAGACGTGGCCACGTCATGGCTAACCCCATGGCGCCCGCCACGGTGGGTGCCGTAAGTGCAAAACGCTGAATTTCTAGGTTTTCGTCCGTTTCCACTCCTTTTTCGCTCCTTTTCTCGATTCAAGCCCCAATTACAATAAAAACCTGAAAACAAAATAAAACAAAGTAATAACATAACAAAATAACAATAAAAGCTAAGAGTGCATGCAAAATCGGAGTCAGAAATACGGTGAAATTTAGTGTGATCAAATTCTCCCACACTTAAACCTTTGCTTGTCCTCAAGCAAACATTAAAGCTCAAGAAAATATGGTGTCAACACGTGTCTCTGGGCTAAAGGGCTTCTAAGTTCAAGTCAGGATGCAGTGACAGGTACTAACTAAGTGAACCAAGGGTACCATAGTAACACAAACACAAACTTCAATCCTATATTAACCACTCCATATCATCCCACAATACCTAGGCCTATCTTCTCATCTTTTTTGTGTCCTTTTCATTCAGGCGCAATCACATTAAGCCCGTTATCCGTACATGCTTCATAGTAGAGTGACCGGTTAGTGATTCTGATCCATGACATAAGGTTTCTGGCACATAAGCATGTGTAAACCTGTTTTTATTTCGCCTAAATGTAGCTGCGGGGGATCGGATCGTAATCCGCCCTACCAAGTTCAGTGCCAGATACCTCTGAACCAACTAACAATAGGTGACTTGCAATTTTTTTTCTTTTTGTGGCAAAAAATTTTTCTTCTCTATTTTTCGGTTTAAATGACTTTGTGAGGGTCACCTATACTAGAGTTTGCCTTTTTTCTTTTTTTTTCTTTTTTTTTATTAGCACTGGATCATTCACTTATGTTCATCGGCCCCCTACGTAGAGCATGCTTAGGCCGGAGCTGACTGCTAAAATAAACTACTTAGGACAATTTTTTAAATGATAATAAAGGCCATGGTGGTGGGGTTTAGGAGTGATTCCTATATTCAAGAGGTCTATGGTGCTAAAATGGTTCTGATGTTTCAAAAAGTTGACCTAAGTCACCACATCCTAATCTAAACCTGTCTCAAAGCCCAAAAAACATGTGAAACAACATTATTTTATTTTTTAAAATTTTTCTGGTAAGGCTAAGGAAATGGGAAAAAATGAAGATGAACTAAAAATACACTATACTGGTGACTCGTCAGACTCATGCATTATTTAAGAAAAATAAATTACTGAAAAGGGAAATAACTGAAAGGAAATAATTAACTAAAAAGGGAAATGACAGAAAGCAATAAAATCCCCTCCCACACTTAAATCGAACATTGTCCCCAATGTTTCGAAATAAGATAAGGGGGGTAACCTGAAAAAGACTACTGAGGAGGAGCACTGGTGCCCTCGCCGTCCTGCTGTGATGGTCTGGAACGACGGGATCTACTACGATGCTGGTTCCTCCGGTCGAGTCGTGCTGATAAGGCAGCCTAAGCACTCCGGACCTCTCGAAGGTTACCTAAGATGGAACCCTGAGTTGCCTCTACAAGCTGGTAGTGCCGGCTGTTGAACTCTCTCTGACGGTTCTGCTCTAATGAGATATCGTTCAAGGTACGGCAACCGTTGCTATAAGCACGATCCGAAACCAATCGCGATTGTTGCATGAAGCTCATGTTGTCCGTCAGCTGTTGTGAAATAGTAGAGAGAAGGTCGTCTCGCCTTTCCTCTCTAGCTGTCATATCACGCCACATCTCCTCGGTGACAAAGAATCCAGGAGCAGTACCTGCAACAGGGTTAGAGGAAGATGGTGCGGTGTGTGACTGTGAAGGACGATGGGGGGGACATGTGAGGGATGGGAGACTGCTCTCTCCGATCATACTCTTCATCAGTGTCATGTGCCTCCCCATCAGGAATATTAGGAGGAAGTGGACCCAAAACACGTGGAGCATTAAGATCATAGGTCCAGTTCCTTTCATCACGTACATCAGTACGTCTACTGCATGGTAAAGCAACAGATGGGATAGCTACCCCATGAACCATCAACTCATAACCACCTTCTCTCCTCGTTTGGCACAATTTCATGTCTTTCAGAAATTTTAAATTAATTGTGCGAGGAGGTAGTGGTTCAAGTGTAGCTATCTCATTGTTCAGGCCAAGAGCCCGAGCAATAGACGTAACAAGCCCTCCAAAAACAATCGGTCTTGTTTTATTAGTAAATAAAGTCATGTGGGCAAGCATAAACGGGACCGGATTGATATGGGTTCTAGTGAGGCATCCTTGCAAAAATAGGAGTTCTCTAGCATTTACCTTGTTTGGACTCTCCCGGCCAAAAATAGTACATGCCAAAAGATGTCTGAAAACTCTTATGGCCGGGTTGTGAATGGTCGACGCAAGTATCCCTTCAAAAGAATTAATTGAAGTACTTGAAAGCCTTTTCCAGAAGGTAAATACCTCGGCCGACCATTCCGCATCCAAAGGTGCCTCACAAATCGCACCTTCCCTATGAGGGATTCCTAACAAACCTGCTAGCTCATTGGTACTGAATTCATATTCAATTCCATACAGTCTAAAAATAAAAGTACCGACAGTGCTAGCAGTGTTAGGACTGACAGTGTATATCAAAGAACTCATAAACTCAATTGTCAGCCTCTCATAGGTAGGTTCCTGATTAATGAAAATATTATGCAAGCCTAGAAATTCTAATAAATTAAAAACACTATGATAAATACCCAAAACATACAGACAGTTATCGTCGACGTACCTAGTCGAGAGAATTTCTCGACTCTGAAGCCTCTGAATAATTTTCCGTTGCCTATCACCCGGCCTTCCATCAAGAAGAAGAAATCCGTTGAACTCCATTGTTGATTGCTCCTTAGGTAGTGAAAATGGTAGAAAAATGGTTTATGAGGGGAATGATAAAGTTTTGATTTTTATGGTTTTTGGTGGATGAAAATGAAAATGGATGTTGGATATGTTTTATGGATGGAGGGTATTTTGGAAATGGGGGAGCTTTAATGGGGTTCAAGGAGGTTTTGGAAAGTTGCAAAAATGGTTTTTTGGTGAAGAAAGGGATGAAAATGGTGGAAAATGAAGTTCTGCCCCGAAAATAGGGGAGAACGCCATGGCGCCCGCCATGGGCTTGTGGCGCCCGCCACAAGGCTAATTCCTGGGCCTTGGATTTTTTAAATCCTCCTTTTGGGCCTTCCTTGCACCTTTGGTCTTCGGGGGGGTCTGGATAGCGTTTTCTTCTTCTTTTCAAGGCATGAGGCTTGCATATTTTTTTGTGAAGACAAAAATGAAAATATTTTTGTCTTATATTTTTTTTCTCTTTGCACGAAAAAAAATAAAATAATTAAAAATCAAAAAAAGAAAAAGAAAAACTAACATTAGTGCATAATATGTATATATAGGAGGAATTCAAAGTACATGAAAATATAAAAGATGCAATAAAGTGATATATGTCTGGAAATGCGATAAATAAAATAAAGCATATAAAAGGAAATTAAATACTAGGGTAGCGCTGTCAGTGTAGAATGAGTCATGTGGTAGGCTTCTTTTCCTGGCTTGATCCACAAATCTCAGCTATCTCCCTCCGAAGCTCTTCAATCGCCTGATATAGAGCATCGGCCTCTGAGGCATGAGTGAGATCAGAAACCTGCATCTGTAACTCTAAGTCTTCCACTTCCTGCTTGAGCAGGGCAGTCTCCTTACGGAGCTCGTAAATCTGTGTTTGTAGGTCAGGTGGCTGCAGAGACATATTGTTAGACATAACGGTGATTCGGGGAGTAAGAGGTGTAGGAGTGTACTCAGCGGCGGGAGGCGATTTCGGCTCTTCGACAGTCTCTCCATAACCCTCTAGAGCATAACTCCAATTTGCAGGATCATGGACACTGGTCATCAGCGGATCTGGTAATGTAAAGTAGTGTATCGCTTCGCTGTCGATCAGTAATTTAAACATGTTGGGCTCAAAAGAAGCCTTCCTCATCAGTCCTCTATCAAGACAAAAATCAACATCCAGGGTGGTGTAGCAGCAGAAAGTCCTGAGGTGCAATAATTTGCGAGACAAACCCAATGCAGTAGCTATCTGTGTAACAATCCCACCGACATGTATGATGCATACGGATGATCTGGCAACACTAGCAAGGCCCTTCAACAGAAAGTTTCCACAAGCAACAGGGCGAGACTGAGTCGCACAAAACAGTAGGAAAATCTCCTCTTCACTTAGCAGGGTCTCTGTATCTGGCAAACCTAGGAAAGAATGTGCTAGAATCATCTGGAAGTACCTCAATGCAGGGTTGTGGATTACCTGAGAAAACTGGGTGGAAGGATCTTGGCTTCCTCCACCTGATATTTTAGACCAAAACTTTTCCACTTCCCTGCTCATAAAATACCCCATCGGTGTCTCTGGAATAGCATCAGGAGTAGTCTGGAAACCTAGTAAATCACCAAACTCTTTGTGAGAGAAGGAGTAGTCAATACCGAACAACCTGAAAGCAGCGAGTCCATCGGGTCCAGCCCAAGGGTCATGATGAAACGAGCTGAGGAACTCAAGAGTCAAGTTCCTATAAGTGTTGTTCCTGTCGTCGAACTGGTCCCACTGGAGTTGATGGCATAAGAATCTGACGCTTGGCTCTATCCCCAAGGCATCCATGCAGTCATGGTCAGGGTACCTGGTAGGAGCTATAGGGCGTCTCATGTGGACATAGTAACGCTCTCTCTGTGCGTCGTCTCTAAAGGCCACGTGCATGTCATCAGGGTTCTGCATTCTGTACAAGGTTAGCAAACAAGTCCTGAAAGCACATAAAACATTCAATCGTTAGTCCTGACATAATAATAAAATAAACAAATTTAAAATAAAGTAAAAATAAATAAATAAAAAGTACATAAATAAGAAAACCATGGGTTGCCTCCCATGCAGCGCTTGTTTAACGTCATTAGCTCAACGACCGATTTTTAAACATCATTGGAAGGATATGGTGGATCACGCAGAGTATGGCAGGTGTATGTTGTTGGGATGTCACCTCCTTCGTAGGGCTTCAACCTCTGTCCATTGACGATGAACGGTTTACATGTTTGGTTCTTGATTTCAATAGCACCGGATCTTAGGATCTTAGATACTTCGAAAGGGCCAGTCCATCTCGAACGAAGTTTTCCTGGAAAAAGTCGTAACCTAGAATCGAACAGGAGAACAGGATCGCCTATTTTGAAGTCTCTTCTTATGATTCTTTTGTCATGCCAGGCTTTTGTTCTTTCTTTGTATATGATGGCATTTTCGTATTCGGATTGTCTGAGCTCTTCTAATTTGTGGATATTAAGGATACGTTTCTCACCAGCAGTCAAGTAATCCAAATTCAAAGTTTTGATGGCCCAATAGGCCTTATGCTCCAATTCAAAAGGTAAGTGACATGATTTTCCATAGACCAGTTGGTAAGGGGTTGTTCCTATAGGAGTTTTGAAAGCGGTTCTATAGGCCCATAATGCTTCTTGAAGTTTCTGCAACCAATCTTTTCTAGATATAGAGACAGTCTTCTCAAGGATTTGTTTGATCTCCCTATTAGATACTTCCACTTGTCCATTGGTCTGTGGATGGTATGGTGTTGCTACTCTATGCTTAACTCCATACTTGCTTAAAAGTTTATCAAATATTCTTGATATGAAGTGTGATCCTCCATCACTTATGACTAAACGGGGTGTTCCAAACCTGGGAAATATATAGTTTTTGAATAATTTGATGACTACTCTGGTGTCGTTTGTGGGTGCGGCGATAGCTTCAATCCATTTAGACACGTAGTCAACTGCTACTAAGATGTACTGATTTCCAAAAGATGGTGGGAACGGTCCCATAAAGTCTATACCCCATACGTCGAAGAGTTCTACTTCTTGGATATTTCTTAACGGCATTTCATTACGTCTTGAAATATTTCCTGTGCGTTGGCATCTATCACACTTGACAATGAAAGCATGGACATCACGCCACATAGTAGGCCAGAATAGGCCAGCTTGAAGAATCTTGGCGTAGGTCTTAGATGTGCTCGCATGTCCACCATAGGGTGCAGAGTGACAATGCTCAATTATATTATTTACCTCTTCTTCTGGAACACAATGGCGGAAAATGCCATCTTTACCTCTCTTGAAAAGAAACGGTTCGTCCCAATAGAAGTTTCTCACATCACTATAGAACTTCTTCTTCCGGTGGTAGTTTAGATCAGGGGGTATGATGTCAGCGGCTAGGTAATTAACAAAGTCTGCATACCAAGGTACATTGCTTATAGCTAAGGATTTATGAAAATGCTCATGAGGGTCTGGGTTATCATCTTCAACAGTTTCGAGTTGGGCTATCAGTCTATCATAGGCAAAATCGTCATTTATGGGTACTGAATCAGGTTTCAGGTATTCTAGCCTAGATAGGTGATCAGCTACCACATTATCAGTGCCTTTCTTATCACGGATATCCAAATCAAACTCTTGCAGTAATAGAATCCATCGAAGTAACCTATGCTTGACATCCTTTTTGCTTAGCAAGTAACGAATGGCAGCATGGTCGGTGTAAACTATAATCTTGGCTCCTACTAGATAAGATCTAAATTTGTCTATTGCAAAAACTACAGCTAGGAGCTCTTTTTCGGTTGTTGCGTAGTTGAGCTGTGCAGCGTCTAGGGTTCTACTGGCATAATAAATTACGTGTAACTTTTTGTCTTTTCTTTGACCTAGAACGGCTCCAACAGCATAATCACTGGCGTCACACATTATCTCAAACGGTTCTGACCAATCAGGGGGTTTCATTATAGGTGCTGAAATCAGAGCTTGCTTCAGAAGATTAAATGCTTCAGTACATTTTTCATCGAAGATGAATTCAGCATCTTTCATCAAAAGACCAGTTAAGGGCTTTGTTATTTTGGAGAAATCCTTGATAAAACGTCGGTAAAATCCGGCATGTCCAAGAAAACTTCTTATCTCCCTGATAGTCTTCGGCGGTTTTAGATTCTCTATGACTTCTATTTTTGCTTTATCTACCTCTATACCTTTTTTGGAAACTATATGTCCTAAAACAATCCCTTCGGTCACCATGAAATGACATTTTTCCCAATTTAGCACAAGGTTTACCTCCACACATCTCTCCAGGATTTTCTCAAGGTTGATAAGACAATTTTTGAAATCTGATCCACAAACTGAGAAATCGTCCATAAATACTTCCATGATTCCATCTAAATAATCGGTAAAGATAGACATCATGCAGCGTTGGAAAGTGGCAGGAGCATTACAAAGTCCAAAAGGCATTCTTCTATAGGCAAAAGTTCCAACTGGGCATGTAAAGGTAGTTTTTTCTTGATCTTCGGGGTGAATAGGTATTTGGAAGAATCCTGAATATCCATCTAGGTAACAAAAGTAAGAGTGTCTGGCTAGGCGCTCCAACATTTGGTCTATGAATGGTAATGGGAAATGGTCCTTCCTAGTTGCTTTATTTAATTTTCTATAATCTATGCACATACGCCAACCTCCATCGGTTCTTTTTGCTACAGGTTCGCCCTTCTCGTTTTGCACGACTGTGATGCCTCCCTTTTTAGGTACTACATGCACAGGACTCACCCATTTACTGTCCGAGATCTGATATATTATACCTGCCTCTAGTAACTTAAGAACTTCAGTCTTAACTACAGTACTCATTATAGGATTTATTCTTCGTTGGTGTTCTCTGGAAGGTTTTGAATCTTCTTCAAGCAAAATCTGATGCATGCATACGGATGGGCTTATTCCTTTTAGATCAGAGATCTTATATCCTAAGGCTGAGGGGTACCTACGTAAAACTTCTAATAATTGATCGGTTTCTTCTTGGTTTAAGGTAGCACTGACTATAACTGGACGGTTCATATCTTCATCGAGAAATTCATATCTCAGGTTTTTAGGCAGTTCCTTAAGTTTTACGGTCGGTTTCATAGGGCAAGGCATAGGATCTGGGGTAAGAGATAAACATTCGTGAAGGTTATCATCAATGTAGGGTTTTTTATAATTGTCATCTTCCAAAATAAGGGTTGATGGCAATTTTATAGATTCAGTTTCTTCTTCTTGTTCTAATTCCCTAATGCATTCTTCGATGATATCTAAGGCATAACAAGCATCTCCTATCACAGGTGCCATAAGAAATTTTGACAATATAAATTCTATCTTCTCGTCACCTACCTCAAAAGTTAGTTTTCCTTTTTTAACATCTATTACAGCTCCAGCAGTCGATAAGAATGGTCTACCTAGGAGGATTGGTATGTCGTCATCTTCTTTAATGTCCATGACAACAAAATCAGTAGGTATAAACAGCTGACCTATCCTAACAGGGACGTCTTCAAGTATGCCTATAGGGTATTTAACGGATCTATCGGCTAATTGAAGTGACATCTTAGTAGGTTGTAATTCTCCTAAGTTTAATCTCTCACAAACTGCTAAAGGCATTAAGCTCACACTAGCGCCTAAGTCTAGAAAAGCTTTTTCGATGACATGATTCCCCAAAATACAAGGAATGGAAAAATTTCTGAGATCTTTATCTTTCTTTGCTAACCTATTTTCGGAAATAGAATTACATTCCACGGGTTTTGGATCTTCAAGTCTACGTTTATTCGTAAGTATGTCTTTGAGAAACTTAGCGTAAGAAGGTATTTGGGTGATGGCTTCTGTAAAGGGGATTTCTACGTGAAGTTTTTCTATAACCTTAACGAATTTTTGATATTGATTATCGATTTGGGTTTTCTTTAATCTTTGAGGGTAAGGTATTGGTGGTTTGTATGGCGGTGGTGGTACATAGGTTTTATTTTTAGGTTCTTCTCCTTTTTCTTGACTTTTCGGGGTTTCAGACTCCTCTGGTTCCTTCTCTTCATTCCTCTCAGAAGTTTCGGGCTCACTTAATCTAGGGTTTGAAGGTTCTTTATAAGCGGTTCCACTTCGTAGAGTAATGGCATTTGCTTGCCCTTTCGGGTTTTGTTGAGGTTGTCCAGGGAACTGTCCTCTAGGTGTAGTCTATGGGGCTTGGTTTAACGCTACCTGAGAGATCTGGGTTTCAAGCATCTTATTATGAGTAATAATTTGATCAACCTTGGTTCCTAACTGGGTAATTAGTTCGTTAACATGGACATTTTGGTTCATTAACTCTTTGTTTTGTTTTGCTTGAGCAGTGATGAAGTTTTTTACAACTTCATCAAAGCTCGGACTTGGTGGGACAGGTTGCATAGGTTGATTTGTTCTTGGGGCTTGGTAACCTTGTTGTCTCAGAGGTGCGGTATTTTGAATAGGGTTATTATTTTTGTAGGAGAAGTTTGGGTGATTCCTCCATCCGGGGTTATATGTGTTTGAAAATGGGTTCCCTTGGGTATAGTTTACTTGCTCAGTGTTGGTTTCATTTAACAGATTGCATTCGGCGGATTGGTGTCCTTGCGTTCCACATATCTCACAATTCGGCGAAACTGCGGCTACAGTATTCGGAGTTGTACACATATGTTCGACTCTAAGGGCCAACGCGTCCATTTTAGCCTGCATCATGTCTATAGAGCTTAGCTCATGTATTCCTCCTTGGGCTTCCTTCTTTTCCACTGTCGCTCGTTCTACTCCCCATGATTGATGGTTTTGGGCCATATCCTCGATAAGGGCACTAGCTTCAAGGTAAGGTTTGTTCATCAGTGCGCCACCAGCGGCAGCGTCGATGGTCATCTTAGTGTTATAATGAAGTCCATTATAGAAGGTTTGGATGATTAGCCAATTCTCTAAGCCATGATGTGGGCATGCTCTTAATAGTTCTTTATATCTCTCCCAGACTTCGAACAACTACTCTCCTTGGTGTTGGGTAAATCTAGTTATTAGGTTTCGAAGAAGAGCGGTCTTGCTTGGGGGAAAATATCTAGCAAGGAAAACTTTCCTAAGGTCATCCCAAGTTGTTATTGAGTTGGGTGGAAGGTAATCTAACCATAATAGAGCTTTATCTCTGAGGGAAAAGGGAAATAATCTTAAGCGTATTGCCTCAGGAGAAGCTCCATTGGTTTTAAAGGTGTCTGCTAACTGAAGAAAGTTTTTTAAATGTTGGTTCGGGTTATCAGTAGCGAGATCTGCGAATTGTCTCTGTTGCACTAATTGCAGCATGGATGGTTTAAGTTCAAAATTATTGGCTGGGATAGCGGGGTTTACTATACTGGAACTAGGTTCCTTGTTTGATGGTTGGGAGAAGTCCTTAAGAGGTCTTCGGTTTTGATCTTCGGCCATAGCTCTCCTATTCCTATGGAAAAATAAACGTGCGCGAGCGTAACGTTCAGGTTCATCTAGAGGGTCTACTAAACTTCCGGCACTACGAGTCTTTCGCATTGACCGGTGGGTAACAACCTTAGTCTAAACGGTATAACTACAGGGTAATGAAATTTGACGATATTGGTCCCCGGCAACGGCGCCAAAAACTTGATGCGTGTTTTTCGCAAGTGTACAAACACGTCAGAGTAATATAAAAGATTGTCGAATCCACAGAGACCAAGTGTCAATCTATCGTACCTGTTGTTATGGTGTGTATCTAAGGCAACTAAATATAAGGGTTTTAGTAAGGGTGCAATGGTAAATAAAATGATAATTTTAAATAATAAATAAAGACAGGCTCGAATGTAATTCACGTAATCAATGATAATCCAGTACTTGTTAATGGAACTACTTATGGGCAATGTTTTCTCCTTTGAAAAGAACTAATTTAACAGGAACTGTCGCTTTCGCGTATTCAGAACCGAGTTGTACTCTCTAATCAACCCCTCCTATTGTCACGGATAAAAAGGTGCGTACTGCGTTAGAGTAGTAAACCTATTTTTAAGAAATGTAGTATCTTAACTAAGTTGAAAAGTATTTTAACCTGGACTTCTTAGCAAAAAGAGGTTCTTACGAACCAGACTCTAAACTTCCTAACGCGTCCGAAAATCGTTTTAAAATCTCTTTTCTTTTTAATCTAAAAACTCCTAATGAACTATACAAAGCGCTTTTGGCTGTTTTTGAAATAGTTAAAAACAATTAGATTGAATTGAAAGATAAAATAGCCCTTAGGTGTTTCCACGAACAATTATACGGATTACTGGTTTAATTACGATCCTTACATCCTAACCTTTATGGAATTAGTTAGACATGATAAAGTAAAGATTCGTTTTATAATTTTTCATAAAAGTAATTTAGTGCGAGTGCGGAAAATAAAGGAATTTAGTGCGAGTGCGGGTAATAAACGAAAGTAAAGCGAGTGCGGGAAATAAATAAAGTAAAGTGCGAGTGCGGATAATAAATAAAGTAAAGCAGTGCGAGAAATAAATAAAAGTAAAGCAATGCGAGAAATAAATAAAAGTAAAGCAATGCGGAAAAGTAAAATACGAACTGGAATTAAAATGGCGGCAGGATTAACTTCCTCCAGAGTGCTCCAAAACTCGATCACACAGACAGATTACAGACTCGGTCACTCGATTGCAGAAACACCCCGATGTGGAATGGCAACTGCTTTGAAACTGATATATGCCTAGAGAAATCTAAGTTTGGATGAAGAAAAACGAAAAACTAAAGTCCTATTTATAGGAAAACTAAATGCAGGAAAAGACCAGGACGCCCCTCCACTAAAAAGTGGAGGGAACTGAATTTTGCCTTGTGGCGCCCGCCACAAGGTCATGGCGCCCGCCATGAGGCCAATGGAGAATGAAAGAGTGGGGATCGTGGGTCTTGGCAGTTGTGGAGTGGTCTTGAGACGTGGCCACGTCATGGCTAACCCCATGGCGCCCGCCACGGTGGGTGTCGTAAGTGCAAAACGCTGAATTTCTAGGTTTTCGTCCGTTTCCACTCCTTTTTCGCTCCTTTTCTCGATTCAAGCCCCGATTACAATAAAAACCTGAAAACAAAAGAAAACAAAGTAATAACATAACAAAATAACAATAAAAGCTAAGAATTCATGCGAAATCGGAGTCAGAAATACGGTGAAATTTAGTGTGATCAATGGCCTGAGAAATCAAGAAGTCCAAGTGCAAACCAGGGATCCCAGCTTTTGTTGTCATGCTTTGCTCAATCAAGGCAGGCTCCAGGTACAGTGCTTTTGCTACTTCTCCATTGCCGGGAAAAGTCATTTCTGGGTTGAAAGGGAGTCCACCCCTGATAGGTACTCCAGTCAATGAAGAAAATTCTTCTAGTAGAGGCCCTAACTGAAAGTCTGGGAAGGTGAAGCATCTTAAAGGAGGGTCATAAAACTGCAAGCAGGTGTGGATCATGCTCCTCTGAGAAGGGTCAAGGTCCATAACCATATCCAGGATACCTCCATAGTGCTCTCTAAACAATGGGATGTGGTCAGGGGTGATGAGTGACTGGACTTGCCTGATGCCAGTCAACACAGGCTCAAAGAAATGGTAGGATATGTTGCTCTTCCTGGGAGTAGCCATAAATGCTGAAGAGGAAGAAGATAGGTGCTGATGAAGATCAAGGCTGATACTGGAGATGAGCCACTGACAGGCTGATGCTGGTGATGATGAGAGTAGCTGAAGCAGATAACTGATGAAGCAGAGGTCTATGTAGAAGAAGGGGTCAAAACCAAACCAGATATAATGTGGATACCCTAAAAAACAAATAAACAAATGTTAAATGATGCAAATGATGATATATGCAAATGATATGCAAGGGTTTATGATCAAGCTGGATCTGATTATCTGTCTTGATATAAACCCGTGTATGTTCAAAGAAGGTCCAGATGAAGGTCCAGAAATCCAGTAACCAAGGTGGGGGACTCAAATAAAGAGTCACATGTCCAGGGTTAATCACAAGAACTGTCCAAAATGAGGTACTCTTAAACCAATCAGTAACAGGGTATGATATGGCCAAGGGTACCTGCAAACCTGTAAACAACCCAACCCCCTCACAGGTAATGTTCTAAAACAAGGATCCTCAGACTTGGATCAGTTATGAGAAGTGTAAACACTTCTAACCCGGAGGTACAGTGTTTACAATAACCATAAAAGATCCTCCTCTAATTCACCTCAGTTTCTGAAGGTCATAATAAAGGTCATCCAGACTTAGCAGGCTTCCCAGATAGCCCTAGAACTACAGGAAATCTGTAGCACAGAGTTCTCAAGAAGAAACCCAAATCGGAACCGTGTTTCATATTCCCGCACCAGACCGAGATGGAATGGGAAAGAACATGAACCACTCTAGCCTAGGTGTCACTCAGGTCCCAGGTATAGGACCTTGAACTCTCAATGGAACCCCACCCATCAAAACAGAAACCAGATCCAGCAATGATAATGACAGTATGAAATATGTAAAACTGTAAAGAAAAGCAATAAATAAAGTTGTACATAAAGCAATAAATAAAGCAAAATAAATAAACATACATAGCATGTAATACCCCAGTAAACACAAATCAAACAAGCGCTAGGAGGAACCCACAAAAAGAACCAGAAGCCCTGGTTACAGTATAAGGGTCCCCAGCAGAGTCGCCAAGCTGTCGCTCCCACCAAATGACACCAGGTCAGAAGGGGTACAGACGCGAACGGTCGGCGAAAGGAGAGAACACACAAGGATGAACTGAAAAGAAAAGAGTCGCCAGCTAGGCATTTTTATCCCAAAGGAAAGGTGATGCTGCATAGACCTGAGAAAAGATGGATAAGACAGTCGCGAACCAGAGAAACTGAGAAAGGGGGTTGGTTACAACCTGGGAAGGTATTAGCACCCAGATTGTCCGTCGTACTCGACGGGATCCACGCTTGAAAGATTTGTGTTTTAAAAGGGGTAGTGTCAGTGTTATTCTGTGTATAAAAAAGCTGGAAAAGAATGCAAGTGTCAGTGTAAGATAAATGTGAAATATGAGAGTGTCAATGTAAGAACAAGAATGAAATGCTCAAGATAATGAGGCTTAAAGAAATGCTGGAAGGAGGGGGAATATACAGAGACTTTTGTTCGATAACTATTAAGTTACGCCTACGTATCCTATGGTGCAATGAGGAAGACAGAACACCGTAGTTCGACTCAAAGAGACTGAAAGATAAATTGACTGATGAACTGCTTACTTGTCTATGCTCAAGTGTATGACCTGTCTGGCTCAGGTGAAAACTGTCTTGCATTAGACGGGAGAAGCAAGTTCTCGTTTGTGAATGAATGAGATGAGAAGAGAATCCCGGAGGAGACGATTATTGTTTGTTTTTGGTGTTTTCAATCTTTTATTTCTTTTTGAGTTTGTTATAAGAAAATGAGCTTAAGCCTAAACCAATGGTTAGTAAACTCATCACATCCTCCCTCTGATTAGGGGTAATGAGAATACCTTAAGTATGAAGTAAACACCTCACACTTAATCACCATGATGTAGGATTAAGATCATTAACCTACTTGTAATTATTTAGGTATTTTTGGTATTTTTGTTTGGTGTTAAGTAATGAGTTTAAGCCATAATCAAATATTTAATGGACTCATTACACCATCCTAATAGAAGGATAATAGATGAGAACATTTAAGCTGAGGAAGGCTCCTCAACTTAATCCATGATTAGGATTTAACCTCATGACAAAACAAAGCATTTATTAAAGTGGATTTTAATTAATGGTAAGATTGAGAAGTGGATTTTATGGTTTGTAAGACAACTTGAGGGGGACTTATCCATTAACACTAGGGTTAGTCCTTCTTAAGCAATTAGGGAAGAATTAGAACCCTAATGCAAGGCCCAAGTTACAAGCTTGATGTCTCAGTGATTATTAGATGGATTGATTAAGGGATTTAAACACATTAAGGTTTAACACTTAGGATTAAAGTTATACACTCCATCCTAATAGAAGGATGCAGGCATAAGCTTAATCACAAAGCCTTAAAACCTTTAAGGTTTAGTCCTTGATTATGAGATGAGAAGAGAAGACACAAAGATGACACAAAGGTAAAACTAATGGGGGAACTAATCAAACCCTAATTGTGATCATGCTTGGGTGTTCCTAGGGTTTATGAGGCTTGCAAAAGATCTTCAAGAGGAGAGCCACCAAGAAAGAAGCAGATGAAAGGAGGAAGAAGCAGAAGAAGCAAGTCAACTTACTTCACTTAAGAAGATAAGTTGCTTGAAGAAAGAAAGTGAGAAGGAGACATGAATGAGCAAGCTCACTTTAATACACAAGTAAAATGCAGAAATGATGCATAAGAGAGATGATGAGAGATTATGAGAAGTGAAGGCAAATTCACTTCTCAATGACTTACCACCTGAAAAGTTAGTAACAAGAAATGAAATGAAATGAAAATGAGATGAAATGCAATGATGCACACCAAAGTCAGAAGCATAAACATGATGTTAATGATGCTAAGAGATAAAGCAAACACATATCAAGAGTTGTGGATGATCATACAAGGATAAGGATGCAAATGGAGCATGCTTTGGACCATGAAAGTTCATGAAAGTTTATGTAATGAAATGAATGCACAACATGGAAAATGAAAGATGAAATGATCAAACATGATTCTAATATGTCCTAAGATGCCTTATATGTCATGTTGATGCATAAAATGTCATGGCAAGTTCTTGAATGCAAGCATATGAGAGATGGATGCAAATGAAGGCAAGAATTAGGGTTTATGCATAACATGCAACACAAAATTCAAAATCAGAAGCAAATGACATGATAAAAAATTGAAAATGGGATCAAAGGAACCCTAACCCTACATAAGTTCACTGCCCAAAGGAGGGGACCTAAGTCTTAAACTAATAGAAGTTATGATTTTCTCAAGTCAACTAGGGTTTCAAGGCACTTCAAAAGGAAAAATGCATATCAAATTGAAAATGAGAGATAAATTCAAATCAATTTTACCTTAGAAACTACATGATATGAAGAATGCAATGCAAAAAGAACCAACATCAAACTCTTCATGGTTAGGCAGAAAAGAATTTTTCAAGTTAGGGCAAAAATATTGACTTTTAAGATCCTTAATTCCAAATAAAAATGTCAACATAGGTCAAGAACCAAAAAGAAATTTGTTTGAAGAGTTTGATAATGTTTCTAAATGTTTTAAAATGCAATGTGAATTTTTTGGTGATTTTTAAATACGTAAATGCATTTTTAATTAATTAATTTCCATTAACTAATTAAAAATAAACATTTAAATGATTTAAAAAATGGTTTTTAATGCAAAAAATAAAAATAAAAATATTTTTGGGTTCTGAAAATTAATAAAAGGTTTGATACAAAATTTCAGAATTTTTTAATGTATTTTACTATTTTTAATAAAATGGACAAAACAAATGAATAAAAAAGAAAATAAAATGAAATTAAATGAAAAGTACACAAATCCAAGAGTCAGGATTCAAATGGGATGCGCGGGAGTTGACTGGCGCGTGATCTGAGGGTCCACATTCAAACAGGCATATTTAAAATTAAACCCTAATTAATTAAGTTAATGACATGGATTAGGGCTAAATCAAAAGATCTGGGCCGTTCACAGCGCGCGGGAAGATGGATCCAAAGGCCTACATTTAAACCTCACTAATTACACTGATTAGGGCAAATCACTTTCAGGCGACCGGAACAGTGTTCCGGTCGTCTTCTCCGACGAACACAAAACCCTAGCTTCTTCTACAGGTCACCAAACTTCAAATTTCTTTCACAAAAATGACCCTCTAATCATTCTAAACCTAAACCCCTAACTAAAACTCATTTATTTCACTCCATAAGCATGAATCGAAGAAAAATGTAAAACACGGGCAAAAGTTCAGAGATCACATACATGGTGGTTTCTTCACCATTTTCAAAAGTAAACACATCCCCATGACCAGGGGAGCATATAGAGTCATAAAAGAACTTAAAAGCTAGCTTCTGGGAAAAAAGTTCTTCATGTTACCTGAGATGAGGACTCTCTGATTCTGAGCTTTCTGGACTCTCCCTTTGTGCAAGCCTGCTCCCTTGAACCCCCTGAGGATGGAATGAAGCTTAGAAAGCTTTATGAATGGCTGGTTTGAATGTTTCAGTTCTGGTGTAGCGGAAATGGAGGTCTGTGTATGTGATGTTTTTGGCTGCTTTGAGGGTTGATTCTTGTTGAGTGAGTGATATGTGATTTGTTGGTGAAGAAATTTTGGATTTTTGATGGCTGAGGAAGGAGTTTCGAAGAGATGAAGGCTTGGACAGTTTTTGTGAATCTTGGCTTCTTGGAGGTTGCAGGCTTGTGTGTGTTGTGTTTTGGGATGCTTGAGGTCCACATATTAGGCTCTGATTGGGCAGAGAGTTGGTAGTGGCACAGTTTGATTGGCATGGGCAAAAATGCAAAAAGTCAAGATCTTGTGTACTATGGGTATGGCTCAGGTCAGAGGAGATCTTAGGGCTTGTCCTGCCTCAGCTTGAGTTAAGGAAGGCCTTTGGATCTGGTTTTGTGAGTTGGATGGTCTTGATCAAGAGTTTCCAAAGTTCTTGCATATTTCCCTCTTTGAGTTTTCTTATGAACCAAGGCAAAGAATCTTGTGATTTCTTGGACAAAATGCAGCAACATGAGCCATATGAAGTTTCTAGAATGCTTTGAGATCAATTAACAATCAATCCAATCATAAAAGGTTCCTTTTGCAAAGATTCAATTTTGAAGCTTCATGAGAAAATGCCTTATGTAACTTGTAATTCAAGGCACATAAATGAGAAATCCTTTGGGCCATTATGATTTTTAGGTCATGTGTTATGTTTATGTGATGCTTAGAAGTCATTTTGAAGTCATAGAAATGCTTGGCATGTGAATTTGCAAGTTTCCCTCTTTGGTGTAAAAGTGAAAATTTAGTGATTTTGTCCAACTTTGCAAGGCCATAACTTTTGATCAAAAATGAATTAGATCAAGTTCTTGTACTTTTTGAAAATGGGAGGATCCAATCTACAAATTTCATGACCAAAGATTTTTCATTTGAAGCATTTTTGAATCAAAAAGAGGAGGTTGAAAAACTTTCCCAAAATGGCAAGTTTGCATTACAAGTCACTTTCCCCAAAAGGCAACTTTGCAAATGGCTTGAGATTCTTCAATTTTATGAACTTCTAACATCTTCTATGATCCAATAAAGATCATACACATTCAAAATGATGGAGAAACCCCTTTGGTTGGGTGATTGGGGGCCTCAGATGCCCTGATTTTGCACTGACTTGCTCAAGAAGTCATCTTGTGATCAGATGCTTTCTCCTTTGAATTTCTTCATGAAAATTGGTATGCATGATCCTCATAACATATAAAGACCCATAGAAACAAGAATGACCAAAAAAATTGGGGTTATGGCCTCTGAAACCAAAACCCTAATTTTAGGTTATCTGTGCAGTTAAACCTGGCTCTGCTTCCATGCCTTTCTCAGTTCTTGTGATTTTCTGACTTCCTTGGTCTTGGGAGGATATAAAATGATGCTTGAACAAGCATGGACCCTCTTGATATGATTGAAGACCTTTGGAGTGGCTCAGATAGCTCAGGGATGGCTCAGATCACAAACCCTAGATGCAGATGACTTTGAATCAATGCAGTGAAGTAAAAGTGAAATATGAGAGGACATGATTGAACTTATGCAAATGAAAAGATCATAAGCCATGGTGAAATCAGTGAGGGAAAATTTGGGGTGTTTACAGTACCCTAAACATTGTTGGTTTCCTACAAGGATGATGAGGCCTATGGAATAGGGATTGCTGAAAAGACGGAGGGTCGCAGGGTCTTGCTGGTGCCTCATAGGAATACTCGACGTCTGCCATGATTGCATTGATTACATCCTCTTCCTCCTCTTGGGAGCTGCCGAGGGATTCGTTCTCACTGACCTGGTTACTTGAGGCGCCTTGAATCTTTCTTCTTTTGAGACCAATCTCAATACGTTCTCCCGTTTTTACTAGGTCAAAGAAACTCGTTGAGGCGGTGCCTACCATCTTCTCAAAGTACGGGCTCTGCAGAGTGTCCATAAACAGGTCAACTAACTCCCTTTCTGATAGTGGTGGTTGAACACGATCAGCAAACCCTCTCCACCTACGGACTTACCTTTTGAATGGCTCATTACTTTCTTGAGATATGTCCTTCAAGTGAAAGCGACTAGGAGCTTCTTCCAAATTGTAATGGTATTGCTTCACGAAAGCATTGGCTAGGTCTAACCATGACTGAATATGACTTCTTTCCAAATCCATGTACCAATTCAATGGTGCCCCACTCAAACTGTCTTGAAAGCAGAGAATCACCAACTTATCATCAAAAGCATATGCAGTCATTTTTCGACAGAACATCACTAAATGGTGCTTTGGACAACTATCCCCTTTGTACTTCTGAAAAGCAGGTGCTTCAAACTTCGGAGGTATAACCAAACCAGGAACTAAGCACATGTTTAAAGCATCCAGATCAAAAGCATTTTTCCCCTCTAGAGCTTTGAGTCTTTCGTTCAGCATTCGACATTTCTCAGCCGTCTCAGCGACGTCTGGTCCCTTGGTCTTCCTTACTGGGACTGCCCCTTGAGAATTTTGCTCAAAGAACCCAAAGCTTTGGTACTCGATGGCATCGTGAGGTAAAGAGTTTCCATCTCGAATAATGGTACGCTCTTGAATAACGGGTGCCCTAACTGGGGTCCAGGCAGACTGAGGTTGAACAAAACTGTTCCTTTGAGGTGGGGAGACATCTCCAGTTACGGCAGCCTGTTGAACATTATCCCTTCTCCTTGTCAAAGTTGTCACAGCATCCATGAGTAGATTTAACTGGTCCTTTGTCAAATCAAAGTCTCCCCTTGATGCAGTCTGCTTTTGTCCTTCAGGGTCCATGATCAATCAGGAACTACTTCAAGTCCAATGTAGGTGTCGGGAAATCAACTGCGGGTTATGGACACAGGACGGGGATGAGCTTACTCTGAGGAAGGAAAAATGATATGCAATGCAGATGCAATGGTATGCAAACGGATGCAATGCAAGGATGCTTAGGGATCACAAACACAAACAGACACGGAAGCTGGAAAAACTCAAACTTCCTATATTTGGTAGGCTGTGAGAGATTGGTTCTATAGCCTGTGCCCATAAATCCCACTCACAGGATGGCTTCTACGGTGATGGTTTAAGGAAACTCGAGGTCATGGACGTTTATCGTACTAACGCCCCGCCGTAGGCTAGCTGCATTGTGACGATAATAATGATAAGGTCTACCTTGAGCGGAGTTCTCATGCTAGGCTGATAAAGGGGCGAGCCCTCGGAGCCTAACATTACACAACTACCAAAATTGAAACAGGTCCTAGGGGGTCCCAGAATCACAGCCCTTTCGTGAATCAGGTCACGCGACAGGCTAGCTGCGTTGCGACAAGATCTACGAAAAGTCTAACTATCTGGGGGAGCTTTCATGATAGGCGTGCAAGGAGCGAGTCCTTAGAGACTAACACTAATAACATCCAATTCTAAACTTAGGTGTTCCCTCAACTTTTTTCCACCACTCAAATCTACTTGCAAAGTGACCCCAAGATCCCACAGTCAAGTAATATAATGAGCAATAAAGGGAAAGCGGTAAAAGAATAAACAAACATAAATAACAAACATAAAGAAGAAAAGACAAGATCAAACAAATAAACACACAAAGCTAAGTTAGGCTTGACTCTCTAGCATGGAGCTTATCCCCAGCAGAGTTGCCAACTGTCGTACCTCAAAAAATACGATCCTAAAACAAACAACAGAGTCGCCACCTAATTCTATTTATTCTACGAGAGAAAAGGGAGATATAGATACAACCTAATAAAGGATAAGAAATGGTTTACGAAACCAAATTCTAAGTTCGGGAGTCGGTTACGCAAGGGGAAGGTATTAGCACCCCTTACGTCCGTTGTACTCAACGGGAACCTCTTAGCTAATTATGCGATTAAATGTTTGATCTTAAGTCTTTGTCTTCTAAATGATTTTTAATATGTTTGTTTAAAGTTTTAAATTATTATTATTAAGACGGAGAAAAGATTAAATGTTTTTTTATATTGTGATTTAAAGAGAGAAATAATTAATTTTTTATTAGGGTGCTCGCGAAGGATTAAAATCCCCGTGCCTACGTATTCCCTTGTGCAATGGGAAAGTCAGAGCTTCGTAGTTCGTGCGACTACGGTTTGTGATTTTTATTGAACAGTTGTTTAAAACGCATTCTACTGCTAAGCGTTAGCTTATACTCGCGGTGGAGGCTGAAGCGCTAGCTTGTTTGCGAGATAGAATGATTTAAACAATGTTCGTTTTAGAGAAAAGTGTTTGACTTTTGTTAAGGTGTTTTAAACGAAAAGGCGAATGAACCACGTCACGTGGGGCTAGCCCAGGAGCGATTGCATTCCAAAACGTGCAGAGTGCTAGACTCCGGAGTTCCGTCTTTCGATAATTAATTATGAAAATAATTTAAATTGGTCGATAAGTTTTAAGTTGTTTTAAGATATAAAAGAGCGAATGAAGCGCGTCGCGTGGGACTAGCCCAGTTGCAGTCCATTTTAGAACGTGCGGAGTGCTAGACTCCAGAGTTCTGTTCTTTCGTAATTCAATTTATAAAAATGAATTGAATATTTCGATATACGAATGGTGATTGAACACGTCGCGTGGGGCTAGCCCAGTTGCAGTCCAATCTAGAACGTGCGGAATGCTAGACTCCGGAGTTCCGTTTTCGTATTTAAAATTTTAAATAAGTTGAATAATTGTTTTTTGGACATTTTAGAATTAATGTGTTTTAAAACAAAGGAGTAAACGAACATTACGCGTGGGTCTAGCCCAGTTGTGATTCATTTCAGAACGTGCGGAGTGCTAGGCTTCGGGGTTCTATTCCTTGTTACGTTGATTAAGGCGCGTAGAAGTCGTGCAGACGGAGATCACTTGGTAATCAACTTACGTGTGTGCAAAGTGATGGCGTAAATGATTTATTTATTAATTGATTTAGTGAATCGAGTGTTTTAAATACGAGAGGGCGAATGAATCCACAACGCGTGGGGCTAGCCCAGGAGTGATTCACTCAAGAACGTGCAGAATGCTGGACTCCGGAGTTCAGTTCTTTCGCAAATTGATTATTTTGAAAAGTTTTGATGAAAATCGCATTTTACTCTAAGAGATTTACGATTTAGAATCGGTAATGAGATACGAGTAAATAAGCAAACGCAAACGCAACAACAAGACTGTAGTGAGGCGCAAAAGAGATAATCATCGAGTTTTAGTGATACCTAACGGAGAGGATTCGTTGCCTCTTCAATATGCGCCAAACAAAACGAAGATACTTGTTGGAAACTACCATCACCCGAGTTAATCCTCAAGTGCTTAATATTATCCAAAACATGGTTAGCTCAATTAGAATTCTAGTAAGAAAGTCCAACAAGGTTATACTCAAAAATTCGAATTTAAACGATGTCCACTTACAAGGCTCTATTAGAATCAATGTTTAAAAAGAAAAATATCTAGTTAAACAAAACTTGTATTAAAACAAATCAACCACTAAGTCAACTAAAACCATTGACAATCAACTAAGCAATTAAATTAACCCTTAAAAACTCTAACCATTTAATTAAATAAAAACAGTTAGTCTAAACTAATCATCAATTTATAAACGAAATTAATAAAAAATAATGAAAAAATAGAAAGAGAGTTTGGTTAGCAATATGCATTGGGCTTGCTAAGCCCATAATATCACAAATTTAAAATGCATTTAAGAAAAGAAAAAAAGAATAGAATAAATAAAATAAATACAAGTGCTATGAAATACAAAAAAAAATAACGAGAAATAAAAATCAAAAGGATAAAAATAAAAACCTTAACCTCCCAAATAGAAAACGCAGGACCAAAATCCTCACTCTCTTTCGCTCTGTCTCTCACGGCGTTCGCGGTTTTTTGGAACTTTCTCCGGCGAATCGCTTGTCTTTCTCTTCACGCGGTGGCTTCGGTGCTCTCTCAATAATCTTCGTTTCTCACTTGCGATTTACCTGTGCGTTTGGCTTCGTTGTTATTTTGGATTCGGTTTCAACGGTTTGAGTTTCGCGGGTTCAGTGGTTGAGTAGTGGTTTTCGGCTTGAGGTTTTTGTTATTCGGCTTCCATGGTTATGATTTGATGATTCTCAGATTTGCACAGTGGGTTTCGTGATTATGGTCGGCAGTTGCGTTTGGTTGTAGCGGTGGATTTCGTTCGGTTTGCAAAGAGGTTATAACGTGTTTCGATTTTTTGTATTTTTTCTTACTTTTTCGAATTGATTCTCATCTTCTTCATCTCATTCTGTTTTTTTTTTTGGATTTTGTTTGGTTTGTGGCGTTTTCTGTGTTTGGGGTTTTTTGCTCAGTTTGTCACGGTTCTGCTGGCGGTGGTCCGGTGAGTTTATTTGGATTCAGTTCAGATTTGCAGTGGTGGTTGGGTGTTGGTCTGTTAGGTTTCAGAGTTTATGGTTAAAGATGGTTTCATGATGAAGAACAAGGTGTGTCGATGGATAGGTTGTGGAGTCATGCTAAAAATTGTTGAAGGTTTTTTCCAGGTTTAGTTTTCGGTTAAGAAAAGAAGAAGATGGTGGTTGTCGGAAAATGAGGGTGAGGGTGGATGAAAACGTTTGTATGTTTTCCTGAATTTTCTCATCCTCCCTTCTGTGCATCCAAAAAGCCCCCCCCCCCTTTTTTTAAGCTCTTTAGCAGAGAGTTTTCTTTTTTTAAAACAGTTTTTTTATGCTTTGTTTTTATCTCTTTTTTTTAAACAAATTATAATCTTCTTCCACAAGCCTTTCCTTATTCATGAATGCCTCTAATATGTCTTTTCCTGATGCAGGTTTAGTTTTGTTAAATCTGTGAAAGTTCTTGGTCAATGAGCATATTGTGGTCTATGTGTAGCAGGTCTGCTTTGGGACAACAATTGGTCAACAATGCAAAGTCACTTTCTTGTGTTGGGGTTTGGAGTGCAAGGTCAAATTGACCCTAATTAACTTATTAAATTAAATAACAAAACCAAATTAAATTCAAACCAATCAAAAATGTTAAATAAAAAATTAAAAAAAACTTTAAACCAAAATTAAATGTTATTATGTAAAGAAAATAAATAGTCAATTAAAATTAACTAATTAAAAAAAAAACTATCTTAAAAAAGTTAAATGAATTTAAACTAAATTAAAAATTAAAAATTTAGATAATACTGCTAAAATTGAAACCAAGCACGAATTACAAATTACATTGAATTTAAAAATATTTTTGAATCATTTTTTTTATAAAAGGAACAAATAGTTAATTTATCATAAAAAATAAAATGAACGAAAATAGGTTGATTAAGACTAATAAACTAAATTTAAGTTAAACTAACCAAAACTAAAATTATAATGTAAGCTAGAAAAAATTTCTAAATTATCTAATAGTCATTGAACTAAAATAAATAAATTATAAAGTGAAACGACCATCCTATTTTAAAATAAAATCTAGAATAAAAAATAATAAATAATAGAACGTTGAAATGATAAGTGAAAAAGAAAATACGATGATTAATGATAAATGGAAGAAGAAAAAAAATGCATAAATGATTGACTAATCGGTGCCGCGATGCGAATGCGTCGAAAAAAAATAAATGATTAAAAAAAAGTTCGGTCAAAATTTAGGGTGTGACAATTATATTAGTGAAATAAGACTTTGAGGATGTTCTAATAGTGAATATAGGACTTGATGAGTAGTCGCATAAGAAATCCTAAGTGCTTAATTGAATTATATGAATATGTAGATTGTTATAATTGTGAATAACATGAGATATGTGTATGCTCTGTGTGTGAATAAGATGCACTGATGATTGGTTGATGAGATCGTGATGATCGTAAAACATGATGTGTTCATGTGTATTGTGATATGGTATGCGTTGTTGTGTCTGCATGCGCATACATTTGATGGAATAATCATGTCGTGGATGTGATTATTCGGGATTCGTTGAGAATCATGGTTGCAGGGATGATCGTGTCTTGTTGGAGACGTTAACGATGCATTCGGGGTTCTATTGATGAACCGTTATTGTGAGTCGGTACCGCATTTTCATTGTGCATTTGAGTCACATTGCATCATGATTGATTGAATAATATGATTGATAATTTTGTATGATTAGGGGTGAATTACTTCTTCATATATGTCGTATGTGCCGTTATATTATGAATCTATTTCTCACCCCTATTGTTTATTTTGTTGTGTCTGTGCTTCTTCGGAAGTACAGATAATTCAGGTGCGTGAGGAACGCTTTTGATGTTGATGTCTGTGTCCTAGGAGCTCTGATATGTAACGGGAACGGGGATTTTTATTATAATATTTCATTTGATTTTTATAAACTTTTATATAACTAAGTATTGAGTTAAAGAACAGTGTTATGAATGAATTGTAATGCTTTTGAGCAATTTGATATTAAAGCTTTATTTCCGCTGCTTACTTTTGAATAAAAGAATGATGGTTGATTGATGATGTAGCGACTCACTTTAGTTGATTAACTCTGATTTAATGAAAAATTTATATAATTTTGAAAATGGGAAAAGTGGGTGTTACAATTTGTATCAGATCTGGTCGGTTCGTCCGGCCAATGTTGTCTAACGTTGTTAATTCCTTAGTACGCGACATGTGTGTGAAACATTGTCGGTACTTGTTGTTAGTTTCTAGTCGTTGCCTGCAGGTGTTTATTGGAATTAAGTGGGGGAGAAGCTTGACTCCCAGACTGTTGTTGGAATGTCGAAGTTGGTTTAAAGTTGATGTTTATTGCAAGAGTGCAAGGTTGTTGAAGAGATGTTGTTGCAGACCGGCAAGAGCATGGACTCATGAATTCATATCGGTCGAATTTGATAAGTGCGTATATTTTATATGAGAATTGTTTGAGGAGGAAGATTTATTTTGATGGAAATGATAAGTTGAAGGACCAAGTCGGTATATTGTTTCGCATTGAGTGTAGTTGGATTAAGTCGAGTAATTTTCAAAGTTGGAAGAAGAGTAAGATTCTTGGTAGAGCTTGGAAGTAAGAGCGAGAGAGATAGAACTTATGTTCGCCAATCTCAAAAATCTGGTTTTTGCAATGTTGGAGCAGCTGTCACGAGAAGTGGCATAACTTTTTAACCGTGAATCGGATTGAAGCGGTTCTGGACTTTTTGGAAAGCTTACAAAATTACCTACAATTTGCATATAAGATTTTCATTCAGGAGATTTATAATTAGGGATATAAATTTATTTTAATAATTGGGTCTACTGCTGATTTTTTTTTGAAATTCTGCACACGGGAATTTTAAATCAGTCTCATTGTAAGGAGGATAAATTCTTACTCGTAAGTTGGATCCAAGTGATTTTTGAAGTTCTGGAATCTTCACGAGATTCTCTTCATGTTAGAATATAATTTTGTGAGTTAGAGGTTTTTATTGGAAGATATAATTGTGTTCGAAGTTGAACGTCTATTGCTGAAAATTTGGAAAGATGAAAATGTTATTAAAGAATAAAATGTTGGTATCAGAGAATGCATAGAGATACAATTTATGTCGAATGAGGAAAATTAAAGTGCCTATTCTAGATGATGGTGATGTTGAGAGGAAGACCGAAGTTGAGTAGTGTTGTTAATATTTTAACTTGGATGAGAGTTGTAATTGGAGCGAACCGAATTGGATTATGTTGATGTTGTGGCGGCTCTGGTGTTAGAAGGATATTTAAAGTTGTGTTGCGCTTGGAGCATGTATAAGAGATTGCGTATCGAATTTTGGATGCGTTGGTATAATTGACGAAGTCGAAAATTTTAGAGACTAAGGAGAAGTGGATAAGCCGTAGAAAGTTGGCAGAGCATTATACTTACGGACTTTGGGCACAAGTTGAAGTATGCTATTATGTTGAGTAATGATTATTTATGCCACCGTTATGGTTGACGGATGTCTATTGACAAATTGAGGAACTGATCACCCTTAATCTATTGTTGATAGAAGACGAAATTATAACGGATGGATAGATGTGTCATACCGACTAGTATGGTATATGAGTTAAATCAGTTGAAGTCGAGTTGGGCAATTGAGTATTGTTTGAATTGTTCATGAATAATCATGTATAAGAATGTTAGTCAGATTTAAGAATGATGGTATGAAGTTGTGTTGGGATTAAATAGTATTATGGAAATTCGTAGTTGAATGCTGGATAATGAGAATGTTGTTTGTGATGATTTAAATGGTACGAGGCCTGAAGTTTTCTTGGGGATAATTCAAAAGTAAAGTATATGGTAAAGTAAAACCAAGATTGTCAAGAATGTAGGATAGAGTTGAGTTGTAAGAGCCAGACGAAGTGGAATTATGAGTGGGTTTATTAAAGGGTGATTTTGATTAGAACATGGATAGTTGTTTTGGTTGCGTTGGTTCGGATAAGAATTTATGAAAGGTTGTGTTAGTATGAGTAAGAATCGAGGATTCGATACGTTGGATTAGTTAGAAGCAGAGTAATATGAGTTATCTTATGGAAACTGTTATATTGATGCACCTTATATTGTCCTAATGATGTAGTGTTAAGATTATTTTCGAAGAATGTGTTATTTTAAGATGATAAAGTTGTAGTTGTGTTGAGAATAATTGAGAATTCATGAAGCATATAGTTATTGTCCAAAATTTGGAAGTTGTCGTAGTTGTATCTATGTTGAACGTTCAGAGGTGTTACCTTATGAATCTAAATTGCAAGTATTATAAGAAATGAAATTATAAGTTGGTGTATTAGAGTGGTGTTTTGGTTGTAACAAGAAGAGCCATTTTGAGGTGTTGACTTGGAAAAGAATCTATGAAGCATAGTGTCCATATAAGTAGGAATCGATGATTTGGTTGTTAGATTCGTTAGGAGCGAAGAAAATGATTGATCTGGTTGGAGTTAAGTGAACTCAGATGTTATATGTTTTTGTAATGATGTTAAGTATTTTAGAGGGCATGTTAATGAAAGATAGTAAAGTTTTAGTCTATGTTGATGATAATTGGGAATTCATAGAAGTATATGAATATTTTATCCAAGATTTGGAAGTAGTCGCAGTTGTTATTGGTTGAATGTTTAGAGGCGTTATCTTAAGGATCTAATTTGTAACTATTCGGTAACTACAAGAGTTAGAATACCTGTTGGAACGGAATTCCAAAGGATTAAGTCGGAGGCTTTGTTGATATGTCGATTTTGGTGAGTGTAAGTTGGAGTTAAACTCAGTAAACTTGGTAGTGTGCAATTAATCAGAGTGCGCAACGAAGGCGCGATGTCATGTAATTGTTATTATCTGAATTACAACGATGTTGGTAGCTTTGTTGTATTATATGTTGTGTTTAAGTTATGTATTATTGTTTGTGGTTTACGTGGGTTGCCTTTGGAATGAGAGTTGATTAGTCGGATGGAATAAGTAGTTGGAGTAGTTTAATCGGATAAATTTTCAAGGACGAAAATATCTTAAGTGGGGGAGAGTTGTAACGCTCTGTTTATTAATTAATTATTTAATTAATTATATTCGTGTTATTGGTGTTGATTTATGTTGAATTATCAGAGTTGTTTGTGATAACTTGCTATGTTTGTTTGAATTAAGTTGAATGAGTCGATTTAAGTTGTGGGAATTGATGTGGAATATTCTCCCGTTTATGGTTGGATAAGTTGTTTAGATGCTTGGACCATTTGGTCAAATGTTGGAGGATAATCTAATTAAGTCGGGAGAAAATAATTAGTCGTGAATTATTAATTGATTTTCAACGTTATGGTAAATTAAGTTGTTAAATCAGAAAATCGAAGAAATAATATTATCATTGGTAGTATTGATTATTGGAGCATGTTGGTTATTGGGCTTGGATTTCGTCGGAATTAGCAATTAAAGGGGTGCAGTGTTTAGGCTCATTAATTGTTTTATTGGATTATTATTATTTTAATAAAAAGGAATAATAGAATGAGTCAAAAGAGAAGAAGTAAGAGAAGAAAGGGGAATCGTGGAAATTAGGGAAAACGAGGTAGAAGTCTTAGAGAAAAATAAGGGTTTTAGAGGAGAGAAAACAGCTTGGGAGAAAAGAAGGAGAAAGAAGGATTCATGTTCATATCTTAATTTTCGCACATACGGTACAGCCTCCACTAAACAGGTGATAACTTTTTACTCGTATTTCTCATTAAAACGATTCTTAGATTTCTGGAAAGCTTACGAAATTCCCTTTGAATTGATATATAATTTTGTATCAATAAGTTTAGTATTGAATGAGAAAAATGCATTTGAAGTTTGGAAGTTCGTGCTGGAAATTGGTCAAATAGTGGTTACGGGATTGATGGTGATGAAGGCTAAATTTTGGTCAAGATATGAACTCAATGGCAGCATGTTCATATTTCTAATCTCTATGGATGAAAGAGGAGAGGAAAAAGGGCCACATAGGCAAAGGGTTGGAAATTCGATCGGAGATTCAAAGCAGCCATCGATTAAGGTAAAGGGGGAGAAAAGGGTTTATAATTGGTGATAGGACATAGAAGGGTAATTGGGAGTTCCTTCCTCCCTTAGGTATTTTTAAGAGATTATGATGATAATGATTGAATTGATGCAATATTGTGAAATTGTTGATGAATATGATTATACGATGTATTTTGAAAATATATTTGGTGTTGTGTGTTTGGTATTGGGAAGAATGGCATATGAAGGTTATGGAGGGTATGATGAACAGAGAAGAGGATTAAACCTCATAGATTCATTAATTTGATCTAGGAAAGTTTATTAATAAAACTAGTTGATGTTATATGTATAAATGGATAATAAACATGTGAATTGGTTGATTTTGAGTGTTAAATTCGACTTAGAATGATTGGGGTTCGTACAGGTGAGAAAGGAGGAAGAAGATGGGAAAAAAACAAAAATCAGAATTTGGGACTCAGGTGCCCTGACACGGGCCATGTCCCATGACACGGGTGGCCGTATCAGGCTACGGAAAATGAGTTTTGTTGATTTTGAGAGGCGTGTCCCCAGGCCATCTGACACGGGCCGTGTCAGGGGACACGAGGGGCCGTGTCAGGGGACACGGGGGGCCGTGTCAGGCCGCTGTAAATGTGTTTTTTTGTCCAATTTAAGGTGGATTTGACTTATTCTTCTAATGTAGGATTATATTAGTGAAATAAGACTTTGAGGATGTTCTAATAGTGAATATAGGACTTGATGATTAGTTGCATAAGAAATCCTAAGTGCTTAATTGAAGTATATGAATATGTAGATTGTTATAATTATGAATAACATGAGATATGTGTATGCTCTGTGTGTGAATAAAATGCACTGATGATTGGTTGATGAGATCATGATGATCGTAAAGCATGATGTGTTCATGTGTATTGTGATATGGTATGCGTTGTTGTGTCTGCATGCGCATACATTTGATGGAATAATCATGTCGTGGATGTGATTATTAGGGATTCATTGAGAATCGTGGTTGCAGGGATGATCGTGTCTTGTTGGAGACGTTAACGATGCATTCGGGGTTCTATTGATGAACCGTTATTGTGAGTCGGTACCGCATTTGCATTGTGCATTTGAGTCACATTGCATCATGATTGATTGAATAATATGATTGATAATTTTGTATGATTAGGGGTGAATTACTTCTTCATATATGTCGTATGTGCCGTTATATTATGAATCTATTTCTCACCCCTATTGTTTATTTTGTTGTGTCTGTGCTTCTTCGGAAGTACAGATAATTCAGGTGCGTGAGGAATGCTTTTGATGTTGATGTCCGTGTCCTAGGAGCTCTATTATGTAACGTTAACGGGGATTTTTATTATAATATTTCATTTGATTTTTATAAACTTTTATATAACTAAGTATTGAGTTAAGGAACAATGTTATGAATGAATTGTAATTCTTTTGAGCAATTTGATATTAAAGCTTTATTTCCGCTGCTTACTTTTGAATAAAAGAATGATGGTTGATTGATGATGTAGCGACTCACTTTAGTTGATTAACTCTGATTTAATGAAAAATTTATATAATTTTGAAAATGGGAAAAATGGGTGTTACACGTTTTACAATTGATATATGTCTTTAAATCGTATTAACAATGCTAGTTTTGATGTTTTGAAATATGCGGGGGATTTAGTGACGGACAAAACCGTCACTGAAGGTTTTAGCGAAGAACCATGACTGTAGGTAAAAGTCTGCAATTAAAAGGAAGAAGATGAAGTTGATGCTCGCGTTTTTTTCATTTAAATATTTTCAATTTTTTTATTATATAATTTTTCTTTTCCATTTGTTTACAACGCAGGTGTGCGTAGCTCAGTTGGTTGGAAAACATGCTTGCAACCTCTGGGGGGCGGGTTCGATACCCAATGACCCTCCCCCTTTATTTTTAGTTGTTTTCTTTTTGTTTTTATGTTTTTCTAATCTTTTATTATTTTCTTTTAATTACTAATTAATTAATTAGGTTAATGACTAATCATCTTTTTTAACTAATAATTAAACCCTTTTTAAAAACTAATCATCAAATTAAAAAATTCAATTATTTTTTTCTTCTTGTAAATAATAAATAAGAAAAACCTTTTTTAAATTAAATTAATTAATAATTTCAAATTAAGAAAAAAATCATATAAACCTATTTTTTTAATAAATCCAATTAACCAATTGTTAATCCGTTTTTCAATATTTCTCCTTTCCCGTTCTCAATTTTAATTTCCTTATTATTTATTTTTTATTAGAAAAATGTATAGGATTATTATTTATCTTGTAACATTTAATCCTCCGCACTTTTATTTCCCGCACTCCCCTAATTTCAAATATATATCCCCCTCCCCATGATGTAATAGTTTAGGGTTTATTTTCTGCTTTAAATTCTGTAAATTATTAATTGTGTGGTTAGTAATAATAGGGTATGAAAAAACTTGTATGCGAATAAAAACGGGCTTAGCCCATTAATCAAAGATTAAAATAACTGAATACAACACACTTCTCATACATACAACCCTAGGGTTTCTCCTCTTGTTGCCTTACGAAAATGGTCAAGTCCTTCGAATATAGGGGTGTCTTAGCAAAGTTGCCTACAAATAAAAATCATCAAGTATCTTCGATATAAAGATCATAGTCTCTCGTTGTCCCTTCGAGTTGCCTACGAATAAATGATCTCGTCCCTCGATGACCCTACGGAAAAAGAATGATAGTCCTTTCGAATTGCTAAGATACCCTTACATGTTGCCTTCTATGACCATACGATGACCTTACGCCTGTCCCTTCAAATCCAAGGATAAGACTACTTACTAACTAATAATAAGGACAGTTATATCCCTAAAGAAACAAAGAAAGACCTTACAATTTAGGGTAAGTAGTTCTTAAATGCTTGCTCACCATCTTTCAAAATACTTTCCACACCTCATATTTTCAAATATTTTCAAACAGTAAACACTTTGTATACATTCATATGAGAATCATTACAAATTTAAACTTCCAAAATATTTTTCTAAACACACACTACACTTTTCAAACAAAGTAAGTAAAGTGAGTTAAGCAGTTAAGAGCCCATGGATAACCATTGATACAAAGGGTGCTAACACCTTCCCTTTGTATAACTTACCCCTCGAACTCCAAATCTTTTTCAAAGGTCTTTCCTGTTCTTTTATGCCTTTCTTTATTGGATAAAATAAAATTCGGTGGCGACTCTTGCTATCCGCAACATAGTTTTTGTGAAAACAAAAACGACCATGTCAGTTCTTCCACCGTGTTATAGAATACTTCTAACTTTTCAGGGCTTTGGTAAGTTTGAGAGGTGTGTATGATGCTTCCACATCTCAACTTCTTCCTTCATTTCTTTTTATGCTTTCTTAACTTGTGTTTGTGATGTTCTTAGGCCATCAATGTTTAACTTCTTCTTCATCCCCCTTTAGGATCAACTTATCTTCTCTTAAGAAGTAAGTTGAGTCCTTCTGATCCTTTCTTATTTTTCTTTATTTTCTTCTTTTCTCCTTCCTCATTAGGATATACTTCAAACCTCACTAACTTAGGTATCCCGTGCATGATAACTCTTAGGATTATTAGTCCCCCTTTAGACTTTTGCCTTTGGTTCTCTCTACTCTGCTATGCTCTCTCTCTCTCTCTCTCTCTCTCTCTCTCTCTCTCTTCATCTTCAAACATAACTTCAAGCCACCTAATAAATGACAAGTCTTCTCATGTGCCAAGAGACTTTGCTATGGGGTACTTGCACACATCCCATTTTGGGGTAAGGTGTAGGGTATCTATCATGATTAATAGGTCTTATCATGAGATCACTTCACAAAGAAAAGCTAAAAAACACTTCTTAACAAAAAAACTACAAAAAACACTTAATAAAGTTAAGTAAGCTAGTGTGCTTAAGCCTTCATCTGTAGGACTAGATTTGGGGATTTCCTCCATAGCTAGGTGTTCCTATTTTCCATTTCCATTTCGGGATAATGTAAAAAGTACACATCCCATTGAGCAAGACTTAGGTACACTCACCTATGCAAACCTCAAAGCAGAAAACTCCTAAAAAACATTGAACAAAGAATAATCGTCTCTCCTTTGGGACTTCTTTTCTCATCACCTTCACTCATAACGTAAGAACTTGCTCCCACTTGTATCTTTGCAAGACGGTAGCACACTCATTCCAGACGAGCCTGCAACACCTGAGCATTGACATAAGCAGTTAAAGCTTTTAAAACGCAAGCCATTTTCCTCCCTAGTTAGGGGAACTATGTCGACTCTAATCCTCATGTCCAGATAAGGTACGTAGGTGTAAACACCCCAAATTTGCCCTCACTTTTTCTCACATCATGGCTTATGATCTTTCATATTGCATTGCATAAGCATATCTTCTCACTTTGCATATTTTGTTTCACTACATAAGTTGCATAGATAGGGTTTGTGATCAGGAGAATCCACATGAGTGATTTGAGCCATCTCAAAGGTATTGAAGCTTGCCAAGAGGGTCCATGTGTGCTCTATGGTAATATTATGCTCTCCAAAGTTCATTAAAGTCAAAAAAATCACAAAGCATTGCAAAGGCATATAGGCAGACTGAAGATTTCCTACACAGATGACCTAAAATTAGGGTTTTGGGTTTGAGGCCCTTAACCTCAAATTTTTTGGTCATTCATGATTCCATTGGTCTTTATATGTTATAAGTAGCATGTGTACCAAATTTTATGAAGAAATTCATTATGGAAGTCATCTGATCAACTGGTAACTTATTGTGCAAGAAAAGTCAAAATCAGGGCATCTGAGGCCCCCACCAATGGTACCAAAGGGTCATCTTCATCAATTTGAGGTTCTAGGATCTTTATTTGATCTTAGAAGTGGTTATAAGTTCACAATATTGAATAATTTCAAGCCATTTGCAAACTTTCCATTTTTGGACATGACTTATAATGAAAACTTTCTATTTTGGGAAAGATTTTCAACCTCCTCTTTCTTGATCAAAAATGCTTCAAATGAAAAATCTTCAAACATGAAAGTTGTAGATTGGATATTCCCATTTTCAAAAAGTATAAGAACTCCTCTTGATTCATCCTAGAACTCAAGATATGATGTTTCAAAGTTGGGAAAATCTTGTAATTTTCAAGTTCATGCCAAAGAGGATTTCTTGCAAAACCAAGTTTTAAGCACTCTTGTGACCTCTAATTGACCTCTAAGCATCATAACAACATCACATGACTTGCCTTGATCAGAATTATGCCCTGGATTGCAAGTTTTCATGGATCATTTTCACAAAATATTCAAAGGGGGAAATGCAAAACCTATGCTACCTCATGAATCAAGTGTTACAGCTCATCATAAACCATCCAAGGGCCTTCCATGAATCAAGCTGAGGCAGGACAACCCTTCAAACCAGCTCTGACCCGTGCCATGCTTGTGATGGCCAACTTTTGAATTTTTTGCAATTCACCCATACCATTCATCCTGTGCCACCACCCACTCTCTGGCCAATCACAATTGCTTATGTGAACCTCATGGACCAAAAACATAACAACATTGAAGCCTGAAACCTCTCATACACTCAGAATCACAAAAATCCTCCAAACCTTCATTCCTTCGAATCTCTCAACACAAGCCTTAAAACTTTAAACTTCTTCCACCAATCATCTCAAAATCAATCATAGAACACAAACCAACCATTACAATGGCCTGAAACACTCCACAACACAAACATAATTTCTGAGTTATCAGAACCAAACATCACAAACTAACCATTCAAAACTTGTTCTAAGCCTTCCAGAAGCACCAGGGTGATCATTGGAGTGGGTTTGCACAAGGAAGAGGTCCAGAAAGCTCAAACTTGGAAAGCTTCATCTCAGGTATCATCCAAGAACAAATTTTCCAGATCTTGTTTTTTTAAGTTACAATATCAATCTACATGCTTCACTGATCATTGTGATATGTTTATTTTTAAAAATGGTTGAGAAATGAGTGTGTATCGTGCTTCTGAATTTTTTTAACCTAAAGCTTGTTTGATTCGATTTAGTGGATTCATGAAATATAAATGGTTTTTGATGCTTGATTCTTGTTTAATGTTGTTTAGGGGTTGATTCTGGAGATTTTTGGGGCTTGGGGTAGCTTATAGAGAGGGATAGGGAAAAAGAGTGGCCGGAGAAGACGACCGAAACATTGTTCCGGTCGCCTGAAAGTGATTTTCCCTAAACCTAATTAATTAAGCCAGTTTGAATGTCAGCCCTAGGATCTTGTGTTAGCGCGTTTTTGGATGGCCAGGATTCGCTCAATTAGCCCTAATCATAATTAATTAGATTAATTAATTTAAATTAGTCATATTCAATCCTAGCCTTAGGATCACGCGCGCAGTCAACCAGCTTTGAATCTAAGCCTTAGATCTTGCTTACTTTCATTTTATTTTATTTTATTTTCATTTCTTTCATATATTTATTTAAAATAGCAAAACTATTTATAAAAATCTCATTTTCTGCATTTTCACTCTAAATATTTTTATAAACTCAAAAAAAAAATTATTTTTAATTTTTGCATTAAAAAAGTATTTTTAAATCATTTAAATGTTTTATTTAATTAATTAATTGATTTTAATTAATTAAAAATATATTAAGGTATCTAAAAATCACAAAAAAAATTCATGAAGCATTCTTAGGCATTTAGAACAATTTACAAATTCACCATACAAATTTATTTTCAGGTTTGATCATGTTTTCATAATTTACTTTGAATTAGGGTTCATAAATTCACATTTTTTTAACCCTAACTTGAAAAAATCATTTATGATCAACCATGATGAGTTTGAACTTGGTTCTTTTTGCATTCTTTCACACTTTGAATCTAGTACCTAGGTTATTTATCTCTAAATTTTTCATTTCATTTTCAAATTGATTTGCATTTTTCATGAAGAATCACCCAAAAACCCTAACAATCTTAGGAAATTCATAACTTCCTCTAGGTTTAGCTTCTGAACTCCACCTTTGGGGAGTGATCTTGTATGTGTTTAGGGTTTGTTTAATTTCATTTTCAATTTTTTATCATGATGTATGCTTCTGTTTTGGTCATATGCATCTCATACATCCTTAAAACCCTAATTTCTCATGTTCATTTGCATCTATCTTTGCATATCATCATCATATGAACTTGCCATGACATTCCATGCTTTTGTATGCCATCTAAGACATCTTAAGACATGCTTGAAGATTGATTGATCATTTCTTCATTCATTTGCTATGATTTTCATTCATTACATTCCATGTACATCCATGTGTTTTCAAGCTTCTAACATGTCATCCTTGCATCTCATCTCTTGTATGAACATTCATAAGCATTATGTATGACTTTGCATCATTGCATAACACATTTGCATCATGTTTAAACTTCTGTTTTTGGTCTTTGCACCTTCATTGGTTTTATTTCCTTTTGCCTTGCATCTTATGCATTAACACTAACATTTCAGGGTCTTATGGTAAGTTGTTTGGGATGTGGATTTGCCTTCACATCCCACCTCTTCTCATCTTTTCATATGCATTCTTTATTTGTATTTGAAGTGACCTTGCTTCACTTGTGCTAGCTTGATCATATCTCTTTCTTTTAGGTTACTTAACTTCTTCAGGAAGTAAGTAACCTATTCTTCTTTCTCCTTCTCTTTTCATCTGCTTCTCTTCCTTGGTGGCCTCCTGAAGATCTTTATTTAAGCCTCACAAACCATAGGATATCCAAGCATAATAATTTTTAGGGTTGTATATAGTCTCCCCTTAGCCTTTTACCTTTGAGTCTCTCTTCTCATCTCATAATCAGAGGCTAAACACTTAAAGCTTTAGGACTTTGAATTAGGGTTATGCCTGCATCCTTATCTTAGGATGGAGTGTATAAATTTAATCCTTAGTGTTAAACCTTTAATTTGTTTACACCTTTTAATCAAAACACCTAATAATGATCAAGACTTAAGCTTGTAACTTGGGCCTTACATTAGGGTTCCATCTCTTCCTTTTGGTTAAGAGGGACTAACCCTAGTGTTTAATGGACAAGTCCCCCTCAAGTTGTCTTACAAACATAAAATCCACTTCTTAATCCCACCCTTTAATTAAAATCCATTTAATAAAGGCTTGTTATATAATTAATTTAGTCCCTAACCATGGATTAAGTTGAGGAGTCTTCCTCAGCTTAAGTGTTCTCATCTATCATCCTTCTCTTAGGATGGTGTAATGAGTTCAATAATCCCTGATTAGAGATTAAAATCATTACTTAACACTAAACAAAAACCCAAAAACATCTTAATAATCACAAGTAGGTTAATGATCTTAATCCTATATCATCATGGTAATTAAGTTGAGATGCTTATCTCATACTTAAGTAGGCTCATTATCCCTAATCAGGGAGGATATAATGAGTTCACAACCCTTGATTTAGGCTTAAGCTCATTATCCTATGCAAAACACCAAAAACAATAAAAAATTGAAAACACAAAAACAAACAATAATCGTCTCCTCTGGGATTCTTTTCTCATCACCCTCACTCTGAAACCGAGAACTTGCTTCTTCCATCTAATGCAAGATAGTTAGCACTCGAGCCAGACGAGTCACACACTTGAGCATAGACAAGCAAGAAGTTCACATTCAAATCATTCATTCTTTTCATTCCTAGCTTTTCATACACAGTCAGCACATACACTACCCCTTTTAAACACAATCAAGTAAGAGTGGATCCCGTCGAGTACGATGGACGATCTGGGTGCTAATACCTTCCCAGGTCGTAACCAACCCCCTTTCTCAGTTTCTATGGTTCGCAATCGTCTTATCCATACCCTTCCAGGTTTATGCAGCATTACCTTTCCTTCAGGATAAAAATGCCTATCTGGCGATTCTATTCAACCTCAACCTCTAGCATCACCGACAGTCCGCGTCTGCACCGGGACGAGAGTCCGGGGGAGCGACAGTAGGCAGCGGGGTAGGGACCGTTCGAGCACTCTTTTATTTTTCCTACATTTTTCCCCTTTCTTTTCTTTTCTTATCCAGTGTCAGTCTTTCTTTTGCAGCAGCTTTCATTTCTTCACCCTTTGAAACATTTTCTTTGCAAGCATGGATCCCGTCAGGTACGACAAATGATCTAGGGTGCTAATACCTTCCTAGGTCGTAGCCGACTCCCGAACCCAGTTCTTTGGTTCGCAGTACCTTTGTCCTTCCTTTCTTTTCTTCGGTTTGTGCAACATTAACTTTCCCAATCCTTTGGGATAAAAATGTCTGGCTGGAGACACTACCTCTTCCGCGCCACTTTCGCGTTTGTGCCGGGATGGAAATCCAGAGAGCGACAAAGTCTTGCCATTTTTTCTTACATTTCTTGCCGTGTTCGATAGGTTTGACCCATTTCCCTGTTAGAGCTTCTTCCTAAGGTCTAAAAGTAATAGGTTTCACCGTTGGAACCCTATGAGTTGTTATATTTTGCCTTGAATAGTTTCTTCTTGGATCAAAGGCCCGTTGATCATGAGGCCTCCTTTGGTCATGCCTATCTTTGGTTCTTCCAACTCCCTCCATATTTTGTTCTGCCTTTTTATCAAATAATGCATTGCATATGCAGCATAACATAACATTAGATCCTTTATTTTGACATATGTGTAAGAAATCCACCAAAGATTCTTCCTACTTGGGCAAAAAAACTTTATTGTACTCTTCTTGTCGACTTTCTTCATCGAATTCCATGGAGGGTTTCTTGCGAAATGTCCATCGTGTTAACTTGCATGTCGACATCCTCAGTGATGTCCAACTTATTGAATTCTATTCGAAGGCCATCAACAACCTTGTCCATCTGAACAAAATCGTCAGTGGTTTCCTTTGTAATCATCATCAAACTGGAATCCTCAGTAATTCCTTTGGTGGAGTCATCAGTGGCTCCCATGTCGAAACCATTAGTAGTTTCGTTGGTGAAGCCCTCAGCAGCCTCACGCACAAAGTTCTCCATGAAATTGTTATCGAGGTCCTCAGTAATCTTGACCGTGACAAAATCATTAGCTAAGTCATAAGCAACTTCGACCATGTTGACTTCCTCTGGTTCAGTGAAATGAGCGTCTTCCACTTGCATTAGACCAGAGTCAATCTTCATTTGAATTTTTGAATTCTCTCCAAACTCGAGCCTTCCTTCTTGGATATCATTCTGCACAAGATTCATGAAAAGAAAATATTGAGAAGTTTTATGGCTCAAAAAATTATGATATTGGCAAAAACCCTCTTCTGTCTTTGTTCTAGAGGATGTATTTTAGCGCCAGGAAGCACTATTATTTGGCTAACCTTTACTAACAAATAAAATTTCATCACATTTAGTAATGTCGAAACTGTAAGTTCTTTTTCGGGAATATATCACTTTTCTCTTGTTCGACTGAGTTTTTTCCAATCGAAGGGACAATAGTTTGCAAGGGTAAGGTGCGCATTGCTTTAGTTCTACAAGGTCAATTCTTTCGTCGAAAACTAAAGGCTCACTAAGAGGTCCTTTTTCTTCTTCATTAAATTTGACATAGGCTACTCTTTTATTCTTATTTTCTCTAGCCTTTTCTTCTTTTAGGTGTTCTAACTGTCGAACCCTATAAGCCAACTGAGCCATATCCCTCAAGTACAGGGCATCCAATTTCTTCCTAATAGAATAATTGAGCCTCAAGCGGCCATTTTGTCTGATTTATGCTCAGGTAATTGTCTATAGGATCAGTAAAATTTCATTTAATAATGTCCATTCCTTCAGGATAATCTTCATTTTCCCCATGTAAAATTGTTCATGGAACATTCTCTCTAACTGGGTCCAAGTATGGGTTGAATTTAGGTGTAGGGTTGTGAACCAAGTAAAAGCATTTTTGGTGAGAAAACTTGGGGAGTATTTTACCCTAAGATTCTCATTATTCAAAATTTCCCCAGCCTCTATTAGATACCTTGCAATGTGTTCGATAGTAGACTCAGTGGTATCCCTTGAAAATTTGGTAAACTTAGGGACTTCCCATCTAGGTGGTAAGTCTTACTGAAGAATATATTTTGACAACGAAGAAGTATAATTTGGTCGTAGAAGGCCAAAGTTTACTCTATTTCGTGCCATTATTCTTTTGACCATAGCTGCAAGATTATTATTCGTTGCCATATCATCGCATCAAACTTGTTGTACAACATTGTCAGCATCTTGGTTTCTATTTACCAAAACTATCCTTGGTTAATCTTCTATTGGGATTTGTGGTTGATTCCTAGGGGTTCGATTCTATGTTGTTCGACTACTCCATGGTTCACCCTAGGTCCATTTATTTGGTTTTGTTGAACCTGGTTGATATTAGGATCTTCTTCGAAGATTGTCCCTTGATTATCCACCATATATTCCTTTTGTGGATGTCAAACAGGTTATGGTACGCCAAAGAAATCTGCAAGGCGCATAATTTATGCTTCCATTTGCTGATTGGTTTGGGTAGTGTTCTGGATCAAAGGGGTGGAAATTGTTCCCATAGTTTGGGCTAATGTCTTGACCATTTCATGGTTACTTTAGTCCATTTGTTGCCTAATAACTGCTACATGATTATTGGTTAGATTATGCATTTAGGTGGAATAATTCATGGCTAGAGGCTGACCATTTCGACCCATATTAATCCTGGAACCAGATCCTTGTAATGGCGACGTCACATTCATTACTGGTTGTTTTGAAAATTTCGAAGGAGTATTATATAAACTTATTATTATCGAAGTTGGCATTCCATAGGGTTGTTCTCGACTAGTAAGAGGAATAGTAAATCCTGGTGGTGGGAAAGGCCTATAAGTCGAGGTTCCTATTGGTGGAGGGGTCCCTAGGGGTCACCTAAGTCTAATATATGTCAATATGGGCTCATTATGGGCAATTAGCTATGTATGCATCAAACTTTCCATTGATGGCATTGGTTCGGATACGGTTGTTGGAACCGTTGATCCTCTTGTCAAAGATATCTTAGGTGCATCTCCGCTATTACTAGATGTGTTTGGAGGATTTTGGTTATTTTTCTGGTTTGGATTTTCCATTTTCCTCGTACGTCTTCTCCTAGGTCTATCTTCTTTAGTAACGACTAACTTGCCACTTCTTAATAACATACAACGAAGTTTTTGAGAGAGACAATACTTGAATGAAAAATGATACAAATTTTCGCAAAACACAGAAAAATTATTTTCAAAGAAAATCAGTTAGCACTGTCCCACTGGGTATGCTAATTTGTTTACCGTGAAAATTTGTAAACAGTCGTTGGTCTTCCGAATCTGAAACTCTGGTTATTCACATGATCGACCATACTGATCCTAGGACATATGCTAATTGATTCTTATATGATGTCTGGAAAACTAATGAACACTTCGACAAAGTTCATAATATTAATGATTTGCTTTCAAAATGTAAATGAAAGATAAGTGCAAAAAGACTTAAGTCGAAATACTGGTAAAAGGCATAAAGTAAATTGGACAAGTAAAAGTAAATTCTTAATGAAAAGACTTAATTAATTTCATTAAAATAAATATGGTGTTACATCAACATACATTCTCACACACTCGTTTTTCTTACACTTGATACTTTGAGTAATTTGAGTCACTAGTACACAATTGAACACACACACACACACAATCCCCTCATAGAGATCTCCTATTTATAACAGTAAAAATTATTGCCTCTAACAACCTACAAACTAAATCAAGACAAGTGTTGCTCTGCATGTTTTCATCCTTTAAGCGCACTCCACGTGTCCTTCTTTGAATCGGATAAGAACAAATAACTCCCTCCATTATTTGTATTTAAATTCTTCGTCGAAGGCATCTTCAGTAGCGCCTTAGTTGAACTTAGACCTTCTACTTAGCAAATATATCTCTAAGTCTATAGTCTTGTATTCATAATATTCCTTATCTCTTGAAGACTTCTTCAACCAGGATGCATGATGACTTTCTATCAAAACCTTCCAATGTTTCATAAAATCTTTGTGCTATGAAATAAAATAAACTAGACATCGAATTTAGGAGCTAATAACACATATATAATTTTGATATCATTCTTAACTGCTGATACAATTCCATTTATGCTTGTTTCCTTTGTTACATGCCTCACAATTTTCATGTTGAATTGCCGAAGTTATTTTCATCTAGCTTGCAAGTTGAAACTACCCAAAACTCATAGTATTTTGAGTTTGATAAGTTTATATGGAAGGCTGATATTCTTAGTATGGCTGAAATCACGAGTCTTAAACACGTAAGTCAGTTGGTCCTAATTGTTGAGTTTATTCCACAACTTTATGATTTTCATATTTCTTAAGTAATTATTCATTCAATAGGAGACAACTTGTGTGGCCGTTGAAAAGTTGGACAAATTTGAAGTTGGTCACACATGGTGATTTTACGATGGGTGTGGTGAATGTACAAAAAATGTATCTCTAAAATAAGGAAAACTCAAGTGTTATGCAAACCATATAACATATTGAACTGGTACCAAGGTATGACTTGAAGCATTGTGTTGTATAACTATTTGGAAAGTATCCCTAATATTTGTTCACTATGGAATCATGTTTTATGGACTTTGATTGATATAGGTACAAGCTAGAATTTTTGGGAATTTATGGGAAATTCAAGGCACAATTCGTCTTTTGGCACAACGACTGTGTGAAGTTAATTGGAAAAAACTACTCTACAGATGAAAAATGAATTAATAGAGGTAATATTTGTTTCTTTAAAGATTATATATAATAGCTTTATTTGATATTAAGTTTTTTGTATTAATTTAGGCCAGTGAAGACAATTCTCTGGAATTCCCTTATGAACTGGATGCTTTGTTGAAGAAAGAATTGGCTATTAAAGTTGTTTTTCAGCTAAAATTTAAACATCATTCAGTTATTGGTTTCAAATACGATGACGATTCACTTAAGAAAATATGGGACAACTTCAAATCACAGGAGGTATGTTTTGTATTTTATTTTTTATTTTTGCAGGCTAAATGAGTTATATCTATGAAACAAGTATTTAGGAAAAAATAGTTTCCTAATTGGATTACCTCTTGGTAGCATACATCGAATCTTGGCATTTATGAACCTTCGTCACAAAAGGATTTAAGAAGTTTTTTCGTAAGTTTATTGTTTCATTTGTAATCACATTAAGTACCATATTGCTTGTTGCATACAATATCTAACTAATACTTGGAACATGGTTGTAGGAACCATTTTCTGCATATGCAAAGTATGACCCTTCAACTGCAAATTTTGTGCTGACTCTGTCAAAATGAATAAATCCTGATGTTGTAGAATATGTTGAAAGTGTTCAATTGTCCTCCAGGAAGATGGTGAAACCAATAAAACAAGAAAAATAAAGAAATTGATGAACTATTGACTGATCTTTGATTTAGCTATATATTATCATGGAATGAAATAATATTGCTTATGTTAAATTTCATGTTAAGTTTTTTTCATCTGATACATTGGGATACAATGTATGCCATAATTGTTTAAGCGTTAGATATTTGTTTGAAAGGATCTTGATAGAGAGTAGAATTAAATTAAATTAGAATATTAAATATTAATTTAACAAGTTAAGTGTTATTGGGCTCCTTTTATATTTGAGCTATTAGTTTTATTATTCACTATTGATGTTATATAATGTAGTGTCTTTGATACATTTGGGATATCAATCAAATGAAAAATCTTATCTTTTATTTTACCTTTCTTTAGATAATTTTATTTTTTTCTCTGTTAAGTATTGAAACCCTACTCTTATAGTTTTGATAGGAAATCTTCCTGATTTTTTTACATAAATGCCACACTTTTAAAAATAATATACCAAAATGCCACACTCTGGAAAAAAAGTACCAAAATGTCACTTATTAAATAGTGGTTCGTCCATACTAAGTACAAACCCTATATTTTTTATAGGGGTTCGCCCATATGGTGGACTACTGGTACTATATTGTACCGGTTCGTCCATGCAAATGCTTACCCACTATTTTCAAATTTGTTCATCACAGGTTCGTCCACCGTGTTGACAAACCCTTCCTTTTTTGTTTTTATTTTATTTTATTATTTACGTTTTGTTTTATTTTATATTTTAATATTATTCTTTATTTAAATATAACATAATTAATAATATAACATAATACAATAATTTTAATATTTTTCTTTATTTTAATTATAACATTAAAATAATACAATAATTTTAATATTATTCTTTATTTTAATAATATAACATAATTAAAATTATATACTAATATAATTAAAAATAATATAACACTAATTAAAATAATACACTAATTATAATTATAAAAAGAAAAACATAATACACCAATATAATTTAAAATAATATTTCATTAATTTTAAATAATATTAATGACAAAAATAATATAACATTATTTTTTATTTCCGCGGCCGTTATGGTGGATTTAAACAAGACCCAGTACCGCACATGGTTGGAATTATCTCGCGTCGTGGGCGGTTTATTTGTTGCGGAGGAGGAGGAGGAGTATCATCGGATGACAAATCATCATCTTGATTTGTTGGACGTTGGTTCGATGTACCCGCCACGTAACAGTCATTTATATCGTTAATATTGAAGTCCGGAAGTGATACAAGATTTTCTTCCGTAAGTTTAAAGTTGGGTAGTGCTTGTGACGCTTGTGTGTATGACTGAGGCGGTTCCATTGATGGACGATAAACATCTTGATAGAATGAGGAGTGGTGGAAGTTAGTTTGACTTGGTGATGGTTGGAATATTTGTTGTTGAGAATGGTAGGAGGCAAATCCATAGTTAGGTTGAGATGACGATGGGTTGTTTGTATGTTGTTGAGACTGAGAGTATGAATGCTCAAAGTTAGGTTGAGGGATTGGAGTGTACTGGTAGGGTGGTCGTTGCGGGGTTCGGCCTTGAAATTGTTGGTGGTAGTAGTCAGCATGACGGATTGGTTGGTGAGGAGTTGGTTGTTGGGATGAGGTTGGTTGTTCTGTTGTTTGGGTGTGATGAAATGTTTGTTGTGGGAATGTGTTTGGCTGTTGTGGATGTGGGGGAAATTGACGGGGGTCGGCTAAATATTGTTGTTGTGATGGAAATATTAATGGAATATTTCTAAACCAATTAATATATTCCTGGCTATACCTCCGTTGTTGTCGTCTCAAACGTTGACCAGTCAAAATCAAATGGCTTCTGTTATTCCACTCCTCGTTCTCTTCTTGGTTTATAGTTCTCCAGTGAACACGCCAGGTGGATTGCATTTCTCTTGCGTGATGTTCTCTCAGACATCTTGGGTTAGATGGAATATCCTGAGGAAATCCAAACATCAATTTGACCCGGTCTGATTGATGCATCTCAACAATATGAAAACATATTATTGATGTTGTTGCACTCCACACACGCATATCATCACGAACATCATCTGGATAATGAGGGTATGGCCTCCAGTTAAACTGAAACAAGGAAAAAAAATTAGAGTGCAAATAATAATGTATTACATAAATTAGTAATATTATTGGTTTCATGACTTACATCTTCCCGAGTCATGCGATCAAAAGCATCTCGATATCCACGTATATAGAATCGGGGAGTATTGGGGTACTGCATACCTCTTTGTGCAAACCTTGCATTTTCAAAATATTACTCGTTAATTAAAAAGTATATGCGTTTAAAATAGTGACGGTATAAAAAGAAATTTACCTGAGGGCGTACGGATATGTTGGCATTTGGATGCTAGTAGGAGCTATCAACGGGATATGCCAATATGCCCAAATAGTCAGAAGGAGTACGCATCCTCCCATACTCACCACATCTTTGATAGCCGCCCTGCACATGTTTCTATAAAGGGTAGCTAAACAAGCAGAACCCCAACTATAGGTGCCGCATGTTTGTAAATCCCCCACCAAAGGTACCCAAGTAGAATGTAACAAATTCTGTGATTTGTTAGGAAATAAAAAGGAAGAAATGAAAAGCAAAATATAAATTTTAGCGTGGAGAATGTTCTCCTCTTCAGTGGGCTCAACCTGATTCTTAAGATAGTCTAAAATTTCGTGTAACCACGTAATTTTAACAAACTTTTTATGTCTTTGTTCAGGAGGGGGTTCCACACCCAGATGTTCCATGTATACACTATCCCCTAATTGAGTAGGTCTGTGAATGGCTGGACCATCAATACGAAGACCAAACAACATACGTACATCTTCCAACGTGATTGTACATTCACAGATTGGAAGATGAAATGTATGCGTTTCTGGTCTCCATCGTTCCAATAAAGCGACCACAAGCTTTGAATCCATTCTTGCGGAATATATTTGCGAAACTTCGGCAAACCCGGCTAGTTCCAAATACGGCATGATGTCTTCGCTAGGTGCATCAAAACAATGCGAATGTAGTCTAAACCTGGGGTTGTCATTATCCTGTTGGAAAAAAATCGTCTTGAGTATTAAAAACTAACGTAAAAAAAATATTATAACCGAATATTAAAAACTAACATATTAAAAACTTACGAATTGCACAATGTTATTTGGAGTTCCCCGGTGTTCTTCTCCTAACCATAATAATTCAGCCATTGTTATCTGTTTAGACTAAATGTAATTTTAAGAAATATAGTAGAAGGATGATATAGAAGATTGATTGTGTGAGTTTTGAAAAAAATATTGGCTCATTTTATAGCCAAATGCGTCCTCCATAAATTCAAAATAATAGTCAAAATTGGAATCTTGGCATGCATGCAAAATAGAGTCATGGCAAGAATCTTAGGGCCATGCATGCAAAAAATTATGAAGTGACCAAAGTGAGAATCTCGTGCATGCAAGTGAAGTGATCGTGCATGCAAGTGAAGTGACCAAACGCTGCCAATAGCAGGTCGTCCTTGGCATGGACGAACCACCTTTTTTCAGCATGGGGAAGTCCACCATGTGGACAAACCGGTCAAGGGGTTAGTCAAGTGCATGGACGATCTGGTTATTACCCCCCATGTCTTCGCATGAACTGGTTATTAAGATATCTCACTGCAATTGCATTTCACACGCCTATATACTATGGACTTTTGTTTGAATTATACATCCATTCTTATTTATAATGTCACATAAAAATATTATTGTAACCATACACTATAATGGTTCCTTTGTCAATGATGTTACTGCCGGCTTCTCTTTTGTTGATACAGATATTATGCGTTTCAAAATTCATTGTAAATCTAATATGTTTCATTTGAAGGAGCGTATAGAAAAAAATTGCAATGTTCTTTACTAGAAATCATCTATCGTCTCCCATTTTTTCTTGGAGCTGATGGTAGTGTATTTTATGTAATGAAGAAAATTGTGGATGACGATGGAGTCAACGTGATGTTTCAATGTCACAATACATTTCCTCAACTAGACACGATTGAGCTATATGTACGTGTCGTTGATGTCGAAGTATATCCAACTCAAGAATCACAATCACACCAATATGGAATGAGTTAACTAACTGAAGATGAACCAATTCAAAACAATGAACCTTTCATACCAAATGAAGTGGTTAGAGAATACAGTGAAGATGAACTCGATGAGGAAAGTCACTAAGATCTGTTCGGAGACAATGATGATGATGAGGAGGATGCGAACATCATGGTCAATGCTACCCAGACAACAAACTCGCAACAGATGAATTTGTACAATCCTCCTGTTCACATGACAAATATTTGTTTGGAGGGTCAACCTGTCTCAATTTTTGAAGCACAAACTTCAACCACCGTGGGTAACGATTTGGAGGTAGGCATGATTTTTGAAAGTAAGGAGGCATGTGTTACGGCAACCCAACATTGGCATATAATCAATAATGTTGACTACGATGTCTATAAATCTGATCCTGGAAGGTATATTATCAAGTGTAAGAACTCAGAGTGCAAATTCATGTGCAGAGCTTCATTGCGTAAGAACTTAAAATGGATGATTGGTAAGCTTCATGGACCCCATACTTGTATGGCGTCTGCTATGACACAAGACCATGGAAAAATATCTTCAGAACTAGTTAGTCAAAGCATCAGAGATCTTGTTAACAATGACACTTCAATCAAAATAAAGGTGATTGTCGCCCATATTGTTGAAAAATATGGCTATATAATATCATACAGGAAAGTGTGGCTTGCAAAGACGAAGGCCATTGAATCACTGTATGGGAACTGGGAGACGTCGTACAATGAACTTCCACAATGGTTGTTGGTAATGCGAACATATCTTCCAGGTACCATTCTAAAATTGCAAACGCTGCCTATTTTTACAAACGACGGAACCCAATTGGGTGACAGGAGGAAATTCCACCGGCTATTTTGGGCGTTTCAACCGTGTATCTGTGGATTCACATATTGCAAGCCTATTGTGCAGGTCGACGGAACATGGTTGTATGGCAAGTATAGAGGTACTTTGTTGATGGCTGTTGCACAAGATGGTAATGGTAACATTTTCCCTTTATCTTTTGCATTAGTTGAAGGCGAGACAAGGGATGGATGGAGTTTCTTCCTGAGGAATTTGAGAAAGCACGTCACACCCCAGGCAAATTTGTGCCTATTATCTGACAGGCATGTATCAATTAAAAGTGCATATGATGATCCAGAAAATGGTTGGCAACATCCTCCGTCTTCACATGTTTACTGCATCAGACACATCGCACAAAACTTCAGTCGTGAGATTAGAGACAAGGAACTGCAAAAAAAATTTGTCAACATGGGTAAGAGTCTTCATTTATAATTACCAAAAATAGTTAAAGATTTTGGTATATTCATCTTAACATACTTAATTACAGGATATGCATTGACGGAGGCAACATTTAATTACCATCGAGGTGAAATTCGAAGTGAAAATATACAGGCTGTTAGGTGGATAGACAACATTCCTCGGGAGAAATGGGCAAGGGCGTTTGACGGCGGACAACGCTGGGGACACATGACAACTAATCTTGCTGAGGCCATGAACTCTGTACTTAAGGAGACTCGTAACCTTCCTATCACTGCTTTGGTTAAGTCCACATACTTTCGCTTGGGGGCGACGTTTGCCAAAAGAGGTCATGAGTGGACAAAGTTGTTGGCATCTGGTGAAAAATTCACAAAGAGCTGCAAGAAGGCAATGGCTAAGGAAGTCAATAAAGCCACTAGTCATAACGTCATGTATTTCGACCGAGAGCATTTCTATTTCATGGTGGCTGAAAGACTTAACCACCACACTGGTAGGCCATTGGATACTTACAAAGTTGATCTTAAGACAAGACATTGTGATTGTGGAAAATTTCAAACGTTTCATTTGCCTTGCTCCCATGCAATCGCAACATGTGCTAGTATACGACAAGACCACACAATTCACATACCAGAAGTCTTCACCATTCTAAATATTTTCAAAGTCTACAAGGAAAGCTTTCATGCACTTCCACATCAAGAAAATTGGCCACAATATGGAGGATTTACTCTTTGCCATGATGAAACTATGCGAAGAAAAAAGAAAGGACGCCCAAATAGTACCCGAATTAGGACTGATATGGATGAAACTGAGAAAGATAAGAGATTGTGTGGGATTTGTCGTGGAGTTGGTCATATACGTAACAAATGTCCCAATGTAGCAGGCCCGTCTAATCGGCGATATTGTTATCATCAGTATTGTAACAATGTCATATGTATGTCTTACTAATTCAACTTTCATTAGAATTATAATAATTAACAAAATAATCAGATCAACAAACAAACAAAAACAACTTGCATTTCAACAACATCATAACGCTAACAACTCATAAGATCAACAAACATACAAAAATAAATGACAACCTACATACTTAAAACAACACAGTGCATCATTAGATCTATGCTATTACAACCATCAAGACAGCCTCACCCGGACCGAACATCATCGCAAGGACACCGGCATCATTTACTATTTTTTCCACTTCATCACGCCTGACTCCACAACACGCTTCTCAATTTTCCTGATCTTTTCTTTGTGACCAATTTCACATTCCAGCCAACGGTTCAATTCTCTGTGCAAATGTTCAAGAGTCTGCGTATTCCATAGTAGCATCTTCATCGGAGGCTTTGTTGGTGAAAATATCACAAGAGCTTTTTTCTTCATAAGTGGAAACGTTGGAAGCGGTTCTTCCATTGATGTTGCTGCTGCTGCAGCTGATGATGATGATGAACCCAATGTAGACATAATTTTAGACTGAGTTGAGAATATTGGTTAAAATTGATGTGGAACAACTACCCAACACACACCCTTATTTATATATAACAAAAAATTATTAAAATAATATACTGGTAGTCCATTGACTGGACGAACCGAAAATTTAATCATATTAAAATAAATAAAAGATTTAATCATATTAAAATATTAAAATAAATAAAAGATTTAATAATATTAAAATGAATTTTGTTAAAATGAATTTTATTAAAATATATAATTAATGTATAATTAGTGTATTATTTTAATTAGTGTTATATTATTTTTAATTATATTAGTATATAATTTTAATTATGTTATATTATTAAAATAAAGAATAATATTAAAATTATTGTATTATTTTATTGTTATAATTAAAATAAAGAAAAATATTAAAATTATTATATTATGTTATATTATTAATTATGTTATATTTAAATAAAGAATAATATTAAAATATAAAATAAAACAAAATGTAAATAATAAAATAAAATAAAAACAGAAAAGGAAGGGTTTGTCAACATGGTGGACAAACATGTGATGAACAAATTTGAAAATAGTGGGTAAGCATTTGCATGGACGAACCGGTACAATATAGTACCGGCGAACCCCTATAAAAAATATCTGGTTTGTACTTAGTATGGACGAACCACTATTTAATATGTGACATTTTGGTACTTTTTTTCCAAAGTGTGACATTTTGGTATATTATTTTCAAAAGTGTAGCATTTATGTAAAAAAATCAATCTACAATACTTTTAATATTTTTTATTTATTTTAAACCCAAATGGAAACCCACTTCCATAGAGTTTGAAGAGGAAACAGAAGAAACCGAAGAACTTGAATCGTTGAATTTTGAAGATAAGTCTCTCATACTTCATGACCCCGCCTCTTCCACCGACAATGAAATTCATTTCTACCCGTCACCCATATTAAAGAAGAAGAACATTCAACCTATTTCTCACGAGATATCTCCAAATCTTGCCAGTATCTCATCTGATGGATCTCTCACAACTTCCATGATTGAGCCACATTCCAACAATAATGATATTTACAGCAATGTTGATTTCATGAATCCTCCAAAGCCCGCTCATAATTTTGACGTCAACGACAATGGTACTAGGAATCTGGACATTAATTTCCTATCTTTACTTTTGTACCAAGATGACGAACCAACATCACCACTAGCGCCACCTCCGCCGATGATCTCTGTTCAACCTCCGATTCCGCCGCTACCCTTGAAATCACCTCACCAGAACTTTGGTGGACCTGTTTTGAGTTGGGATTCCATTTCGTCTACAAATTTTAACTCTTATTCCTCTGAGGTTGCTGATCTGCTCTCTTATGATATTGATGATGACACTTGTTCAATTTCAGCCTTGGACCATTTTCCACGCCCTACATAGGAACCTTCCACGAACCTCTATTTTCATGAAGATAATCACTTTAGGGTTGTTGAGTCTCATCAGCCACTCCCTCATCTTGGTAATGTTGTTTTACCTCTTGTTATGGATGAGTCAATCTCCAACACACATTTCGATCCAGGTCCGCTCGCATTGCCACTGTCAACCACGACAATCAGTTTTACCATTGCTGGTAAGGTGTTTGATCAAATGCTTAAGAGGGATTGCAATTTCCTCTATATGCCTAGAGAAGCTATTATCACATTAAACACAAGTCTGCAACATACTAACACGACGACGGTTCTGACAAGATTGTTTGCTGAAACTTGTACTAGGCTTCATAGTGCCTTGCAGAGCAAAAATCTTGGCAGCCACCGTAAATCAAACACGTCGCTGGTTCATATCCTTCATCTTGTGGTTTTTCATTTCTTCACCATACCTCATGTGATTCTTACGGGTTTATTAGAGATGTCTGGAGATATTGGCACGCCCACGGTTCAACGAAAAATTGGCAGCGTTTTGTGTTGCAAATGTGGAATTCAAATGCAACCAAATGCAGCCAATATGCCTGTTGAGTGTTTGCGCTCCGAAGTCGATATCACCAAAGGGTTACTCAAACTTCTCATTCTTGTTCATTGCCCTGACTATGACAATTACTTGCAGCCACCAAGAATTTGGGTCGAACTCCAATTAGAGTCAAAGGAGCTCTTGACATTTTGCTTGAAATGGTTGCAGAAGAATATGAGTATCAACAAAGCTAAGTTGGAATATCATGGCGCTATTTTGGAACAGTCTTATCTTGTTGAGTATATTCGACAGGATCACATGTGTGAATCTTGTTCGAAGGCTGCGGCGGATCCTGATCTGTGGGTTGCTGCTGTGCAATTTAGGAAACATGTCTCTAATCAGCTGACTTTCTTTTATTTGGAGCATCTGATTTTGAAGCATGATGTTGCTGCTCGGGTTGTTCGAATCAAACAGATGGATCATGGTATTGATTTTTATTTCACCAGTTGAAGTCATGGTAACAAGTTTGTTGAATTTATAGGGAAAGTATCGTCGATAAGGAGTTGTAGCAATAAGCAACATGTTTCTCATGATGTGAAGAGTATTTATAATTATAAATACACATTCCCTGTTAAAATTAGTCTATTTTGTCGTGATGATTTGATTTGTTTGCCTCCTAAAGCTGCGGGAACCTTGGGAAATATAGGTCTTATCGTGATTTGCACGAAGGTTACCAACAGCATTGCGTTGCTTGATCCGTATACCCTGAAATTCAGTTTCTTAAACACACGAAGCCACTGCAACATCATTGAAACCAATTCAGCTTGTATTGGAGATTTGCTGAATGAAATGGATGGAATGTTATCACCAACCGAATTTTCATCACCTATGGTTGTGAAGGACTTCCCTCGGTTTCGAGAAGCAATGAAAATAAAAGGAAGTGAGGATTATTCCCTTAAACACATGCACAAAAATCAGTACATCACTCACATTGTTGCTGCTAAAAACCAATTATCTCTATCTTTAATTGAAGCGGATACTATATTCGCAATCAATTGGAGACATGTGGCTGTTATAAGTATGTTTGGAATTGGTTTTGTTGGACCGGTCGACCACTTCTGGTATGAAGGTTTGGACAAAGTCATAAACCATAGGCTTCAACTAATGCCAAAGACTGCACAATCCGTAGCAACTAAAGTTGCAATGGACGACCTAATTTTTGGTCTGATACATCTGTTTGTCTTCTTCACATATATGGGATTGTCTGCCGGCAAGACCAATCCTGAGGTGAAGGAAGACTTGAAGAGGAATTATTTTCCAGCATTGGTGTTAGAAGGTGGTGTGTGGCCAATTATGCAGATTTTCAATTTTCGATATGTTCCTGTCAAGTATCATCTTCTGTTGTAAACTTGTTCTTCTGCTTATTGGGGTGTACTTTCTTGTCATGGCTGGAACAACCTTCTTGTGCTTCTTCTCTTTGACATCCAAAGACATATGAGAACTTTTTGGCCTTAGGCTGAAATTGGATTCACCTGTAACTTCCTGCTTCTGTTCAAAATCAAATTTCTTCAAAGATGATGATGGTTCAATGCTGTCAATGGTTTCAACCATTTCATTATTCGAACGAAAAAGCAGCTTTTACATCTATTATGGGTTTTCGTATTAATTTAGAACCTTGAGGACAAGGTTCAAGTGAATCCGGCGGTAATGATAGAGAGTAGAATTAAATTAAATTAGAATATTAATTTAACAAGTTAAGTGTTATTGGGCTCCTTTTATATTTGGGCTATTAGTTTTATTATCCACTATTGATGTTATATAATGTAGTGTCTTTGACACATTTGGGATATCAATCAAATGAAAAATCTTATCTTTTATTTCACTTTTCTTTAGATAATTTTATTTATTCTCGGTTAAGTATTGAAACCCTAATCTTATAGTTTTGATAGGAAATCTTCCTATCAATAGTGGATAATAAAACTAATAGTCCAAATATAAGTCTTGGATCTTGTTGTTGCACTTGCGCGGTATTGTAACTTATATGGAAAATATAAGTCTTAGATGAATAAGGAACCATAATGTTAAACAAATATTATTATGTCAAATTTTTAAAGAATTTTAATTCAAACAACCTTCCAAGTTGCACATCAATTTGGAATGTGTATTGTAATTGGTTGATATCTCAAGGTAGATAATACATATTTTATGTTTGAGTACAAGGTTTGTTTCTTCAAATTTTTACGAAGAGAACAGTGGTAACATTTTGGAAGTTTGACATAAAAGTTGGTTTCATTACATATATAATAAACCCGTGCTATATATGGTTCCTTGAATTAGAGTTTGAACACTATGATAAATAACACTATCAAAATCACTTTTATGAAAAACAAAAAGTCTAAACAATAAAAACATTTGGAAATAAAGTAAACTTTATTATATATGTAATAACAAGTAACTCTTCTTCACTCTGCCGTTCAGAATCTGAAGCCTCCCAATCCCTTTAATTCTGCTTGCTGTGAGGAATTGAGTGAAACGCCGTAGGATTTACCTTCAGGTGCAAATTCTAATGTAGGAGACCAGTGTACCTCCCTAACTGAATCTGATGTGGTTCGTTGTAACTCAAGGGTTAAGAAGATTCTTGAAGTTGTTCCATCTAAAATTTGGAATACCTTGAAACAATTGGGAGTTGAGGGTGAAGAAGACGATGAAGCCTTTGAAGATGTAATCGGAAGATTGGAAGATGAAGATAAAGAGGTCAATTTGCGTTAGAAGAATGTGGAAAATCTTGCCTCATGAATTTAGTTTCTTTTAACGTTCGTGGATGTAGTAGTTTGCTTAAAAGGAGGATATTAAATCAAATTTTGTTTGAGGGTCAGGCTGATGTTTGTATGATTCAAGAGACCAAGATTCAAGTTATGAATGAATCCTTGGTCAGTAGTATGTGGCGTGTTGGTGAATTCGATTGGTCAACGGCTTGTTCGGAAGGTTTATCGGGTGGTCTTCTTATTATTTGGAAGAAAAATTGCTTGTCAGCTATTTCCAGTTTCAAAGGCAAAGGGTATATTGACATGAACTTCTCTTGGAAAGGTACCAATACATATGTGTTTAATATCTATTCTCCTTGTGGTCTTGCTGATAAGAGAAATATCTGGAATAAGCTTCTGGATTTGAAGTTGAATCTGCCCCCGGTTGGTTGGGTTATCGGAGACGATATTAATGCCATTAAAAACATGGAGGAAAGGGATGGGATTGGTGATCCAAGACATGGTGAGATGGCTGAGTTTGGTTATTTTATTGAGCATATGAACCATATCGATCTCCCTACCGTGGGTAGTAGATTTACTTGGTCCAAGCCTAACGGTAAATGCAGAAGTAGAATCGATAGATTTCTGATAGATGACAGATTGGTGGATCTTTGGAAGCTTAAGAATCAATTAATTGGGAGTAGAGACATCTTGGATCATCGTCCGATGTGGATTAAATTGAACAATCTTAATTGGGGCCCTAAACCCTTTAGGTTCCTTAACTGCTGGATTGATCATAAAAGTTCTTCAATTATGTTGTTAGGTGATGGTCTTCTGCTGTGGTATTTGGTAGTTCCTCTAGTATTCTGATGAAGAAATTTAAGTTGTTGAAAGAAAAACTTAGGTGGTGGAATGCTAATGTATTCGGTCGGATAGACCTTAACCTTGCGGAAGGGGTAATTGCTCTTAACAACTTAGAATTGGATATGGACGGTGTGTATGGTTCGTGTACTGATGAGATCTTGGAGAAGAGATGCAAGGCTCAACAGGAAGTGTGGAAATATTTGCGTATCAAGGAAAGTATTCTCCACCAGAAATTGCGTTTGAAATGGGTTCAGGACGGTGATTCAAACACTAAATTCTTCCATGCTTTGTTAAAGGCTCGTAATAGGAGGAATAATATTTCTACTGTTTTGGTTAATAACATTTATTGGGAGATCCTGTCAGTATTAAACATGCTGCTGTTTTGTATTTTCTAGAGAAGTATCAGTGTTGCTAGACCTAGATGTGATATGGATGATTTAGCAAAGCTGACTGAAGTAGAGAGGGATAAGTTGGAGGTTGTTTTTTCAGCAGAGGATGTTCACGAGGTTGTATTTCAGTGTGGTGATGATAAATGTCCAGGTGTTGACGGATTCAATTTCCGTTTTGTCAAATCTTGTTGGAGCATAGTAGGTTTGGCGATTTCAGACCGATTAGTCTAATAAGTTGCATCCTCAAAATAATTTCTAAGATGATGGCTTGTAGATTGAGTTGTGTAATCAACAGCTTGATTTCACCATCTCAAACAACCTTCATTCCGGGAAGACGGCTCTCAGACGGTGTCCTCGTTGCCAATGAAACGATTGATTGGGCTCGTAGAAAGAAAAGAAAATGCTTGATGTTTAAAGTTGATTTCGCTCAAGCTTATGACTGTGTTGAATGGGATTTCTTGGACTTTATGCTTGTAAAGATGTGATTCAATGTTAATTGGTTGAAGTGGATTAAAGATTCCGTTTACAATAGCTTCTTCTCGGTTTTAATCAACGGTAGTCCTTCTTCAGACTTCAAAGCCTCTAGAGGATTAAAACAAGGGGATCCCCTCTCACCTTTTTGGTTCGCAATCGTTTCGGAAGGCCTTGCGCATTTGGTTAGAAGAGCCCAAGTCTTGAATTTATATTCAGGATTCAGTTTTCATGAAACAACAAGTGTAAGCATTCTGCAGTTTGCAGATCATACACTGCTTGTGTGTGACGGTGCTTACCAAAATCTTTGGGCAATCAAATCAATTATGCGGGGATTTAAGATTTTATCAGGTCTAAAACTTAACTTTTCAAAAAGTTGTCTGTTTGGCATTGGATTAGATTGCGGATTCCTGTCTGCAGCGGAGGCTTTCCTCAATTGCCAATCAAAACCTCTTCCATTTAAATTCCTTGGTTTGGTCATTGGTGGGAACCAAAGGAATTTGGCATTTTGGCATCCGATTATAAACTGTTTTAGAGCTCATCTCTCGTCTTAGATTGGTCATAATCTCTCCCTTGGTGGTCGAGTCATTCTCATTAATTTCGTGCTTACTAACTTACCGATCCACTATCTTTCATTCTACAAAATGCCAGCTTTGATTGTCAAGAAGATTATTTCCATTCAGCGCAAATTCCTTTGGGGTGGATCCTTGGGGAGCGCAGCCATTCGTTGGGTTAATTGGGTTTCCGTTTGCAAACCGAAGAACAGAGGAGGTCTTGGAATCAAGCACATAGGAAAGTTTAATTGTCTCTTCTTGCAAAATGGTTATGAAATTTTTTCCAAGAAGGACAAGAGCTTTGGAGACACAATTTAGAGGCCAGATACAGGAAGCTTCGGAAATTAGTATTGGAGAAATCGTTGGCTCACAACACATTTTAGTGGCGGAATAAGGAACCATTTTGGTTGCGTGACGTCATTTCGGCTGGGAATGCAGTAGGTACGGTTCTTTTTCCTAGTCTTATTTTCTGTGCTGTCAGAGACGGCAAGTCAGCGTTCTTCTGGAAATCGCAATGGTACGACACCGATTATCTGTGTTCTCTCTTTCCTAACCTTTTCCAAGCTACTAAGAACAAATGGGCCACTGTTTTTGAAGCCGGTTGCTGGATTGATGGGTTATGGCATTGGAAATTCAGCAACTTGGATTTCGAAGAATTCCCTAGTCGTAACACTGACTTGCCTGCTTTGGAGAATTTTTTGCGGCATGATACTTTATTTACGGAATGGTTTCTCCGTTAATTTGTTTTATGACATTATTGACATTAGTGATAACGATGCATTGCCGAATGAGTCCTTCTCGTCTGTGCTGGATTTGCTTTGGGAATCATTCTCTCCTTTAAGAGTGAAAGTGTTTGCTTGGCAGTTATTCCGTAATAGATTGCCTAGTCGGGAAAATCTTAGGAAAAATGAATCAGCCGTTTCTTATGCATGCATTATTATTACTATTCATATGCAACTATTACTTTTGTTTACAGTTTCCAATACACATGTGTTTGTACATTAATATTGGTTGAACAATTTTTTTTCCACATCAATGTCTTATCTTGCATGCCTTTAGTGTATCCTTTAATCTACCTATATACTATTAATATCTCACCTATAACACTTAAGCTTCGAGTATTGGTAAATTGAATAATCGCATAATTCCATCTATAATACTATAAGTTGCCTACATAATTGCATATTTATTACCTATAATACTTTAATAATTTATTTATTAATAATATTTATAATGCTAAATATTAATTGAATAATATAATAATAATATAATTTGTTATATTAATTAATACTATTTATAAAGCTAAATATTAATTGAATATAATAATAATATTATTTGTAGCAATTAATAATATTCTTTAATATATAATTTGTTATATTAATAATATTCTTCATTTAATTAGATTAATAATATTCTTTATTTTAACTTTAGATTAGTTATGATGAATATTGATAATATTTAGCATGTAAGTCATATATTCACAACAATAATGAAGTCCACATGAGCAACAAAAGGATTTTAACGTGTGAAAGAAATCGTGCTTGTATATCTATACTGCTGAAGCTCTGTTACTGCGTTAATGAATACCATACAAGCCATTCTGATATGCAAATATTGTTAACTAATAACATGAATTCAATAACTCTTAAGATTAATTGATTTCAACCTCTACAGTTATTTAATCTCTCCAACAAAATAGAACCACTCTATAACTCTAGAAAACAAGTTTTAGCATTGACACAACGTAAAAGGAAGCAAATTCTTAAAGATAGAAGATTAAAAAAACTAAAAAATGTAGAGAACGATATCAACTACAATGAAGGCTCTCCAAGATACTATGATTCATCCAAGCTAAATATCAGAACACTACTATCTGATATAACTTCAACACTTTTTAATGAAAGAAATATGATTTCACAATCACTAGGAACTACAACAAGCAACTCAAATTCAATGAAGGGTTTTGAAAGTGTTTCTACAAAACAACTTGCAGCTTTAGCATGATAGAGGAGAAACAATATTTTACAAGGTAAAATGTCACAATGTTACAAACTTGATGAGAACTTTAGCAATAACAGTCCAGGTTGTTTCAGGATACTGCATCATTTACTCAAAATTCAAAACAAACTTTCCGATTTAACTTTCTCATGGTCTAATGAAAGAAACATGAAGATTCATCTACAACCAAGTAGTTCGGTTCACAAATCCAAAAAAAAAGTTGAATGTTGGTGTTATTTAATCCATGAGTGTCAAACTTTTCAATTATTTTTCCAATGAGAATCATAATGTTGCGTCTTCATCCATAACCAATAATTTCAGTTCTACTCCAAATGTTAACATTGATAGGGATAACTCTGGTGATGATACATCCGCAAATGATTTACTCAACGATAGCTCGTGTGAATTTAATGTTGTAGATGCAAATTATGACTCCGGTTCAAGTTTTGTTGACGAAGAAGTGTGTGACTCCAATTCTACATCATTTGAATAATGCAAAATTGGTATGTATCGTAACACCCTTCTAACCCCACAGAATAAAACACAACAATCACTTAAATAAATCAGAGTACAACTTAGAAAGGTGCCACATTTTCTTCATAAAACGTCTTAACAATATCATTACTCCATCATACGGATTTTTCAAAACATTTAGAATATTCATTTTCTTTCATAAATCAATAATCAACTAAACTCTGCAGCGGAATTATAACTTCATAAAACTTCATTTATTTCATCAAAATACCAAGACCTTAGGTCATTGTCAACTATCATTAATAAATAAAAACTAGCATCTAGTAACTCAAGAAAATCATCATAATTCATTGATCATCATGTTCGTCGTATAGCATGTATAAACATCAAAACATCCACCTCATATATTTATTCCATCATAGCATCATTAAGCAACATCACTAATACATTTCACAATCTTCATAATAACATCATGCACATGACCATCAATACATAAGCAATCATCACATAATCATCATATAAGTTTCAACATGTAATTAACATTATTACACAACAACTCTCTATCGTTATCCTCTAAATCAACATAAGTATCATATCATATTCAACACATAACAACCTCTTTACAACAACAATATCGCATAACATTCGACTACATCATAAACAAGCATTATTGCATTTACCAGTTAATTCACAACCCATCATACCTTAACCAATCACAATTGCATGGTATGCCACGACAACTTGACAACGACATCGTACAACATCATACTTTACAATCACAACACACATTCATACAATCAATGTCCATATTTTACAATTCAACGTATAGGAACCTACACGGAAACATACATGGCGCTTTGAATAGTTGGAAATCTATCATTGAAAATAATTTTAACACAAAGTACATGAAACTAGCTTTCCAATGGTTCGAACGGCGACCATACAGACTTACGAGTCAAAAGTTATGAATTTTTGAAGTTTTAAAAAATTGTTGCCCGAAGGGCCCTCGCTAAGCGAGTCCTGCGAATTTTCCAAAAATTCCTGTGATGACAGCACTTCTCCCACTACGAACATCACATCAATCAAAATTAATCATATACATCAATCACATCACAAAACAAATCATCAAAACTCATCAATTTTACATCTTTAATCCTAGGTTTTCTCTAAAACCCCAATTCTCCCCATTACTTAAACTCTACGTCAAAATATATTGAAAAACAATACTCCTCATACCTTAGAGTGAAGTTTTCCACGTTCTTCATAAAAAATCTCCAGAAACCTCTTCAGACCTTCGCTCATCATCATCGTTTTTCATATCTCTTATCTCCTCCTCTTCCAAAAGCGATCGTAAAATTGATCATATTCCCAACCTCAATTTCATTTTGTCAAAATTATCCCTCGGACCCCTAATACTCTTTTCCAACTTTGCCCTCAACTTAGTCTCCACAATTTACCAACATATCCTTAAGACCTCTACTTCTTTTATTTTAATTAAATACTAATAATTTGAATAATCTAAAATAATTATCCATAATATTATTATTCACTAAAATAAATTAAATTATCTCATCCTTAACAAAACAACGGTCGTCCAACACCAAATAATCGACAACAACAAGCTACATAATTAAATCAAGAAATCAGGGTGTTACAACTCTCCCCCACTTAAGGAATTTTCGTCCTCGAAATTGTCCGAAGAAATCAGAGTCGGATACAATTCCCTCATCGATTCTTCAAGTCACCAAGTCCAAAACACAAGCTATTAACAAATTATTCAATATTAGATACTTCTCTACTTCTGACCATCCGTCCGCGGATGATAAACAGAATTCAACCTCAACTTAGTATCCAATTCATCTTACAAATTCTTCCAAAACCTCGACATAAATTGCGGATCTCTATCTGACACAATCATCAACAGTATCCCATGCAACTTCACAATTTCTTCAACTTACATCTCCACTAATTCCTGCATAGAATGACTAATCTTCATCGGCAGGAAATGAGCTGACTTAGTTAATCCATCTACGATCACACGAATCAAATTATCCCATTTTACCATCTTCAACAATCTTGACCCAAAATCCATAGGAATACTATCCTTTTCCCATCATGTCGCTCCCAGGATTTTCATCCTAGTACAAACGCGAAAGTGGCGCGGAAAAGGTAGAGTCGTCAGCCAGACATTTTTATCCCGAAGGAATGAGAAAGGTAATGTTGCAAAAACCTAAGGAAGAAGGAAAAGGACGAGGCCTTGCGAACCAAAGATCTGGGTCCGGAAGTCGGTTACGAATTGGGAAGGTATTAGCACCCCAATCCGTCCGCCGTACCCGACGGGATCCACGCTTGTACGTCTGTTTTCAAAGGGTGAGAAATAATATGTTGTTTGGATGAAAGAATGACTATCTAGAATGGAACAGAAATGAGAAAAGAAATGGAATTGAAAAATGGGAATAAAGGGGAAAATGTAGGGAAAAAGAATGATTGTGCTCGAATGGGCCCTACCCCACTGCCTACGTACCTCATCAGGATAAATGAGGATCAGAGTCGCCGTAGTTCGTCTAACTAAGGCTGAAACTTGTTTGTGATTTTTAGGATGACGTTGCCATAGCTCTAGCTCAGGTGTTACCGGCTCTGACTCGAGGGTGTTTACCGTGTCGCTGTTTGAACTGTCGAGACAAGTCATGTTCGTCCGTAAAGAGTATGAGATGAGATGAGAAGACGTGATGTCTTGGTTTGTTGTCTTTTAGAAGAAGTGTTTTGAGTTTGTGTTTATTGAATGTACAACACTAAAGACTATGACACAGGAGCGAATACTTTCCAAGATCACCCCCAATGGAATGTTTGTAAAGCATCCTAGAAGAGTGAAGGAGACCTCCACTAGTCATTTCCCGTATAACTTAAGGCTCGTGGCGCATTGTACACCTTTTCTTGTATTAAGTGTTTTTGATTTTATTTTAAAGATGAGAAGTGAGACTCAAGTTAAGAAAGGAAAAAATTCTAAGGGAAACTAGACTTACCCTAAGTTAGTTGAGTTCAAGGGTGACCTATGGTTAGTGAGGTTTGAAAGATTAAATCTACCTAAGAGATATAAGACTAGAAATGCGAGTACAAAAAACAATAATGAACAATATGGTCCTCCTAAGTCATGGTGGGTGAAAACGTGTATGAAACGTAAATGGGATGAAACGATGGATCGGGTGGGTTGGTTGCATGGTGCTAAGACGCACGACTTATGGTGTGCAACATACAAGGCTTGCTTTTGGTTGTAATAGAGTGGAACGATGGCAATCGAGGAATCCTAAAGTCACATGAAACTTTATTTATTTATTTGAAAACTTACTCGACGTTGGATCGAGTATCTTATTTTGCTTTTTGAGACTTTGTTTTCTAACGATTCGTTTTACCTTTTCTATCCTAGTTATAGAAACTATACAAGCATACAAGTTCTAAGATATTACATCATAAAGTAGAAATCACAATCGAGGCATAATAAACATAATCCAAGTCCATAAGCAAATCCTCGGAAAATACCTTGCACAAAAAGGAAATGTTAGTAAGTGAAATGAACATGAATATGCATAATATGATGGAAGTGAATTAAAATGAAAAAAATATCAAAAGTCATGGAAAAAATGTGAAATTAATTCCCTAGGGTCTCTAACCTGATTATAACATTATGTTAAAAAATCTCCTAAAAATTCAAAGTCTAACTATGTCAAATTGCCACCTAAATATATCTAAGGTTCAATCACAAATTTATACAAATCACACTACCAAAACAGTGGATAAAATTCCCTAAAAAATACATCAAAAATTATTCTAGGTACTCTTATTTGTCCTCTAATCATAGCAAAACGAATGGGCCAAATATGTTGCATAAAGTGGTAGGAATAAAATGTACAAATTTATGTGTCTATGTGAGAATTCAATATAAAATCAATTAAATGAAAAATCGAAATTAAATTGAAAAATGATTAAATTCAGAAAGTAAAAATTGGGAAAACTTCTAAATTGAATTAATATTCTATCCTAATTTTTGGGGAATTTTATTATTCATTTTAATATTTTTCATGTATTTAAATTGAAATGGCTTTAAAACATAAAAATAAAAAAAGGAAGGATAATAGAGGGAGGTGAGGAAATAACAATAGTTAGTTAAAACTACTGATGGGCTTGAATTGGTGGTGCAAATAACAACTGTCTTAGGCCCACACATACAGAAACCAGGGGGGTGTGAAGACAATATTTATTAGTTAAGAAAATAACTGGGCTTAAGTTAGGGGGTGCTGATAGCATTAATCCCAAGCCCAAAACGCATAGAGGGGAGAAGGAAGACCAACGAAATTGGTCCAACCAGACGGTGACACGTGTCACCGCCGGAGTGGACCACAATCCCCAAAACCTTATCTACAAAAATCCAAAACTGGCGGTGGAGGAAAAGCAAATTTTCATGAGATTTCTCTTTTAATTGCAATTACTGCGAATTAATCATTTAACCTTCCAAAATCGGTGCCTTAATGATTTTTAATGATATTTAATCCTCACTTAAACCAAAATTAATTAACATAGGATTAATATAATTAGCATAGGGTTAATACAATTAGACCTGATTATGTTCATAAATAAAATAAATTTCTCTCTCTCAAAAACGTAATCCTCCTCTCTCACTAAGAACACATGGCCCTCCCTTCTCACCTTCTTCCTATTCCTCTTAACCCTAACGCCGCCACAGATCCGCCATCCGACCACCTCCCTTAAAGAAAAGAACTCTAAACCCTAACCTTAGATGAAAATGAATCTTCATTCCAAATCTAGTGCTAGGTTTCTCTAATCCTTCACCAAAAAGGCGTGATCGAGCGGTCCGTTTTGAATTCAAACAAACGTATTCAACCATCGAAGACCCTACCTCTCGTTCGTGCGTGTTGCTTTCGAAGGCGCGGAGATGTTGAGAGGTAGACGAAGATAAATGCTGACTGATGATGAGTCCAGTTGCTGAAGAATGCGGATGTGTCGAGAATCCCAGGATTGCCACCGAGGATCGTCGAGTGATGAACGTCTAGTCCCGTTCAGTTAAGATGTGGATGCAGAAGAATGAACAATGTTGGTTTGTTGACGGCGCTTGAGGAAGAGCTTGGAATGAAGCTCCAGTAGCAGAACCCGAAATGGATGATGATGGTGGATTCTCAATTCTACCGGAGTCGCACCGATGGTGCTGCGAATACGACGAAGGAGTGAATGGATATGACTCAGGTATGCGTTTCTTTCACGATCTAGGTTTCGTTTTACATTCTACATATGCGATTCTCTTCTTCTTGATAATCTGAAATTGTTGTTGCGATCCATTTCTAATTGATTGTCTTGGACCGTTTCAGGTTATTGAAGGTTATGTATGAATATGTGGTGTTCTTTGTAGATTTCTTGATGAATTGATGATGAAGAGTGATGATTCCGAATTGGAATTGAAGAGGAAAGTTGTAGGGGATTGAGATAATGGATTGAAGATGTTTGTTTGGTGAAGTGGTTAGAGATGGATCAAGAGAGGGAGATATGTGATTCTGAAGATGAATGGAGAGAGGTGAAGAAGAAGATGAATGAGGAATGGTGGAGGATGCTTGAAGGGATGAGGATGAAGATTTGAAGAAGTGAAATCCGAGCCCCCATGAAGAAGAAGATCAAATGGCTTTATAGAGATTAATGGTGAGTATCTTTTGATAATTGTTGGTAAAGTCGGTTAGAAATTCAATTATGATTATGTTAGAGTCAGTTAGTGATTTCGGTTTTTCTGTTATGGATCCCTTCACCATGTGATTTTTTCTTATGGCTTTTCTGATATGAGCTGTTGAATTCGTTGTAAACTTAATCCAGTGCATATTTTCTTTTGTTTTTTTTGTGTGCCGACAGGATCACGAAATCAAGCTATCCATGAATTGTCCCTGCATATCATCCTCTAGCTCTATATGACGTCAATTGGATGTTGATCGTGTCTTCTACCATGTCTTGGAATCGAAAGCCGGATGAAGAGTCCTCAACTAATATTTAAACCAGCTGACTCGAAAAAGGTATCATGTTTCGTTGCTTGTTCAGTTATCCGATTGTCTGCAAATGCGAGCCTTTTATTTATCACTTGTAAACTAAATTCCCGTTCATTTCCTGGTGTAGCATCAACTTCACTTATACGAGGTAACTCGGAGAGAAGAGTCAGATTAGCTCACTTTCGGTCGTGATGCTTTTGTGGAGACCAATGTCAACTCAGTTAACCATTAAATTCGGCCTAACAGACATATTTAATTTCTTCTTCTAAGAACTGAATCGTTTTCGTTATTCATTTCCGAGTTCAAGGAGCTATTTGTAACTGAAAATATTTTGTAGTTTCTTGTTACTGAAATGATAGATAATGACTTTTTCCCTTCTTTTGTGTGTAAAATTCTGAATTTTGTTTGTTAAATTATCCTGACATGAAGAAACCTTGCAAGTTCAATAATGAAGAGTGCTTTTATTTTCTATCACCTTGAAGTGTTCAAAATGGCATATCGCCCTGTTAAAAATCATTCTCATCAAAGGGACTGTTTGTTTCGAACGATTCGCTTCTGCGTATTCATATTTTTCTGAATCCGTTCCCTCCATACTGTTATATATTTTTCACTTTGCCTTGTATGTGACCCTTATGAACATGACTATCACTTTAAGATAGGTGCAAATACCTCCTTATTATCATAAAGAAGTAAAAACAAAAAATAACATGTTCCTCTTAGTCGATGTCGTCCGAAGGAAACCAGTGTATAAGACCTTTAATGAAAATAATTTGCTCAATAATTTCACGATCATGATTCACATGACCCGTAGGATCTTTCAAGAGTATCAATGCCAACTAATTAAAATGAAGTCTAAGGATGTGCTATTTTGTTTGAAAATGGTGAGTGATGAGAATGGTTCAAAGGCTTAGTAATTGATCATTTTGGTGATAAAAGATGTGTGGATCTAGAGAATGCTTTGGACTTGAACTTTATTTGGTCTTAAATTTAAATGTTTGGAAGTAGAGATTAATTAATTTTTTTATTTAATAGAAAAAAAGACATGGGCATGAATATTGGACCAAAGGAAGGTTAAAGATAAACACACAAGTAGGAGCTTGAAAAATAGATATAATAATGGATATAAGTTTGAAAAGGTGACTTCGATTAATGGATAATTAAGTTTGAAATGAAATAAACGGTACCGACGAACTTGTATGCCAAATTTCAAATACTCCTCTTGACCATATCTTGACACGTTCAATTTATATCAAATTGTGTTCTCCGCCGATTCTTTTTTTACCTTAGCCCAAAGCCCTCTCCATTGAAATTCAGGCCGATTGATTCCCCTTTGAGAAATTTCGAAGACCAAACCTAATGCTTTGATAAGAACATACCCATGATGTTGGGAACTCGGCCTTTTTACTAATCTCAAAGGCAATAGCCAGATGAATCACATATGACTAGGAAAATCCTGATCACAAGGAAACTCTTTGATCCCATTCTTTAGGAATTCCATGAAATGCAAGATTATGATTGTCTTAACCTAGCGGAAAATGCAGCTGAATGTGAACCACCAGCCGGTCAGATGGTAATAAATAAGAGGGCAAATTTTGGGGTGTTACAGCTGCCCCTATTCAATCTCTGTAGAACTGAATGGATGATAGCAATTGCTTTCAGACATTTTATGTATGCAGGGATTGAATACTAGAAACAACCAGAAAATTTACACTATGTGGCAGAAGAACAGGGAAATAGACTCAACCGAATGAAATCTGCTTTGAGATAATTATGATGGGAAGAATAGCAAACATGGGATGCCTTTTGAGTGAGGTCAGATGGCTACTGACTTGCCACGCTGCGGGTGGACTTTCACCAATTTGTGATCGAATTTTAAGATACTTTGCCATCCTGAGGATGGGCTCTTGCCAATCTGCGGTTGGACCCTGGATAATTTGCCACACTGCGGGTGGACTTTTGAAATTTGCCATACTGCGGGTGGACTTCTGCTTACTGCGGGAGACTTTTGCCCACTGCGGGGGACTTTAGAAATTTTCCACACTGCGGGTGGACTTCTGCTCACTGCGGGAGACTTCTGGATAACTTGCCACACTGCGGGTGGACTTTGGAAATTTGCCACACTGCGGGTGGACTTCTGCTCACTGCGGGAGACCTTTTGAAACTTGCCACCCGAAGATGGACTTTGGCCAGTCTGTGGCTGGACTTTTGCTCGCTGTGGGGGACTTTTTCCCACTGTGGGGGAATTTTGAAACTTGCCACCCGAAGATGGACTTTGGCCAATCTGTGGCTGGACTTTTGCTCGCTGTTGGAGACTTTTGAAATTTGCCACCCGAAGATGGACTTTGGCCAGTCTGTGGCTGGGCTTTGAAATCTGCCACCCGAAGATGGACTTTGGCCAGTATGTGGTTGGGCTTTGCATATGTTGAACTGCATGGCATGTTGCCCCATGACATTGGGGATGTTATGTCTTGAGTATTGCTAATGAACTGGTGTGAATGTAAAAGAAATTCCTGACGCAAAAGTAATAAGTCTCTGCTAACTCTGTGGGGAAACACAATGATCGCAGAATCAATCTCGAGAAGCCCTGTGGGAATAACATCTTTGTTGGAGAAGAGCATGAATAATTCATCTGTCCTGAATTATCACCTTTGCCAAAAATAAATTGGACTTTTAGATTTGAGGGTCGTGCCTGGGGATACCTCGACTATTGGGGATTATCCACTCTCATGGATCTACTGGGGAGGAGAATGATTTATCTGAAATCTTCTAGGGGAATGGGAATTGCCTTAGATCTATTGAGGAACCGAGATCAAGGAAACCATCTGAAGGAAAAAACTTGGTGACCTTACTAGGGATAACTTCCATTCGTCTGTTGGGGATAACCAAAACCGAGACACGTCCTGCTGAGGAGGAAAGATTTTAAGTTGTCTCGTGCTGGGGATCAGTTGCTTCTGTATGGATTTTACCTCAAGAGGATTTTACAAAAGACTTGGTGTCTTTAAACTCTTAGGTATCGTAACGACTGCATGAATCAGCGTAACAACCTTGCTGGGGAGGTAACCATTGCCAATGCAGATGAGTTTGGAGCTGTCAAAAGTACTGAACGAGATAATTGGCTTGACGAGTGACCACGGTATTCTGAACTCCGGGTAAATGCTTCCGATCGTCTGTCTTTGGGAAATAATGAATTCTCGTACTATTGGGGTGGCCTGCCCTAGTACAAGTATTTGAATAGTTTTGCACTTGACTGACTAATCTTCGCTCTTGGAGGGATTTGAATCTCGAGGTGATTGCCCCAGTTTGGCTGGCTCTTGAGATTATTCGACGTAACTGCCCCGGATTGGCTAGCTCTTACCGTGACTAGTTAGGAAAGTCCTTACTCAATGGAGCTTTTCTCGGAAAAGTGCACCTCAACCTGACTGTCTTTCAGAAGTTTTAGACTTCTCAACTTGGCAAGCTTGAGCTTCTGGATTGAATTTCCGCATGTGAACCATTTATGATGCCAAACAAATGTATGCAAGCGAGAAATGTTTATTCTTAGAATGAAAATTCTAATGCAACACACAGGTTAATCTTGAAGTTTTGAAAAGGGATCGTAAACCTTCGTGAGCGAATCACTGGTTAAGATACGACATTATTTTGAATGAAAGTATGTACATGCAATACCAACAAGGATCTTTTAGCACAACTCATAGGAGTCAGGAACGCTATCTCGTAGTAGTATGCTCTTAAATTAACCCTGTTTCAGTTAGGACTTTTGAGGGTTGTATCGTGGCCTGGTTCACGGTTATAGAAATAAAGGATATAGGCTCGAAGTTTATTTGTGCCCACCCACTCTTCGTGATGTTCTCCATTCCTACATTCAGCTAGTTTTCACAAGCATTCACCTTTTATAAGGGTTTCGTGTTGATTGAGGAACCATTGCTGCTATCGGTTCAAGCACCAATCAGGTTATTGTTGAGAATCAGTCACTCTTCTATCTTTCGTGTCTATGCCACACGACTTTGTTCTCATTTGAGGATCTTTATTGTGTAATCCTTTTCGTCTTTCGCTTTTGCGTTATTTTTCTTTATCCCTAACTTTTGCCTGGACTGATTCTTGTGAATCTTTGATTGTGAAGTCCAGCGGGATGCCCTAACTTTTTCCTAAGTCGCTTGTTTTCAAGTTTCGACTTAGCGGGCTTTTTCTTTTCTTTTTATCTTTGCATTTTGAACAAGTCGTGTGACACTATTTGCCTTGATTGCTTTGCGAGGGTTGTGATTGCCTCATTTTTTGGTCGACGAAGGATAACCATTGTGGTTTTCAATCTTTGGACCTTTTGACTTGGATAACCATTGTGGTTTCGGGTCTTTGGACCTCTTGATTAGCATAGTAGGATGTAATGGATCCTTAAATACACTCCTTTATGAAAGCCTGAACGCTTGGTCCGACTAGCTGACATCTACCTTGCCCCTGGGTTACATGTGAGGGTTTTTCATTTGACAAGAAACTTCTACTTCAAGGCTCAAAAGGGGTTAGCAAGGGTTTATCTTCCTTATATCTCCAGTGTTTAGGGATTTGAAACAAAGCCTGTACATCATCAACAGGGCCTTACTCGAGAGCACACAATTAGAGATTTTGCGTTTTTGTTTCGTCATTCTCCTTCATAGAGTTTAAGCACAACAATTGGTATTGCGATGTACACATGCAAAATTATAAGGGAATGCAAATGAATTTACTTCAAGAAAAACATGTGAGTTTTATTATTGCTAACATTCAAAAGCAAACAAATTTCATACATGTAGACAAATGTTTAACACATAAAAGAAACTACAAATGGAAATGCAGTAAAGAAACTGAATATTGCCGTTGTTGAGGAGGCCTGGCTCCGTCTGGACCTATCAGTCTTGGATACTTTCAGTGATCAATAGCTCTTTCATTGACTTGTAATCTTCAATTTGCAGTTGTATACCTAACCACGACAATCATACCTCTTCTTCTAGCTATTCTGACTCTGACACGAGACGTCTGAAGGAAAAAGTGAAGCTGGGGAGTAAAGTTGCCCCATAAGGTTGCTCGGAAAGACCTGACGATCTTCTGCCTACGTATCTCCATTGACTGATGACCAATGAAGAATCAGAGCGACGTAGTTCCCCTCAATAGGGATGAAAATGAACAATAAAGAAAGGCAAACACATAAATGCCATCACTGAGAGTATTTGAATACTGCTGGCTTTATTTGCTTCATGAATACCCCGGTGTCCTGGGTGATTAACTCGAAGACTTCAGCTTAACGTGGACCATCTGGTAGAACAACCGTGACACCGGTTCCATTGTGACTAGGCATTGGATTCTAGAGTACATTTGGGAGAGGAGCGAAATTGATCGCCTTGGAGTCAACTAGGTCATGTACCTTGTTCTGAAAAGCCCAACATTTCTCAATACTGTGCCCCTGGGCACCTGAATGGAATTCGCACCTGGCGTTAGCATCAAAATTCGGAGGTAGATTGTTCGGAGGAGGAGGTCTCATGGTACGAAGCTCGACCATGTTCAACTTTAGCAGTTCTGGGAGTAATACATCATATGGACATGGGACAGGATCAATCTTACGGTCCCTTACTCTCGGTCTTTGCTGAAACGGTCTCTGTACCTGTTGTTGCTGACCCTGTGGTCGTTGTTGTTGAACCTGTGGAGTAATAGTCACTGCAGATGCTTGGTAGTAACCTTGAGAATAACTTTTGTCTCGGCCTCTATACACAGCATTTGTCTCGCCTTCTCTTCTTCTTTGGCCGTTGCCAAAAGGCTTTCTCACACCAGAAGAGCTAGCACTGCTTACATCCTGAATCTTTCCCAATTTCAGAAAATTCTCTATTCTTTCTCTAGCAATGACGATATCAGAAAAACCAATGGACGGGAAGGCGGCCAGACGATCCAAGTAAACACCTTGCAAGGTGCCCATAAACATGTCGGGCATTTCCCAATCGAGCAATGGAGGTTGAACCTGTGCGGCCAGCTCACGCCACCTCTGGGCATACTGCTTAAAACTTTCCTTAGGTCCTTGTGACAAGTTATGCAACTGAGTGCGATTCGGAGCCATATCAATGTTGTATTGATACTGCTTGAGAAAAGCTTCAGCTAGATCTTTCCAACTTCGAATAGAGACCCTGCTCAGCTTCATGTACCAGCTCAATGAAGCTCCAGATAGACTATCTTGGAAGAAATGCATCCAAAGCTTCTCGTCATCAGTGTGAGCCGAGATTCTTCCAAAGTACGCGTGAATGTGAGTCCTAGGGCACGTGCTGTCGTTGTACTTGTCAAACGATGGTTCCTTGAACTTGGGAGGGATTCTGACTCCTGGTACTAACCCGAGACTGGTTACATCGATGCCCAAGGAATTCTGACATTCCATGGCCTTGATCTTCTCTGCCAGCTCTTCATACCTGCGATTGTTGATCTCATTCATGTTACCTATATCAGCATCCAGTAGAGTGAACTGGTCCTCTTGATTGTCTTCTAAACCTGCATTACGTGTTGCGGTCCTATTTGGATTAGGCTCTCCGTTAGAATCCACATTCTCAGTCGGTATTCCAGTATTAACATTCCCATGGGGTTGCTCAACCATCATCCTGAGACGCTCCTGGTTCTGGGCCATGCCAGTCATCATGTCCATAAACTGATCCATCCTCTGACGGAGCTCGTTGAGATCAGTCTACATTCGTTCAGCCATCCTTACTCGGTTTCTTTTAGTCTGATATCGGTGAACGCGTTGACCAGCTATATTGCCTGCAATTGAATAAGTTAGAAACTCTGGGTAACCTGCAAAAAACACAAGAATATGATATGCAGGAAATGAATGCTTATGGCATGTCGATTCATTCTTAGGGCATTGCATCCCCTGATTCCAGTTTTATGGGTTTGATGAAGACAAAAGCTCCTTTTGCTGCAAAATAACAAGCAGTGCTGCTAATATAAGGTGTGTGTATGTGTAACAGACGTGTCAAACAATTCTGAGAATACGAAGACCAACGTGTTTTGCAAGCGTGTCAGATGTGTCGGTGATCACAAAACGAGAGCACACAGAAGGATAGTAAAGAGATCCTTTTATGATAAGAACTTGTTGATATAGTCAAAACACACAAAGCATGGATTCAAACAGAAGTGCAAATAAAAAAAATCCATCAACAGTCCTGATGGTAATCCCACAACATACAAGCAAACAGAAATATGTCTTTGTCAATGCGATCCTCTATCTAGGTCGGAGTCAATGATCGGTCCTGCCTTTGGAACTTCTACCAATTCCTTCGTCTGCGTCTGGTTGTCTTCAAACCTCTTCAGCTTCTTCTGATAGCAGATCATCATCCACTTGTAATAACCAGCTTCCTCTCGGGCTTTAGCAAGTTCTGCATCCTTTTCTCTCAATTTACCGGCCATCTCTTCATCTTTCTCCTTTAGCTTACTCACGATCTCTTCAGCTTGAACTTTATCTTGTTCCTCTCTTTTGATCCTGTAAGCAACATGCCTCTTTTTCATGTTCTCGAACATCAAGGTCTTTTGATCCTGTTGCCTTCTAGTGTCAATGTGTTCCTTGGAAGAGCTCCTAGTAGCAAACTCGAACCTCTCATACTGAGCTAACTCAATTTCACACTGTTTCCTTGCAATAGCATGCTTCTTAGCATCTTCTTGAGCTTTCCACTCAATCTCAAGTCTGGCGTGATTAGCTTTAGCAAGCTCCTGACTCAACTGTGCATTCTCCTTTAACAACTCGTCTCTTTCCGTCTTCATCTTGTTGAACTCTTCAATGCTAACTGTGGTAGGCTGTTCAATGACTGTGGGATATAGAAGAGGCGTAGGCCCAAATGGTAACAGTAACACTTCAACCCGTTCTCTTAGCCATTCTGCAAACGGTGGATACATTCGACAATTCCCTACTCCCAAAGTCTTCTTCCCTCTTGTCTTTCGACTATGCCAAGCATTAGAAGCTTTCTGAGCAATCTCAAATCCGTCTGTTGATTGGAAGTACAAGGACTCTGTGATGTCCACAGCGGCTGGTGGTTCCTTTAAGGCATACCCGAACTGTCTAACCGTGAGCGAAGGGTTATAATTAATTCCCCCTTTCCTCCCGATCAATGGAACATTAGGGAATCCTCCGCAATTATGAAGAATGTCGATGCACCGCAATCCCTGATTAACCCAGACAATATCTTTTGCTTGCAATCCCATCAGTCTTTCCGACCATTCAAGTGTATTCTTCGTTCTCTCAAAAGCCCCTGATTGTGGAAGAAAGCGTGTGAACCACTTATAGAATACAGTCGCGCAACAATTCAACATTCCACCCCTTCGCTTCTCATTCTTATAATGCACAGAGTGGTAGAGATCACCTAAGAGAGTAGGAACAAGATTCTTTGCTATGAAAATGCGAATAGCATCGACATCCACGAAGTTCGGCATGTTCGGGAACAAAGTGACTCCATAGATACACAAAGCTAGGATCGCATTGAAGGTACTCCAACTTTTTGCCTCAGCTGCTTTAGTAGCCTCATCTAACAAGAAACTCAAATGATATCCTCGGAAGCCTCCTTTTCTATCAATCCGGTCTTCCAATAATGACTTGCTCAAATAAAAAGCAGTTGCTACATCTTTGAAGTCGGGGTCAATCTTGGACCCAAAGAATGGTGCACAGTCCTTCACGGAAACTCTCAGGATGCTCGAGTACTCCTCTAATGTAGGTGCCAATACGAAGTCAGAAAGTACGAAACATCTAAGCTGTGGATCATAAAACTGTAGCAAGGTGTGCATTCCTCTGAAAGCGTAGTCACTGATGGGCTATATGAAATACAAAATCCACCTGTAATCCTGCTTGAAGACATTGAGAACTTCTGGAGGAGCTAAGGCCTTCACTTTGAGGATTTCTTTCACAACAGGCTGATGAACCTTATAGGAGATAATACACTTGGTCTTTCTCTTGGATTCCATGCTCATAGAACAATACCCACAACTGGAATCAAGGATGTGATATGAAGCCCTGCAAATGAATAAACATGTGTTAGGAATGCAAGTATGCGAATGATGTGATGCAATGCAATGGCATGTGATCACTGTTGCATATACTGGGCATTGTTGTACTGCCTTCTGATTTTGCCTGAATATTGACTGTCAAGAATACCGGATCATAAGTATGTGTCGGAAGAAAACCCAAGTATCAAGAACAAGGTAGGTTGAAGGTTTAGTTTTCTTGCGAACCTGTAAACCCCTCCCAATCTCACGGGTATGCTACTACGGGTCAACATCACGGACTCTCAAAGCCGAATAGCAATAATACATTCACCATTTTCGATAAATGGCTCATGACCAAATCAGGGAATCGGTTTGGCATTATGTACTACTCAGGGAGGCCTCAGCTGAATTTCAGAAAAACAAGCATCCCTCATAAGTTCCCGGCTTCAAGCACTGAAGTCGAGAAACAATAGTACATTCATCCCGAAGGGTACAATACTACCGTCATACGACCAATTGCTTTTAACTAGGTTCCTATGAAAGAACAAGGTCATCCTATGCGATTTCCTAGTGAGCCCTCAGGTACAAATGGGTTTGCCACAAAATGTGGTCTGCCACTGTCACCACTGGAGAGGGTTGTTTCCACTAAGGTCATCGATGATCGGTTCCCAGTGTTAGCAGCTCAGGTGGGAACATCCTATGGTCTGCCTAGGCAGTATAGAACATATCCCAAGAGAGCCTGATCTGGGTGTGGGACTCGTGAAATTAAAAGCTTACATAAGTAAATTCATTTGTTTTTATATTAGTACAAGTTTAAGCTTACAAATTGAAATCTAAGGGTGTTTAAAGTCTAATTGTGTTGACCATGATACCACCATCTTCTAAGAGAAAATTTTATGTGGTCACCGTGATTTCGTAGTCAAATTCCATCCTTGTTTAAGCTCCTTCATCAATGAATCGATCCATCCTTGTCACAAGCTCCATTATGGCATATTTTGTTCTAAGAGATGTACTTGAATTGAGTAGGAACATGCACAGTAAAAAAAGCAAGAACACAAGCATCATATTTTAAGCTAAAACTGTGTATGGACTATACCAAGTAAAAGGGTCAACAACATCCACCTGCTGCTTGTACCTATAGCAGTCACTAACCCCAAGACACGGCAAACAAAACCGCAATCCCAAGCCTTATACCGTGCTACACGACCTCGCATCCTGTTCCAAAGTACTACCTTCAACAATAACTTGCAAATTGGTGCCACTTCGTTTTTGTCAACCTGCAGACAAAAGGAAATTATCACCAAATGAAATAAGGGCATTGATTTATCCAAAGGACATAACACTTCACTCACCTGCTGCAGTTTCAGAAGCATACACCAAAACGGATAAAGAAAAACTGTGAAAGAAAAAACATTAACCATAAAATATTCACCAGATAAAGCAACATGAACATTAATCTAGGAAAAAGGGATAACAGGTTTTATCGGAGAAAAAGGGAGAAGAGATTTCTGGTTTTTCAAAAGAGGATTGACATCATACCTCATTATGATGGCAAGGATTCAGGTGATGATCCGAAGGACTAAAACTTTTCAAATGCAAAACCTAATCTACTGGTATATAAGCCAAGTTCATTCATTAGCGTGAGGGGAGGTTGTATCCAAATCACAAGAAAAAAAAACCTAAAAAAAACTTTTATCAAAACCGAAAAAATCTAAAAAACACAGATACAAAGAATTCATTGAAAAAATCCCAGCGGCAATACACTCAAAAAAGGATATCGTACGAAAACCCTAATATTTCAAAACAAGTTCATAAGCTTTTGAGTCTCACGTCGAGACTCAAATTCGTTCAAGAAAAGTCATCACACAGTTAGTAATAACACGACCTAACAACACAACAAGCATTTGCAAAAAGAAATGGAAGGCCGGAAGAAGAGGATATTTGAATCAGAAGAATTCGTTTCTCATACCTTCATAGCTCAATCGAGACATCGTTAGGTAATGCTCTTGCACTTTGAACTTGATGGTTATCTTTGAACTCAATTTGAGAATAGCTTTGTGGTAGCTCTCTTCCATACTTTTTTTTCTGTTTACTTTCGGATTTGATTCTGCGGGTTTAGATTTAGGGGGATAGGGTTTACATTTTGATTTCGTGGGGGCTGCAATGAAGGTTTGTGATGTTCGTTAAATGAAGGAGAAATGAGTACTGAGATGAAGGGTAGAGAGAATACAAATGGATAGTAAGCATTTTGTTATCATTTTGACGTTCTGCAGTTTTTAATATTCGATCTTTTTTATTTAATGTGTTTTTAAAGAGGAGTTTAATAACTTAGATCCCCCATATCTGCTTCTCACTGTCCAATGTTTACTTTCCACCGCCCAACATCCGCTTCTATCAATACAGTTGTCGACATCCAATGATGCCACTTTGGTATTGTTTTAACCGAGTTTTTTGCATCAGTAACTAGGCTTACTTATTTGTTTTTTTCTAGTTATCATAGAGCTATTACAGATCCATCAACTGGGTAGTCTGAACCCATTTTTTGGACCAGACGGAACCCCCTTTCATTTGGGCTTTGGTCTTGCCCCAACCCAGCGATTTGTTTAATTTATTTAAAAAAAAACCAATAAGTTTGACATCTCTTTTTTTTTAATCTATTTTCTCATTCTTATTTTGTATTTTGTATTTTTATCAAAATCATAAAATAAATGTTTATTACCTTAGACTTTAATACTAGTTTTTCTTAAACAATTGTTTCTTTTTCAAAATATTTTTGATTCATGATTAGTTATTATACTTGATACTTGCTTAGGTAAATATTTTCTTGCGAGATCACATTTGAGAATGACGCACTTAATCGCATGTCTCGTTTGTTTGTTTTTTTTCTCCTTTTCGCTTAGGCTTGCGTAACTTTTAATCGCATTGTGATTAAAGTTTGTCAAGATAATTAATAAGCACGATCACATTAAGTTTTGTTTATTCCAAAGATAATTAAAATTTCACAGTCCAATGCCAAGTAACTCCATACGCCAACATTTTGCACACACATAAGTCGGTCACTTATGTGATCGCCATCTGCACGACTATACACGTCTAATTTAATTAACGAGGAACTGAACTTCGGAATCTAGCATTCCGCGGGTTCTTTAATGAACCACTCTTGAGGCTAGCCTTCGAGTTGTGTTTTCATTTACTCCTTCGTTTGATAAAAATACTAAACCCTAATTCATCAAAAAAATGATCGCAAAACATCCTAATACACATAATTAATTAACGTAAGAACTAAACTCAGGAATCTAGCATTCCTCGGGTTTTTGAATTGAATTATTGTTAAGGCTAGCCCTCGATTTGTAATTCATTCGCTCTTTTGTTTTCAGAACATAAATCTCTAATTAAAATCGTGAAAGAACTAAACTTAGGAATCTAGCATTTCTCGGGTTTTTAAATTGAATTACTGTTGGGTCTAGCCCTCGATTTGTAATACATTCGCTCTTTCACATTGAAATAATATGACTTAAAATTTACCAACAAACACAAATCATTTTACAATTAATCAACGAATAACTGAACTCTGGAGTCCAGCACTCCACGGGTCCTTGAATGCAATCATTCTTGAGGCTAACCTTCGAGTTGTGATCCATTCGTCTTTCATTTTAAAACACTTAACAAAGGTCAAACCCTTTTTCTTTAAACGAACACTGTTTAAATCTTTCTATCTCGCGAGTAAGAGCCAACGCTTAGCAGATTCGAAAGCATTTTCAAACAATCGTTCAATAAAAATCACAAACCGTAGTTGCACGAACTACGAAGTTCTGACTTTCCCATTGCACAAGGGAATACGTAGGCATGGGGATTTTAATCCTTCGCGAGCACAATAATAAAAAATTAACTATTTCTCCATCATAAAACACAATAATATAAAATTAACTATTTCTCCATCATAAAACACAATAATAAAAAACTTAACCTTTCTCCGTAATAAATAATAATTTTCTTTTTCCTTTAATAAGCAATCTTAGTAACTTTAATCATTAAAAGAAGACAATAATACGAGTTAACATTTAAGCGCAAGTTAGACTAAGAGGTTCCCGTTGAGTACAACGGACGTGATGGGTGCTTAATACCTTACCTTTGCGTAACTAACTCCCGAACTTAGATTACTGGTTTCGTTGACCATTTCTTATCCTTTATTTAGGTTGTGTTTATATCTCCCTTTTCTTTAGTTAGAATAAATAGAATTAGGTGGCGACTCTGTTGTTTGTTTTAGGATCGTATTTTTCGAGGTACGACAACTGGAGACTCTGCTGGGGATCTACTTTATAAGAGAGTCGAGCTTAGCTTATAATAGTTTGCGCTTGTTTGCTGTTTTGTTTTGATTGTATTCCTTATTTAGTGTTGATATTTTATATGCTTATTTATTGCTTTCTTCTTCATTATATTGCTCATTATTCGCTTGTTGGATCTTGGGGTTACGTCACGGGAATGAATCTGTATTTGAGTTTTGAAAAAGAAGAGGGAACATCTAAGTTAGAATTGGATGTTATTAGTGTTAATCTCCAAGAACTCGCTTCTTGAGGGCCTAGCATGAAAGCTCCCCCAGATAGTTAGACTTTTCATAGATCTTGTCACAATGCAGCTAGCCTGCTGCGTGATTTGATTTTTGAAAGGTATATGATTCTGGGACCCACCTTAAGAACCAGTTACTATTTTGGTTGTTGTGTAGTGTTAGTCTCCAAGGGTTCGCCTCTTGTGGACCTACCATGAGAACTCCACTCAAGGTAGACTTTATCTTCATTATCGTCATAACGCAGCTAGCCTGCGGCGGGGCGTTAATACGATAAGCGTCTGTGACCTCGAGTTTCTTTAATTCATCACCATAGAAACTATCATGTGAGGGGACTTTGTGGGTAACGAACATAGACCCATCTTTTAGATCCCACATATTAAGAGGTTTCGTGATATCCCGGGTCCAACTTTTGTGCATTCATGTTCATATGGCATATGCATCATAACTTACACATTTTCTATTTCAGGGAGAACACATTCATTGTATCCTGTACTCAAAATATCCATAGGGTCAGAAAAAAGGAAAGCTTTGCCACTAAGGGCTTCCATGCCCAACACAGTTGTCCTTATGGATGTTTAGGAAAGATGTCAGATTCCTACAAAAGAGCTATAGAAGTAAGGTTTGGTCAGGTGCTCCATCTTCTTGAGGTTGACGTACAGACTCCTGCCCTCATGGCCCTGGCACAATTTTATGATCCCCCAATGCGGAGTTTCTTGTTCCAGGATTTCCAGTTGACACCATCTTTAGGAGAATTTGAAGCTTTTTTGGGCTTCTCCATGAAAGGTAGAGCACCCTATGCTATGGTTACTCAGAATCCCAAGGTAGAAGAATTGGCAGAAGCTCTACGACTCTCTGTTCCGATCGCCAAAGCAAACTGGAAGAAGAGAGAGGAATTTTGGGGTTTTCCGAGGTCTTATCTGGAAAAGGAGAGTAAGAGATTGACAAAAGAACGCCAATGGGCTGATTTGGTGAATGTATTAGCTCTCCTAATATATGGGTTAGTTTTGTTTCCAACTTTCGAAGAGTTTATTGACGTCGCTGCAATCAACATATTCTGGGAAGTTTGGAAAGGGGGTCAAAGCCTGATGTATCCATTACTAGCAGATATATTTCATAATCTTCACCTTCGTCACGAAAGGAAGGGCAGTGGTTTAACCTTCTGTTTCCCTTTGCTCTATAAATGGCTTACCTCTCATGTCTTCAAGCGTCACTCATTGATCCCTAAGAGGACGGGAAGGGAATGGTCCCAAATGCTAGTTTCACTCACAGAAAAGAATATTATCTGGTATCCCAACAAGTTGGATGTTGATCAAATTATGAGTTGCGGGAACTTCCGAAATGTCCCGTTGATGGGATCAAAAGGTTGCATCAGTTATAACCCCATCTTGGCCATACGACAATACGAGTACCCCATGCTAGGAAGACCAGAAGATGTCGATCTAGAAGAAATGATCCTCCACGACAGAGGTATAAGGAACCCAGCACTACTTCACCGAATTTGTCGGTCCTGGGAAAAGGTTCACATGAGAGGCACTGATTTCAGGAAAAGAGATGGTGTGGCTTGAATGCCGTACCAACAGTGGGTTCTTGAAAGGGTTGAGATTGTCAAGTTACCTTTTTCAGTAGAAGCGCCCTCTAGGCCTCCTACCCCGGAACAGGTGCCAGTTTCGTTCGAAGAGGTAGAGGAACTTAGAGCTAGGATAGCCCTCCTTGGGAAGGAAAATGAAGAGCTTAGTACGAAATTACACCAGGTTACTTACGAGAAGAATGAAATGAAATATGATCTTACCCGTAAAACCGCCCAGTTTGAAGCAATCCAGGAAAAAGAGGATGAAGAGGAACGAAAGAAAAACAATGTCAAAGGAAGTCTGGATCAGACTTATGGCCGGGTGGTTCACCTAAAAGAAGATTTAAACCGAGTTTGCCGATAGAGCACAAACAATGAAGATTGGTACATCCGAGCAACTAAGAAAGCGAAGAATGAAAGGGCTAAATTTGAGAAGAAAATTGAAGAACTCACTGTAGCTTTTGATCAGGCAATGAAAAGCTCGAATCAAGAATATGAACTTAGAGTCCAAGCAATGAGTGTCTCAAAGTTTACCCTGGAAGACTGGGACTACAAATTCCAAGAGGTAAACCGTGCTGAAGGAAATGCCCGATATTAGAAGGAACAGTATGAGGCTTTGCTTAAAGACCACAATATCTGGGAGTCAGCAAGAGCTGAGGTGCGAGGTCATTTCCAAGGATACGAACAAGCTATACAGGTTCTGATCGAAGAGAAATATATGTACCGTAATAATCTTAATTGGCTTATTGAATGGTGCAACCTCCAGATGGAGGAGCTACCTTTCCGGCTTTCTATGGCAAGAGGAGAATTTGAAGATGACGGATCCTACCCAGCCGTGAGTTACTTTATTTCGATTTGCCAGAGTATGTTGAAGACTTTCAAAGAAGAAGTGAAAGAGTGTGGTACCTGAGGATCAAAGAATTAATCATATTGTTGTAATTTTTCTTTATTTTTGTTTATTTAGGAAAAGATTTGTTGATGTACTTTTGTAATAGTTAATGAACCAGAATCTTTGTACTTCATGTTTTAAAACTTTGATGAATGAGAATGATTGAAGCTTGAAGTTTTCCTTTAATCCTTGACCTCTGTGATGTTCTGAATGCTGCAAATTTTGAAACTTATGAATGTTCTCCTGGAAAGGAATTATTGTGTGGCATTGCATCCATACATTTCCATCATTCATTGCATTCGTCAAAGCATAAAGCTCACACGTGTCTTTTTACCCAGTCGTCAAACTGTTTCGTCCGTACAAAACCGGAGCCGACCGTCGAAGGAGGATGGAGAGACTCGAGCAAGAGAATCAAGAGATTAGTGGAGAAGTGACTGCTTTAAAGGAAAATTTAGAGAGGCTCACTAATATGATGGAAACAATGGCAGCTGCGCAGAATCAGACGTCACAAAATTCTCTGGAGACGGGGCAGAGGACCGAGGCCATGGCTATCCCAACGACCGCAACACCTAGCAATGATTCCCAACACGTTGTATCCACTGGTTTCCCTTGTGGAATCCCTCGTAATTTCATACCAGAAGTTCATCAACCACACAGTCGCACCTCGAAAAATACGACCTCGCGATAAAAGAATACCGCGGATAAAAATTAAAACAACAGAGTCGCCACCGAACTTATTTTATTCCAATTAAGGAAAAGGAAAATATCGAGAAACCTTTTGAAAATGGATAGAACAAGGTCTTTGAAACCAGATTCTATGTTCGGGAGTCGATTCCGTAAAGGGGAAGGTATTAGCACCCCTTACGACCGTTGTACTCAACGGGAACCTCTTAGTTTGACTTGCGGTCTAATGCTGACTTATGCTTTCTGTTTTCTTCGAATAATAAAATAAATGCGAACGATTCTAAGATGGGGTTAAAGGAAAATGGGTTGTTTGGTTCCTAGAGTGCTCGGCAAGGAGTAAGATCCGTGTGCCTACGTATTCCCTTGTGCAATGGGAAAGTCAGAGCTTCGTAGTTCGTGGTTCTAAGGTTGATCAGTTTGTTTTAATGAACAGTTATTTTAAACCACATTCTACTGCTAAGCGTTGGCTTGTCTGCTCGCGATAGGAGGCTGAAGCGCTAGCTTGTTTGCGAGATAGAAAGGATTTAAACAATGTTCGCTTAAAAAAAGGTTTGATTCGATTGGTGTTTTTTAAGAATGAAAAGGTAAATAAACTGCATCCTGAGGAGCGGGCCTCAGGAGAATTTATTCGAGAATTCGAGGAATGCGAGACTCCAGAATTCAATTCTTTCATTATTTGATATGTGGATTAAGTGTTTAATTACGGAAAGTCGAATGAATCGCGTCCCGCGGGGCGAGCCTCGGGAGTGTTCATTCAAGAATTCGAGGAATGCGAGACTCCATAATTCAGTTTATCCGTTATTTTGATTAAAAAATATTCAAATGATTTGCGTTCAGCAAAAAAAGATGGCGAGGCACGATGCTCGGCTTAAATTAATTCGTGATTCGATTAAATTAACAAATTATAATAATCATAAATAAGTAAATTAAATTGCAATGTAAAAATAAATTAAATTGTAATAAGGTTGCAAGATACAAATAATTGAATTAAATTGACAATAAACTTAATAATACATTTAATAATTGAAATGATATGATAAAAATAAAAACTAAATTAAACTTGTTTTGTAATAATTGAATAAATTAAATAAATAATAAAAAAAATGCCTCATATTAATTAAACTCTCCAATTAAAATATTGGAAAAATTTAATGTGTTTTATATCATTGGCCCGAAAAGAAAAGCAATTAAATAAAACTGATGACGTTAGTATTCAACTAAATCTATAATAAATCGGAAACAAAATGAAATTTAAATTTAAAACAAATAAAAAGAATTATAGAAAACTAAAAAAAAACTATAACAACATAAAAATCAGAGGTGTGCGTAGGAATTTAGGGTAAATATGGGACCAATTTGTGGATTCATCAAGCCCAACAACCATATACCAGAAATGAAAATAAAACAAATGAGTGGTGTGTGAGTAGAAAATGTATCCGGGCTCCAAATGACCAGGCCCAAGGGTTTTAAAACAAAGTAAAATAAGGGTTTTAAAAATGTTTTCAAGAGAAAAGAAAAGAAAATACAAAAATACAAAAGGAATGGGTGGCAAGCCTATCAACAACATATAGAAAGCCACAGGGTTATATCTAACGAATAAAAAAAAGAGTTTATCAGTGTCAACAACACATCCGCCTCCCCTCACCTTTTCTCGGAAAAAAAGATTCCTCACCCTCAAGCTTTCTGCGGCGCCTACCACTCGGTTATCTCTCTCTTTCGTTCAAGAACAGTTGCTCGGCGGTGGATCTTGGCTTCAGATTGCGAATGGTTGCTTCGATCTCGATTCTCATAGCGGCGCCTCTGTTTCTAATCGGTGGTTATGGCGGTTGTTTCTGCGGTGTTTGGACTTGTGCGATTCAGTTTCGGCTGGGGTGTATTCGGCTCAGGATTTTTTGATCTTTCTCAGTCTCGGTTTATGCGAATCGCGGTGGATTTTACGGTGTCTCGTATTTTCCGATCTGGTTTTTGGTTTCAGATTTTGAATGGTTTGGGATTTTGTGATTCAGAGATGATGGAGGTTCGCTCGCGGTGATTTGAGGTGTTCACGGTGGCTGCGATTCTGAAATTGTGGTGATTTCTCAGTTCTGTTTTTTTTGGTATGGTTTATGCTATTTAGAAGGTGGTGATGAGTTGAATGAAGGTGACTGCGTTTTATCCTTTGTTTTTTGGAATTTTTCTCAGCTTTTCTCCTCTTTCAATAATAGTGAAGAGGGCTCATTATATAGAGTTTTCTGAAGGGCATTGAGGTAAAAGACATGTTGTGAAATTACTTGGTGATGTGAGCTGTGTATTTGCGTTTTGTGCGAATTCAGGATTGGTTGTTGGTGTTTTACGGAAGTGCAAAAGATGCTTATTTGTTGAGTGTGTAGTGGACTGGTATTTGATGTTGAGTGGGGTCTTGGTGGTACAGGGATATTTTGTGGTATTCTTTTGTTTGCTGATTTGAGAAAATAAAAATAGAAAAGGTGGGGGCTTTTTGTGTAGCTGTGATGTAGTGAAAAGAAGATTGGTATTGTGAGGTGGGTCCTATTGTTGGAATGATAGAGATGAGAATTATAAAAATGTTTATAATAATAATAATAATAATCAATAAATAAAATGGAAATTATAAGAACTGATATAATAATAATAATATTAATAATAATAATAATAATAATAATAATAATAATAAAATTTAAAATGAGATAAGAAAATAAAAGATAATAATAATAATACAAATGAAGTTTTTTGTAACTTTTGTGTAAATAATAAAAGATGGTGATAAAAAAATGACAATAATAAAAGGGAAATACAAATGATTTTTCTTTGTGTTTAAGTATGGGATTTGTGATAATAATAAGAGAAAAAAATTAAAGAAAATGGTTTACGGATAATAATCGGACAAAAGTTTTGCACACCACACACAAACTTGCCCGAAAGGAACCGACTCAACTGACTCGATTATTTTCGCACAAAAGAAAATGATATATTTTTGGACTTTTCGAATATCAGACAGAAAAATGAAATGGTACGCATTTTTTTTGGATTCTTGAAATATCTATTAGATAGAAATAAAATAGTGTACGTTTTAGGATTTTTTTGAAAAATAGCTAGACAGTAAATAATCACTATCAACAGAGGATGATAGGCGAAAGACAAAAAAATAAAAATCACTATCAACAAAGGATGATAGGCGAAAGACAGAAAAATAAAGAATCACTATCAACAGAGGATGATAGGCGAAAGACAGAAAAATAAAGAATCACTATCAACAGAAGATGATAGGCGAAAGACAGAAAAATAAAGAATCACTATCAATAGAGGATGATAGGCGAATGGCAGAAAATAAAAATCACTTATCACCAAAGGATGATAAGGCAAAAGAAATTTAAATACGACTCCCGTCACAAAAGGGAAAGCCGAGTGGCTGGAAAAAAAGTCGAAGAGAAAAAAAATTCAATGGGGGACGACCATTGAATCCGCTGAAGAGATGCATGGAATATTCGATTGATATGATCCTGACTTCCGCTGGGGAAATGATTGGAAACTTGCATTGATCCTGGATCCTGAATTATGCAACTATGCTTAATTTTTGAAATAGTATTCCATAACGATGGAAATACGATGCAAATGGTTATGCACTGGGATGTAAGTTAAAAACGTTGGGGATATGAAAATCTGATTTATTTAGGTATGCAAATGATGCATATGCTGTAAATGATGGGTGTAAATGATGCTCATGAAGTTGATGACGCATAATGATGCATATGAGCGATTGAAAGGTGCCAGCTTGGTGGACTTTTGGTCTGGTAGTTGCAAATAATGATTGGACTTTGGGTGGGTGGAGGGCTCGATTCCCCGACACTCGATCTTCGATGATGTATGGTCAGAAGATGGATCTGAAAACTCCAAGTTTGGTAACTTGCAGGTGAGAGAAGCGACTTAATTTACATATGAAGACTGATTTGCTTCGAATGATTGCCACCGTCTGGCAAGATCTTCTTGTTCAGCTGGGGAGTAGAGATAAGAAGATTTTCCACTGTATCTGGATTTGGTAGACGTCTGCCCCTGGTTGAGTTTTTTTTTTGAAGATGATTTTGCCCCTGATTAATGGACTTTGAGATAAATTGCCCCTGATTGTACTGTTGATGTAGTCTTGATTCATGTTGGCACTAATGAAGTTCAAATTTCTCTTTTGATTGCCTCTTGTTGGGATTGCAATGATGTCAAGCACTAAATTGCAATCAAATTGTTCATACACAAATGGTAGTGTTAATGCAACGTTCATATAAGTTTTGAAAAAAGTCAATTATTTAAATGATTGAGATAGTGTGATGAATGGACCATTAGTCCAAACGTGGTGCTGATGTAGAAAGTGTGTGAAAGATGCAGTAAGAAAAATGTGCAATCGAGATTGAAGATTAGCAAATATATAGGAGTCAATTTATGCAACCTTGTTGGTAGCATGCTTTCAGAATAAACCGTGCCTCAATTAGGACTTTTGAGGGTTGTAACGTGGTCTGGTTAATGGTTTGAGAAACAAAGGATATAAGGCTCAACGTTTGATTTGTACCAACCCCTTCTTCGTGATGTTCTCCAGTCCTACGTTCAGTTAACTCTATATATGCATTTGTATTGACGTTGCAAGAGCGAAGATGAAGCTTCAAAGTTTACTTGAAGTGGCAGTCATCTTATTTTGCTGGTGACCATTTGATTCTTGATTTGGTGGTCACCTAATCTTTGCTTTGTTTTTGTGGAGGATTTGGGCTCCTCTTTTGATTTGTTTTTTTCGACTAAGTCTCCCTTCGGGTGCTCAACTTAGTGGTTTTTTCTTTTCTTTTCTTTTTGTTTGAATGTTGTGACTGCCAAGTCATTTGCTAATTGGTCCCTTGACGTGATGTCTCATCTTACAATTTGAAGGTATAGCTAGGTTAACTGAACAACTACCCTGTCCCAGGTTAGATGTAAGGGTTGTATCCGAAAGAAACTCCTACTTCTAGGCTCGAAGTGGTTGACTAGGGATTAACTCCTTATTTCTCCAGTGTTTGGGGATTTGAAAGAATGTCTGTACATCATTGACGAGGTTTTATCCGAAAGCATACCGCAACAGTTATGGGTATTTTGTTTTCATCATCCTCCCTCAAATATTTGCTAAAGTGAAGTGAGGAAATATTTTTGTGATTTTTGTGATAAATGATAAATGATGAGCGAATGCGCATAGATTTATTCAAAACATGCATAAACATAACATTAACATAACCAAGTACAGATAACAATGTTCAAAGAAAATAGTACTTAAACAAACATTACAAAATAACAAAAATGCGGAAATCATAAATGGCACTGGCTGCCTTGATTTGAGGAATGAACTTCTCTTGATTGAATGCTTCAAACTTGGATACTACTCAACTTGGTCTTCAACAACCCCTTCAAATGTCTTCACTTGTTGGCACCGTGCGGCGACATTGGATCGTTCTGGACATTTGCACTTCTCGGAGTGAGGGTGAGATCCTTAGAGTTGATCATATCCTGAACCATGTGTTTGAAGGAATGGCAATTCTCAATTGTGTGACCTGGAGCGCCTTTGTGATACTAACAGCGAGCATTGGCATCATAGCCCCGAGCATTACCAGTCTGAGGTGGCATATCTTTCAAAGTAAGAGATCCTTTTGCCATTAACTGATTAAAGATTTCGGTATATGACATAGGCAGGGGATCAATATGCCTATCATATCCTCTTTGTTGATATGGTGGGTGCTGTGGAGGAGCGCGTTGTTGTTGTTGACCAGGCCGCTGTGGGTAGGCCGGTTGCTGGTACGGATTGGGCGCATACTGCGCAGCTGCAATCATAGAATACGGACGTGGTTGATAAGCCATCTGAGGCGGAAATGGAGCTTGAATGGCCTGCTGATAAGGCATTGGAGGAATTGGCTGATATGTTATAGGAGCATATTGCGCAACAGCAACATAGGGATACTGATAGTAGGGAATTGGAGTAGGTGCACTCTGTTAAGGATTCCCACTTGCAGCAGAAATGGCATTTGTTTCGCCCTTTTTGTACCCGTTGAAAGGTTTCTTGACATTGGCTTGGTTGCTAGAGCCTCCTTGGATCTTTCCACTTTTTAGACCCTCTTCAATTCTTTCTCCGACCATCACCATGTCTGAAAATCCAGAAGATACGCTGCTGATCAGCTTCTCATAGTATTGTCCCTGTAAGGTACCCATGAAGATATCGATCAATTCACGGTTAACCAAAGGAGGATGCACTCTGGCGGCTAGTTCTCTCCAGCGTTGGGCGTACTCCTTAAAGGATTTTCTCTCCTTTTGAGTCATGCACTGCAGTTTAGTACGGTTCGGAGCCAAGTCAGTGTTGTACTTGTACTGCTTTTTGAATGCATCAGACAGATCAAGCCAAGTATGAACATTGTTGCGTTCGAGCTGCATGTACCATTCTAGAGACGCTCCAGACAGCCTGTCTTGGAAGCAATGGATCATAAGCTTATCATCTTTGGCATGAGCGGCCATTTTTCTGCAGTACATCCTCAAATGAAGCTCAGGACAGCTGTGGCCTTTGTACTTCTCTAATTCTGGCAGTTTGAACTTAGCAGGGATCACAACATCTGGAACTAAGCACATGTCTGAGGCACTCCGAGAGGTTGAGTTGTGTCCTTCCATGATTCGGAGTTTTTCGGCTAACTCGCGACACATCTTCATAGCTTCAGATTCTTGAACAGCATGAGGGTTGGTGATTGGAACAGCAGTATGCATCTCATACTCAACTTGATGATTCTCTTCAGCTTGAGGAAACTGGACTTGAGTTGGAAAAGGTTGAGCTTGAGGAATAGCACCAACAGTAACACCAGAAGCAGGTATTGGTTGGGAAGTGACCTCTTCAACAGCAGGAGTGAAACCTGGAGGCAAACTGTAGACCAAAGGATTTGGAACCGGAACTAAAGGCATTGCTCGTGAGGCAGATCCTTGTACTAGAGAATTGTTCATTGCAGCAGCAGCTTCGCGACGTTCTTCCATCCTAGCCAAAGCTTGTATGGTCTCGTAAATCTGGTCAATCTTGTTCTTGACCGAGTCAATCTCTTCCCTCATAGCGGCTTGCTCTTCTTGAATCACATCCATTAGTCTTCTAGTGTTGACTCGAGTTAGGTACGGGCGTCTAGTGTAGCGGTAAAATCGTGAGTGTAAGCTATTGATTAACTTAACTCGATATACACAGAGTCGCCACCGCGCTTTTATTTATTTCTGAAAGGAAAAAGGTAAAAGAACGAACAAAACCTTAAAGAATCTTAAAAGCTAAAAAGCTAAAAGAATCAGACAGAGAATGGGTACAGGGATTGGTTACAAATCGGGAAGGTTTTAAGCACCCGACTTGTCCGTGGTACTCCACGGGAACCCTTTGAAATGTTTACTGCATTTTTGGTTTGAAATGGTTTGCTTGAAAAAAAAGATTGAAGAGATGAGAAGAAGAATGTTTTTTAAGATTTTGGTGTTTGAAGAGACGAACGTCTCATGCCTACGTACCCACAAAGTGCAATGCGAGATCAAAACCCCGTAGTTCGTGGTACAAATTGTAAAAAGGCAAATGAGTTGAATTGATTTTAAAATGTAAAGATAAGTCGTCATCCTTTAGCGAATAATTCCGCTAGAAAAGATGAATCATATCTAAACATAAAAAATGGTTAAAAGGAAACGTGCACGAGGGCACAAAATTAATTGAATGAGTTGTGAATGTTTTAAAGTTTTTGAGAAAAAGGTTTCGATATGCTTATGTGGTTTAGCATTTACTTAAGAAATGAAATGAAAAGGTAAAAACACATGACCGAAGTCAAGGTTTGATTGAGAAAATGTTTTAAGTTTGAAAACAAAGAAAGTTTTGAAAATAGGAAGGAGATTTGAAAATTGAAGAAAGATGGGAAGAGATGAAGGGACTATCCTAAGACTTGAAAATAAAAGCTAAAGGAAGAATGATCAAACCAAATGGCAAGCACTCTTGAGACAATTGGATTTCCATATTCAAAGGCCAATGAAATAATTTGAGGCCAAGGTTTCTAATCCATTCCAACTTGAGCAAGGGGGAAAATCTTAAAGTCTAAGTCCATTCTCCGAAGCAAGGGATAGTAACCATAGTCCAAATTTAGAAGTCACAAGTATTTTAAGTGTTTAATCCTTTATTAGTGTTTTGATATCCAAATGGACAAAGGAGAAATAACAAGTATCACAATATAAACAACAAAATGATATATGATATAATATGATAAAGCAATATAAAGAGATAAGGAACGAGGAATTGAAATAAAAGGATAAGGTGCGAGAGATTAAATTTAAATGTTAGTATATTCACATTATTAATATTTACAATAATAAGTGGTATGATGAACTTAATCAAGCACAACCACGAAAAGAAAAATAAAGTCGAGGCAACCGGATCCAAGTGGATCGCATTCCGAATCGGGACAACTTTAGGTCTATGTTAAGCAATCGCCGAGTAATTTACGGAGTAATTACCCTACAAATGAGGCCGGCCACCACTAATTAAAGTGGAAAATATTCGTGTTAATACATGTTAGAGAAACGATATTATGGATCGTTCTCCGAAAACATGCCACACTAAAAGAAAGAGAACGGTCTAATCTTAATCGGGATTTCCCATTGTGTTTATCGAAGGCAACCTATCACGATTCCAAAGTATGAAGAATGATCCAAATGATCATTCATCCATAGATTTGAAATAATGAAGATTAAGCATCTTCGAAAACCAATAATCGCGAATCGGAGATCTCATCGACCAAAAAAGAAAAATAAAAGATGAAAAAGAAATGGATCTAAAGCTAAATCCATAAAAGAAAATTAGAATATTTTTTTAATCCTTTTCTTAAAATTCTTTTATCTAAATTTATTTCTAAAATCCTTTTTCTAATCTTCTTCTAAAATGTTTTCATAACATTCTTTTCCTAAAATAATCTTTATACAACTCTTATAAAAAAAAAACATTGAAACCAAATATTAAAAAAGAAACTAAAGAATTAACAAAGAAAAAAAAAAGAAAAGGAAAGGGGAAGGGGGGAAGTCCACGGTTTGAGGGAGGTGGATAGCAAGGATCCAAATAGATCTTAAGCCCAAACCATTTGATCAATTTTAATTAAATAAATAATTGAGAAAACAAATAAAAGAAACGAAAATCAAAGACAATATTCACTTCTTCTTCTTCGTACAGCCGCGGACCACAGGGAAAAAAATTCCTCCTCACCTTCAAAATTTAACAAAACAAAATCACCAATCTCCCTTTCTCTTCCGCGACTTTGATTCTCTCCCTCTTCCTCCCTTTCGAACTTCCTTTCTTCTTCTCGATTCTCTTTTATTTCAGGTTGAATGTCAGAAAGGGGATGAAGGGATTTAGGGATTTAGGGATTCTAAGAAATTGATTGAAGGAATTGATGAATTCAGAAGGTGAAGAGAATTAGAATCGGTGAGTTTTTTGCTTTTCTTTTTGTTCTAAAAATAAATTGAAAGAAAAAAATGGTGGATTTGAAGCTTTGGTTTTTGAGTTTGGCAGGGTATTGAGAGGCTGTTAAAGCTTGAAGAATTGAGAAGAATGACAGCCTTATTTATAGCAAGCTGATATGAACTTGAAGAAGAAAATCAGTTGCCGTTTTGTGCGTTTTGAGATGCGTTTTGACACTGTGAGTTTCTCGTGTTCACTTACGTCTCCTCTTCGTTCTTGCTGGCCTTTTCTTTTTGTGCGTTTTGTGACTGATGCTTTTGCGTTTTGTATCAAGTGGTGTTTTCGTTTTGGTCACGTTTTGTTGTTGTTATTGCGTGTGCAGGCCGTGCATTTCGAATGTGATTGCCGCAGCTGTTGTTGGCTTGAGGCAAAGAATTTGTTGTATGCGGCTGGGCCTGTTGGCTGGATGCGGAAGGCTTACGAAATGTATTGGCTTGGAGGTGTGTGAGTGTAAACACCCCAAATTTGCCCTCACCCATTCACACCATGGCTTGTGATCTTTTCATATGCATAAGTTCAATCACATCATCTCATATTGCATATTTGCTTCACTGCATTGATTCAAAGTCATCTGCATCTAGGGTTTGTGACCTAAGCCATCCTGAGCCATCTGAGCCACTCCAAAGGTCATTAATCACTTCAAAGGGGTCCATGTGTGTTCAAACATCATATTATATCCTCTCAAGATCAAGAAAGTCAAAGAATCACAAGAACTGAGAAAGGCATGGAAGCAGAGCCAGGTTTAACTGCAAAGATGACCTAAAATTAGGGTTTTGGTTTCAAAGGCCATAACCCCAAAATTTTTGGTCATTCTTGTTTCTATTGGTCTCTATATGGTATAGGGATCATGCATATCAATTTTCATGAAGAAATTCCATGGGGAAGGCATCTGATCAAGAGTTGACTTCTTGAGCAAGTCAGTGCAAAATCAGGGCATCTGAGGCCCCCAATGACCCAACCAAAGGGTATTCTCCATCATTTTGAATATGTATGATCTTTATTTGATCATGGAATATGTTAGAAGTTCACCAAATTGAAGAATTTCAAGCCATTTGCAAAATTGCCTTTTTGGGAAAATGACTTGTAATGTAAACTTGCCATTTTGGGAAAGTTTTTCAACCTCCTCAAATTGATTCAAAAATGCTTCAAATGAGAAAACTTTGGTCATGAAAGTTGTAGAATGGATCATTCCCTTTTCAAAAAGTACAAGAACTCATTCTAATTCATTTTGGATCAAAAGTTATGGCTTGTCAAAGTTGGACAAAATCACATAATTTCAAGTTTTACACCAAAGAGGCAAAGTTGCAAAACCTCTTGCCAAGGCAAAATGTGACTTCAAAGTGACTTCTAACCTTTGCACAAACACAATGCATGACCCAAAAATCAGAATGCACCAAAGATTTGTCCATTTTTATGACTTATGCTTCAAGTAATCACAAAAGGGCCAAGAGATCACAAAGTTGCAAAACCTCACATAAACCCTAATCCACTTGCTAATTGGCCTCAAGACGGATTCTATGGCTCTCCTCAATCCTTGCTGCGCAGGACATCCCTTTGTCCTTGGCCTGCCATTGACCCATACCTCTCTTACACAAAAGTTGACTTTATGCAAAATGGCCCATACCAATCAAGCTAGGCCACACCAACTCCACAGACCTATCATAGTGTGATACATGGACAAAATGAGACTCAACACATAACACACACAAGCCTGAAACATCTCATAAGCCATAGTTCACAAAACTCTCCTCTTATGAACTTTCCTTCGAACCTCAGCACACAAGCATCAAACATCAAAACAAACTTCATAGAATCACTCAACATGTTCCTCTGATCATTTCCCAACCCTTATTTGTCCCTGAAACCTCCCACATCAAAAACACGATTCTCATCCCTCACTGAACAGAACTTCATCAATCTCACAAACCAGCCAAAATAAACTCCATACAAGCTTTGCAAACTCCTCAGGAGGTTCATTGGGTTCACTTTGAAGCAAGGAAGCAGTCAAAAAGCTCCTGGATTGAAAGCTCCATCTCAGGTAGCCATGTGAAAACATTTTTCCAGAACTCTTGTTTTAAGTTTCTAAATGATTAAGCTTGCTTTCCTGGTCACACTGAACTTTAAATTTTCGAAAATGGTTGAGAAATGAGTGTGTATGGCTTGTCTGAAATTTCTACCATTTTTGTATCTTGCTTCGAATCTGGTTCATGCTTAGAAATAAATTGTTTTTGAGGTCAGGGATGAGTTTAGGGAGGTGATAGGAAGTGATCTGGAGCTTTAGAGCTCCAGAAGTGGCGTGGGGAGTGATTTGGGAAATTCTCAGGGGAGGTGTGGCTGGAGAAGATGACCGGAGGTCATTTCCGGCCACCTGAATGTCATTAGGGCATTAATCACGTTTAGGGCAAAGTTTGAATTTGGACCATAGATCTGGTTGACTTTTGTTGACTCCCGCGCATATGAATGGCCTGGATCATTTTATTAAACCCTAATCCCATTTAATTAAATTAATTAATCAGATTTAATTTAATCCAACCAGTTTAAACGTGTGCCGTCCAGATGCGCGCGGGTCAATTCCCTCCTTTTCCATTTGAATCTCAGCCAGTGGATGTGCATACTTCTCATATTTTAATTTTTATTTCATTTTCTTTTCATTTAATTTGCACGAATTATTTAAAATAGCAAAATACATTAAAAAATTCTGAAAATTTTTATCAAGTCTTTTATTAATTTTCAGAACCCAAAAATATTTTTGTTTTTATTTTTTGCATTAAAAATCATTTTTAAATTATTTAAATGTTTAATTTTAATTAGTTAATAAAAATTAATTAATTAAAAATACATTTAGGTATTTTAAAATCACCAAAAAATTCACATTGCATTTAGAAACATTTAGAAACATTATCCAACTCTCAAAGCAAATTCCTTTTTGGTTCTTGATGCCTTTTGATCATTTTCATTGGAATTAAATTCATTTTAAGGCAATATTTTTGTGCAAACTTTGAAAAATCCATTCTGCCTAACCTTTGAGAGTTTGATGTTAGTTCTTCTTGCATTGCATCCTTCATAGCATGTAGTTTATAGGATAAAATTGGTTTGAATTGATCTTGCATTTTCAATTTGTTTTGCATTTTTTATGATGAGGCACCCCAAAACCCTAGCCAACTTGAGAAATTCATAACTTTCACTAGGTTAAGAGTTAGATCCCCTCCTTTGGGAAGTGAACTTGTATAGGTTTAGGGTATCTTTGATTGCATTTTCAATTTTTTGTCATGTCATTTGCTTCTGGTTTTGAGTTTTTGCTTTGCATGTTGTATGTAACCCTAATTTGTGCCTTCCCTTGCATCCATTTCTCATTTGCTTGCATTCAATGACTTGCCATGACATTTTGTGCATCCACATGATCCATAATACATCTTAGGACATATTAGAATCATGTTTGATCACTACATCTTTCATTTTCCATGTTATGCTTTCATATCATTTCATAAACTTTCATGAACATTCATGGTTCAAAGCATGCCTCATTTGCATCCTTATGCTTGTTTGATCATTCTCATCTTTTGTCATGTGTTTGAACCATCTCTTAGCATCATTGACATCATGTTTATGCTTCTGACTTTGGTTTGCATCATGACATTTCATCTCATTTTGCATTGCATCTCATTTCTTTTGCTAACCTTTTCAGGTGGTAAGTAATTTGAGAAGTGAATTTGCCTTCACTTCTCACAATCTCTTCTCATCTCTCTTGCATCATTGCTGCATTTTATCTTGTGTATTAGAGTGAGCTTGCTCATTCATGTTCATCTCTTACTTTCTTTCTTCAAGCAACTTGTCTTCTTAAGTGAAGCAAGTTGTTTTGCTTCTCTCTGTTTCTTTCTCCTTTCATCTGCTTCCTTCCTGGTGGTTTCTCTGAAGATCTTCTTGCAAACCTCATTAAACCTAGGAATAACCAAGCATGATAATAATTAGGGTTTGATTAGTCCCCCATTTATCTTTAACCTTTGTGTCATCTTTGAGTCTTCTCTTCTCATCTCATAATCAGGGACTAAACCCTAAAGGTTTTAAGGCTTTGTGATTAAGCTTATGCCTGCATCCTTCTATTAGGATGGAGTGTATAACTTTAATCCTAAGTGTTAAACCCTTAATGTGTTTAACTCCTTTAATCAATTCACATAATAATCATCAAGACATCAAGCTTGTAACTTGGGCCTTGCATTAGGGTTCTAATTCTTCCTTAATTGGTTAAGAAGGACTAACCCTAGTGTTAATGGACAAGTCCCCCTCAAGTTGTCTTGCAAACCATAAAATTCACTTCTTAATCCCATCATTAACTAAAATCCACTTTAATAAAGGCCTTGTTTTGTCATGAGGTTAATCCCTAATCATGAATTAAGTTGAGGAGTCTTTCTCAGCTTAAATGTTCTCATCTATTATCCTTCTATTAGGATGGTGTAATGAGTCCATTAAATCCTTGATTATGGCTTAAACTCATTACTTAACACTAAACAAAAACAACAAAAACATCTAAATAAATAAAAGTAGGTTAATGATCTTAATTCTACACCATGGTGATTAAGTGTGAGGTGTTTACTTCATACTTAAGGTATTCTCATTACCCCTAATCAGAGGGAAGATGTGATGAGTTTACTAACCCTTGGTTTAGGCTTAAGCTCATTAATTTATGACAAACTTCAAAAGGCAATAAAAGATTGAAAATACAAAAACAAACAATAATTGTCTCCTTCGGGATTCTTTTCTCATCATCTTCACTCACAAACGAGAACTTGCTTCTTCCGTCTAATGCAAGACAGTTTGCACCTGAGCCAGATAGGTCATACACTTGAGCATAGACAAGTAAGCAGGTCACAAGTCAATTTACCCTTTCAGTCTCTTTGGGTCGAACTACGGTGTTCTGACTTCCTCATTGCACGAGAGGATACGTACGCATAACTTAACAGTTATCGAACAAAATTCTCTGTACATTCCCCCCTCTTCCAGCATTATCCTTTTAGCCTCATAGTCTTGAGCTTCATACTCCTGTTCTTACACTGACACTTCTCTTGTACACTTCACATTCATTTTACACTGACACTTATATTCTTTTCAGCTTTGATACACAGATAGCACTGACACTACCCCTTTTAAACACAAATCTTTCAAGCGTGGATCCCGTCGAGTACGGCGGACAATCCGGGTGCTAATACCTTCCCAGGTTGTAACCAACCCCCTTTCTCAGTCTCTATGGTTCGCACATTACCTTTCCTACGGGATAAAAATGCCTAGCTGGCGACTCTTGTCTTCTGAGTTCACCCCTGTGTGTTCTCTCTCTTCTCGCCGACCGTTCGCGTCTGTCCCCTATTGACCCTGTGTCATCAGGTGGGAGCGACAACTTGGCGACTCTGCTGGGGACCCTTATACTGTAACCAGGGCTTCTGGTTCTTTTTTGTGGGTTCCTCCTAGCGCTTGTTTGATTTGTGTTTACTGGGGTGTTATGTGCTAATTGTGTTTATATAGTTGCTTTATTTATTGCTTTCTGTACAGCTTTATTTACTGCTTTCCTTTACAGTTTTTCATGTTTCATACTGTCATCATCTTGCTGGATCTGGTTTCTGTTTTGGTGGGTGGGGTTCTATTGAGAGTTTAAGGTCCTATACCTGGGACCTGAGTGACACCTAGGCTAGAGTGGTTCATGTTCTTTCCCATTCCATTTCGGTCTGGTGCGGGAATATGAAACACGGTTCAGATGTGGGTTTCTTCTTGAGAACTCTGTGCTACAGATTTCCTGTAGTGCTAGGGCTATCTGGGAAGCCTGCTAAGTCTGGATGACCTTTATTATGACCTTCAGAAACTGAGGTGAATTAGAGGAGGATCCTTTATGGTTATTGTAAACACTGTACCTCCGGGTTAGAAGTGTTTACACTTCTCATAACTGATCCAAGTCTGAGGATCCTTGTTCTAGAACACCACCTGTGAGGGGGTTGGGCTGTTTACAGGTTTGCAGGTACCATTGGCCACATCATACCTTGATACTTGTTTTGTTTAAGAATGCTTCACTTTGGACATTTCTTGTGATTTAACCCTGGACATGTGACTCTTTATTTGAGTCCCCCACCTTGGTTACTGGATTTCTGAACCTCCATCTGAACTTCTTGAACATACATGGGCCTTATATCAAGACAGATAAATCAGATCCATCTTGATCACAACCCCTTCCATATCATTTGCATACATCATCATTGCATCATTTGACATTTGTTTATTTGTTTTTCAGGGTATCCACATTATATCTGGCTTGGTTTTGACCCCTTCATCTGCATAGACCTCTGTTTCATCAGTTATCTACTTCAGCTATCTTCATCAGTTGTTTGCTTCAGTCATCTTCTCCAGTACCAGCCTTGATCTTCATCAGCACTTGTCTTCAGCTCTTCATCAGCAATCATGGCTCCTCCCAGGAAAAGCAACATTTCATACCATTTCTTTGAGCCTGTGTTGACTGGTATCAGGCAGGTCCAGTCACTTATCACTCCAGACCATATCCCATTATTCAGAGAGCATTATGGAGGCATCCTTGATATGGTCATGGACCTAGACCCTTCTCAGAGGAGTATGATCCACACCTGCCTACAGTTTTATGACCCTCCTTTGAGATGCTTCACATTCCCAGACTTTCAGCTAGGACCTCTTTTGGAGGAGTTTTCATCATTGATTGGAGTACCTGTCAGGGGTGGAGTCCCCTTCAACCCAGAGATGACTTCTCCCAGCAATGGAGAAGTGGCAAAAGCACTATACCTGGAGCCTGCTTTGATTGAGCAGAATATGACAACAAAGGCTGGGATCCCTGGTTTACACTTAGACTTCATGATTTCTCAGGCCATCCTGAAGGCCTCTTTGGGAGAATGGAGGGCAGTTTGTGCATTACTAGCTCTCAGCATATATGGGGTTGTACTGTTTGCAGATGAGCCCAAGTTTATCAGCAAGAATGCCATTCATCTTTTCCTTCTAAGGAACCCAGTACCCACATTGCTGGGATATTTCTATTACTCCATTCATCAGAGGAATGAGAAACAAAGGGGGAAGTTAGTGAGATGATGTGCTCCTTTGTTTCACACCTGGCTGCTCAAACACCTACCCAAGACAGATGCCTTCCTGAATCCTCACCAACAGAAGAATTGGGCTAAGAGACTTATTGCTTTGTCTTCAGATGATATCAGATGGTGCACCCAGAGCACCAAAGGCAAAGACATCATTACTAGCTGTGGGCAATACCCAAATGTACCTCTGATAGGAGTAAAGGGTTGCATCAACTACAATCCTTTGCTGTTTAAAAGGCAACTGGGCTATGCTTTGATTCACCCTCCTAGAGTACAAGATTTAGCTGAGACCCCGTATTGTGAGATAAAGCCTAATCTAGCTGCTGTCAGACAAGCATCCTGGGCTTGGGACAATATCCAGACAAAAGGGATGGCTATTCTTGGAAGGTGCAATAATGTTGCTTCAGCTCAGTACTATGACTGGTCTCATGCTAGGGCTCATATTACTGGAATGCCCTTCACCATTGAAGATATACCTGGACCATCCACAGCACAGCCAACAGCCACTGTCAGCCTGGAAGAGTTTGAAAAGCTGAAGGAAAGGAATGAGAATCTGTATCAACCTCTAAAGAAGACTCTTTCGGAAAGGAGTGATGGTCGTCTGGACATTGAGAGGTTGGAGAAGCTTAAGGTGGAGCATCTGGCCAAGATTGAGAAAACAGAGGACTACATCAAGAAAGCAAGAGCTGGGGAGCAAATATTGAAGAATGCCTGCAAAGAGGCCAAGTTTCAGAAGGCTAGGACTGATCTCTATCTACAAGAAAGTCAGGCTAGGTGGGTCAGGATCACTGAAGCCCGTACCCAAGAAGATCAGAAAACTCAGGCCAGGATTGAACAGTTAGAGGCCAATGAAAAGAAGCAACAGGAAGCTTTGCTGGCAGCCCAGAAGGAGATTTCAGAGTTGAAGCTCAGGGCTGGTTTGAAGAGGTCAAAGGACCAGGACAGGCACAAGAAGCTGACCACTGCCATTGCCACCAGAAACCTCCTCATCAGAAACATCACAAAGCATCCAGCTGGTCCAGTGACTGAAGCACTTCTGAAGGAGGTTAAGGAGGATGAGTTTGGACTAGATGTCTGACCTTTTGATTGTTGTTGTTTTCATTTGATGTACTTTTCTTTCGTTGTATTTTGACCCTTCAGGGGCATATGTTGTAAAACAAACTATGTTTTGTTCAGTATTTGTAATATATTTTAGTTTGTTTCCATTGTGGGGTTTATTTTCTCAACAACATCAAAGCATCTTCCTCGGGGTCTGGAAAGGTCAAAACCAAGAACCAAGCCGGATACCTTGGAAAACAAATAAGCATACTGCATTGCATACTAACTTTTGTTTTGTTTTGTAGGTTTTTCCATTATTTTGTTTGTTTCTAACTCTGTTGTGCTTCAGGAAATATTGCTCGCCGCCGGGTGTTCCCTCTCAACCGTGCGCACCGGTATCCTACTCGCAACAACCTTCCTGGTATCCAAATGGATCAAGTACAGCAAGACCTGACAGAGGTCAGAACTCAGATGGCTAATGAAAGAGTGGAGATGAGGAACCAAATGGCTCAATTCATGACTGTGATGACTAACTTGGCCCAAAGTCAAGAGAGGTTAAGGGCATTGGTAGAAAGACAAAACCCCGAGGAACCTCATCCTGGAACTGGAGGAACAAGTAATAATGAGGGAGGTCAGCCTCATGTTAACCCACCAGTATTTGGACCTCATCTAGATCCGGAAGTCAATATCCCAAGGAATGTACAGGGCAACACTGCTGCAGGCAGGATCTTGCAAGAAGATCCTCAAGAGGAGCAGTTTATTGTAATGGGAGCTGGAGATGAAGTTTATGATAGGAGGTTTGATGAAATTGCTGAGAAATTGAGATCTCTGGAGTCTCAAAATTCCTTAGGCTTCGATGTAATGGATATGGGGTTAGTGGATGGGGTAAGGATTCCCCACAAGTTTAAACCCCCGTGCTTCGAGAAGTACAATGGAACTTCGTGTCCACGAACTCACTTACAGTCCTTTCTGGGGAGACTTAAAGCATATACCATGGATGAAAAACTGTGGATGTTTTACTTTGAAGATAGCTTGATTGGAGCTTCAAGAGAGTGGTATTCACACTTGACCAGAGCTACTATCAGATGCTGGAAGGACCTAGCTGAAGCTTTCATCAGGCAGTACCAATACAATCTGGACATGGCCCCTAACAGGACCCTTCTGATGGGAATGTCTCAATCCTCCAGAGAAAGCTTCAGGGAATATGCCCAAAGGTGGAGACAGCTTGCTGCTGCTGTCCAACCACCCATGTCGGAAAGAGAAATGGCCGACATGTTCATGAATACTCTGCAAGGAACATATATTGATAGGCTAGCTGCCTTTTATTCCACCAGTTTTGCTGACGTAGTTATAGCTGGAGAAAGGATTGAAAGCCTTTTGAAGATGGGTAAGATTTCTGATAACGGTGCAAGTTCGTCCAGTAATCCCAGGAAGCCTTTTGTGGGACCTAGAAGGACCGGTGAGACAAATGCCATTCATGCCAACAGGGGCAGACCTCAGTATGTTCACAGATCAGTGGTAGCTGTCACTATTCCAGCTCCGATTCCTCAGCAACCGGCATATCAACCACAACAACCACATTATCAACAACAAGTTCAGTACCCGCCACAAAGAACCTACAACAACAACAACAACAATCAACAACAGCAATCAACAACAAAGACCTTTTCAGCAAAGACCGTCACAGGCAAATAGGGTGATTGACCCTATCCTTATGCCTTATGCTGCCTTATTACCACAACTCCTGAAGCTCAACCTGGTTGAGTTAAGGACATTGGCACCACCTGATCCCTCCAATCTCCCAAGGAATTATGATGTCAACGCCAGATGTGCTTTCCACTCCAATGCACCTGGTCACAATACTGAGAAATGCAGGGCCTTACAAATGAAAGTCCAAGATCTGGTGGATTCTAAAGCCCTCAACTTTGCACCTCCTCCAAATGTCAACAAGAATCCCATGCCTAATCATGAAGGGCCGAGGATTAATGCCATTGAGGAAGACAAACCATCTACTTTGATTACCGGTGTTGCACAAATTCGAACACCTCTGGTTGAAATTAAAGCTCAACTTCTAGAGTGCCAGGTGTTTCCCGGGTGTGAGCTCGGTTGTGGGTATTGCAACATCGCAGTCAACGGGTGTGATAATTTGAGAAGCGAGATAGATGGTCTTATCAAAGACGATATACTTCAGATCTCAACAACGGCGCCTACAAATCCAGCAATTCCTTTGACAACAATTCCTGATTCTCCTACAACTGCAGAAACGATCATTCCTACCGATTCATCAATATCATCAGCAATGGCTCCATCCATCACTTCAACAAATCAAATGTCAACAACCCTTTCTTCTACAACATCAGCATCCATTTATTCAGCCGAATCTTCTACAACACCAGCAGAAATTAATGAAGATATCTCAGCAGTCACCATCAACTACGACCCATCAAATGTTCCTCCAAATAACAACTTTCAGCAACAAGTCATGGCACCTCCTACCAGATCACCAGTCACAATTTACTACGATCCGCACACCATTTCAGTACCCTCCTCCGCAGCAGTCAGTCCAGTTACTATCACCGTGCCTGGACCAGTTCCCTATGAAAGCAGTAATGCCATACCTTGGCATTATGGCTCTGATCTCTACTGCAACGGGGAGAAAATCACTTTGGATTCTTCAACCTCTTCTCCACAAATTGATAATGTTGGGGGAGGCGGAGGCTTCACCAGAAGCGGACGCCTTTTTGCCTCACAAATGCAAAGACCTAGTGCCGAAGCAGAAGCTGCTGCCAAAGCAAAGGGAAAAAGTGTGGTATCTGAAGAGCCGGTTGTCAAAGAAACTCAGAAGACATCTTTTGAACAAGATGTAGACGAGTTTATGAGAATCATAAAGAGAAGTGATTACAAGGTGGTGGATCAGCTTCACCAAACTCCCTCAAAAATCTCCATATTATCCCTGTTGATGTGTTCTGAAGCTCACAGGAATGCATTACTGAAAGTCCTGCACGCAGCATACGTGCCAGAGGAGATTACCGTTAATCAGCTAGAAACTGTGGTGGCAAATGTCAATACCAGTCATGAACTGGGTTTTACCAATGCTGACTTAACAACTGAGGGACGTAACCACAACAAGGCTTTACACATCACTCTAGAGTGCATGGGTGCTGTTTTATCTCATGTACTGGTGGACACTGGGTCATCGCTCAATGTTCTACCAAAGAAAGCCTTAGTGAAGCTGGAGTACGATGGCTTGGCACTGCGTCCGAGTAATTCAGTGGTGAGAGCTTTTGATGGCTCTAAAAGATCAGTGCTTGGGGAGATTGATCTGCCTGTGATGATTGGCCTGCAGACCTTCAAAATTACCTTCTATGTGATGGACATTCAGCCGGCCTACAGCTGTTTGTTGGGTAGACCCTGGATCCATGCCGCCAGCGCTGTTACGTCTACCCTTCACCAGAAGCTGAAATTCGAGTGGGAAGGCCAGATCATCACCATCTGTGGGGAAGAAGACATCTTTGTTAGCCATCTGGCTACGTATAAGTACATAGAGATGGATGGAGAAATCAATGAAACCATGAGCCAGGGGTTTGAGGCCCTAAACATTAATGAAGCATCTGCTGTACTGGGAACCTCCATAACGTCATATCAGCAAGCCAGGAAGATTGTTGAAGAGGGTTCTGCCCAAGGCTGGGGCAAGCTGCTGCCCATGGAGAAGAAAGAGGACAGATTTGGGTTGGGTTACAGACCAACTCAACAAGATCAATCCTTGTCAGCGGGGGAATGCTCACCCCGGATGCAGTGAACAACTTGGAAGACGAGGAGGAAAGCGACCGCAACCTGGAGAGCTGGATACGTCCAAGGACCCCGGGGAGCCAAGTCCTTAACTGGTCTTCCCAGGAAATTATAAGGGTTACTCCTGCAGAGTAATTATTATTTCCTGTATTTTTAAGCATGCATCAAGTCTTGCATCTTGCCAAAGATGTCAAGACTCATTTTGTAATCGGGCCATCTTGTAATTTTGTGCAAACAGATCAATCAATGAATATCGGACATCTTTTGCAAATGAGTCTTTTCCTTTTCCGCTCACTGTTTTTCATTTTTCTTTTTGTACAAAAATAAAATGGCAATGTTTTCCAAAATGGTAACTTCATTTCACTTTTTCTAAACAAGATTAAAATTGATCACTAAAATAAACCAATCTAAACCCTTGCAGAGAGTGCCTTTCAGACTGCACCGACAACAACACTGCTATGACTTCGTATGACTTTGACAATCCAATCAATCAAGCTGATGAAGGGGTTGAAGAAGATTATGAGCTTCCTGAAGAGCTAGCCAGGTTGTTAAGGCAAGAGGAGAAGGTTATCACTCCTCATCAGGAGGAGGTCGAAACGGTTAATCTTGGTACGGAAGATGACGTAAAAGAAGTTAAGATCGGGGACTGCTTACAAGATTCAGTAAAAGAGCAACTGATTGATATGCTTCGGGAGTATGTAGATGTATTTGCTTGGTCTTATCAGGATATGCCAGGGTTGGACACCGATATTGTCATGCACAAGCTGCCTTTAAAAGAAGACTGCCCACCAGTAAAACAGAAGCTGCGCCGTACTCGCCCAGATATGGCAATGAAGATAAAGGAAGAGGTACAAAAGCAGTGGGACGCCGGTTTCCTTGCTGTGACTAGCTATCCGCCGTGGGTTGCTAATATTGTACCTGTACCTAAGAAAGACGGCAAAGTGAGGATGTGTGTGGATTACCGGGATCTGAACAGAGCCAGCCCGAAAGATGACTTCCCTTTACCTCACATTGATGTATTGGTGGATAATACGGCTCAGTTCTCGGTGTTCTCCTTCTTGGATGGATTTTCAGGATACAATCAAATCAAAATGTCACCTGAAGACATGGAGAAGACAACTTTTATCACACCCTGGGGCACATTCTGTTACAAGGTGATGCTATTCGGACTGAAGAATGTTGGTGCAACTTATCAACAGGCTATGGTAACATTATTCCATGACATGATCCATAAGGAAATTGAATGTTATGTGGATGACATGATTGCCAAGTCCCTCACAGAAGAAGACCACCTGGTAAATATGTTGAAGTTATTCAAGCGTCTGAGGAAATATCAACTGAAGTTAAACCCCAACAAGTGCACATTTGGGGTACGATCTGGTAAGCTGTTGGGTTTTATTGTAAGTGAGAAAGGGATTGAAGTTGACCCTGATAAAGTCAAAGCCATTCAAGAAATGCCTGCACCTAAGACTGAAAAGGAAGTTCGGGGGTTTTTAGGTAGATTGAACTACATTTCAAGGTTCATATCTCATCTTACAGCAACTTGTGAACCCTTGTTCAAGCTGCTAAGAAAAGAACAAACAGTCAGGTGGAATGAAGACTGCCAAAGGGCTTTTGACAAAATCAAGGAATACTTGCAAGAGCCTCCAATCCTTATGCCTCCAATTGAAGGAAGGCCTCTAATCATGTACTTGACAGTATTAGAAGAGTCAATGGGGTGTGTGTTGGGCCAGCATGACGAGTCTGGTCGAAAAGAGTATGCAATATACTACCTAAGCAAAAAGTTTACCGACTGTGAACAACGTTATTCACTGCTCGAGAAAACTTGCTGTGCTTTAGCGTGGGCTGCTCGCCGACTAAGGCAGTATATGTTGACCCACACTACCTTGTTGATTTCAAAGATGGATCCAGTTAAGTACATTTTTGAGAAGCCAGCACTTACCGGACGGGTTGCGAGATGGAAAATGATCCTCACAGAATATGATATTCAGTACACATCTCAAAAAGCCATCAAGGGCAGTGTATTGTCTGATTATCTTGCTGAGCAACCCATTGATGATTACCAGCCTATGAGATTTGACTTCCCTGATGAAGATATCATGTTCATAAAAGCAAAAGATAATGAAGAGCCTGTTCACACTGAAGGGCCTGACCCAGAAGAAGAATGGACTATGATGTTTGATGGGGCTGTTAATATGAATGGTCGTGGTGTTGGTGCAGTACTCATTACACCTTAAGGAGTTCACATGCCTTTCTCGGAAAAACTCACCTTTAACTGCACTAACAACGAAGCTGAATACGAAGCTTGTATTATGGGTCTCGAGGAAGCCATTGACCTCAGGATCAAGACTTTGACTGTGTTCGGAGATTCAGCTCTGGTAATCAATCAAACCAACGGCAAATGGTACACCCACCAAGATCATCTGGTACCTTATCGGGATTATACAAGAAGGTTATTGACTTTCTTCACAACGGTCAAGCTTGAGTATATCCCACGAGACGAAAATCAGTTTGCAGATGCTTTAGCTACCATTTTATCCATGATCAAAGTTCAAGCTGCCAACTTTGTACCTCGGATCTCAGTATCCAGACTTGACAGACCAGCATATGTATTTGCAGAAGATGTTGTTAAAGATGATAAGCCTTGGTTCCACGACATTAAGTGCTTCTTGGAGGATCAAACATACCCACCCGGGGCATCTTCCAATGATAAGAAGACATTAAGAAGGCTAGCTGGTAGTTTCTTCCTGAATACTGATGGTTCCCTGTATAAGAGAAACTTTGATATGGTACTCCTCAGATGCGTTGACAGGACAGAGGCAGACTTATTGATGCACGAGGTGCACGAAGGATCCTTTGGTACCCATGCTGGAGGGCATGCCATGGCTAAAAAGTTGCTAAGATCAGGCTATTATTGGATCACAATGGATGCAGACTGTTGTGCTTATGCCAGGAAATGTCATAAATGCCAGATTTATGCGGATAGAATGCATGTGCCTCCGAATCCTTTGAATGTGATGTCTTCACCCTGGCCCTTTGCCATGTGGGGCATTGATATGATTGGCAAGATTGAACCGACTGCTTCAAACGGCCACAGATTCATCCTGGTTGCTATTGACTATTTTACCAAGTGGGTTGAAGCGGCTTCTTATGCAAATGTTACGAGGCAAGTGGTAGCCCGATTTCTGAAAAGAGATATCATCTGTCGGTATGGAGTGCCCGAGCGAATCATTACTGATAATGGTTCCAACTTAAATAACAAAATGATGGCAGAATTGTGCCGGGACTTCAAGATCCAACACCACAATTCTTCTCCTTACAGGCCAAAGATGAATGGCGCTGTCGAGGCAGCTAATAAGAATATCAAGAAGATTGTACAGAAGATGGTGGTCACCTACAAAGACTGGCATGAAATGCTACCATTTGCCTTACATGGGTACCGTACGTCAATCAGAACATCCACTGGGGCAACGTCGTATCAGCTTGTTTATGGTATGGATGCAGTCCTACCTGTTGAAGTTGAATTACCCTCTTTACGGGTATTGATGGATGTTAAACTAAATGAAGCAGAGTGGGTCCGATCCCGATACGAACAACTGAGTCTGATTGAAGAAAAGAGATTAGCTGCAATCTGTCATGGGCAGTTATATCAGAAGAGAATGAAGAAAGCCTTCGATCAGAAAGTCAGGCTCCGAGAGTACCAAGTAGGAGATCTTGTGTTGAAAAGACTCCTTCCTCCTCATACAGACCACATGGGAAAGTGGACTCCGAAATATGAAGGGCCATTCGTAGTAAAGAAAGTTTTCTCAGGTGGAGCACTGATGCTCAGTACTATGGATGGTGAAGACTTCCTGTCCCCTGTGAATTCAGATGCAGTTAAAAAATACTTCGCATAAAAAGACCCGCTGGACATAAAAACAGAATGTAAGTCCAGGCAAAAAAATAGGGCATCCCGGCGAGTCAAAAACAGAATAAAAGACTCGGGCAAAAATAAGGGAAAATAAATAAAAAAATGTACACCCGCTAAGTTGAAAAGCCGCATTGGACAACTCAGGCAAAAATGGGTATCCCGGTGGATTGAAAACCCGAAAGGGCGATCCACGCAAAATAAGGGAATAAGCGAACAATTGCATTCTGAATTCGTCTGTATCACTTGCAACATGGCAAGCTTCGAAAGGTTCAAGCTTCGGTCGGAATCAGCCTTCTTCAGAAAGCAAGATAAGAAGAACGTCAATGTCATACGAGTCATAGCAAAAGGGGAGCTCCTTGAAGCGTCATCAACACTGCCAGCATCTTTTTGTTTCTCAATTTGTAACGATTTCCTCATTTCAGGGGATCTGTTTCCTTGACTGTACTCGCCAATTCAGGGCATACAAATTAATAAAATCATATTTTCAGTCCTATTTCGTCTCGAACATTTTGTTTTCATTTGCAAAATGTCCGATGTCCTTAAGATGTTGATTGCATAAGTACAAATGCGTATTTCCTAAACTACATGCTTGCAGGAAATATACTTACTCCCGGAGGCGTCTAAACTCCTATGATGGAATCCAGTAAGGGATACCTCGGGGTACTTGTGCGTTTCTTTGTCTTTACAGGATTGCAGGTAATCCAAAGCACAACATGGGGCATGAAAGTTTCTCCCCAGTAGGCTGCCAAATCATTGTTTCCTCAGCACACCTTCCAAACAGCACCAGAGATGCTTTCTCCCCATCAGAGTTGCCAGCCCTCACTTCTCCAACATTTCCTTCAAAGGGCAGCACCAGAAGGTGTTCATATTCCCCAGCTGAGTTGTCAAGTATCATCCTCAGCAGGATCCCCGCAGAAATCTCTAGGAAGGTCTTTCAGGGATCTCTCTTCTTCCCCAGCCGAGTGCTAGGCAGGGAACCATCTCCCCGCAGAGTTTCAGCCTCTATCCAGAAGAGCAACGCCTGAAGATCTCACAACAGAGTGACGAAAGCTTCTACAAACCCCAGCTGGGTCCCTCATTACCGAGAAAGGTCTATCAATGACCTACTCCCCCATGCAGAGTCATATATGTCAGATCTACCAATGATCTCATCCCCAGCTGGGATGTCCACTTCAAGCAGATCAGCCAGAGATCTCTACAACAACGGGATCCGAATCCCGGATCGGTATCTTTGAATAATCATAGCATTCGCATCATATTTTTCCCATAGAGCGTAGCATTCCGTCTAATACGGAGCATTATGGCAAAAATCAAACATATTGCATAATCACAAGCCATGAGTCGAATTGAACACTTGTAAATACTGACAATCCATCAATAAGAATATCTCATACCCCACCAGAGAGACAGAGCAGTTCCCTTACAGATACAGATGCACACTCCTTTTGGCACTCGTCCGTGTCATCATTCCCCAGTAAAGTCACCCGAGCTTTCTTTACAAACAGACGACTCATTATAGATGCTTCCCGACACTCGTCTGTGTCATGCCCCCAGCAGAAAGCCGAAGCGTACCCTTTGCACTCACAACATATGTGTACGTATATACACAATTCCCTGACACCCGTCCGTGTCACTCCCCCCCAGCATAGTTACCTAAACACTTTGTAAATCATATACTCGCTTATAATACACTTTTTCCGACACCCGTCCGTGTCATGCTCTCCCCAGCAAGTTAAACACTTGTCCGTGTTTCACTCATACTTGTGTCTCACTTATACAGATACTCGTCTGTATCTTGTATACACCACTTAAATCCCCTCAGATCAACACTCGTCTGTGTTCCTTGTTGATCAGTTGGTACTCGTCCGTATCATCATCTCTGAACATGCGTCAAGCGTTTGTTTCTACCGATACTCGTCCGTATCATAGTCTTAAGGATGCTCGTCCGCATCTTTAATCTATACACCGTGTCAAACACTTATGTCTTCTTGAATTTAGACACTCGTCTATGTCTACTATTCCCCAGAAGAGTCCCAGCAAATCCCAATGAATTATTTCCTTTCTATCTGACATTCGTCCTATGCCATGATACCTTTCGGCAGCCGTACCCTGCCAGGTGATCGTCCTTCACCTTTTCGATGATCGTCCTTCATCACCCCCGGTGGAGTCTCTATTCATTAGAACCCCTTTCCATCCGACATTCGTCCTATGTCGTGACGTTTTTAGCAGCCGTCCCCTGCTAGGTGATCGTCCTTCACCTTCTGATGGTCGTCCTTCATCATTTTATCCGATGGCCGTCCCCATCATTGATCTTGTTATCTGACATTCGTCCTATGTCATGATACCTTCAGAGCAGCCGTACCCTGCTAGGTGATCGTCCTTCACCTCTTGATGATCGTCCTTCATCATGCTCATCCGATGGCCGTCCCCATCGTCGACCTTTTGTCCGGCATTCGTCCTATGTCGCGATACTTTTTGGCAACCGTACCTTGCCAGGTGATCGTCCTTCACCTTAGATGACCGTCCCTCATCTTATCCCCAACAGAGCAGCCGTACCCTGCCAGGTGATCGTCCTTCACCTTTGATGACCGTTCCTCATCATTTATTTCTTCAACCCGATGGTCGTCCCCATCATTTACCTTTAATCCCCAGAGAGTCTCGTTTCTTTGCCTGATGGCTGTCCCCATCATGATCTCTTATATCCCCAGCTTGTCGGCCGTCCCCGTCATTGCTTTATTTCCCACATCTTTCCCCAGCTTGTCGGTCGTCCCCGTCATTGCTTCATCCCTAGCAGTCGTCCTCTGCTCGACGGTCATCCTTCGTCGCCCGCACTTTATAAATATACTTTGTTTTCTTTTACAATCTATATCCCTTTTCTTCTTCATTCTGTGAGTGCAAATTTTGGACTGTCTTTGGTATTCAACCACAAGTTATCTTGTTCGCCTGTTAAGCCGTTGCTTACATCCTGCACAGCTAACTCATGTTTGAATAGGGGCAGCTATAAACACCCCAAATTTTCCCTCACCCATTCACACCATGGCTTGTGATCTTTTCATATGCATAAGTTCAATCACATCATCTCATATTGCATATTTGCTTCACTGCATTGATTCAAAGTCATCTGCATCTAGGGTTTGTGACCTAAGCCATCCTGAGCCATTTGAGCCACTCCAAAGGTCATTAATCACTTCAAAGGGGTCCATGTGTGTTCAAATATCATATTATATCCTCTCAAGATCAAGAAAGTCAAAGAATCACAAGAACTGAGAAAGGCATGGAAGCAGAGCCAGGTTTAACTGCAAAGATGACCTAAAATTAGGGTTTTGGTTTCAAAGGCCATAACCCCAAAATTTTTGGTCATTATTGTTTCTATTGGTCTCTATATGGTATAGGGATCGTGCATATCAATTTTCATGAAGAAATTCCATGGGGAAGGCATCTGATCAAGAGTTGACTTCTTGAGCAAGTCAGTGCAAAATCAGGGCATTTGAGGCCCCCAATGACCCAACCAAAGGGTATTCTCCATCATTTTGAATATGTATGATCTTTATTTGATCATGGAAGATGTTAGAAGTTCACCAAATTGAATAATTTCAAGCCATTTTCAAAATTGCCTTTTTGGGAAAATGACTTGTAATGTAAACTTGCCATTTTGGGAAAGTTTTTCAACCTCCTCAAATTGATTCAAAAATGCTTCAAATGAGAAAACTTTGGTCATGAAAGTTGTAGAATGGATCATTCCCTTTTCAAAAAGTACAAGAACTCATTCTAATTCATTTTGGATCAAAAGTTATGGCTTGTCAAAGTTGGACAAAATCACATAATTTCAAGTTTTACACCAAAGAGGCAAAGTTGCAAAACCTCTTGCCAAGGCAAAATGTGACTTCAAAGTGACTTCTAACCTTTGCACAAACACAATGCATGACCCAAAAATCAGAATGCACCAAAGATTTGTCCATTTTCATGACTTATGCTTCAAGTAATCACAAAAGGGCCAAAAGATCACAAAGTTGCAAAACCTCACACAAACCCTAATCCACTTGCTAATTGGCCTCAAGACTGATTCTATGGCTCTCCTCAATCCTTGCTACGCAGGACACCCCTTTGTCCTTGGCCTGCCATTGACCCATACCTCTCTTACAAAAAAGTTGACTTTATGCAAAATGGCCCATACCAATCAAGCTAGGCCACACCAACTCCACAGACCTATCACAGTGTGATACATGGACAAAATGAGACTCAACACATAACACACACAAGCCTGAAACATCTCATAAGCCATAGTTCACAAAACTCTCCTCTTGTGCACTTTCCTTCGAACCTCAGCACACAAGCATCAAACATAAAAAAAAACTTCATAGAATCACTCAACATGTTCCTCTGATCATTTCCCAACCCTCATTTGTCCCTGAAACCTCCCACATCAAAAACACGATTCTCATCCCTCACTGAACAGAACTTCATCAATCTCACAAACCAGCCAAAATAAACTCCATACAAGCTTTACAAACTCCTCAGGAAGTTCATTGGGTTCACTTTGAAGCAAGGAAGCAGTCAAAAAGCTCCTGGATTGAAAGCTCCATCTCAGGTAGCCATGTGAAAACATTTTTCCAGAACTCTTGTTTTAAGTTTCTAAATGATTAAGCTTGCTTTCCTGGTCACACTGAACTTTAAATTTTCGAAAATGGTTGATAAATGAGTGTGTATGGCTTGTCTGAAATTTCTGCCATTTTTGTATCTTGCTTCGAATCTGGTTCATGCTTAGAAATAAATTGTTTTTGAGGTCAGGGATGAGTTTAGGGAGGTGATAGGAAGTGATCTGGAGCTTTAGAGCTCCAGAAGTGGCGTGGGGAGTGATTTGGGAAATTCTCAGGGGAGGTGTGGCTGGAGAAGATGACCGGAGGTCATTTCCGGCCACCTGAATGTCATTAGGGCATTAATCACGTTTAGGGCAAAGTTTGAATTTGGACCATAGATCTGGCTGACTTTTGTTGACTCTCGCGCATATGAATGGCCTGGATCATTTCATTAAACCCTAATCCCATTTAATTAAATTAATTAATCAGATTTAATTTAATCCAGCCAGTTTAAACGTGGGCCGTCCAGATGCGCGCGGGTCAATTCCCTCCTTTTCCATTTGAATCTCAGCCAGTGGATGTGCATACTTCTCATATTTTAATTTTTATTTCATTTTCTTTTCATTTAATTTGCACGAATTATTTAAAATAGAAAAATACATTAAAAAATTCTAAAATTTTTTATCAAGTCTTTTATTAATTTTCAGAACCCAAAAATATATTTGTTTTTATTTTTTGCATTAAAAATCATTTTTAAATTATTTAAATGTTTATTTTTAATTAGTTAATAAAAATTAATTAATTAAAAATACATTTAGGTATTTTAAAATCACCAAAAAATTCACATTGCATTTAGAAACATTATCCAACTCTCAAAGCAAATTTCTTTTTGGTTCTTGATGCCTTTTGATCATTTTCATTGGAATTAAATTCATTTTAAGGCAATATTTTTGTGCAAACTTTGAAAAATCCATTCTGCCTAACCTTTGAGAGTTTGATGTTGGTTCTTCTTGCATTGCATCCTTCATAGCATGTAGTTTATAGGATAAAATTGGTTTGAATTGATCTTGCATTTTCAATTTGTTTTGCATATTTTATGATGAGGCACCCCAAAACCCTAGCCAACTTGAGAAATTCATAACTTTCACTAGGTTAAGAGTTAGATCCCCTCCTTTGGGCAGTGAACTTGTATAGGTTTAGGGTATCTTTGATTGCATTTTCAATTTTTTGTCATGTCATTTGCTTCTGGTTTTGAGTTTTTGCTTTGCATGTTGTATGTAACCCTAATTTGTGCCTTCCCTTGCATCCATTTCTCATTTGCTTGCATTCAATGACTTGCCATGACATTTTGTGCATCCACATGATCCATAATACATCTTAGGACATATTAGAATCATGTTTGATCACTACATCTTTCATTTGCCATGTTATGCTTTCATATCATTTCATAAACTTTCATGAACATTCATGGTTCAAAGCATGCCTCATTTGCATCCTTATGCTTGTTTGATCATTCTCATCTTTTGTCATGTGTTTGCACCATCTCTTAGCATCATTGACATCATGTTTATGCTTCTGACTTTGGTTTGCATCATGACATTTCATCTCATTTTGCATTGCATCTCATTTCTTTTGCTAACCTTTTCAGGTGGTAAGTAATTTGAGAAGTGAATTTGCCTTCACTTCTCACAATCTCTTCTCATCTCTCTTGCATCATTGCTGCATTTATCTTGTGTATTAGAGTGAGCTTGCTCATTCATGTTCATCTCTTACTTTCTTTCTTCAAGCAACTTGTCTTCTTAAGTGAAGCAAGTTGTTTTGCTTCTCTCTGTTTCTTTCTCCTTTCATCTGCTTCCTTCCTGGTGGTTTCTCTGAAGATCTTCTTGCAAACCTCATTAACCCTAGGAATAACCAAGCATGATAATAATTAGGGTTTGATTAGTCCCCCATTTAGCTTTTACCTTTGTGTCATCTTTGAGTCTTCTTTTCTCATCTCATAATTAGGGACTAAACCCTAAAGGTTTTAAGGCTTTGTGATTAAGCTTATGCCTGCATCCTTCTATTAGGATGGAGTGTATAACTTTAATCCTAAGTGTTAAACCCTTAATGTGTTTAACTCCTTGTCGCTCCCGATAAGTGGGACTGGCCCAAATAAAGGTACAGACGCGAACGGTCGGCGAAAGGGACAATGAGAACACACAGCCGTGAACTCACTGGAGATGAATAGAGTCGCCAGCTAGGCATTTTTATCCCGGAGGAAAGGTAATGCTGCATAGACCTGGAAAGAGATGGATAAGACGGTTGCGAACCAGAGAGACTGGGAAAGGGGGTTGGTTACAACCTGGGAAGGTATTAGCACCCAGATTGTCCGCCGTACTCGACGGGATCCACGCTTAAAAGATTTGTGTTTTAAAGGGGTAGTGTCAGTGCAATCTGTGTATAAAGAGCTGGAAAAGGATGTACAGGTGTCAGTGTAAAAGAAGTGTGAAGTGTGATATATACAGTGTCAGTGTAGGAATGAGAATGAATTGCTCAAGATCATGAGGCTTAAGAGAATAAAGCTGGAAGGAGGGGGAGTATACAGAGACTTTTGTTCGATAACTGTTAAGTTATGCCTACGTATCCTCTCGTGCAATGAGGAAGTCAGAACACCGTAGTTCGACCCAAAGAGACTGAAAGGTGAATTGACTTGTGAACTGCTTACTTGTCTACGCTCAAGTGTATGACCTGTCTGGCTCAGGTGCAAACTGTCTTGCATTAGATGGAAGAAGCAAGTTCTCGTTTGTGAGTGAAGAGGATGAGAAAAGAATCCCGGAGGAGACGATTATTGTTTGTTTTTGTATTTTTCAGTCTTTTATTGCTTTTGAAAGTTTGTCGTAAATTAATGAGCTTAAGCCTAAACCAAGAGGTTAGTAAACTCATCACATCTTCCCTCTGATTAGGGGTAACCAGAATACTTTAAGTGCGAAGTCAGATTCTCACACTTAATCACCATGGTGTAGGATTAAGATCATTAACCTACTTGTGATTATTTAGATGTTTTTGATGTTTTTGTTTAGTGTTAAGTAATGAGGTTAAGCCATAATCAGGGATTAAACAGACTCATTACACCATCCTAATAGAAGGATGATAGATGAGAATGTTTAAGCTGAGGAAAACTCCTCAGCTTAATCCATGATTAGGGATTAAACTCATGACAAAACAAAGCCTTTATTAAGTGGATTTTATTTGATGATATGATGAAGAAGTGATTTTTAGGGTTTGTAAGACAACTTGAGGGGGACTTGTCCATTAACACTAGGGTTAGTCCTTCTTAACCAATTAAGGAAGAAATAGAACCCTAATGCAAGGCCCAAGTTACAAGCTTAGTGTCTTGATGATTATTAGATGGATTGATTAAAGGATTTAAACACATTAAGGGTTTAACACTTAGGATTAAAGTTATACACTCCATCCTAATAGAAGGATGCAGGCATAAGCTTAATCACAAAGCCTTAAAGCCTTTAGGGTTTAGTCCCTGATTATGAGGTGAGAAGAGAAGACTCAAAGAGACACAAAGGTAAAACTAAGTGGGGAGACTAATCAAAACCCCAATCATTGTCATGCTTGGTTGTTCCTAAGGTTTGTGAGGTTTTCAAGAGCAATCTTCAATGGAACCACCAGGAAGCAGATGAAAGGATCAGGAGAAGCAAAGTAACTTGCTTCATTTAAGAAGACAAGTCATTTGAGGAAAGAAAGTGGGAAGAAGAAGAATGAGCAAGCTCAAACTCAAACACATACAAAAATGCAGCAAGGATGCATAAAAGAGATGAAGAGAAGAAAGTGTGAGAAGTGAAGGCAAATCCACTTCTCAAAGTTACTTACCACCTGAAAAGTTAGAAAAGGAATGCAATGCAATGCCAAATGGAATGAAATGGCATGATGAGAAACAAAACCAGAAGCACATATGAGATGATAATGATGCTATGAGATGATGCAAACATGAGACAACACATGAGAATGATCATACAAGTTCATGGATGCAAATGAAGCAAGTTAAGACACATGAACATACATGAAAAGTCATGAAATGCAAATAGCATACAACATGGGAAATGCAAGATGCAATGATCAAACATGCTTTCAATATGTCTTAATATGTTCCATGAATCACAAGAATGCATAAAATGCCATGGCAAGTCAAGTTATGCAAGCAAATGCAAAATGGATGCATATGGAAGCCCAAATTAGGGTTTATGAATAATACATCAAACAAAAACCAAAATCAGAAGCAAACAACATTACAAAAAATTGAAAATGCACTCAAAGGATCCCTAAACCTATACTAACTCACTGCCCAAAGGAGGGGTCTCAACTCTTAACCTAATTCAAGATATGATTTTTCTAAGTTTTCTAGGGTTTTAGGGTTCCTTAACAAGAAAATTACCAAACAAATGGAAAATGAAAGATCAAATCATGGCCATTTAATTTCACAAACTACATGCTAAACACAATGCAATGCAAAAAGAATCAAGGTCCAACTCTTTAGGGTTAGGCAGAAATGATTTTTGGAGATTTGGATCAAAATAATGCATAAAAAATGATTTTAATTCCATGGAAAATTCTCAAAATGCATCAAGATCAAAAAAGAAATTTGGTTTGAGGGTTGGACAATGTTCCTAAATGTTTTTAAAGGTTTCATGAATTTTTTGGTGATTTTTAAATACCTAAAAGCATTTTTAATTAATTAATTCTCATTAATTAATTAAAAAGAAACTTTTAAATATTTAAAAATACTTTTTTAATGCTAAAAATGAAAATAAAAATATTTTTGTGTTTTAAAAATTAATGAAACTCTTGGCAAAAAATTTCATAATTTTTAAATGATTTTTGCTATTTTAAATAAATTGTACAAATTAAATGGAAAAAAATGAAGAAAAAAAAAATAAAAAAAAATAAATGAAGAAGTAAGCAGATCTGATGGCTAGTATTCAAACTGGGGTGAAAATGGTTGACTGGCGCGTCATCCAAGGGCTGAGGCTTATCCTGATTAAATTAACCTAATTAAAATTAATTAAACTAATAAATGAGGATTAGGGCAAAATGAATGAATCTGGGCCAGACGTTCACGCGCCAAGTCAACAAGGTCAAGGGATCCAACGCCCAGCATTCAAACTGCACTTAATTATAGGATTAGGGTTAACAACATTCAGGTGACCGGAGGGAAGCTCTGGTCATCTTCTCCGGCGGGTTGAAAACCCTAAATCACGATTCAGGCCACCACTCATCAAATTAAAAGCAGGGAAATGTTCCTCTACTCAAACCCCACTCAAATCATCTCTCAAACTAAATTTATCTTGCACAAATGAAGAGAATCGAAGCCAAGAAGATTCACGGGCAAAATTTCAGAGCCCTGGTAAATCCTCATTTCTCACTCATTTTTGATTCTAAACACACCCTCATGATCAGCAAGACATACACAACCAAATTATAACTTAAAAAGCAAGCTCTGAGAGAAAAAGTTCATGGCCATACCTGAGATGGAAGCTTCTGTTTCTGGACTTTCTGAGCTATTCTTTGGTGCAAGCTTACTCCACTGATTCCCCTGGTGCTAATGGCAGGCTTGGAAGGAGCTTAAACAAGCTATTTTGAGAGGTCCAGTTCTGGTGTATCAGAAAATGAGGTCTGTGTGTGTGAGGTTTCAAGCTCTACCAATGGTTGATTCTGGTTCCTTTTAGTGTGTTTGATTTGTTGGTGAAGAGAAAATGGATGTTTTATGGCTGAAAAATGAGATTCGAAGGAGGGAAGCTTCTTGACAGTTTTTGTGGGGACTGAGTTCTGGCTTGTCTCAAGGGCCAATGTTGTGCTATATCATTCCCACAATGTGTGAATAGGCTGGGGGGCAGGTCAGTAGGGGTGGCTGTTTACTATTCCATGAGTATGGGAGTTTTGGCCAAAAAGTCAATGTGACTTGTACTTACAGCATGGGCTATGGCAGCAGCAGTTTGAGGTCATGTCTGGCTTCAGCTTGGGTTAGGGATAGCCCTTGGATTGCTTGAGAGTGACTGCAACATATGGATCATGAGCTATGCTAGCTTTTGCAACTTGCCCACTTGTGCTTTCTTTGAGATTTTATGCTATGTACATGAAGCATTTCTTGCTGAATTTTGTTACATGATGTCTCAATTGGTCATGGCAATGCATAGAAATCAGTTGGTAATCACATGCCCCTTTGGAAAATGACTTTGCCAAAAATCCATCTTTTGCACTTGTAATGAAAAATGACTTAAAGATCTTTGAAAACCAAAGCAAGCAATGCAAAATCCCTTGGGCCAATTCTGTTTTTTAGGTCATGTATGATCATGTGATGAAGTTTTGAAGCCATTTTGAAGTCACTAGAATGCTTGGTACATGAATTTGCAATTTTTCCATTTGGTGCATAACTTGAAATTTAGTGATTTTTGCCAACTTTGATGAACCATAACTTTTGATCCAAAATGAATTAGGTCATGTTCTTGTACTTTTTGAAAAGGGAAAGATCTACTCTACAACTTTCATGACCAAAGTTTTTCCATTTGAAGCATTTTTGGATCAAAAAGTAAGGGTTGAAAAAGTTGCATAAAATGACATTTCATTAAAAGTCAACCTTGTCCCAAAAAGTCATCTTTGCAAAAACTTGTAATTCTTGAATTTTGTGAACTTCTAACTTCTTCCATGATCAAATAAAGATCATATGCACTCAAAATGATGAAGATCACCCCTTGGTTGGGTCATTGGGGGCCTCAGATGCCCTGATTTTGCACTGACTTGTCTGAAAAGTCAACTCTTGATCAGATGACTTCCCCATGGAATTTCTTCATGAAAATTGATATGAATACTCCCTATACCATATAAAGACCAATAGAAACAAGAATGACCAAAAAATTTGAAGTTATGGCCTCTGAAACCAAAACCCTAATTTCAGGTCATCTGTGCAGTCAAACCTGGCTCTGCTTCCATACCAATCCCAGTTCTTGTGATTCTTTGGCATTCTTGACTTTGAGAGGATACAATATGATACTTGAACACCCATAGACCCCTTTGAAGTGATTGTTGACCTTTGGAGTGGCTCAAGAAGCTCTTGGATTGCTCAGATCACAAACCCTGGATGCAGATGACTCAGAACCAATGCAAAGACTCAAAATTGTGGTATGAGATGTTATGATTGTGTTTATGCATATGAAATGATCACAAGCCATGGTGTGAATGGGTGAGGGAAAATTTGGGGTGTTTACACTCCTTTAATCAATTCACATAATAATCATCAAGACATCAAGCTTGTAACTTGGGCCTTGCATTAGGGTTCTAATTCTTCCTTAATTGGTTAAGAAGGACTAACCCTAGTGTTAATGGACAAGTCCCCCTCAAGTTGTCTTGCAAACCATAAAATTCACTTCTTAATCCCATCATTAACTAAAATCCACTTTAATAAAGGCCTTGTTTTGTCATGAGGTTAATCCCTAATCATGGATTAAGTTGATGAGTCTTTCTCAGCTTAAATGTTCTCATTTATTATCCTTCTATTAGGATGGTGTAATGAGTCCATTAAATCCTTGATTATGGCTTAAACTCATTACTTAACACTAAACAAAAAAAACAAAAACATCTAAATAAATAAAAGTAGGTTAATGATCTTAATTCTACACCATGGTGATTAAGTGTGAGGTGTTTACTTCATACTTAAGGTATTCTCATTACCCCTAATCAGAGGGAAGATGTGATGAGTTTACTAACCCTTGGTTTAGGCTTAAGCTCATTAATTTATGACAAACTTCAAAAGGCAATAAAAGATTGAAAATACAAAAACAAACAATAATCGTCTCCTTCGGGATTCTTTTCTCATCATCTTCACTCACAAACGAGAACTTGCTTCTTCCGTCTAATGCAAGACAGTTTGCACCTGAGCCAGACAGGTCATACACTTGAGCATAGACAAGTAAGCAGGTCACAAGTCAATTTACCCTTTCAGTCTCTTTGGGTCGAACTACGGTGTTCTGACTTCCTCATTGCACGAGAGGATACGTAGGCATAACTTAACAGTTATCGAACAAAAGTCTCTGTACATTCCCCCCTCTTCCAGCATTATCCTTTTAGCCTCATAGTCTTGAGCTTCATACTCCTGTTCTTACACTGACACTTCTCTTGTACACTTCACATTAATTTTACACTGACACTTGCATTCTTTTCAGCTTTGATACACAAATAGCACTGACACTACCCCTTTTAAACATAAATCTTTCAAGCATGGATCCCGTCGAGTACAGCGGACAATCCGGGTGCTAATACCTTCCCAGGTTGTAACGAACCCCCTTTCTCAGTCTCTCTGGTTCGCAACCGTCTTATCCATATCTTTTCTTAGGTTTATGCAGCATTACCTTTCCTACGGGATAAAAATGCCTAGCTGGCGAATCTTGTCTTCTGAGTTCACCCCTGTGTGTTCTCTCTCTTCAAGCCGACCATTCGCGTCTGTCCCCTATTGTCCCTGTGTCATCAGGTGGGAGCGACAGTGAGGTAATAGCATGTTGCGTGTGAAAACTGGGCTTGCGGCTTGTACGTTTGGAAGCTGTATTTGTTGAGTTAGTACAGCTGAGGTGAAAGGAGTTGTACCGCTGATGTAAAGAGGATTGTTGTGAAAGCTGATGTATTGTTGTTTGAGCTGCAGTGTAAAGGGCGAAGCTGGGGAAGGCGTGGGAAATGGCTTGGCAGCATGCGGCGTAAAGGATAGCTGGGCGAAAGGCTGTATTGTGTGGTGATTTGAAATGTTGACTTCCGTGTGTAGTTCACGTGCGGCTAGGAGAGGCTTGTTTGGTGAGCTTGGGAATTGGGCTGATGATGACATTAAGGAGGTTGTGTGCGTGTGTTTGGACGCAGCCTTGAAGGAAATGGCCTGATGGGCCTTACTCTCTCCCTATTTTTTTTGTCAATTTATTTTGTATAGGAAAAGAAATGGGCTTAAGGGAAAACAAATGGCCTTTTATAATATATATTTTTTGTGTGTATGGTATTAATAAAAAAATGGACTTGTAAAAAAAATGGAAATGATTAAAAATAAGTAGAAATAGATATAAACTTGGGAAAAAAGGATATTTGAAAATTGGGTATGAAAATCGATTTGCTAATATTTGGGGAATATGAATAAAAATACAAAATAATGGGTTATGCGATTTAGGAATTGAAAAAAAATAATGGCAATTGAAATATAAAAAAATGGGATGAAATAAAAGGGAATCGGATTCAAGTGATAACTAGAAATGATTATTGAAAAGGAAATGGTTTAATCGGAATAAATGGATAAGGGATATAAGGTGATGATTTTTTTTGTTTTAAGCTCACGGCCAAATTTCAATTCCTCTTCACAAGCCTTTTGATTAAATGAACACTGTCAACAAGAAATCACCGAACAACTCTCAACTCAAGCCAACTGATGAAATGAACACACCCAACCAAAGAACCACTGGATATATTGAAACCGTGCCACTTGAGCCACAGCCACTCGAATCATCTGAAAATTTCCTTGACTATTTGACTACGTGTTGAGGAAAATAAATCCACAGACAAACCATTGATAAACTGATGAACAAACCAAACTTCGCACAAAACACTGCTACACAACCCAACTTGTACTTTGAAAACGCATTGTCTGAAAAATGAACCACTGGCACACACAACTGGCAGTCAACACAATCTTGTGATAGTTTGACCAATATTAGGTCAAACGTCCATCTGAATCGAATTGTGACTGAACAAACGCATTTAAATTGGCAACACAGCTCTGTCTTTGAAATCCTGCAACACAGAAGAAGAAGAAGCAACTGCAACATATTTTTTTTTGTATTTGGGTTAGAAGTCAGTAAAATATGAGCAGATAACAGAAATTAAACAAGGTGATCCTCTGCAAAGCATAGACCTGCGCCTGAAAAGGATAAACGAACTAGTGCGTGATCTTGTTTGTATGCAAATGCAGATGAGATGCGAAAAATCTTAGGTCAAAAATTAGGGTCTGACAGATGCCCCTATTTAAGTTTATTCAATCCATAGATAATGAAGATTGAAATCTTCGTTTTGACAAGATGGAAGATACTTAAATATAAAAAAAAAACAATTTTTGATCCTAAGATGCCAAAAACTGGAATGAAATGAGATGAACGATATGAACTGATATGAAGATGATATGGAAATGATATGAAGCATATGAAACTGTATGAAAGCACATGAAATGTAATAGAAAATATGAAATGATATGAAATGCAGAGAAAATATGTGAAAGCAATATGAAATAATATGAGAAAATTTATGAGATGATGTGAAATGTATATGAAAACAAATGAAATGCAGATAAGTCCGTGAAGGAAAAGACGACACATGAAAAAGAATAAATGCTGGGGACAAGGAGCATAAGACTCCGACGGGAAAAACAACATGCTAGAGACCAACACATGGCTCAGCCGAGGTGAAAATATCCAAGAATGGCAATTGGATAGAAAACATCACAACATCCAGGAATGGCACTGAATGAAGTGAGAAAATTCCCGAAACAGTATTCCAGAAGCATCCATAGATGACATTACCGACTTTACTAGGGATATCCGAGAATGGAAATCGGAAAAGGGTAATCACAACATCTGAGAATAACAATCAGACAGAAAGTGAATTACAACATTCAGGAACAGCACTGAATGAAATGGGAAAAATTCGGGAAAGCATATCAACTCAATGATGACTCCAACATGCAAATCCGAGAATAGCAATCGGAAGGCAAGTGATCACAACATCTGAGAATGGCAATCAGATGAAATGCAAAGCACAACATTCAGGAACAGAACTGAATGAAATGGGAAAAAGGTCCGGGACAATACATCAAATCAATGAGGACTTCACTATGGAAATCCGAGAATGGCAATGGGAAGGGAATGATCACAACATCCAAGAATAGCAGTCGGATAAAATGTGAATCACAACATTCAGGAACAGAACTGAATGAGATGGTAAAAAGGTCCGGGACAGTACATCAAACCAATGATGACTTCACTATGGACATCCGAGAATGGCAATCGGATAAAAGGGTGTAATATATGAGAAGAAACAACAAGTAGGTGAAGGAAAAGTTAAGAAGAGACAGACAAATTACAAGTAAGTTGGACTTTGATCAAAAAGTAAGAAGTTGAAAACAACAAGACTTTGAGAAATGCATATGAGGACTAAAACACTCAGTATGCGGACATTTACAAAAATGGGGACTAAACCACCCAAGAACACGCATAATGAGGACTAAAACACTCAAATATGCAAAGGTCAACAAAAATGGGGAATAACACACCCGAGGAAACGCATAATGAGGACTAAAACACTCAAATACGCAAAGGTAAACAAAACTGGGGAATAAAACCCGAGGACATGATACGAGAGGAAATGCTGACAACCAGTTTAGACTCTTAAAGGAGTGAAAAGATGAAAGACTGATTCCTCAACACAGAAAATCACTGCCATTCTGCTCGAACATTAGAGATGCTACTGCTGAACAATTCTCTGTCACACCAGTAAACTGTACCAAGTTGAAAATCTTTTGGTAGAAGTCATGCAAAGCTGCTTGGGGCTTCTTGAAGAAATATTGCCCCAAGTTCAATGACTGATGAGGGTAAACTGATAATGGATTCAGTTCTTGATTATTGCTGGAGAAAATAATCAGATCTTTGAAGTAACTGTTGAGAAGAATAAACTGATCATAGCTTCAATCCTTGAAATGAATGTTGAGAAAATAAACTGATCATGGCTTCAGCCCTTGAGAAAATAATCCAACATGTAACTTGCAGAGAATCTTCTGACCAACTAAATCTGAGAATAACTTGCATTGAGCAACAACTCTTGAATCATAGGACCTGAGAAGAACTTGCCCCTGATAAGATCACTGACCAAGTTTCTTAACTGTTTGAAAATTCTTTGATGAAGAAAGTATATTTGCAAATAAAAATGTTTGTACCAACCTGGTAATTTTAATGCAAAGTTCAATGCAAAGTTTGAAATCAAGAATTATTTTTGAATGAAATTTATTGATGTAAAGAAATGAAAACAATGTCAAAACACGGCGGTTGAGACAAAATCAAATATAAAGCAAAAGTAAGAAGACAAATGATTGGTAAAGAACTTGGGAGTCAGTTTACGCAACCTCGTTATAGTATGCTTTTCAAAAGAAACCTGGATTCAATTAGGACTTTTGAAGGTTGTAACGTGGTCTGGTTCACGGTTTATGAAACAAAGGATATAGGCTTAAAGTTTGCTTGTACCCAACCCAACTTCGTGATGAACTCCAGTCCTACATTCAAATAATTCAGCCTATGCATTCAAGTTCCAAGACATTTGGGATTGCACAGATGAAGATAGTTCGTAAGCCAAAGGATCTTGAGATAGCAGTCACATCTTTCCTCTTGTTAGTTCCAGTGAGGACTTTGGTCCACTCATCTTATTTTTGCTGAGGACTTTGATGACCTCTTGATAAATATTTCTTTTTATTATCCCTAACTTTTGCCTGAACTGTGTTATTTCAACTTACAGCCAACAGGATGCCCCTAGTTTTTGCCTAAGTCTCCTTCATAGGTTTTGACTTAGCGGGCTTTAATTTTTTCAATAATTTTTCAATATCATTTTTTTTTGAAAGATAATGACTGCACGGCTTAATGATTACGACGAACCATCATTGGCTTTTGAATTGATAAACATCTCCAACACTTCTTTGACTTGTGTATGGAGGAAAACTTGAGATTGCAACTTTTGTTGAAAGGCGTCTTGAATGATTCTCTTGTACTTGAATGCACATTCAAATTAATTGAGAACTACCCATCCCCGGGTTAACATTGAGGTTTTTTTTTTTGAATAGAAAGAAACTCCAACTTCAAGGCTCAAAGGGGTTGACAAAGGATTAACTTCCTTATTTCTCCAGTGTTTGGAATTTGAAACTATGCCTGTATATCATCAACCAAGTCTTAATTGAAAGCATACCAACAACAGTTATGGGTATCTCGTTTTCATCATCCTCCCTCCAATCATTGTAAAAATTTGAGAAAAGATAAATGAACTTGAAATGTAAAGCATAAAGATGCAAATAGTAAATGAAATTGAATCAAAACAAAGCAATGCTCATTTCATTAAAACCAACATGAAGGTACAAACAAGCTTAAAAACAAACAACTTAATATGATTGAAGAAAATTGCAAACATAAAGAAACAATGGCCTAGTGATCCATCAACAACAAGGATGAGCTATCCCGTCTGATATTCTGGCCTTGAAGAAAATTTGACAATTGAAGTCTTCTAGAAGATTCACTTCCCAAGCTTCGGCAAAGGATTGTTGATAACATTGGGATTAAGGTCATTAAAGTAAAGGATGTTGTTCCTGATAAGTTCTTGCACTTTAGCCTTCAGTGCAAAGCAATGCTCTAAGTCATGACCAGTTCCACCTTAATGAAACTCACAGCGAAGATCTGATCTATAACCAACTGGCAGAGGATTTGGAACAGGAGGCGGAGGCCTAGTAGTAATTAAACCTTTCTCAATCAAAGAAGGAAACAATTCAGTGTAAGACATCGAAATAGGATCAAAGTTTGGCCTATTGCGATACTGATTTTGTCCAGCAGCAAGATGAGGAGGAACCTGAGCTTGAGCTCGAATCTGAACTTGAGCTTGAGCTGGTCGAGCTTGACCTTGAACTTTAGTTTGAGCAGGTTGAGTTTTAATAACAGGAGCCACTGTAGCTATATATGGTTGAACATATCGTTGTTGCGGGCGATAAGGCCTCCTCTCAGTTGAAACAGCATAAGCATCATCATCTCTTCTCTTGTGAGGATTCCCAAAAGATTTCCTTGCAGCATTAGGAGCTTCAGAATTGGTAATCTTACCCTTCTTGATACCTTCTTCTAGTCTTTCTCCAATAGTGACTAGATCAGAAAAACCAGATGAAACACTTCCTACCATTTTCTCCCAAAAGAACGGTTGAAGAGTGTCCATGAACAAACCAGTTAATTCCTTTTCAGGCAACGGTGGCTCAACTTGGGAAGCTAGCTCTCTCCAACGCTGAGCATACTCTTTGAACGATTCTTTCTCTTTCTGTGACATATTTTGAAGTTGACGACGATCAGGCGCCATGTCCAGATTGTACTTATACTGTCTTACAAAAGCATCAGCTAAATATTTCCAGCTTCGAATGTGACTCTTCTCAAGTCCCACATACCATTTCATGGAAGCACCACTCAAACTATCTTGAAAACAGTGAATAAGCAACTTGTCATCCTTAGCATGCGCAGCCATTTTGCGACAATACATCAGCAGATGAATCTTTGGACAAGTATGACCATTGTACTTCTCAAATACAGGAACTTTGAACTTATCAGGCAGAACTAAGTCAGAAACCAAACACATGTCTATAGCAGCAGAACCAAAGACATCTTTTCCTTCTAGACCTCTTACCCTCTTCTCAAGAGTCAAACATTGCTCTCTAACTTCATCCATATACCCAGGTTCACCCTGACTTTCAGCTTGTTGACCAGCAGCTTGGTACAAGAAAGGAGAATTCTGATAAGTAGTCTGAGCAGTAGCATGCACAACAGGTTGAGGTTCAACAAAAGTCGGAGCTGAAAAGACTGGCACAACAGATGGACCACCAATTTGAGCAGTAGCAGAAACTGGCACATAATCCGGAGGTAACCCATATTCTGGCCAAGTAGAAACTGGTTGGTGAACAGCAGGAGGGTCAACAACAGCAGTAAAAACTTCAGAGATAACAGTCCTTTGAGGTGGTTCACCTCGAGCAATCAGAACTTTCATCATTTCAGTAAGCCTAGTCATACCGGCTTTCAACTCATCAATCTTCATTCGAACTTCCATGTTATGTTGTTCTTGGTGTTCCATTCTCAATCTGATAGCTCTTCGTCTATTAGCAGCTCTAGTACCGTATCTGTGGTGAGGAGTCAGCTTGACGGATCAACAGACAACTGAGGAAAGAAACAACCGGGATGAGTTCCCACACAACTCGGATGAACACAAGAATATGCGAGGATGCAATGATATGCAATGTTCACTTCCATTTTCAGAAAAACAACTCGATTATTGCAAACATGATCAACATCGAGAATATGGTCATGAAATATCTTGACAAAAGGAGAATTTACTTTTCCAATATTTGCAATAATCGGAATTGTCTTCCTTGAAAAGTGGTTGTGATGATGATCATGATGAATATGTAGATGCAACAAACACAAACAAGATCACGCAAAGCACACAGGTTCAAAGGTTCGAATCACGAGCATGGAGTCATGGGATAAGAACACCAACCCACACAGGTATGTACTAAGGTTCGTCTTCATTGTACCTGCAAAAAACCAGAAGGGTGCTAACAAAGGTTCCCGGAGTTAACAGCCATCTTTAGAATATCATCGGTACGTTGGATTACTCCCCAACCGATAACATTCTTAAAAAAGACCTCGTCCGAGTGTAGTATCGCGTGACAACCACCTTAAGTTTACACTCAGATAGTTTCCGCACTACGTTCCTAAATTGGCTAGGATGAGTTAAGATTTCTACGGTCCTCAGTATGATCAGCTCAAGGTCGGAAAATAATGCCACGTACGATTACTCGTCATGACATTGATAGTCCAAGAGAGCCTAACCGAGTGGAGATTATCGAATTGATATTGCTTTGGACTACTCCATCACATATCGATTCAAATATCGCCGTCCTATCATAAGTTCACTCAGATCCGGGTTAGGATCTATCTCACAGAGGATCACCAAAATAGAACAACCAAGTAACAAGCAAATCAAACTAAAGCAGTAAACAAATCAAAGTAGGCCGAATCCACTTAGAGATTAACTCCCCAACAGAGTTGCCACTTTTCTGTAGCGGTAAAATCGTGAGTGTAAGCTATTGATTAACTTAACTCGATATACACAGAGTCGCCACGGCGCTTTTATTTATTTCCGAAAGGAAAAGGTAAAAGAACGAACAAAACCTTAAAGAATATTAAAAGCTAAAAAGCTAAAAGAATCAGACAGAGAATGGGTACGGGGATTGGTTACAAATCGGGAAGGTTTTAAGCACCCGACTTGTCCATGGTACTTCACGGGAACCCTTTGAAATGTTTACTGCATTTTTGGTTTGAAATGGTTTGCTTGAAAAAAACAAGATTGAAGAGATGAGAAGAAGAATGTTTTTTAAGATTTTGGTGTTTGAAGAGACGAACGTCTCATGCCTACGTACCCACAAAGTGCAATGCGAGATCAAAACCCCGTAGTTCGTGGTACAAATTGTAAAAAGGCAAATGAGTTGAATTGATTTTAAAATGTAAAGATAAGTCGTCATCCTTTAGAGAATAATTCCGCTAGAAAAGATGAATCATATCTAAACATAAAAAATGGTTAAAAGGAAACGTGCACGAGGGCACAAAATTAATTGAATGAGTTGTGAATGTTTTAAAGTTTTTGAGAAAAAGGTTTCGATATGCTTATGTGGTTTAACATTTATTTAAGAAATGAAATGAAAAGGTAAAAGCACATGACCGAAGTCAAGGTTTGATTGAGAAAATGTTTTAAGTTTGAAAACAAAGAAAGTTTTGAAAATAGGAAGGAGATTTGAAAATTGAAGAAAGATGGGAAGAGATGAAGGGACTATCCTAAGACTTGAAAATAAAAGCTAAAGGAAGAATGATCAAACCAAATGGCAAGCACTCTTGAGACAATTGGATTTCCATATTCAAAGGCCAATGAAATAATTTGAGGTCAAGGTTTCTAATCCATTCCAACTTGAGCAAGGGGGAAGATCTTAAAGTCTAAGTCCATTCTCCGAAGCAAGGGATAGTAACCATAGTCCAAATTTAGAAGTCACAAGTCTTTTAAGTGTTTAATCCTTTATTAGTGTTTTGATATCCAAATGGACAAAGGAGAAATAACAAGTATCACAATATAAACAACAAAATGATATATGATATAATATGATAAAGCAATATAAAGAGATAGGGAACGAGGAATTGAAATAAAAGGATAAGGTGTGAGAGATTAAATTTAAATGTTAGTATATTCACATTATTAATATTTACAATAATAAGTGGTATGATGAACTTAATCAAGCACAACCACGAAAAGAAAAATAAAGTCGAGGCAACCGGATCCAAGTGGATCGCATTCCGAATCGGGACAACTTTAGGTCTATGTTAAGCAATCGCCGAGTAATTTACGGAGTAATTACCCTACAAATGAGGCCGGCCACCACTAATTAAAGTGGAAAATATTCGTGTTAATACATGTTAGAGAAACGATATTATGGATCGTTCTCCGAAAACATGCCACACTAAAAGAAAGAGAACGGTCTAATCTTAATCGGGATTTCCCATTGTGTTTATCGAAGGCAACCTATCACGATTCCAAAGTATGAAGAATGATCCAAATGATCATTCATCCATAGATTTGAAATAATGAAGATTAAGCATCTTCGAAAACCAATAATCGCGAATCGGAGATCTCATCGACCAAAAAAGAAAAATAAAAGATGAAAAAGAAATGGATCTAAAGCTAAATCCATAAAAGAAAATTAGAATATTTTTTTAATCCTTTTCTTAAAATTCTTTTATCTAAATTTATTTATAAAATCCTTTTTCTAATCTTCTTCTAAAATGTTTTCATAACATTATTTTCCTAAAATAATCTCTATACAACTCTTATAAAAAAAATACATTGAAACCAAATATTAAAAAAGAAACTAAAGAATTAACAAAGAAAAAAAAAGAAAAGGAAAGGGGAAAGGGGGAAGTCCACGGTTTGAGGGAGGTGGATAGCAAGGATCCAAATGGATCTTAAGCCCAAAACATTTGATCAATTTTAATTAAATAAATAATTGAGAAAACAAATAAAAGAAACGAAAATCAAAGACAATATTCACTTCTTCTTCTTCGTACAGCCGCGGACCACAGGGGAAAAAATTCCTCCTCACCTTCAAAATTTAACAAAACAAAATCACCAATCTCCCTTTCTCTTCCGCGACTTTGATTCTCTCCCTCTTCCTCCCTTTCGAACTTCCTTTCTTCTTCTCGATTCTCTTTTGTTTTAGGTTGAATGTCAGAAAGGGGATGAAGGGATTTAGGGATTTAGGGATTCTAAGAAATTGATTGAAGGAATTGATGAATTCAGAAGGTGAAGAGAATTAGAATCGGTGAGTTTTTTGCTTTTATTTTTGTTCTAAAAATCAATTGAAAGAAAAAAATGGTGGATTTGAAGCTTTGGTTTTTGAGTTTGGCAGGGTATTGAGAGGCTGTTAAAGCTTGAAGAATTGAGAAGAGTGACAGCCTTATTTATAGCAAGCTGAGATGAACTTGAAGAAGAAAATCAGTTGCCGTTTTGTGCGTTTTGAGATGCGTTTTGACACTGTGAGTTTCTCGTGTTCACTTACGTCTCCTCTTCGTTCTTGCTGGCTTTTTCTTTTTGTGCGTTTTGTGACTGATGCTTTTGCGTTTTGTATCAAGTGGTGTTTTCGTTTTGGTCACGTTTTGTTGTTATTATTGCGTGTGCAGGCCGTGCATTTCGAATGTGATTGTCGCGGCTGTTGTTGGCTTGAGGCAAAGAATTTGTTGTATGCGGCTGGGCCTGTTGGCTGGATGTGAAAGGCTTACGGAATGTATTGGCTTAGAGGTGTGTGAGGTAATAGCATGTTGCGTGTGAAAACTGGGCTTGCGGCTTGTACGTTTGGAAGCTGTATTTGTTGAGTTAGTACAGCTGAGGTGAAGGGAGTTGTAGAGCTGATGTAAAGAGGATTGTTGTGAAAGCTGATGTATTGTTGTTTGAGCTGCGGCGTAAAGGGCGAAGCTGGGGAAGGCGTGGGAAATGGCTTGGCAGCATGCGGCGTAAAGGATAGCTGGGCGAAAGGCTGTATTGTGTGGTGATTTGAAATGTTGACTTCCGTGTGTAGTTCACGTGCGGCTAGGAGAGACTTGTTTGGTGAGCTTGGGAATTGGGCTGATGATGACATTAAGGAGGTTGTGTGCGTGTGTTTGGACGCAGCCTTGAAGGAAATGGCTTGATGGGCCTTACTCTCTCCCTATTTTTTTTGTCAATTTATTTTGTATAGGAAAAGAAATGGGCTTAAGGGAAAACAAATGGCCTTTTATAATATATATTTTTTTGTGTATGGTATTAATAAAAAAATGGACTTGTAAAAAAAATGGAAATGATTAAAAATAAGTAGAAATAGATATAAACTTGGGAAAAAAGGATATTTGAAAATTGGGTATGAAAATCGATTTACTAATATTTGGGGAATATGAATAAAAATACAAAATAATGGGTTATGCGATTTAGGAATTGAAAAAAAATAATGGCAATTGAAATATAAAAAAAATGGGATGAAATAAAAGGGAATCAGATTCAAGTGATAACTAGAAATGATTATTGAAAAGGAAATGGTTTAATCGGAATAAATGGATAAGGGATATAAGGTGATGATTTTTTTTGTTTTAAGCTCACGGCCAAATTTCGATTCCTCTTCACAAGCCTTTTGATTAAATGAACACAGTTAACAAGAAATCACTGAACAACTCTAAACTCAAGCCAACTGATGAAATGAACACAGCCAACCAAAGAACCACTGGATATATTGAAACCTTGCCACTTGAGCCACAGCCACTCGAATCATCTGAAAATTTCCTTGACTATTTGACTACGTGTTGAGGAAAATAAATCCACAGACAAACCATTGATAAACTGATGAACAAACCAAACATCGCACAAAACACTGCTACACAACCCAACTTGTACTTTGAAAACGCATTATCTGAAAATTGAACCACTGGCACACACAACTGGCAGTCAACACAATCTTGTGATAGTTTGACCAATATTAGGTCAAACGTCCATCTGAATCGAATTGTGACTGAACAAACGCATTTAAATTGGCAACACAGCTCTGTCTTTGAAATCCTGCAACACAGAAGAAGAAGAAGCAACTGCAACATATTTTTTTTGTATTTGGGTTAGAAGTCAGTAAAATATGAACAGACAACAGAAATTAAACAAGGTGATCCTCTGCAAAGCATAGACATGCGCCTGAAAAGGATAAACGAACCAGTGCGTGATCTTGTTTGTATGCAAATGCAGATGAGATGCGAAAAATCTTAGGTCAAAAATTAGGGTCTGACATCTAGCACGATACGGGCGTCGGGAAACCAGCTTGATTTACTGAAGATGGAGGAACATGAAATAAGTTCTCTGGATTTGGAATGAAATGCAATATGAATAATTAATGCAAATGAAATGATATGCAATGTGAGAATCCAGGATCACAAGATCAGGGTCTCATGAGTCCAAGGTACAGATGGAGGATACTCTGATCAGGAACTCACTGGGTAGACTCTAAGGTTTAGGGACCCCAAAGTTGTCAATTCATATGGTTGTTCATCACACACGCCATAAGCATGACGGTTGATTGACTCCGCCATATGAATCTATTTTGGGTGAGATCTTCGTATCGACAACCCACGAGAGCAAATTTTATCGGGAGCCTATACTACACAATCATCGACACAAGGTTTAAACAAAGCCTCAGAGTTATGAACCTTGTTCAAATGTTTGATGCACGTGTCAGCTTTTGACAGTCAATCAACTCCATTGAGAAAGTCTATTCTGAGTGAGGTCTTCGTATCGAACCACGCGAGGGCGAACCCTGGTGCCCAATACTACGCGACCATCAATCGATGTTTTAACCAAAAGGTTCTAAAGGTCCTCAGAGTTGATGAGCCTAATGAAAGAAACTGAGCACACACATCAAGGACTTGACAGTTGTCAGTATTCTCACTAGAATCTACTCCAAGTGAGGTTTTCATATCGACAACCCACGAGAGAGGTTCCCTCGGGAGCCCATACTACACAACCTCGCTAAGTTATGCTTGTACTCGCAAGCCCGTGTATAGAGCTTTTCTCTCAAGTTTCTTTTGCAAAGTATCGATCCAAATTATAGTACCGAGGAGCCACAAGATATATAAGATGGAATGCGATAAAGAAAGCGATAAAATAAACAAGTAAGAAATAAAAGCAAACATCCAAACAAGCGTGGAAACCTAGACTAGGCTTGACTCGCATAGGGGTGAACCAGTCCCCAGCAGAGTCGCCAGCTGTCGTACCCCGAAAAATACGAACTCACGCGATCCGAAAGGACGGGAGCCGCGCGCTGGATAGACTGAAGAGTCGCCACCTAATTCTATTTATTCCCGAAGAGGGAAAGGGAAGATATAGATACAACCCGGGAAGAGAAGGATGAGGACAAAGGTCAACGAAACCATTGCTCGGGTTCGGGAGTCGGTTATGCAGGGGGAAGGTATTAGCACCCCCTACATCCATCGTACTCGATGGGAACCATCTAAGTTATCACGCGCGAAAGGATGTCTATGCTTAAACGAATTACTTGCTAGAGGGAAATGAGTTGAATTATAAGTTAGTTTGATCCTAGGTGCTCGGCAAGGATTGAGATCCTCGTGCCTACGTACTCCCGCATGCAATGGGAAAGTCAGAGCCTCGTAGTTCGGCCTACTAAGGGTAATGGTTGTTTGATTTTATTACCTTTCTTTGATGAAAGGGTTTAGGAGTTGAAATGCACTAAAGATTATGGATAGTTTATTCCGTCCAACAAGACGAGCGTCTTGCGTCGAAATAATCGGAGCGAGTAACGAGAGCTCGTTATCCTCCTTTCTACCGCTTAAGGCTCGTGGCGTACAGTTCTTCTCGTATTATTAATGTGTTTTATTTCCTAATGACCGCTTGACGTTGGATCAAGGGTTTGGATCTAAAAAGAATCGTTTTGGTTTTTGAGGTTAGAGGGTGAATGCAAAATGGAGGTTTATTTTGTGGTTTGTTAGCGAGACACAGTGCGCTAGGCTCGCAAGATGAGATGGATCCTAATGAACGAAACGATAACTGAAAAAATAAAGTGTGAGTGTGCAAGTGCAATCGCTTGGCGTTGGACCAAGGATTCGCGAACTAAACTAAATCGATAAAATAAAATGCGTACAAAATAATGGGAGAGGGATACATGATAAATACAGGGGATTGCGAGAAATAAAGGGGTCTCGTTGTAATTCGCCCAAGAGAAAGCGTGTGTGCAGTGTTTTTGAACTGTTCGAAGGTGTTCGGCCTTTTTAATCGGAAACAACTATTTGAAGGCGTTGAACCTTTTTGGGACGCGTCAAAATTTGGTTCATTTACTTCCTTAGAATCGATTCAAGGTTAGAATCATTCTATGAGGAGTTGAACATTATTTTGAGATGCGGAAATAAATAAATAAAATTAAATTGAATTGCGAAAGTTAAATTAAGATAAAATAATAAATACAAATAATTAAATAAATTAAATAATATTAAGAATAATGAATAAAATAAATTAATATAAATTTTTATTTGTCAAAATAATAAAATGAAAAAACTAATTAAAAGGAGGACCTCATATTGACCGAGTATCACCGATTTAACGAAATCGGGCGATGCATCGACCTTTTGTTATGTCATTGGCCCAAATAAATAAATTGATAATAGTAAATAAACAAATTAATATTATAAACTAATAGAAACAAAAGAAATAAAACAAGGTCTCATAACAATTTCAATAAAGTCAGTTCGATACCGAATATCAAAAAATCGCATTTATATCATTGACCATAAATAAAATAATTAAAATCATGATTATTCTAAAAACTATTTCTAAATCAATGAACAAAAGTATAATATAAAAAAAGAGGTGCATCGATGGACTGTATATAGCGTAAACAACGAATGGATCAAGCTCATGTCTTTTCTTAAGAGCATAAATGAAACAAATAATAATAATTAAAAAAAAAACAAAGGTGACAGGTAGTGTTAGCAACGGTTGTGTGAAACAAGGATATGGGCCTAGCCCTAGATCCACATGACATAATAAAATCCAGGGTTTAGTTTAAATAAAATAAAAACACAAAAAAGGAAAAGAAAACAACAGGCATATTATTATTAGGGTTCTGAAAAGGAACTAAATCAACCTCAGAAACTGTTAGTCAAAATCGCATGGCCTCTCTCTCTCGGAAGTTTCGACCTCGCGGGGTACTTCTCAATCTCAACTCGGTTTGGCAAAAAAACGGCGGAGCGACTCTCTCGTTCACGATCGCTGATTTTTTTCGCAGATCCTCTCTCTCTCGCTTCACGATCTGGTTCAATCTCTCGATCTGGTTTTCTCACTCTCCCGGTGGTCTCACTCGCGGCGGTTTTAGGTTCGTGGCTGGTTCGGTTCTATGCGTTTCGTTATGGAAGGGAGAGATTGAGAGGAGTTATTGAGGGTGAAGGTTATGATGCGAAGAAGATTTGACTCGGTGGCTTGTGAAGGTTTGTGATGGGTTTCTCTGTTTTTTTTATTCTTGCGGATTTATGATGTTCAAGGTTAATGGGAGATTTGGGTTGTGAAGAAGAAGGTTTTAGCGAAAGGTGGTCTAAAATTTGTAAGGTTGAAGAAGATGGTGCAGGGGAAATATTATATTGTTATTATTTGGCAGAAAATAAATGTGAAGGTGAGGCATTATTATGAGAGTAATTTGTTGAAATATGCAGTTAGAATCCTCTCTCCCTTTTGCAGTGTGTGAGATTGTGTCTTATAGAGAGATTGAGGTGAGGGTATTATAGGAAAAAATTATGGAATATTTGTGTATGAAATTTGTGAGGCTGATGCGTGATTTGTTTTGGGGTAGTGGCTGGAAGAAAAAAAATGTTGTCATGTGCAAAGGTTGTTGTGCTAGCTGGATGTTGCAAGCTGGACTTTGCAGAATTATTTTATTATTTGTTTTATACTTTTCTCAATCATATTTTTGCTGTTGTGTGGGAACCTATCTTGGATATTTTGCTGTAAAAAAAAATTGACAAGTGATTATTTGTGAATCTCACGTGATACTGGTAGTTGGTAATGACTAAGTGGCTTGTGGAGGAAAATGAGGTAGAAAGCAAGATGAAACTTGTTTAATAATAATACTAATAAAGTTAATAAAATAATAAAATAAAAGAAAAAGGAACAAAATAATAATAATAGCAGTAATAATAATAATAAAATAATATTAAATAAAAACCATAATTTAATATTTTGACATTTTTTGGATAAAGTGATATGAATATATATATATATATATATATATATATATATATATATATATATATATATCTAATACAAATATTTTTTGATATCTTTTCTTTTTGAAATAAAGTGGTATATAAAAGAAAATAATAATGAAAACATATTTTTTGATATTTTTGTAATAATAAAAAATATAAACATAAATGAATGGTAACTATATGAATTACGAATAAGAAGTGAAAAAAAATGAAATGGATGAAAGCAAAATAGAAATTAGAAATTGTGAAAATGAGATTTTTTTTTATAGAATTTGTGATAAAATGATTAATAATAAAATAAAGAAAAAAGGTGATAAACAACTAAAGACCTTCACACAACACACTGCCCGCACACGCACACGCACTCGACAACCTCAAAATAAATACTGATTTTCGCACCAACCTTGAGAAAAGAAACGACATATTTTTTGGATTTTTGAAATAATGGTTAGACAGTAAAATAAAATGGTGCGGGTAGGACAAATTTGGGGTATGACAACATGGATGCAATGCAAAATCCAGGAACACGAGTATAATCTGCTCTGAGGTTAACCATAGTAACGAGTAAATAACCGACATCTCTGATAAAAGTAACCTTAGCAGGTAGACTCTTATAGGATTGTTCTAAGCTCTTTACCCGTAAAACCACTCACATGATAGTTGTAAACACCCCAAATTTTCCCTCAACCATTCACACCATGGCTTGTGATCTCCTCATATGCATAATCTCAATCATAGCATCTCATATCACATTTTTTTTATTCACTGCATTGCTTCTAAGTCATCTACATCTAGGGTTTGTGATCTGAGCAGTCCAAGAGCTTTTTGAGCCACCCCAAAGGTCATAAATCACTTCAAAGGGGTCCATATATGTTCAAACATCATATTATATCCTCTCAAAGTCAAGAATGTCAAAAAATCACAAGGACTGAGAATGGTATGGAAGCAGAGCCAGGTTTAATTGCACAGATGACCTGAAATTAGGGTTTTGGTTTCAGAGGCCATAACTCCAAATTTTTTGGTCATTCTTGTTTCTATTGGTCTCTATATGGTATAGGGAGTATGCATATAAATTTTCATGAAGAAATTCCATGGGGAAGTCATCTGATCAAGAGTTGACTTTTCAAGCAAGTCAGTGCAAAATCAGGGCATCTGAGGCCCCCAATGACCCAACCAAAGGGTGTTCTTCATCATTTTGATTGTATATGATCTTTATTTGATCATAGAAGAAGTTGTAAGTTCACAAAATTGAAGAATTTCAAGTCATTTGCAAAGTTGACTTTTTGGGAAAGTTTGACTTTTAATGAAATTGCCATTTTGGGAAACTTTTTCAACCCTTGCTTTTTGATTCAAAAATGCTTCGAATGAAAAAACTTTAGTCATGAAAGTTGTAGAATGGATAATTACCTTTTCAAAAAGTACAAGAACATGACCTAATTCATTTTAGATCAAAAGTTATTGGTTGTCAAAGTTGGCAAAAATCACAAAATTTGAAGTTTTCCACCAAAGAGGCAAAGTTGCAAATTCACTTTTCAAGGAAAATTGAACTATCAAATGGACTTCTAAACTTCACAACATGATCATACAACACCTAAAAATCAGAATGGGCCAAGAGATCATTCATTTTTATGGCTTATGGAGCAAGAAATTTCAAAGGAAGCAAAAGCAAGGCAAGTTGCAAAAACTCACTCAAGTGTGAATCCACTTGCTTGCTGACTTCACAAACCATCCTAGGGTTCTCCCCACATCATGCTGCGTAGGACACACCTTTTGTCCTTGGCTAGCAAGTAGCCCATGCTTCTCTTACACAACTTTGACATTTTGGCAACTTGAGCCATACCTATCACAAAAGCACACATCACCTCATCTGACCTATCACAATAGTTTATGCAAACAAAAGGTAAGCCAAAGCATAAAAAACACAGGCCTGAAACACTCTCTAACACAGCATTCTCATTTCCCACCCCATTTGCAAAACTCTTCGAAACTGATTGCACAAGCCTCAAACACACAAACCAACTTCACCAATCAACTCAACACACTTCCCTGGTCACAAACCACCCCTCACCATAGCCTGAAACTCAAAGAATCAAAAACACGATCACCACCTTCCATTGAACAGAACTTCTGCCATCTCTCAAACCACCCATTATAAACTCCAAGCAAGCATTGAAAGCTTCTCAGGGGGTCCAGTGGAGTTGATTGCAAGCAGGAAACCAGCCAGAAAGTACCAGAAACCAAAGCTTCAGTTCAGGTAGCCACCTCAAACTTTTTTTTTCCAGAAACACGTTTTTAAGTTCTTAAAAGCTTCTATGCACTCCCCTGATCATGAATATGTGTTTACTTTTGAAAATGGTTGAGAAACCAGGATGTATGAATGCTCTGAAACTTTTTTCCCTAAGAATGTTTTTCTTCGATTTGGTTGATTGATGAATGAAAAATGATGTTTGATTGAGGGGTTTGATTCGTTTTTGAATGGGGATGAGTTCTGGGCAGTTAGATTTCATTTTCATTGCGTGTAGAGTGAGTTAGAGTTTTGGGCTTGCCGGAGAAGACGACCGGAACAGTGTTCCGGTTGCCTGAAAGTCATTAGGGTTAATTAATTAGGGTTTAGTCTTAATTGCGTAAGTTTGAATTTGGGCCGTCCAGATGAGCGCGCAGGTCAATTCCCTCCCTTTTAGTTTGAATCATAGCCCTTGGATGCGCTGACTTTTCCTTTTTCAGTTTAAATTCATTTTATTTTTCATTTAATTGCATTTGTTTTCTCCATTTTATAAAAAATAGCAAAACACCTTTAAAAATTCTGAAATTTTTTGTATAAACTTTTATTAATTTTCAGAAACCAAAAACATTTTTATTTTTATTTTTTTGCATTAAAAATTATTTTTAAATCATTTAAAAGTTTATTTTTAATTAATTAATTAGAATTAATTAATTAAAAATACTTTTAGGTATTTAAAAATCACCAAAAAATTCATGAAACCTTTAAAATCATTTAGAAACATTGTCCAAACCTCAAACCAAATTTCTTTTTTGATCTTGATGCATTTTGACAATTTTTCATGGAATTAATTCTATTTCAAAGCATTATTTTGATCCAAACTTCAAAAAATCATTTCTGCCTATCCATTGAGAGTTGGACTTTGATTCTTTTTGCATTGTGTCTTGCATATCATGTAGTTTGTAGGATTAAATTGGCATGATTTGATCTTGCATTTCCCATTTGTTTGACATTTTTCTTGTCAAGGTATCCTAAAACCCTAGAAATCTTAGGAAATTCATAACCCTAATTAGGTTAAGAGTTAGAACCCCTCCTTTGGGCAGTGAGTTTGTGTAGGGTTAGGGTTCCCTTGAATTAATTTTCAATTTTTTATCATGATGTTTGCTTCTGGTTTTGATTTTTGTTTGGTGCATTGATCATAAACCCTAATTTGGGCTTTCATTTGCATTCATCTTGCATTTGCTCACATACCATGACTTGCCATAGCATTTTGTGCATCCATTTGATTCATTGGACATCTTAAGACATATTAGAAGCATGTTTGATCATTGCATCTTTCACTTGCCATGTTGTATGTCATTTGCATTCCATAACTTTTCATGTATGTTCATGGTTCTAAGCATGCTTCTCTTGCATCCATATGTTAATATGATCATCCCCATGCCTTGATTCATGTTTGAATCATCTCATAGCATCATTATCATCTCACATATGCTTCTGGTTTTGGTTTGCATCATACCATTTCATCTCATTTTGCATTGCATTGCATTTCTTTCACTAACTTTTCAGGTGGTAAGTCACTTTGAGAAGTGAATTTGCCTTCACTTCTCACAACCTCTTTTCATCTCTCTTATGCACCCTTGCTGCATTTTGTTTTGTGTTTGAGATTGAGCTTGCTCTTTCTTCTTCATCTTACTTTATTTCTTCAAGTGACTTGTCTTCTTAAATGAAGCAAGTTGCTTTGCTTCCTTTGCTCCTTTCATCTGCTTCCTGGTGGTTCCATTGAAGATCTTTCTTGTAAACCTCACAAACCTTAGGAACAACCAAGCATGACAATGATTAGGGTTTTGATTAGTCCCCCATTTAGATTTTACATTTGTGTCTCATTGAGTCTTCTCCTCTCACCTCATAATAAGGGACTAAACCCTAAAGGCTTTAAGGCTTTGTGATTAAGCTTATGCCTGCATCCTTCTATTAGGATGGAGTGTATAACTTTAATCCTAAGTGTTAAACCCTTGATGTGTTTAAATCCTTTAATCAATCCACTTAATAATCATCAAGACATCAAGCTTGTAACTTGGGCCTTGCATTAGGGTTCTAATTCTTCCTTAATTGGTTAAGAAGGACTAACCCTAGTGTTAATGGACAAGTCCCCCTCAAGTTGTCTTACAAACCCTAAAAATCACTTCATCATCTTATCATTAACTAAAATCCACTTAATAAAGGCTTTGTTTTGTCATGAGTTTAATCCCTAATCATGGATTAAGTTGAGGAGCTTTCCTCAGCTTAAACATTCTCATCTATTATCCTTCTATTAGGATGGTGTAATGAGTCTGTTTAATCCCTGATTATGGCTTAACCTCATTACTTAACACTAAACAAAAACGACAAAAACATCTAAATAATCACAAGTAGGTTAATAATCTTAATCCTACACCAAAGGTGATTAAGTGTGAGAAGCTGACTTCACACTTAAGGTATTCTCATTACCCCTAATCAGAGGGAAGATGTGATGAGTTTACTAAATCCATTGGTTTAGGCTTAAGCTCATTAACTTATGACAAACTTTCAAAAGCAATAAAAGACTGAAAACTCAAAAACAAACAATAATCGTCTCCTCCGGGATTCTTTTCTCATCATCTTCACTCATAAGCGAGAACTTGCTTCTTCCGTCTAATGCAAAACAGTTTGCACCTGAGCCAGACAGGTCATACACTTGAGCATAGGCAAGTAAGCAGTTCACCAGTCAATTCATCTTTCAGTCTCTTTGGGTCGAACTACGGTGTTCTGACTTCCTCATTGCACGAGAGGATACGTAGGCATAACTTAACAGTTATCGAACAAAAGTCTCTGTATATTCCCCCTCTTTCCAGCTGTATTCTTTTAGCCTCATATTCTTGAGCATTTCATTTTTGTTCCTACACTGACACTGTGCATTTATACACTTCACATTTCTTTTACACTGACACCTGTACATCCTTTTCCATCTATTTTATACACAAATTGCACTGACACTACCCCTCTAAAGCACAAATCTTTTAAGCGTGGATCCCGTCGAGTACGACGGACAATCTGGGTGCTAATACCTTCCCAGGTTGTAACCAACCTCCTTTCTCAGTCTCTCTGGTTCGCAACCGTCTTATCCACATCTTTTCTAGGTCTATGCAGCATTGCCTTTCCTCCGGGATAAAAATGCCTAGCTGGCGACTCTTTTCATTCCCTGTGAGTTCACTCCTGTGTGTTCTCGCACCCTCCTCTCGCCGACCGTTCGCGTCTGTACCTCATTTGAGCCCAATCTCATCTTTTGGGAGCGACAGCTTGGCGACTCTGCTGGGGACCCTTATATTGCAACCAGGGCTTCTGGTTCTTTTGGTGGGTTCCTCCTAGCGCTTGTTTGATTTGTGTTTACTGGGGTGATATGTGCTAATTGTGTTTGTATATTTATTTATTTTTGCTTTATGTACAGTTGTTTACTGCTTTCTTTATAGCTTTACATATATCATACTGTCATACTATGCTGGCTGGATCTGGTTTTGTTGTTTTGGTGGGTGGGGTTCTATTGAGAGTTGAGATCCTATACCTGGGACCTGAGTGACACCTAGGCTAGAGTGGTTCATGTTCTTTCCCATTCCATTTCGGTCTGGTGCGGGAATATGAAACACGGTTCAGATATGGGTTTCTTCTTGAGAACTCTGTGCTACAGATTTCCTGTAGTGCTAGGGCTATCTGGGAAGCCTGCTAAGTCTGGATGACCTTTAGTATTGACCTTCAGAAACTGAGGTGAATTAGAGGAGGATCTTTTATGGTTATTGTAAACACTGTACCTCCGGGTTAGAAGTGTTTACACTTCTCATAACTGATCCAAGTCTGAGGATCCTTGTTTTAGAGCACCACCTGTGAGGGGGTTGGGCTGTTTACAGGTTTGCAGGTACCCTTGACCTCAACATACCCTGTTACTTTGTTTGATTAAGAGTACTCCACTTTGGACAGTTCTTGTGATTTAACCCTGGACATGTGACTCTTTATTTGAGTCCCCCACCTTGGTTACTGGACTTATGAACCTCCATCTGGACTTCTTAAACATACATGGACCTATATCAAAGCAGCAATCAGATCCAGCTTGATCACAAACCCTTGCATATCATTTGCATACATCATCATTGCATCATTTAACATTTGCTTATTTGTTTTTCAGGGTATCCATACTATATTTTGGCTTGGTTTTGACCCCTTCATCTGCATAGACCTATCTGCTTCAGCTACCTGCTTCAGCTACTGTTATCACCAGCATCTGCCTGTCAGTGGCCCATCTTCAGTATTATTCTTCATCATCAGCATCTGTTTCAGCTTTTCTTCAGCAACATGGCACCCAAGAAGAGCAATATCTCATATCATTTCTTTCAGCCTGAGCTAGCTGACATCAGGAGGATCCAGACCCTGATTACTCCAGACCATATACCACTATTCAAAGAACATTATGGAGGCATCTTTGATGTGGTTATGGATTTGGACCCTTCCCAGAGGAGCTTGATTCATACTTGCCTGCAATTCTATGACCCCCCTCTGAGGTGCTTCACCTTTCAGGATTTTCAGTTGGGGCCTTTATTAGAGGAGTATTCATCATTGGTTGGTGTACCTGTCAGGGGTGGAGTCCCCTTCAACCATGAGATGGCTTTTCCTAGTAATGAAGAGTTGGCAAAGGCACTACATTTGGAACCTTCTCTGATTGGACAGAACACGACTACTAAGGCTGGAGTCTCTGGTCTACACTTGGATTTCTTGACTTCCCAGGCTATCCTGAAGGCCTCCTCAGGAGAATGGAAGGCAGTCTGTGCATTGTTAGCCCTCAGCATATATGGGGTTATACTTTTTGCAGATGAGCCTAAGTTTGTTAGCAAGAGTGCCATTCACCTTTTCATTCTGAGAAACCCAGTGCCCACCTTACTGGGAGATTTCTACTACTCTGTCCACCAAAGGAATGAAAAGCAAAGAGGAAGATTGGTGAGATGTTGTGCTCCCCTGTTCCATACCTGGCTGCTCAAACACTTGCCCAAGACTGATGCATTCTTGAATCCTCACCAGCCAAGGAATTGGGCTAGAAGACTCATTGCTTTGACCTCAGCTGACATCAGGTGGTGCACTCAGAGCACCAAGGGCAGGGACATCATTACTAGTTGTGGGCAGTTCCCCAATGTACCCCTGATAGGAGTAAAGGGTTGCATCAACTACAACCCTCTGCTATTCAAAAGACAATTGGGCTATGCATTGGTCCACCCTCCTAGAGCACAAGATTTGGCTGAAACCCTTTATTGTGAGATTAAGCCTAATCTGGCCATTGTCAGGCAAGCATCCTGGGCTTGGGACAATGTCCAGACCAAGGGAATGGCTATTCTGGGGAGATGCAACAATGTGGCCTCAGCCCAGTACTATGAGTGGTCTCATGCCAGGGCTCAAATTTCTGGGATGCCCTTCACCATTGAGGATACACCTGGACCCACCATAGCACCACCTCCAGCCACTGTCAGCTTAGAGGAGTTTGAGAAACTGAAAGAAAGGAATGAGAATCTGACTCAGGCTCTACAGAAGACTCTCTGGGAGAGGAGTGATGGTCGGCTGGACATTGAAAGGCTAGAAAAGCTAAAGGTGGAGCATCTAGCTAGGATTGAGAAGTCAGAGGACTACATTAAGAAGTCAAGGGCTGGAGAGCAGATCTTGAAGAATGCCTGCAAGGAGGCTCAGTTCCAAAAGGCCAGGACTGATTTGTATCTGAAAGAGAGTCAAGCTAGGTGGGTCCGGATCACCGAAGCTCGTACTCAAGAGGATAAAAGGACTCAGGACAAGATTGAGCAGTTGGAGGCTAATGCAAAGGAGCAACAGGAAGCCCTGCTAGCAGCCCAGAGAGAGATCTCAGAGTTGAAGATTAGAGCTGGTGTGAAGAGGTCAAAGGACCAGAGTCGACACAAGAAGCTAACTGCAGCTGTTGCTACCAGGAATCTTCTCATCAGGAACCTCACAGAGCGTCCAGCTGATCCTGTGACTGAAGCACTTCTAAGGGAAGTTCAGGAGGATGAGTTTGGTCTTGGTGTCTGACTTTTGCTTGTTGTTGCTTTCATTTCATTGTACTTTTCCTTTTTGTGTTGTATTTTGACCCCTCAGAGGGCATGTATTGTAAAAAAAACAAACTATGTATCATTTACTTTTTGTAATGTATGTGTTGGTTTGTTTTATCTGAGATCTTCAAGCTACATCAAAAGCATCTTCCTTAGGGGTCTGGAAAGGTCAAAACCAAGTGCCAAGCCGGATACCTTGGAATCAAATAAGCATAACTGCATTGCATACTAACCTTTTGTTTTATTTTGTAGGTTTTTATTTGTTTGTTACTAACTCTGTTGTGGTTCAGGAACTATTGCTCGACGTCGGGTGTTCCCACTCAACCGTCCACACAGATATCATACCCGCAACAACCTTCCGGGTATACAGATGGACCAGGTACAACAGGATCTTACAGAGGTCAGGAACCAAATGGCCAATGAGAGACTGGAGATGAGAAATCAGATGACCCAGTTTATGGAGGTGATGAATGGATTGGCACAGAGCCAAGAAAGATTAATGAGAGGGTTCAGCCTCATATCAACCCACCTGTATTTGGACCCCACCTTCATCCAGAGATCAATATCCCTGCTAATGTACATGGGAATGCTACTACAGGCAGGGTACTGCAAGAAGACCCCCAGGAAGATCAGTTCACAGTGATGGGAGCTGGGGATGAGGCCTATGACAGAAGGCTAGATGAAATTGCTGAGAAATTAAGATCCCTGGAGTCTCAAAACTCCTTGGGTTTTGATGTTATGGACATGGGCTTAGTGGACGGGGTCAGGATTCCCCACAAATTTAAACCTCCGTGCTTTGAGAAGTACAACGGAACCTCCTGTCCACGGACCCACTTGCAATCCTTTCTGGGGAGGCTGAAGGCATACACCATGGATGAAAAGCTATGGATGTTTTATTTCGAAGATAGCTTAACAGGAGCTTCAAGGGAATGGTACTCTCATTTGACCAGAGCAACCATCAGATGTTGGAAGGACTTGGCTGAGGCCTTCATTAGACAGTACCAGTATAACTTGGATATGGCTCCCAACAGGACCCTCCTGATGGGAATGTCACAATCATCCAGAGAAAGCTTCCGGGAGTACGCCCAGAGGTGGAGACAGCTTGCTGCTGCTGTCCAGCCACCCATGTCGGAGAGGGAGATGGCCGACATGTTTATGAACACCCTCCAAGGGACATACATTGATAGGCTAGCTGCCTTTTCTTCTACCAGCTTCGCTGATGTGGTTATAGCTGGAGAAAGAATTGAGAGCCTAATAAAGATGGGCAAAATTTCTGACAACGGTGCGAGCTCTTCCAACAACCCAAGAAAGCCTTTTGTGGGCCCAAGAAGAACTAGTGAGACTAATTCTATCCATACCAGCAGGGGCAGACCCCAATATGTTCATAGGTCTGTGGCAGCTGTCACCATTCCCGCTCCAATTCATCCACAACCGGCATACCAACCACAGCAACAATCCCACTACCAGCAACAAGCCCAATATCCACCTCAGAGAAATTATAACAACAACAACACCAGCAACAACAATCAGCAAAGACCGTTTCAACAGAGACCATCTCAGGCCAATAGGGTGATTGATCCAATCCCTATGCCCTATGCCACATTATTGCCACAACTCCTGAAACTCAACCTGGTTGAGCTAAGGACATTGGCACCTCCAGATCCTGCCAGTCTACCCAGAAATTATGACGCCAGCGCCAGATGTGCTTTTCATTCAAATGCACCTGGCCACAGTATAGAAAAGTGTAGAGCTTTGCACATGAAAGTACAGGATCTAGTGGATTCCAAAGCTCTAAACTTTGCACCTCCACCAAATGTCAGTAAAAATCCTATTCCAAACCACGGAGGACCCAAAATCAATGCTATTGAGGAAGATAAGCTGTCTTACTTGATAACTAGTGTGGGGCAGATTCGGACACCCTTGGTAGAGATTAAAGCTCAACTCCCCGAATGTCAAATGTTCCCTGGATGTGAGCTAGGATGTGCTTATTGCAACATTTCAGTAAATGGGTGTGATAACTTAAGAGATGGCATAGATGGTCTCATCCAGAGTGGCCTGCTTCAAATCACAACATCAACACCTCCAAATCCAGCAATCTCCTTAACAGCAATTCCCGAGTCTTCTACAATTGCAACAACAATTGTTCCAAACAACTCTTCAATCTCATCAACAAATGCTTCATCTGTCACTTCAACGGAACAAATATCAACAAACATCCCTTCTACAACTTCAGCACCCCTTCATTCAGAACCTCCTACAACAGCAACACCCATCCAGTCAACAGTATCTCCTACAACATCAACAGCAAACAATGAAAGTGTCTCAACGGTTACAATTTATTATGATCCTGCAAATGATTCTGCCTACAACTCACAAAGTGCCACTCCTGTCAGAGCACCGGTTACAATATACTATGATCCACATACTATCATGGTCCCTTCTGCAGCTGCTATCAGTCCAGTCACTATCACAGTGCCTGGGCCAGTACCTTATGAAAGCAGTAATGCCATCCCTTGGCATTACGGCTCCGATCTATACTGCGAAGGACAGAAAATCACTTTGGAATCATTAACTTCTTCACCACAAATAGACAATGTGGGGGGAGGCGGAGGCTTCACTCGAAGTGGACGTCTCTTTGCCCCGCAAATTCCAAGACCCAGTACCGAAGCAGAAGCTGCTGCCAAGGCAAAAGGGAAGAGCATGGTGCAAGAAGAACAAGTTGCTAAAGAAGCTTTGAAAACCCCTTTTGATCAAGAAGTTGATGAATTCATGAGAATCATCAAGAAAAGTGATTACAAGATAGTGGACCAGCTTCACCAGACACCTTCCAAGATCTCCATTTTATCATTGCTAATGTGCTTCGAGGCTCATCGGAACGCACTACTGAAAGTCTTGCACGCAGCTTATGTGCCAGAAGAGATTACCGTAAATCAGTTGGAAGTTGTAGTTGGAAATGTTAATGCTAGTAATGGGCTAGGATTTACCAACACTGATTTGACTACGGAAGGTCGCAATCACAACAAGGCTTTGCACATTACCATGGAGAGTAAGGGTGCAGTTCTTTCCCATGTATTGGTGGATACGGGGTCATCCCTCAATGTCTTACCCAAAAAAGCCCTTGTGAAGCTGGAGTATGAAGGATTGGCATTACGCCCCAGTAACCTGGTAGTGAGAGCCTTTGACGGTTCTAAGAGATCAGTGCTGGGAGAAATTGAGTTGCCTATAACGATTGGCCCACAAACTTTCAAAACGACCTTCTACGTGATGGACATTCAGCCGGCCTACAGCTGTTTGTTGGGTAGACCTTGGATTCATGCCGCTGGCGCAGTTACGTCTACCCTTCACCAGAAGTTAAAATTCGAGTGGGAGGGCCAAGTCGTTACTATTTGTGGAGAGGAAGATATCTTTGTTAGCCATCTGGCTACATACAAATACATTGAGATGGATGGGGAGATCCACGAAACTATGAGTCAAGGGTTTGAGGCCTTGAACATAAATGAAGCATCCGCTGTACCTGGAACCTCAATGACATCTTATCAACAAGCCCGGAAGGTTGTTGAAGAAGGGACTGCCCAAGGCTGGGGCAAGTTGCTGCCCGTAGAGAAGAAGGAGGATAGATTTGGGTTGGGTTACAAACCAACTCAACAAGATCAAGCAGAGGCTGCTAAGAAGCCCAATTTTGACAGTGGGGGGATGCTCACCCCCGATGCCGTGAACAACTTGGAAGACGAGGATGAAAGCGACCGCAACCTGGAGAGTTGGATACGTCCAAAGATCCCGGGGAGCAGTATCTCAAACTGGTCTTCCCAGGAAATTATAAGAGTTACTCCTGCAGAGTAATTATTATTTCCTGTATTTTGAGCATGCATCAAGTCTTGCATCTTGCCCAAGATGACAAGACTCATTTTGTAATCGGGCCATCTGTAATTTTGTGCAACAAGATTAATCAATGAAATATCAGACATCTTTTGCAAATGAGTCTTTTTTCTCTTCCGCTCACTGTTTTTCCATTTTTCTTTTTGTACAAAAAATAAATGGCAATGTTTTCAAAATGACAACTTTATTTCACTCTTTTTTAAACAAGATTAAAATCAATCACTAAAATGAACAAACTGAACCCTTGCAGAGAGTGCCTTCCAGACAGCACCGACAACAGCACGGCTATGACTTCGTATGACTTTGACAATCCGATCAATCAAGCTAACGAAGGGGTTGAAGAAGAGTATGAGCTTCCTGAAGAGCTAGCCAGGTTGTTGAGACAAGAGGAAAGGGTTATCACTCCTCATCAGGAGGAGGTCGAAACGATTAATCTTGGTACAGATGAAGATGTGAAAGAGGTTAAGATCGGGGCCTGCTTACAAGACTCAGTGAAGAGACAACTGATTGACCTGCTTCGGGAATATGTGGATGTGTTTGCTTGGTCTTATCAAGATATGCCAGGGTTGGACACCGACATTGTTATGCACAAGCTGCCTTTAAGAGAAGATTGCCCGCCGGTTAAACAGAAACTGCGCCGTACTCGCCCAGACATGGCAATGAAAATCAAAGAAGAGGTACAAAAGCAGTGGGACGCCGGGTTCCTTGCTGTAACTAGCTATCCACCGTGGGTTGCTAATATAGTACCTGTGCCTAAGAAAGACGGCAAAGTAAGAATGTGTGTTGACTACCGGGATTTGAACAGAGTCAGCCCGAAAGATGACTTCCCATTACCTCACATTGATGTATTGGTTGATAATACGGCTCAGTTCTCAGTATTCTCCTTCATGGACGGATTTTCAGGATACAATTAGATCAAGATGTCACCTGAAGACATGGAGAAGACAACCTTCATCACACCCTGGGGCACGTTCTGTTACAAGGTGATGCCATTCGGACTGAAGAATGCCGGTGCAACATATCAACGGGCTATGGTGACATTATTCCACGATATGATCCATAAAGAAATTGAATGTTATGTGGATGACATTAATCCCTGATTATGGCTTAACCTCATTACTTAACACTAAACAAAAACGACAAAAACATCTAAATAATCACAAGTAGGTTAATGATCTTAATCCTACACCAAAGGTGATTAAGTGTGAGAAGCTGACTTCACACTTAAGGTATTCTCATTACCCCTAATCAGAGGGAAGATGTGATGAGTTTACTAAATCCATTGGTTTAGGCTTAAGCTCATTAACTTATGACAAACTTTCAAAAGCAATAAAAGACTGAAAACTCAAAAACAAACAATAATCGTCTCCTCCGGGATTCTTTTCTCATCATCTTCACTCATAAGCGAGAACTTGCTTCTTCCGTCTAATGCAAGACAGTTTGCACCTGAGCCATACAGGTCATACACTTGAGCATAGGCAAGTAAGCAGTTCACCAGTCAATTCATCTTTCAGTCTCTTTGGGTCGAACTACGGTGTTCTGACTTCCTCATTGCACGAGAGGATACGTAGGCATAACTTAACAGTTATCGAACAAAAGTATCTGTATATTCCCCCTCTTTCCAACTGTATTCTTTTAGCCTCATATTCTTGAGCATTTCATTTTTGTTCCTACACTGACACTGTGCATTTATACACTTCACATTTCTTTTACACTGACACCTGTACATCCTTTTCCATCTATTTTATACACAAATTGCACTGACACTACCCCTCTAAAGCACAAATCTTTTAAGCGTGGATCCCGTCGAGTACGACGGACAATCTGGGTGCTAATACCTTCCCAGGTTGTAACCAACCCCCTTTCTCAGTCTCTCTGGTTCGCAACCGTCTTATCCACATCTTTTCTAGGTCTATGCAGCATTGCCTTTCTTCCGGGATAAAAATGCCTAGCTGGCGACTCTTTTCATTCCCTGTGAGTTCACTCCTGTGTGTTCTCGCACCCTCCTCTCGCCGACCGTTCGCGTCTGTACCTCATTTGAGCCCAGTCTCATCTTTTGGGAGCGACAATAGTTCTTACGGTTATAGATAAGATACTCAAGGTCATGGACGCTAATCGTAGTAACGTCCTGCCACAGGCTAGCTGTATTATGACGTTAATAACGATAAGGTCTACCTCGAGTGGAGTTCTCATGTTAGCCGTACGAGAAGCGGGTCCTCGGAGACTAACACTACGCAACTGCCAACGTTGAAACTGGTTCTAAAAGTAGGTCCCAGAGTCACGACCCTTTCATGAATCAAGTCATGCGACAGGCTAGCTGCATTATGACGAGATCTATGGATAGGTCTACTCTCTGGGGGGAGCTTTCATGCTAGGCTTGCAAGGAGCGAGTCCTTGGAGACTAACACTAATAACTTCCAATTCTAAATTGGATGTTCCCTCTTCTTTTTCGAAAACTCAGATGTCGTCCCAGGATCCAACAAGCAAGTATGATAATAATCATAATAAAGAGAGAGAAAATAATCAAGCATAAATAAAAAGCATGAAGAAAACAGGTAAGCAAAGTAAACATTGATCGCAAAGTAAACTAAGTTAGGCTTAACTCTCTGACTGTCCCCAGCAGAGTCGCCATCTGTCGCACCTCGAAAAATATGACCTCGCGATAAAAGAATACCGCGGATAAAAATTAAAACAACAGAGTCGCCACCGAACTTATTTTATTTCAATTAAGGAAAAGGAAAATATCGAGAAACCTTTTGAAAACGGATAGAACAAGGTCTTTGAAACCAGATTCTAGGTTCGGGAGTCAATTCCGTAAAGGGGAAGGTATTAGCACCCCTTACGACCGTTGTACTCAACGGGAACCTCTTAGTTTGACTTGCGGTCTAATGCTGACTTATGCTTTCTGTTTTCTTCGAATAATAAAATAAATGCGAACGATTCTAAGCTGGGGTTAAAGGAAAATGGGTTGTTTGGTTCCTAGGGTGCTCGGCAAGGAGTAAGATCCGTGTGCCTACGTATTCCCTTGTGCAATGGGAAAGTCAGAGCTTCATAGTTCGTGGTTCTAAGGTTGATCGGTTTGTTTTAATGAACAGTTATTTTAAACCGCATTCTACTGCTAAGCGTTGGCTTGTCTGCTCGCGATAGGAGGCTGAAGCGCTAGCTTGTTTGCGAGATAGAAAGGATTTAAACAATGTTCGCTTAAAAAAAGGTTTGATTCGATTGGTGTTTTTTAAGAATGAAAAGGTAAATAAACTACATCCTGAGGAGCGGGCCTCAGGAGAATTTATTCGAGAATTCGAGGAATGCGAGACTCCAGAATTCAATTCTTTCATTATTTGATATGTGGATTAAGTATTTTAATTACGGAAAGTCGAATGAATCGCGTCCCGCGGGGCGAGCCTCGGGAGTGTTCATTCAAGAATTCGAGGAATGCGAGACTCCAAAATTCAGTTTATCCGTTATTTTGATTAAAAAATATTCAAATGATTTGCGTTCGGCAAAAAAAGATGGCCAGGCACGATGCTCGGCTTACATTAATTCGTGATTCGATTAAATTAACAAATTATAATAATCATAAATAAGTAAATTAAATTGCAATGTAAAAATAAATTAAATTGTAATAAGGATGCAAGATACAAATAATTGAATTAAATTGACAATAAACTTAATAATACATTTAATAATTGAAATGATATGATAAAAATAAAAACTAAATTAAACTTGTTTTGTTATAATTGAATAAATTAAATAAATAATAAAAAAAATGCCTCATATTAATTAAACTCTCCAATTAAAATATTGGAAAAATTTTAATGTGTTTTATATCATTGGCCCGAAAAGAAAAGCAATTAAATAAAACTGATGATGTTAGTATTCAACTAAATCTATAATAAATCGGAAACAAAATGAAATTTAAATTTAAAACAAATAAAAAGAATTATAGAAAACTAAAAAAAACTATAACAACATAAAAATCAGAGGTGTGCGTAGGAATTTAGGGTAAATATGGGACCAATTTGTGGATTCATCAAGCCCAACAACCACATACCAGAAATGAAAATAAAACAAATGAGTGGTGTGTGAGTAGAAAATGTATCCGGGCTCCAAATGACCAGGCCAACGGGTTTTAAAACAAAGTAAAATAAGGGTTTTAAAAATGTTTTCAAGAGAAAAGAAAAGAAAATACAAAAAAACAAAAGGAATGGGTGGCAAGCCTATCAACAACATATAGAAAGCCACAGGGTTATATCTAACAAATAAAAAAAAGAGTTTATCAGGGTTATATCTACCACTCGGTTATCTCTCTCTTTCGTTCAAGAACAGTTGCTCGGCGGTGGATCTTGGCTTCAGATCGCGAATGGTTGCTTCGATCTCGATTCTCACAGCGGCGCCTCTGTTTCTAATCGGTGGTTATGGCGGTTGTTTCTGCGGTGTTTGGACTTGTGTGATTCAGTTTCGGCTGGGGTGTATTCGGCTCAGGATTTTTTGATCTTTCTTAGTCTCAGTTTATGCGAATCGCGGTGGATTTTACGGTGTCTCGTATTTTCTGATCTGGTTTTTGGTTTCAGATTTTGAATGGTTTGGGATTTTGTGATTCAGAGATGATGGAGGTTCGCTCGCGGTGATTTGAGGTGTTCACGGTGGCTGCGGTTCTGAAATGGTGGTGATTTCTCAGTTCTGTTTTTTTTGGTATGGTTTATGCTATTTAGAAGGTGGTGATGAGTTGAATGAAAGTGAAGGTGACTGCGTTTTATCCTTTGTTTTTTGGAATTTTTCTCAGCTTTTCTCCTCTTTCAATAATAGTGAAGAGGGCTCATTATATAGAGTTTTCTGAAGGGCATTGAGGTAAAAGACATGTTGTGAAATTGCTTGGTGATGTGAGCTGTGTATTTGCGTTTTGTGCGAATTCAGGATTGGTTGTTGGTGTTTTACGGAAGTGCAAAAGATGCTTATTTGTTGAGTGCATAGTGGACTGGTATTTGATATTGAGTGGGGTCTTGGTGGTACAGGGATATTTTGTGGTATTCTTTTGTTTGCAGATTTGAGAAAATAAAAATAGAAAAGGCGGGGGCTTTTTGTGTAGCTGTGATGTAGTGAAAATAAGATTGGTATTGTGAGGTGGGTCCTATTGTTGGAATGATAGAGATGAGAATTATAAAAATGTTTATAATAATAATAATCAATAAATAAAATGGAAATTATAAAAACTGATATAATAATAATAATATTAATAATAATAATAATAATAATAATAATAATAATAAAAATTAAAATGAGATAAGAAAATAAAAGATAATAATAATAATACAAATGAAGTTTTTTGTAACTTTTGTGTAAATAATAAAAGATGGTGATAAAAAAATGACAATAATAAAAGGGAAATACAAATGATTTTTCTTTGTGTTTAAGTATGGGATTTGTGATAATAATAAGAGAAAAAATTAAAGAAAATGGTTTACGAATAAGAATCGGACAAAAGTTTTGCACACCACACACAAACTTGCCCGAAAGGAAGCGACTCAACTGACTCGATTTTTTTCGCACAAAAGAAAATGATATATTTTTGGACTTTTCGAATATCAGACAGAAAAATGAAATGGTACGCATTTTTTTTGGATTCTTGAAATATCTATTAGATAGAAATAAAATAGTGTACGTTTTAGGATTTTTTTTGAAAAATAGATAGACAGTAAAATAAAATGGTGCGGTTAGGACAAATTTGGGGTATGACACACACGTTTCACATGTCACGGCCGTGATGACCACTTCTCAGCCTATAGTACATACCACCCATTACAATGATGAACCCCCCCTTCCATACTGCACCGAGTGAAAACGTAGAAGTGGACGAGAGATTGGATGAGTTCCAAGACCGCTTTTTGGAGATGCAAAACGAGATTAGGGCTCTTCGAGGCCAAGATTTGTTTGGAAGAAAGGCTTCTGATCTTTGCTTGGTCCCTAATGTCAGGGTCCCACACAAGTTCAGAGTGCCTGAATTTGAAAAGTATAAAGGGAATTCATGCCCTCAGAGCCACTTAGTAATGTACGCCCGAAAGATGTCCACTCAGCAGGACAATGACCCATTATTGATTCACTACTTCCAGGACAGCTTGACAGGCGCCGCCCAAAAATGGTACATGGGCTTAGACAGTGCAAAGATCCGAACCTTCAATGACCTTGGAGAGGCTTTCGTCAGACAGTACAAGTACAACCTTGACATGGCACCGGACAAAGATCAACTCTGGAGAATGTCTCTGAAGGACAAGGAAAGTTTTAAAGAGTACGCTCAAAGATGGCGCGAGGTTGCAGCTCAGATATGCCCCCTCTGGAAGAAAAGGAAATGACCAAGATTTATTTGAAGACTTTGAGCACGTTCTATTATGACCGCATGATCGCAAGTGCGCCCAGTGATTTTATTGAAATGGTAAATATGGGAATGCGGCTTGAAGAAGCCGTCAGAGAAGGACGCTTAGTAAAAGAAGCGGGGTCATCCAGCGGCATCAGAAAGTTCGGAAATGGTTTCCATAAGAAGAAAGAGCAAGACGTCAACGCCATTTATCAGAGAAGAAGTTATCAGCAACAAGTAGCTGCAGTTACCCCGGTTGTTAATCTAGCTCCAGGCCCCACTTATCGACCCCATTTTCCTCAGAATCAACAGACTACTACACAACATCAACATCAACCCCCACAATTCCAGCAGCGGCAGCAACAACCTCCACAAAAGGCTCACCCCCAGTACAACAACGACCGTGTTCCAAGAACATACGTTCATGATCATATACCAATGACATATGCAAAGTTGTTCCCAGATTTTCTACAGAAGGGGAATATTCAAACAAGACCTCCCCTTCCTCCTCCCCGGAATCCTACTTATGGGTTCAAAGCAGACCAATTATGCGCTTATCACCAAGGCGGGCCCGGCCATAATATTGAGAACTGCTATGGCTTGAAGGATGATGTCCAGAGGCTAATCAAGAACGGTGTCTTGACTTTCAAAGATACCAATCCGAATATTCAAGCGAATCCTTTGCCTCCGCATGGAGGAGCTTCAGTAAATATGGTGCACGGTTGTCCGAGAGAGTATGCTATTTACAATGTCAGATTGATTAGAGGTTCCTTAGTACGAAAGCATGCAGAATTGGCAGAACTTATCTACTTTGATAACGGGATACATGAGTATGGTGCATGTAGAATCTGTTCTGTTAATCCACGAGGGTGTCGCTTGGTACGAGAAGATCTCCAGAAAATGTTGGATCGAAGGTCCATTAGAATAATGTACCCCAGAAACCCTAATGATGTTGAAGTTGATGAGAAAGTGTTTGTCATAATACCAAAATTCAATGAACCAGGACCCATAGAGATCACCTACGACAGTAGAAGGACCACTATAACTCCATTGGTCATTTCCTTACCAGGACCAATTCCATACAAGTCCGAGAAGGCCGTACCATACAAATATAGCGCAACCTTGATTGAAAATGGAAAGGAGGTTCCATTGCCATCCGTTGTCAACATTGCTGATATCGGTCGGGTTACTAGAAGCGGGAGGGTATTCCCCAATAAAGCTAAAGAGACTGTTACACCTAAAGAAACCCCAATGGAGAGTACGTTTAAGCAGACAGGCCAGTTGAGTAATGCAAGTCAAGGAAAGGGTGATGATGAAGTGTTAAAGTTAATCAAGAAAAACGAGTACAATGTTGTGGATCAACTTTTGAGCACGCCCTCAAGAATTTCAATTTTATCTCTTTTGATGAGCTCTGAGGCACATCGGGAAGCCTTGCAGAAGGTCTTAGAGCAAGCATTCGTGGACCACGATGTCACCATTGGCCAATTTGACAACATTGTTGCAAACATAACCGTTTGTAACAATCTTAGCTTTTGTGACGAAGAGCTTCCGGAGCAAGGAAGAAATCATAACATGGCACTGAATATCTATGTCAACTGCAAGACCGATGCTCTGTCTAGTGTACTAATAGACACTGGCTCTTCACTAAATGTCATGCCGAAGTCAACTCTCTTGATGTTAGCTTTTCAAGGAACTCCCATGAGAGTCAGTGGGGTTATTGTTAAAGCCTTTGATGGGTCCCGGAAAACTGTTATCGGGGAAGTAGATTTGCCTATAACGATTGGACCTCATACTTTCCAGATCACATTTCAGGTAATGGATATCAAAGCCGCATATAGTTGTTTATTGGGTCGCCCTTGGATCCACAAAGCAGGGGCCGTAACTTCAACTCTCCATCAAAAACTCAAGTTTGTAAAGCAAGGAAAGCTGGTGACAGTATTTGGGGAACAAGCTATGATTGTGAGCCATCTTTCCTCTTTCTCTTATGTGGAACCAGAAGATGCTGTCGGAACTCGTTTCCAAGCCCTAACCATTGCTGATAAAGGGATAAAGAAGAGAGGGGCGTTCATTTCTTCTTTCAAAGATGCTCAACAAGTTGTTGAGAGCGGTTCGACCGAAGGATGGGGAAAGGTCGTGGTTTTAAGTGAGAATAAGGCCCGTGGAGGAGTTGGTTTTTCGCCCGTATCTACAAGATTTGTAAGGGATGAAGTGGTCATTTGCCCAATACAGGAAAGTTTCCGCAGTGGAGGATTCATGAGTCCAACTCCACCAGAAGTCGACGCAATTACTGAAGATGCTTCTAAAGAGGATTTACCAGACTTTGTTGTGCATGGAGTGTTGTGCCAGAATTGGACTGTTGTTGACGTCCCATCTGTTGTTCCTCTTTCTAAGTAATGTCTTTATGTTAACCGCTCGCTCTGCCTAAGGCGAGAGAGTATTTTGTAGGGCTTTCTCTTTATGCATTTTAGAAAATTTTGTCTCCTCTTTGCTCTGCCCAAGGCAAGAGAGTTAGTTGTTGGGCCATTTTGTTTCGAAATTAAACAATCATTAATGAAAGTGTTATTTTTCGATTTCCTTCATCTTTTTGTTATTTTTACTTTTTGCTTTTCGGAAAAATGGTAATCCTAAAAAAAACCCATCTACATATTTGCATAAAAAAAATCTTTACTTTCAAATATCTGCATACACTCTTCATTTGTCTATTTCTAAGATAAAACATCAATCACATGTGAAAATTAATCATAAAAAACCCCATTGAAAAGCATGACCCATTGCCTACTCCCAAATTTGAGTACCCAGTATTTGAAGCTGAAGAAGATGATGACGAAGAGGTCTCTGATGATATTTCACGGCTACTAGAGAATGAGGAAGAGACCATCCAACCATATAAAGAGACGGTGGAGGTAATTAATTTAGGAACAGAAGAAGATAGGAAGGAAGTCAAAATCGGCGCACTACTCATCCCCGACGTCAAGAGAAGAATGATAGAACTTTTAAAAGAATATGCAGATGTGTTCGCTTGGTCTTACCGGGATATGCCGGGATTGGATACATGTATCGTGGAACATCACCTTCCTTTGAAACCAGAATGTGCACCGGTCAAACAGAAGTTGAGAAGATCACGCCCAGACATGGCTATCAAGATTAAGGAGGAAGTTCAGAAGTAGATTGACGCAGGTTTCCTTGTCACCTCAGAGTATCCCCAATGGTTAGCCAATATAGTACCAGTGCCAAAGAAAGATGGGAAAGTCAGAATGTGTGTCGATTATAGAGACCTGAACAAAGCTAGTCCTATGGATGATTTCCTGCTACTGCACATTGACATGTTGGTCGACAATACAAATAAGTTTAAAGTTTTCTCCTTCATGGATGGTTTCTCTAGATATAATCTAATTCGAATGGCTCCATAAGATACGGAGAAGACCTCATTCATTACACCTTGGGGAACATTTTGCTACCAAGTGATGCCTTTCGACTTGAAGAATGCAGGTGCAGCTTATTAGAGAGCAATGACAACACTTTTCCACGACATGATGCACAAATAAATCGAAGTATATGTCGATGACATGATTTCTAAATCCAGAACTGAGGAAGAACATGTGGAATATATTTTGAAGTTGTTCCAGCGTTTGAGGAGGTACAAACTTCGCCTGAACCCCAGCAAATGCACCTTCGGTGTTCGTTCAGGGAAGCTATTGGGTTTCATTGTTAGCAAGAAAGGTATCGAAGTAGATCCTGACAAAGTCAAAGCCATCCGAGAGATGCCTGCGCCAAAGACAGAGAAACAAGTGAGAGGATTTTTAGGACGTTTGAATTACATCTCTAGATTTATTTCTAACATGACTGCTACTTGTGGGCCGATATTCAAACTCCTGCGAAAGAATCAAAGCTGCAAGTGGACTGAAGATTGCCAAAGAGCTTTTGATAACATCAAAGATTACTTACTTGAGCCATCTATCTTAGTCCCTCCAATCGAAGGAAGACCTTTGATCATGTACTTGACGATATTAGAAGATTCCATGGGTTGTGTGCTCGGACAACAAGACGAAACAGGACGGAAGGAGCATGCCATTTATTACCTAAGTAATAAATTCACGGATTGTGAGTCTCGATACTCCATGCTTGAGAAAACATGTTGTGCTTTAGCTTGGGCAGCTCGTCATCTCCGACAGTATATGATTAATCACACTACTTGGTTGATTTCGAGGATGGACCCGATTAAGTATATTTTCGAGAAGCCTGCACTGACGAGAAGAATTGCTCGTTGGCAAATGTTACTATCAGAATATGATATTGAATATCACACTCAGAAAGCTATCAAGGGGAGTGTTTTAGCTGACCACCTGGCTCACCAACCCATTGACGATTATGAACCCGTAAAGTTCGATTTTCCAGACGAAGATGTCATGTATTTGAAGATGAAAGACTATGACGAGCCTCTATTTGATGAAGAGCCAGAGCCAGGATCCCGTTGGGGATTAATTTTTGATGGAGCTGTAAATTTGTATGGAAAAGGAATTGGGGCAATGATTATAACTCCCCAAGGTTCTCATATTCCTTTCGCTGCGAGAGTGACATTCAAATGTACCAATAATGAGACTGAATACAAAGCTTGCATCATGGGTCTGGAAGAATCCATTGATTTGAGAATCAAGAACCTAGATGTATATGGAGACTCAGCTCTAGTGATCAATCAGATCAAAGGAAAGTGGGAAGTTCTACAACCTCACTTAATCCCATACAGGGACTATGCAAGAAGGATCTCGGCGTTCTTTGACAAAGTTGAGTTTCACCAGGTACCCCGTAATGAGAACAGAATGGCCGATGCTTTGGCTACCATATCCTCCATGATTATTGTAAATCGGTGGAACGATGTGCCGAAGATTGAAATCATGCGACTTGATAGACCTGCTTATGTATTCACACTAGAAGAAGTTGTTGATGATAAACCATGGTACTATGACATCGAGTGTTTCTTGCGACGACAGGAATATCCACCCGGGGCATCAAATAAGGATAAAAAGACTTTAAGAAGATTGGCCGGTAGTTTCTTTCTGAATCATGACGTACTGTACAAAAAAAATTTTGACATGATCTTACTCAGATGCGTAGATAAACATGAAGTAGAAATGCTAATGAGGGAGATTCATGAAAGTTCGTTTGGCACTCACGCTAATGGACATGCTATGGCTAAAAGGATGCTGAGGGAAGGTTACTATTGGTTGACGATGGAATCCGACTGTTGCAAATATGTGAATAAATGTCACAAATGTCAGGTTTACGCTGATAAAGTTCATGTTCCTCCGACTCTCCTCAACGTTCTTTCTTCTCCGTGGTCTTTCTCTATGTGGGGCATCAATATGATTGGCATGATCGAGCCGAAAGCTTCCAACGGACACCGCTTCATCCTAGTGGCCATTGACTACTTCACAAAATGGGTAGAAGCAGCTTCCTACGCCAATGTGACTAGACAAGTAGTAGTCCGATTCATCAAGTAGTAGGCGAAGTATTTCTTGACTGTATCTGCGTTTGTAGGGAGGGCGAACTCCTCACCGTCCATCGTCGCAGCTTTATGCCATGGGTAGTTATATCAACAAAAAATGAAGAATGCTTTTGATAAGAAGGTTCATCCTCGTGTTTTCATGGAAGGCAACCTCATGATTAAGAAACTCCAGCCTTTCATATCAGATTCCAGGGGCAAGTGGGCTCCTAATTATGATGGCCCGTATGTTGTCAAGAGAGTCTTTTCAGGCGACACATTAATTCTTGCGACGATGGACGGTGAGGAGTTCGCCCGCCCTACAAACGCAGATACAATCAAGAAATACTTCGCCTAATAGAAATAAAAGAACAGCTCGGTAATTCGAAAACCTGAAAGGGCGACTTAGGCAAAAAAGAGCATCTCGATGGTTCGAAAACCCAAAAGGGAGACTCAGGCAAAAATTAGAGACATAAACAGAAAGTAATCATCCCACTAGATTGAAAACCTGAAAGGGCAATCTAGGCAAAAGTTAGGGATAACGGCAAGTAACTGTACTGGGAATTCGAAGTTGTTAGGAAAAAGTAATAATCATTGTAATTTTAATGTAGCCTTTTCCATTTAATTACCATTTATTCCAATTTTTGTAAAGATCTATGGAATCCCGCTGTTGGCAGATTACCATTCTATTAATGAAAATTCGAGCCTTTGCTTTTGCTTGTAGTTCTTATTCTATGGTCATCTCCCCCAACAGAGAACAAGTTATTTCATCCATGATAAAGCAAGTTGTATTTTTGTTTCCTTATGTTTAAAAGGATTTGTTTGGGTTTATTTCTCGATTTAAGTATTTTTCTTTCCTCGAAGGGACTCGAGTTTTGTAGCAAGACTTTACTCCTTGGATGACTCTTTACCCTATTAGTTGATCACGTCTTGTTAAGATTGGTCGAGTATCCGGTTGTTGTAATTTTCCCCACCTGTTTATCTTTTGTGTCTGTTTTGTCTATTTGTCAGCATAAACATAACGCATATACATACATCATAACTTGATTCATATTCATATTTATTTTCATGTTGCGTTCATTGATGCATACCTCCTTCACCTTGGTCGTGTTTACCCCCAAGTGATGAGTCTCTCTCCAAAATAGAGTTGTCAGCCTTAGGCATAAAGTGTACATTCTTTCTAATTCCCCGCTGAGCTTTTACCCTCGTGGAAGAATTTTTCTTTAGTTCTCATTTCCACACTTAGATATGATAAATCCCCAGTTGAGTTCATTCCTCATGGGTTAGTGTCTTGCTTGAAAGTTTCTCTCCAGCTCGTTCCTGGATTGAATTTGGTCTTTGACAATTTTGATGATTGAATTTCCAGATGGAAAGTGCATTTATTTTGCACCTTTAAATTCTTTGTCTCCCAGAAGGAATTTATTAAAGGTTCCCACGTTGAAGACAAATTTTTCTCTCCAGCAGTGTTGTTGCAACATTCTCTTGGAGTACTTATACCTAACAACAAGTGACCGTCTCTTTATTTGAGAATCTTGTTTTGTCCTTGAACTTTTAAGTGGAATCAACAAGTGGCAGTCTCCTTATTCGAGAAGCTCGTTTCGTCCTTGAACTTCTAAATGGAATCAACAAGTGGCAGTCTCTTTATTTGAGAAGCTTGTTCTTATCCATGGACTTCCCAGTAAATTAGCAGATGGCATTATCTTTTCGAGCAGTTTGTTCATCCCCAACAAGGTTATTGTTCTATCAAATGGCATCTCTCCAATACACGTTGAGAAGTTTGATATGAATCTCCTTTTTCCAACAAATGGCATCTCTCCCAGACAAGTTGAGAAGTTTGTTGTGACTTTCCAATTTCCGTCAAATGGCATCTCTTCCAGACAAGTTGAGAAGTTTGAGCGTGAAGTTGTTCTCCATCATATGGCTGTCTCTTTCAGAAGAAGGGAAGTATGGTGAGGGTTCTATCAAATGGCATCTCTCCAATACACGTTGAGAAGTTTGATATGAATCTCCTTTTTCCAACAAATGGACTCTCTCCCAGACAAGTTGAGAAGTTTGTTGTGATTTTCCAATTTCTGTCAAATGGCATCTCTCCCAGACAAGTTGAGAAGTTTGAGCGTGAAGTTGTTCTCCATCATATGGATGTCTCTTTCAGAAGAAGGGAAGTATGGTGAGGGTTCTATCAAATGGCATCACTCCAATACACGTTGAGAAGTTTGATACGAATCTCCTTTTTCCAACAAATGGCATCTCTCCCAGACAAGTTGAGAAGTTTGTTATGACTTTCCAATTTCCGTCAAATGGCATATCTCCCAGACAAGTTGAGAAGTTTGAGCGTGAAGTTGTTCTCCATCATATGGCTGTCTCTTTCAGAAGAAGGGAAGTATGGTGAGGGTTCTATCAAATGGCATCTCTCCAATACACGTTGAGAAGTTTGATACGAATCTCCTTTTTGCAACAAATGGCATCTCTCCCAGACAAGTTGAGAAGTTTGTTGTGACTTTCCAATTTCCGTCAAATGGCATCTCTTCCAGACAAGTTGAGAAGTTTGAGCGTGAAGTTGTTCTCCATCATATGGCTGTCTCTTTCAGAAGAAGGGAAGTATGGTGAGGGTTCTATCAAATGGCATCTTTCCAATACACGTTGAGAAGTTTGATACGAATCTCCTTTTTCCAACAAATGGCATCTCTCCCAGACAAGTTGAGAAGTTTGTTGTGACTTTCCAATTTCCGTCAAATGGCATCTCTTCCAGACAAGTTGAGAAGTTTGAGCGTGAAGTTGTTCTCCATCATATGGCTGTCTCTTTTAGAAGAAGGGAAGTATGATGAGGGTTCTATCAAATGGCATCTCTCCAATACACGTTGAGAAGTTTGATACGAATCTCCTTTTTTTAACAAATGACATCTCTCCCAGACAACTTGAGAAGTTTGTTGTGACTTTCCAATTTCCGTCAAATGGCATCACTCCCAGACAAGTTGAGAAGTTTGAGCTTAAATTTGTTTTCCATCATATGGCATCTCTTTCAGGAAAAGAGAAGTATGATGAAAGTTTTATCAAATGACATCTCCCCGATGCATGTTGTCCTCGGTTAATTAGTTGTCGTCTGGTTACGCTTCAAAAATTCTCGTGTGGATTTGTGTCACAACTATGTGTGTCTTATCCCCAGTAGAATCATATTTTCCATCCCAGTAGATTTTTGGTTTTTGTAGTTTCCTAGCAAGCATTTTCACCATTTTTTTTCTTTTACCCATTTGAGTGTAAAGTTTCTGGTCCTTTTAGTATTCAAACCTCTCCCACCTTTTAGGTTTAAGCCGTTTGAATAGGGGCAGCTGTTGCACCCCAAAATTTGCCCTCATTTCGGGTTGTGTCTCACACATAGGCATCACATTCATTGGTGTCATATCTTTGGTTTTCTCAGGACATATGATTTACAACTTTTGAAGAATTAAGGTTTCGCATCATGTTGTGGTTATCATAAGAATCCGTAGTGAGATGCAGGTTTCTTTTTCTCCTAAAAAATGGGTGTCACTCACCTTTGAGAGTCATGAAACAATCATGGACCATTTTAGGACACGTTTCAAGCTTAGTTTTTGTCTAAATAACTCCAGTTATTTCAAGATATAATGCATATTTAAATTATAGGGCATTTGCAATTTTGTTCAAAGTTGGTATCTGAGTATTCAAAAATCTTCTCTAAGGTTGTTATTGGGCTGTATTATCAAAAGTTTCAATCTAGTTTTAGGGTCATTATGTGCAAAATTATTCCAGGGATTTGCGTCAAGTGGCCTTTTGGCCTTGTCTTAATAAGCATTGTGGCTAGGAAAATGCATTCGATTTTAAGAAGGTTAAAGTTTTGTCTCAAAGTATTGTTTTCAAATGGTTAATTCATGAATGATTGGTTGGGAGTTCAGGTTATGATCACTAATTTGCAAGTAGTGATTAATTTCTATTTCAAATAATATTTCAAGTTAGTTCCAAGTTTTGCTTTTAGGTGTTATTTCAAGGTGTTTCCAAATATTATTTCCAAAGCCTCGTAAGTTGGAGTAGTCAAGTAAAAAAAAAAGATCTAAGTCGATATCAAAGGTCTTAATTATTGCAAGTTTTGAAGTATGAACTTTCGAGCCATACTATTTCTGATGCATTTGAACTCAAGGATGGACCTTTGATTCATAAAAAAAACCTTTAGTTGTTTGACCTCATTTTAGTTTATGTGAAGAAGTTTGAATTTTGATTGAGGGACAATATGGTGCAGGTTCAAGTCAAGTATTTACTCTAAGTTCAACAAAGCTTACAACTCAAAAAAAAACTTGGCTATCCTAAAAAAATTAAAAGCTTACAGAAGTAAATTCATTTGTTTTTATATTAGTACAAGTTTAAGCTTACAAAGTGAACTCTAAGGGTGTTTAAAGTCTAATTGTGTTGACCATGATGCCACCATCTTCTAAGAGAAAATTTTATGTGGTCACCGTGATTTCGTAGTCAAATTCCATCCTTGTTTAAGCTCCTTCATAAATAAACCGATTTATCCTTGTCACAAGCTCCAATATGGCATATTTTTTTCTAAGAGATGTACCTGAATTGAGTAGGAACATGCACAATAAAAAAAGCAAGAACACAAGCATCATATTTTAAGCTAAAATTGTGTATGGACTATACCAAGTAAAAGGGTCAACAACATCCACCTGCTAATTGTACCTTTAGCAGTCACTAACCCCAAGACACGACAAACAAAACCGCAACCCCAAGCCTTATATCGTGCTGCACGACCTCGCATCCTGTTCCAAAGTACTACCTATAACAATAACTTGCAAATTGGTGCCACTTCGTTTTTGTCAACCTGCAAACAAAAGGAAATTATCACCAAATGAAATAAGGGAATTGATGTATCCAAAGGACATAACACTTCACTCACCTGCTGCACTTTCAGAAGCATACACCAAAACGGATTAAGAAAAACTGTGAAAGAAAAAACATTAACTATAAAATATTCACCAGATAAAACAACATGAACATTAATCTAGGAAAATGGGATAGCAGGTTTTATCGGAGAAAAAGGGAGAAGAGATTTCTGGTTTTTCAAAAGAGCATTGACATCATACCTCATTATGATGGCAAGGATTCAGGTGATGATCCAGAGGACTAAAACGTTTCAAATGCAAAACTTAATCTACTGGTATATAAGCCAAGTTCATTCATTAGCGTGAGGGGAGGTGTAACGCCCCAATTTTATAAAGTATTTTTATAAAATAAATATCAAGAGTATGATGGTGTATTTTGAATAATAAGTGGATGAGGTATTTTATTTAAATAATGATAATATAATGAGGTGGTATTATTATTATAATATTGTTATTTAATAAATAAAATAAAATATAAGTTGGAGGTTTGAGGGGCAAGGTTGTAATTTGATTCTGTTATGAAAAGGGGAGAACACGATACATTTTCTCATTATCGTATTTTGACGAAGGAAAGAGGGCTCTGGAGAAAAAGGGAAAGGAGAAGGGAAATCAAGAATCGTAAAGTTTCAAGATCAAGGCTTTGCAAGGATTTTGTCAAATTCGAGGTAAGGGGGGAGAAAGGGTTCTTTATTGGTGATCTAACATGAAAGGGTAATTGAGAGGTCCTTACTCTCTTAGGGATTATATGAATTTGATTGTTGTTGATGAGTTCATAATATGAGTATGAATATTATGATTATTGATTGTATATTCTTGAAGTTTGATAATTAAATTCCATGATGTGTGTATTATGAGAACTTGGTCACAAATGTGGTTGTGGATGATGTAAATTGAGAAGAAGAAGATAAACCTAGAATTTTCCTAATTTAATTTGTGACGTTAGGTTGAGAAGATAATGAGGGATTAGATGCATAAAATAAGTATAAGGACAATATTTGGAGTGTTTTGGGTGATAAAAGTGAGAGATAAGTGATAGAATTCGAACTGGTACGAAATTGGGAGAGAAAAGTGAGTTTTAGAAAAAGCTGAATTTTGGGTGCAGGTGCCACAACACGGGCAGTGTTGTACAACACGGGCGGCCGTGTTGTCCCCCTGGAAAATGCGTTTTTGTGGATTTTGAGGGGCGTGTCCCAGGCCACCCAACACGGGCCGTGTCAGGCAACACGGGCGGCCGTGTTAGGCCCCTGTAAATGCAATTTTTCGTCCGTTTTAAGGTGGATTTGACTCATTCTTCCAATGTAGGATTATATTAATGAAATAAGACTTTGAGGATGTTCGTATAGTGAATATAGGACTTGATGATTTGTTGCATAAGAAATCCTAAGTGTTTAATTGAATTATATGAATATGTAGATTGTTATAATTGTGAATAACATGAGATATATGTATTGTGATATAGTATGCGTGTTATGTGATTAGTGGGGATATTATAACCTTATTAATATATCGATTAGAAGGTGTTGATGATGGAAATGTTTACTATAAGTCTTACACGATTATATGAAAGAATAATGTTAAACGAAGAGGATCGTGATGATTGGTAACATAATTGATTATATGTCTTGCTTAGACCCCATGATGTAAGTGTTAGTAGCGGTGAGGATCGGAAGGATCGTGTGGTAGTAGAATATATGTATAAGGAATAAATGAGGGTGGAATTAATGAGGAATTCATAAGATATGACATTTGGTAATTAGCGTGTATGAATATACGTGGTTATGTTGTTTTGCATGACTCTTAATGGTGAACCATATTAATGGTGTTGACAATGAGTATGGATATTGTTGGACTATCTATGTGACCCATGTGATGGGATATGTGTTAGATCATGAGGATCGTGTTGACATGATTGTATTCATGTGTAATTATGTTGATGTGTACTATGTGTTTAGTGCTATTTATATGATGAAATGACATATATGTTTTGATGAGGATCATGAGGATCGTAAAGCATGATGTGTTCATGTATGTTATGATATGGTATGCGTTGTTGTGTCTGCATGCGCATACGTTTGATGGAATAATCATGTCGTGGATGTGATTATTCGGGATTCGTTGAGAATCGTGGTTGCAGGGATGATCGTGTCTTGTTGGAGACGTTAACGATGCATTCGGGGTTCTATTTGATGAACCGTTATTGTGAGTTGGTACCGCATTTGCATTGTGTCATTGGGTCACTTTGCATTGATTGAATTAATGATGTATGATATGTGTTGATGAACTATTTGAGATATTGATTAATTGTATGATGTATGATGTTTATTTGATGAATAGAGGTGAGACTACCCTGTAAGATGTTATTTGCACCGTTAATATATTGAATTGTTTTCTCACCCCTTTGTTGTTTGGTTGCGTCTGTGCTTCTTCGGAAGTACAGATGATTCAGGTACTTGAGTATGCTCGGAGTACAAGTGGTTTGGTCGAGTCCTAGGAGTCGCTCTGATACGTAACACGGGAAATGGGGATATTTGTTATTTAATTATCCTTGTTAGTAATAGTTACGTATCATATTTTGTTGAAACTTATAAATTGAGTGAATTGATGAATTTGTGGATATTTGGCGAATTGCCGATTGTTGAATAAAAAGATTTTCCGCTGTTTTTAATAAATTATTATACTTTTGGTTGATTTTGAAAATGTAGCTACTCACTTGTTAATTAAACTCTGATTTATCTGAAAACTTATGTTATTTTAGAAAATGGGAAAAGTGGGTGTTACAATTGGTATCAGAGCAGGTCGGTCCGTCCGGCCAGGTTGTCGCGTGTCGTTTGTCCCGGAGTATACGATATGTGTGTGAAACACTATCGATACTTGCTTGTTTTCTAGTTGTTTGTTTGCAGATGTTTGTTGAATATAAGTGGGGGAGGAGTTATTTCTTCTCCTGAGAGTTGGCTTGTGGTGTGTTGGAATTGTAGTGTGGCAGAGGTTGCTAAGGTTGACGTTGACAAAGGAATCGCTCGTGAAGCAACTTAGTTCGCAAGAAGCAAGGAACGCTATTAAAGTTGGAAAATGTGACTTATGGCCATCATGATTGTCGGCTATCTATTGGCAAATTGAGGAACTGATCACCCTTAATCCATTGCTAATAGTAGGCAGAATTGTGTTGGATGCAAAAGACATATCTTTCAGCCGAGATAGTATGTTCAGTAGACCATTTGGAGTTGAGCCAGAGCTATTAGTAGTATAAAGGAGTAGATGTAGATTCCGGTATCCGGAAAAGAGATGAATTTAAGGATTGATTATGTTGATTAGATATTACTAATGGTTACTCCTCGGTGAGTGGGAAGTGAAATGGGAATGAATAGTTATAAAAAGTAGAACGTTATATCTACTGGGTTTGTAGCGGAACTTTTGAGAAAGGACTCCGATGTCTGATTTGGTTGCATAGATGACATTGATTGGGAATAAGGTCACATCGATGGACCATCTGTAGAGTACGAATATAATTATGTTTTGAAGGATATATCAGAGGTGTAGTTATAAGGAATCATGGCAGCAAGGGTGCCTTGTGGGAAAACTTCGGTGTTATTGATATAAAAAGATGAGGATATGAAGTTACATGTCGATTAGTGAATAATATGAGAATTCACAATTGAAATGGGAACAAATTGGATTTGATTGATAAAGGATTAATAGTGAGCTGGAATTCATCTGTAGTATTGTTGTTGTTATGAGTTGGGTAGTCATGCCTACCAGGATCTTGAGTTAGTTGGGATTTTGCAAGCCTAGCGTAAGAGGAATGTGGTAATAAGAACTAGATGTTGACAGATCATGTTGGATGAATTTACTACGTTGAAGGATGTGGGATGGAGATTGAAGAAGTAAGTATTGAGTTATATTTTGGCATAGTATAATTAGAGATGGGTGAGTTTTTTTGAAACTACGAAGGTACAATTTTTGTGGGAATTAATTATAACCAGGTGTCTGCACAATGTAGTGATGTTGAGATATTGCCTTAGTAGTATGGTGTATGTTGATACAATAGAGTATGGATAGTTTCATAACTGTTTGAAATGGTGAACCGTGAGTTATGGAATGCAACAATGGAAATATGAGTATCGCTGTATGTGTTGGACTATTAAGACAAAAGTAAAATAATGAGTGTACAATATTTATTTTTCTAGAATTTATGAATTCATGGTCTAATTAATGTGGAATATGAATGGTGCCTTTCAAAGTGGCTTGGATAATTTCGAGATGGTAACCTTTGGATGTTCTTGTCTATAATGGAAGTAGAGAAAAAGGATTTGGAGAATATTGGAAATTGAAATATGAGAATTAGAAAAGATGCAGTTATATACTAAGTTGTCGAGGTTAATTTTTATGAACAGGTGTAGATTGAGTTGTTCAGAGAAAGGTATGAGAAAGCGTTTGTCCGAAGTAGATATGGATCTACAGTGATGGAAAAGAGTGGGATATAAGAGATTAGGATGTATTTGGACTCAGTTGGTTGTTGTTAAGGTTTGTGAAAAGTTTTCCAAGTTAGTATTCTATGGTTTCAGATAATTTACGAAAGATAAGTTGTTCGTTGAGAAGAGGTGTGGTGAGGGAAGGTGCTAGAGAGCTGGAATAGGAGTTAGCTACGGTTGTAGTCTGATTTTGTTTGATTCTAACAAGCTGTGGATAGAATGTTGGATAATGATGTGATAAGTGGATAAGTTATTAGTACTGGATCGTAAAGTCATAGTTGGTATTATACAATGAGAGAAGAATTATGGAGGTATCTATCTTACCCATGAATTGAAAATGGATGAGAGTAAAATTATGGGAATATCCTATAGTATTGTTGTTATGATTGAAGATTGAAGTGTTTGGTAATCACATGAACACACAGTTATTATTTGATCGGAAAGGGGGAGGATGGGATGACTAAGATAATTGGAAGGTTTGAGGTAGGAAGTCGATGATTTTTCCTATGTTTACACTAATGGTTAAAGAGTTGGAATTAAATTAACAATTAAGGGACTTGCATTCGGATTTTTGAAATATGCTAAGGGAATTATCACTGTAATTGTGATGATGGTTGGAGATGATTAAAGTTAGAATGCGAATTTCATGGAATAGATAGCTACGAGTAATCAGAGTGCGCAGTGGAAGATTGAATTGGTGTAATTGCTTATACATAAATGGTTAGTAGAGACTCGATAGATTGAATAATAAGACCTGTTGAGATATTGAGACTATTGGACATCCTGGAATGGATGGGTAGTGGTAAGAGGTTATCTACACATCGAGGATTGTGAGATATACAAAGATATTAATATATGTGATGTATGTCTTTCATTGATGGATTATAATCATGTTGTTTTGGTAGAGGAAACTAATAGGTTAGTCCGTTATCAATGTTGTGGTATCTAGAGGATGTATAGAGTGAAATTTTGAGTTTTTCCTGGTTGTCGCCTCGTTACCTACTGTGATGGTACGAGTGTGATTGACTAATTCCTACGATGGGGAATTAGGAGAGTGTTACCTACGGTGATGATAACGACTTTCGTTGTGTTCTTTTTCAGGTATATACCTGCGTGTTGAGCATTGATAAGGGTGGTGCTTGTTGTTAGGGAGGTTGTCCTGGCAGCAGTGTTGTTGTTTTGAGTTGGTTGCGGAGTTGCCGACTTGGGCAAGGGAGTGATTAGTCAGGTGCAAGAGTATATCTAAGTGATGCCATTGAGTTCTATTTTCGAGGACGAAAATAAAATAAGTGGGGGAGAGTTGTAACGCCCCAATTTTATAAAGTATTTTTATAAAATAAATATCAAGAGTATGATGGTGTATTTTGAATAATAAGTGGATGAGGTATTTTATTTAAATAATGATAATATAATGAGGTGGTATTATTATTATAATATTGTTATTTAATAAATAAAATAAAATATAAGTTGGAGGTTTGAGGGGCAAGGTTGTAATTTGATTATGTTATGAAAAAGGGAGAACACGATACATTTTCTCATTATCGTATTTTGACGAAGGAAAGAGGGCTCTGGAGAAAAAGGGAAAGGAGAAGGGAAATCAAGAATCGTAAAGTTTCAAGATCAAGGCTTTGCAAGGATTTTGTCAAATTCGAGGTAAGGAGGGAGAAAAGGTTCTTTATTGGTGATCTAACATGAAAGGGTAATTGAGAGGTCCTTACTCTCTTAGGGATTATATGAATTTGATTGTTGTTGATGAGTTCATAATATGAGTATGAATATTATGATTATTGATTGTATATTCTTGAAGTTTGATAATTAAATTCCATGATGTGTGTATTATGAGAACTTGGTCACAAATGTGGTTGTGGATGATGTAAATTGAGAAGAAGAAGATAAACCTAGAATTTTCCTAATTTAATTTGTGACGTTAGGTTGAGAAGATAATGAGGGATTAGATGCATAAAATAAGTATAAGGACAATATTTGGAGTGTTTTGGGTGATAAAAGTGAGAGATAAGTGATAGAATTCGAACTGGTACGAAATTGGGAGAGAAAAGTGAGTTTTAGAAAAAGCTGAATTTTGGGTGCAGGTGCCACAACACGGGCAGTGTTGTACAACGCGGGCGGCCGTGTTGTCCCCCTGGAAAATGAGTTTTTGTGGATTTTGAGGGGCGTGTCCCAGGCCACCCAACACGGGCCGTGTCAGGCAACACGGGCGGCCGTGTTAGGCCCCTGTAAATGCAATTTTTCGTCCGTTTTAAGGTGGATTTGACTCATTCTTCCAATGTAGGATTATATTAATGAAATAAGACTTTGAGGATGTTCGTATAGTGAATATAGGACTTGATGATTTGTTGCATAAGAAATCCTAAGTGTTTAATTGAATTATATGAATATGTAGATTGTTATAATTGTGAATAACATGAGATATATGTATTGTGATATAATATGCGTGTTATGTGATTAGTGGGGATATTATAACCTTATTAATATATCGATTAGAAGGTGTTGATGATGGAAATGTTTACTATAAGTCTTACACGATTATATGAAGGAATAATGTTAAACGAAGAGGATCGTGATGATTGGTAACATAATTGATTATATGTCTTGCTTAGACCCCATGATGTAAGTGTTAGTAGCGGTGAGGATCGGAAGGATCGTGTGGTAGTAGAATATATGTATAGGGAATAAATGAGGGTGGAATTAATGAGGAATTCATAAGATATGACATTTGGTAATTAGCGTGTATAAATATACGTGCTTATGTTGTTTTGCATGACTCTTAATGGTGAACCATATTAATGGTGTTGACAATGAGTATGGATATTGTTGGACTATCTATGTGACCCATGTGATGGGATATGTGTTAGATCATGAGGATCGTGTTGACATGATTGTATTCATGTGTAATTATGTTGATGTGTACTATGTGTTTAGTGCTATTTATATGATGAAATGACATATATGTTTTGATGAGGATCATGAGGATCGTAAAGCATGATGTGTTCATGTATGTTATGATATGGTATGCGTTGTTGTGTCTGCATGCGCATACGTTTGATGGAATAATCATGTCGTGGATGTGATTATTCGGGATTCGTTGAGAATCGTGGTTGCAGGGATGATCGTGTCTTGTTGGAGACGTTAACGATGCATTCGGGGTTCTATTTGATGAACCGTTATTGTGAGTTGGTACCGCATTTGCATTGTGTCATTGGGTCACTTTGCATTGATTGAATTAATGATGTATGATATGTGTTGATGAACTATTTGAGATATTGATTAATTGTATGATGTATGATGTGTATTTGATGAATAGAGGTGAGAATACCCTGTAAGATGTTATTTGCACCGTTAATATATTGAATTGTTTTCTCACCCCTTTGTTGTTTGGTTGCGTCTGTGCTTCTTCGGAAGTACAGATGATTCAGGTACTTGAGTATGCTCGGAGTACAAGTGGTTTGGTCGAGTCCTAGGAGTCGCTCTGATACGTAACACGGGAAATGGGGATATTTGTTATTTAATTATCCTTGTTAGTAATAGTTACGTATCATATTTTGTTGAAACTTATAAATTGAGTGAATTGATGAATTTGTGGATATTTGGCGAATTGCCGATTGTTGAATAAAAAGATTTTCCGCTGTTTTTAATAAATTATTATACTTTTGGTTGATTTTGAAAATGTAGCTACTCACTTGTTAATTAAACTCTGATTTATCTGAAAACTTATGTTATTTTAGAAAATGGGAAAAGTGGGTGTTACAGGAGGCCACATCAAAATCACAAGAAAAAGACCCTAAAAAAAACTTTTATCAAAACCGAAAAAATCCAAAAAAACACAGATACAAATAATTCATTGAGAAAATCCCAGCGGCAATACACTCAAAAATGGATATCGTACGAAAACCCTAATTTTTCAAAACAAGTTCAGAAGCTTTTGAGTCTCACGTCGAGACTCAAATTCGTTCAAGCAAAGTCATCACACAGTTAGTAATAACACGACCTAACAACACAACAAGCATTTGCAAAAAGAAACAGAAGGCCGGAAGAAGAGGAGATTTGAGTCAGAAGAATTCGTTTCTTATACCTTCATTGCTCAATCGAGACATCGTTAGGTAATGCTCTTGCACTTTGAACTTGATGGTTATCTTTGAACTCAATTTGAGAATAGCTTTGTGGTAGCTCTCTTCCATACTTTTTTTTCTGTTTACTTTCGGATTTGTTTCTGCGGGTTTAGATTTAGGGGGATAGAGTTTACATTTTGATTTCGTGGGGGCTGCGATGAAGGTTTATGATGGTCGTTAAATGAAGGAGAACTGAGTACTGAGATGAAGGGTAGAGAGAATACGAATGGATAGTAAGCTTTTTGTTATCATTTTGACGTTCTGCAGTTTTTAATATTCGATCTATTTTATTTAATGTGTTTTTAAAGAGGAGTTTAATAACTTAGATCCCCCATATCTTCTTCTCACTGTCCAATGTTTACTTTCCACCGCCCAACATCCGCTTCTATCAATACAGTTGTCGACATCCAATGATACCACTTTGGTATTGTTTTAACCGAGTTTTTTGCATCAGTAACTAGGCTTACTCATTTGTTTTTTTTCTAGTTATCATAGAGCTATATAGATCCATCAACTAGGTAGTCTGAACCCGTTTTTTGGACCAGACGAAACCCCCTTTCATTTGGGCTTTGGTCTTGCCCCAACCCAGCGATTTGTTTCATTTATTTAAAAAAAACTAATAAGTTTGACATCTCTTTTCTTTTTTTATCTATTTTCTCATTCTTATTTTGTATTTTGTATTTTTATCAAAATCATAAAATAAATGTTTATTACCTTAGACTTTAATACTAGTTTTTCTTAAACAATTGTTTCTTTTTCAAAATATTTTTTATTCATGATTAGTTATTATACTTGATACTTGCTTAGGTAAATATTTTCTTGAGAGATCACATTTGAGAATGACGCACTTGATCTCATGTCTCGTTTGTTTGTTTTTGTCTCTTTTTCGCTTAGGCTTGCGTAACTTTTAATCGCATTGTGATTAAAGTTTGTCAAGATAATTAATAAGCACGATCACATTAAGTTTTGTTTATTCCAAAGATAATTAAAATTTCGCGGTCCAACGCCAAGTAACTCCATACGCCAACATTTTGCACACACATAAGTCGGTCACTTATGTGATCGCCATCTGCACGACTATACGAGTCTAATTTAATTAACGAGGAACTGAACTTCGGAATCTAGCATTCTGCGGGTTCTTTAATGAACCACTCTTGAGGCTCGCCTTCGAGTTGTGTTTTCATTTACTCCTTCATTTGATAAAAATACTAAACCCTAATTCATCCAAAAAATGACCGCAAAACATCCTAATACACATAATTAATTAACGTAAGAACTAAACTCATGAATCTAGCATTCCTCAAGTTTTTGAATTGAATTACTGTTAAGGCTAGCCCTTGATTTATAATTCATTCGCTCTTTCGTTTTCAGAATGTAAATCTCAAATTAAAATCGTGAAAGAACTAAACTTAGGAATCTAGCATTCCTCGGGTTTTTGAATTGAATTATTATTGGGGCTAGCCCTCGATTTGTAATTCATTATCCCTTTCACATTGAAATAATATGACTTAAAATTTACCAACAAACACAAATCATTTTATAATTAATCAACGAATAACTGAACTTTGGAGTCCAGCACTCCACGGGTCCTTGAATGCAATCATTCTTGAGGCTAGCCTTCGAGTTGTGATCCATTCATCTTTCGTTTTAAAACACTTAACAAAGGTCAAACCCTTTTTCTTTAAACGAACGTTGTTTAAATCTTTCTATCTCGCGAGTAAGAGCCAACGCTTAGCAGATTAGAAAGCATTTTCAAACAACGTTCAATAAAAATCACAAACCGTAGTTGCACGAACTACGAAGCTTTGACTTTCCCATTGCACAAGGGAATACGTAGGGACGGGGATTTTAATCCTTCGCGAGCACAATAATAAAAAATTAACTATTTCTCCATCATAAAACACAATAATAAAAAATTAACTATTTCTCCATCATAAAACACAATAATAAAAAACTTAACCTTTCTCCGTAATAAATAATAATTTTCTTTTCCCTTTAACAAGCAATCTTAGTAACTTTAATCATTAAAAGAAGACAATAATACGAGTTAAAATTTAAGCGCAAGTTAGACTAAGAGGTTCCCGTTGAGTACAACGGACGTGAGGGGTGCTTAATACCTTCCCTTTGCGTAACTGACTCCCAAACTTAGATTAGTTGTTCCGTTGACCATTTCTTATCCTTTATTTAGGTTGTGTCTATATCTCCCTTTTTTTTAGTTAGAATAAATAGAATTAGGTGGCGACTCTGTTGTTTGTTTTAGGATCGTATTTTTCGTGGTACGACACCTTGTACTTGAATTTTGTTGGAATTTTGTCAGGAGAAATGATTAGTATCCCAATGCCAGTCTCATTCTTATGTCTGGAACTTTCAAAATATAACTTCCATGGTTCTAATTCGACATATTCGATCTCTTCTTCTTTTATTGAGTGGTCAGCTATAAAGTCAGCAACCACTTGTCCTTTGACAGCCTTTAAAGGCATATATTTCAAGGAATACTCTGTCAATGCCAAAGCCCATTTCCCAATTCGACTATGCAATATAGATTTAGATAACATATATTTTATTACGTCGAAATGAGAGGAAACATATACATCAACTGGTTTTATATAGTGCTTTAACTTTGTACAAGAAAAATATACACACAAATATAATTTCTCTATCACACTATATCTAGTTTCAGCATCGTTTAAGACTCTGCTGAGATAATAGATGGACCTTTCGACGCCATTTTCATCTTCTTGACACATCATGCTTCCCAATGTTTTGTATGATGTTGAGATGTATAACCTCATACTTCTTCTTCTACAAGGGGACATCAAGACTGGAGGACTAGCTAGATACTCTTTGATCTTGTTGAAGGCATCTTGTTGTTCTTGCCCCCATGCAAAGTTTTCCTTTTTTTAGTCAAAGTAGAGGAGAGAAGACTTGCGTTTTCCACTAAGGTTGGAGATAAACCTTCTGAGAAAGTTGATTTTCCCTAGCAGAGACTTCAATCCTTTTTTTGTTGACGGTGTTTTCACTTCCATTATGGCTTTGTCTTTGTTCTCGTTTATTTTGATCCCTTTTTTGTGGACCATGAAACCTAAGAAATCACCCGCCTGCCCATGAAAAGTATATTTAAGGGGGTTCATTTTTAAACCAAACTTCCTCATCCTTTCAAAGGATTGTCGAAGATGATCTAAATGATTTTTTTCCTGAAACGGACTTGATCACAATATCATCAATATAAATTTTCATGAAAGTTTCAATAAAATCATGAAAAATTGAGTTCATAGCCCGTTGGTAAGTTGCTCCAGCATTTTTCAAACCAAAGGGCATCACAACCCATTTGTAAGTCCCTATTGCTCCAGGGAAACAAAATGTTGATTTAGAAACATCTTCTTCTGCAATGAAGATTTGATTATAGCCAGAGTATCAGTCTAACATACTTAAGCACTCATGGCATGCTGCAGAATCTAAAAGCATTTCTGCTACTGGCATAGGATATTCATCCTTTGGGGTAGCTGAGTTCAGGTCTCTAAAGTCAATACATACCCTTAGTTTTTCATTTTTCTTAATTACAGGCACTATATTTGCAATCCATTCGACATACCTGGTAGTGTGGATGAATTTTCATTTCAGAAGTCTTTCGACCTCTTCTTTTATTTTTGACATAATTTCTGGTGGGAAGCGTCTTGGAGTCTGTTTTACTGGCTTTTTTCCCTCCATTATTGGTAGCTTCAATTCGACCAAACTTCTATCTAAACCAGACATTTCGTTGTAGTCCCATGCAAAGCAATCTTTGAACTCTTTCAACAAACGGACTATGTCGACCTTGAACTAAGGATCCATCTTTGCACTTATGTAAGTTGGCCTACTTTCTGCCCCCAGTCCTAGATTTATTTCTTCCAATGGATCCTGCGCCACCATTTTCATGTTAGTTGACACTGGATCTTTTTCGAACCCCAGGGGTTCGTCATCTTAGATGGCGTCGAGCTTCTGGTGTTTCCATTCGCCCAACTGGTTGTCATCATATTCTTTGTCAACGTCCCTTTGAGGACATTGTTCTTCATAATTTTCTTTGTTGGCTTCGACGACCATATACTTTACTTCGGCTTCAAGAGCCGCTTTGAGTTTATTTTTGGCTATATAAGCCGTAATTCTTTCAAGAGTTGTTTCTTCAGTCATCATCATCAAATTATCTTCCCCAACCTATTAGCTCAATAGGAGAAGTTCCCCATATGTGAATTGGTTCGCCTATTACTTCTTTGTCCCACTGAAAACTGTGCGTTGGGTGAAGATACATGGAAAAGTAGGAGTTGTCAGTTGCCTTCAAGTCGAATTCTGCTGGACTGCAAGGAGGTATGTGTAACACGGTGGGAGAACTGACTTTAGTTAAATGTTGCGGATAGCAAGAGTCGTCACCGACTTTTATTTTATCCAAAAGGAAAGGGCATAAAAGAACAGGAAAGACCTTAAAAGATTTTGAGTTCGGGGGGTAGGTTATATAAAGTGAAGGTGTTAGCACCCTTTATATCCATGGTTATCCATGGGCTCTTAGTTACTTAGCTCACTTTAAATTGTTTTGAGAAAGTGTAGTGTGTGATTAAAAATTTTCTAAGTACTTTATAATGATCCTCGTATGGATGTATATAAAGACTTTGTTTTGAAAATTTGTTTGAAATGTGAAGTGTAAAAGAGTATTTTTGAAGAAAAGTGAGCAAGTACTTAAGAGGAACCTACCCTATGCTAAGTCTTTACTGTTCTTATATGTTCTTTCAATGGTAAGACTATCCCTATTATTAAGGAATAGGTAGTCATTACCTTGGATGTGATAAGGGACATGTGAAGGGACATCTGAGTATAGGCAACTGTAAGGTGTCTTTAGCAATTCGTAGGGACTTATCATCTTTTCGAAGGGACAAGATCATTTATCGTAGGCAACCTCGAAGGGACTTGATCTTATGAACTTAAAGGGACTTGATGATATTAATGAAGGGACTTTGCTTTAAGACACTTTACTTGACCTTATAATTAGGCAACATGAGGAGTAACCTTAGAAAGTGCAAGATGGCGATCAAAGTTCAACTTACGTGTATGAGTGTTCATATTCATATATTTATCTTATTAAGTAAGTCATTCTAAATTAATTTTAACTTACAAACATGTTATCACTCCCTATAGTTACTAACCATGGCAAAAATATTTATAAACAATAAAAATAATAATAACCTACGACTATTACAAGGCTATCGCAATTACATTATAATATAAATAATAAATATATATATAATAAAGAAATTATAATTAAAATGGTTAGTAATAGAATAATTATAAGAAGAAGAGATTAGCAAAATATATATACAATTTAAGAGAATATTTTTTAATTAAATAAGCAATTTTAAAGAAATTTTTAAAAGAAAATAAGATAATGAGAATAATAATAAACCATATAATAACTATTTACAAAACATAATTAATTATATATTAGAAAAATTAATTAAATTTAATATTTAAAGTTAAACAAAAACTAGGGTTAGAAATTAGGGTTAATTTTACAATTAAGAAAAATCAGGATTAGGGTTTTGATTATTTAATCTAAGTTTAATTAAATTATAAAAAATATATACAATAATAATATAAACAAATTTTAAATTAAATATAAACCAAATGAAATTTTAGAAAATAAATTAGAATTTTTAGAAAATATGAAGTTATATATATATATATATATATATATATATATATATATATATATATATATATATATATATATATATATATATATATTTACATATTACTATTTAAAAATAATTTTCTTATAAGAAATATAATTTGGATTAATTATAAAACAAATAAAGACATAATAAGAAAATGAATGAAAAAAACTTATCTGGGGCAGGGATCGAACCCACGCCCTAGGCCCTTGCAAACACTAATCCAGCAGCGTGACCACCAGGCCAGGCGCGCGCTGGTGTTAGGGTTTGGGCAACAATTGTTTTATTACTAACCTGCAAAAACACTAAAAATAAAACAAAACAAAATGGCCTGGGGGAGGTTCGAACCCAGGACCATTCGTTTACAAACAAACGCACAAACCAGCTGAACCAAACACATTAGTTGATAATGAAATAACAAATACATATTATAAAAACAATCTAAATTTTGAATACAAATTTTTCGCGTCAAGGACTTCATCTTCTTCAGCAAATTTCCTGCGCATTTTCATACAACTTTTCCTTCGAATTTTCTTGTGTGTTCTTCCATGTTTGTGACCTACGAAACTCAAACATCAAGTAAATGGTAAAATTTCTTCAAATTAATTAGTGCAATGTGATCCTTATGACTCATACGATCTTCCTATGTTTTTAAAAGTCATTTATATTTGGTTTATCATGAAACCCCAAATGAGAGGCCGAAACCCTAACTATGGTGAATCCTTCAACCTGCAATGAAAACTCAATCCAAACACATAGAAACATTCCAGGCACCTTCATAAACAAGCATCAATGATCAAAAACAATTTATATTACATGAATATATGAAATCAAAAATTAAAAAAAAAACAAGAATATGATGATTCAGTTAGCATGATTCAGTGCATGAATGGATGGTTTTATGATCCAAAAACACTCAGTGATCTTCAAGGAACGATTTGCAACCTTTATTTTGTCTTGAAAGTCCCTCTAAGTCCAAAACCGTATGTGACTTTTTCTTGATATTTTGAAGTTTGAAGGCTATGTGTGGAGGCTGGAAAATCGTCCTCTGCTTGTTGGGATGTATTCAGGTATATGTAGAGATGAAAATTAGGTCAAAAAGTTATGGATTTATGGGCTTTGTATTGATTACTTGATCATGAAGTTTCCTTATTTCAAATATTGAAAAAGATCACATCTAACCTTCCCAAATCAAGCTAGCACGAATTTAGATCAGATCAATCATCTATAATTGATGTTTATGACTTTCTAGAATCATAATCTCATCCAAATATTTGATTTTCATATTTTATTTTGTTTTATTTGTATTTTAATGAATAAAATTCAAATAAATATTAAATAAAATATAAAAAATCAGAAAAGGCATGGGTTGGGTCGTGCTTGATGACATTATGAAGATTGGATGGCAATTTGGTAGGCCCATTTAGCAAAAATTGGTTTTAAGGCCTCATTTGCTTCATAAACTTCCCAAAACTTTCCCAACTTTGAAAGGGCACAAATCTTTAAATTTTAATGCTATGAATGTGTTCTTGGACTTTTTAGAAATATTAGAGAGTCCTCTAACCAACCTCTTTGGTCTCATGTCCATATATTTTACCATTATCAAGTTATGCTCTTTGGAAGATGTTGACTTTTTGTTGACTTTTGAAAAGACCTATAATGTCTTAGCTCATACCTTCCAAATGAAGCATTTTTGGGATTGGCTTGTGAGACACAAAGTTGTAGAGAATTCAATTTCCTTAAAAATGAACTTTGGATGGAAAAAATTTGATGAAGCATGTGAAAGTTATGGTTGGTCAAAGTTCAGTTGACTTTTCCTTTGAAAACCCTAATTTAGAAAAATCCTGATTCTTGATGATTTGAAATCTCCTTGATGAATAATGATCAACCCTTGATCAAATGATGAATTTTACTTCGCATACTTGATGTTGGCAAAAAAATCATGAAGTTTGACTTTGGTTTGACCACAGTTGACCTCAGTTTGACTTTTTAACTGCTTTGACTGATTTTAGCCTATCTGATCATCTGACTGAGCAAATCTTTTGGGAAAGTCTTGAAACTTGACATGGGGATTCTTGAACACATATAGGATGCTATGAAGCTCAATTGAAGTCTTGTAAGCCCATTTAGCCTGATGAAAGTCAAAACCTTAGTTTAAGATGCATTGCTTAGGAGGATGCATTGTCTGAGGGAATTGTCAAACTTTCTGACTAATTGTGAACCTTGTGAACCTCATGAGATGTCTTGTGAACCTTGTGAACCTCTTGGTACATAATGTCCTGTCTTGGGGAGGGCAAATTTTGGGGTGCAATAGCTTCCCCTGTTCAATTTTCCGAAACCTGAGGGGTTAGATTGGTATATGTGCCATTCGTGACCTGGAAGGTTGAAGGGGATTGAACAAAAAAGCCCAAAAATTTGCACTTGCTAGTGCGTAAAGTAATACTAATGATTAATTGTATATGCCTGAGTGGGCTTGAAGATGCCACTTGGAGGAACTGGATATGGGCTTATAGATGCCATCCATAATATCAGGAGGTGATAATATCTTGATGTTGATACTGGATATCAGTACTAGGTCTTTGTATAGGCCGTCTCTGAATCGTTTATGCAACATGGTGAGGATTATCTCTTCTGGAAATATCCTGGATTAGGGAATAAATCTTCGTATAGACCGTTTGCCTACTCTCCAAGAACAAATAGATTAAATCTTCTGAAAATATCCTGGACTAGGGAATGGATCTTTGTATAGACCGTTTGCCTACTATCCTGGACTAGGGAATGTAAAGCAGTGGTGCTTAGGGTCAAAGAACTGAAACAGAACACTCATCATGTCTTCATTGAACCCTGAAGTGACTAGATCCAATAGGTGACCATGTCTCTTGATGAACTGGGAGTGATCAGACACTTGAGAAACCAATTCTTTAAGCTTAGGAGGTATCCCTACAAAGTTGATCCTGATGGTGTTTCTACGAGCAGAAGCCATGACCTGCAACAAAGAACAAAGATAAATCCTTTGGTCCTTGAAATGGTTAGTGAAAATGCTATGCTTATGATGCATGATGATGTCATGATGTTATGTTCAATCACAAACATGTGGCACACACAAACAAGTCACACAATAGCCCTAGGTTTAAAGGCTTGCATGAGGTTTAAAGGTAAGTACCCTCCCCTGAAGTTAGTTGGTTCATCCTGTCCTACAAAAGTAACCAGGTTCTAAGGGATCTCAATATCATTGATCCTTCACAAGGGTGGTTGTTCAGTAGGCAACTTACTTGCCAACCAAAACCCTCCAAGTTTAGAATCTCAATGAGTGTAACATCGAGTATCAACCAACTTCAGTCTTCACCAAAGCCGGTTATCTCACTACTTTCTAAAGGCCAAGATGGGATAACTAGGGTTCTAAAAGTTAGTTAGTGCATTGACAACATATGGCAGCCTCATATTATCCTCAACTTGACTTAAGGAACATAAGCACCAACCAAGAAGTCACACTAACTATGGCCACCAGATCAACCATATCGGTATACGCCGTACAGTTTCCTTGGTCTATTGCCATTTACCTAAGGTACACTAGATCCGGGTTAGGATCTTTCACACATAAGAGCCCAACAAGTAAGTATAAAGCAAACAAGGCAAACAATTCAAAGTGATCTAATTCCTAAGGGTACCCCTCTTTTATTAAATCCCCAGCAGAGTCGCCAGTTTTGTAACACGGTGGGAGAACTGACTTTAGTTATGTTGCGGATAGCAAGAGTCGCCACCGACTTTTATTTTATCCAAAAGGAAAGGGCATAAAAGAACAGGAAAGACCTTAAAACGATTTTGAGTTCGGGGGGTAGGTTATACAAAGGGAAGGTGTTAGCACCCTTTATATCCATGGTTATCCATGGGCTCTTAGTTACCTAGCTCACTTTAAATTGTTTTGAGAAAGGTGTAGTGTGTGATTAAAAATTTTCTAAGTACTTTATAATGATCCTCGTATGGATGTATATAAAGACTTTGTTTCAAAAATTTGTTTAAAATGTGAAGTGTAATGAAGTATTTTGAAAAGGTGAGCAAGTACTTAAGAGGAACCTACCCTATAATAAGTCTTTACTGTTCTTATGCTCTTTCAATGGTAAGACTATCCCTATTATTAAGGAATAGGTAGTCATTACCTTGGATGTGATAAGGGACATGTATATGGATATTTGTTTATATAGGCAACTGTAGGGTGTATTAAGCAATTTTGGAGGGACTGTCATCTTTATTCGAAAGGGACAAGATCATTATGAAGGCAACATTCGAAAAGGGACTTGATCTTTTATTATTAAGGGACTAGATGACTTTATTTTGAGGGACTTTTGCTTTATACACCCTACTTGACCTTTTAATTAGGCAACGATGAGGGGTAACCCTAGAAAGTGAGATGGCGATCAAAGATCGACTTACGTGTGTGAGTGTTCAATATTAATATTTATCTTTTGAATTAGGTGATCTAAATCAACTTTAAATGACATACATGTTTACACTCCCTATTTTTACTAACCATGGCATAAAATAGATAATTTAAACATTTAAAAAAATATTACATCCAGGAGCAATTACAATAATAATAATAATAAAAGCAAAATAAGCAAAAATAAATAATAATAATAATTGGGTTAGTGAAATAATAATAATAATAATAATAATAAATCACAATGGGGTTAGTAATAATGATAATAATAAATCACAATATATCTAAATGGGGTTAGTAATAATAAAATAGATATGAAAATAAATAGCATTAATGATAAAATAAAAAAGAATATTAGCATAATAATTAAAAGATCAAATTTTTATGAACAATTATTATTTAAGATTAAGAAGAAAATATAAACAATTAATTATCATAAAGTCTTAAATGCTATAAAAATTAAGTTAATTATAAACATATTATGAAAATAAATTATATTAAATTAACAAGTTTTAATTATTTTTTTAAACATGTATTGAAAATTACTAATATACAAGAATTAAATAATAATTATAAACAAATTATAAGATACATACATAGTACAAAGATAAGGTTAATTATAATTAAATAATCATATTATTATATTTTTAGAATCTTATTGTTTTAAACATGATTTAAAATTATTTACATTATTTAGATAAGATTACATATAATGATAATATAATAAATGATAATAATAAAAATAGAGAAACATAATTAACATTTATATGAAAATAATTAGGGTTTAAGAAGTATTATTAGGGTTTATATAAAAAATAGGTTTTTTACATATAAAATTTTTAGGGTTAATTAATTAATTTATTTATACAAAACATATAATATTAATAATTTACAATAGAATAAATATTAAATATAATAAATATTAAATAATTTTAGTGATAAAGTTTAATTTTGAAAAAAAAAATGAATTTTGAATTATAGAAAAGAAAAGAATATGAACAATTTATTATTTTTTTTATCATTTTTATAATTTATTAAACTAATTATAATATAAACAAAATTAAATAGAATAAGAAAAAGTGACAAAAATACTTACCTGGGGCTGGGATCGAACCCATGTCCTGAGCTTTGCCACCCTTAGACGTACATAGTTACCACTGGGCTGCCTGCGCGTTGTGAACATGATCCCAACAACAATCTTTTTATTATATGCCCTGCAAAAATCATAAAAACAAAATAACACAAAAATTGGCCTAATGGAAATCGAACCCAGGCCAGAGAGCTTTTACACGCACACATTCACCATCTGAGCTACGCATGCGTTGTGAAACAAACTTCAAACAATTACATAAAATATTAAAACAAATTTTCAAATTAGAAATTGGCGCCTCTGGACTTCATCTTCTCCAAATTACCTGCGAATTTACTTATAATTTTTCCTGTGAAATTACATACGATTTTTGTTTTACAGGTTTTCCTAGGTTCTTCCCAACGATCACCAAACCTGCAATGATTCATCAAATTGGAAACACCATTGTATTCCCCATAACAAAACAAACTTATTTGCGTGTTCAGAAATTATTTATATGGCTTATTGCACGAAACCCCAATTTTAGAGGATGAACCCTAACAATGGCATCTCACGGATTCCTCCATGAAAACTTCTTGTTTTTGTCCAGAAACACTCTATGGTCCATCACAAACATCATCAAACAGTCAAAAACGAATTAGAACAAGCAATTCAATGAAATATAAAAAAACAAAATAAACTTGAAGAACATGATTCGGTTTATGCCATTCATGGAGTTTTGGATGATGATAAGTGTTGTTATGCATTCAGTGAACATCAAGGAACATGTTGAAACCTTTGGTTTGTCTTGAAAAGGGCTCTAAGTGCCAAACCGAATTGGAGTTTTTTGTGTGAATTTTGGAACTTTGCTCTTACCTTTGGAGGCTCAAATTTTTTTTCTTCTTTTGATTGCTAAATGTTCTATATATATGAGTGAATGAATTAGGTCAAAAACATTGCTCAAGACTTTGGATTTTTTGGTAGTTTGAGATTGAAAAAGATTGGCCTTTAAAATTTGAATATTCTTGATACAAGCTTGCTATTTTGGGATGATTTTCATAACTCTTGTATCAATTAGATCAAAATATCATTTATGACATTCTAGAAGCAAAATAATTTTAAATCTTCACTATTTTATATTTTATTTGAATTTAAAATGATTTTTAATATAAAAAATCATAATAAATAAAAATAAAATAAATAAAATAATGAAAATATTAAGTTAATTTCGTGCAAGATGTCTTGGTGTGGATTGGGTCGTCATATGGCAAGCCCATTTAGAAAAAATTAGTTTTAAACCTCCATTTTCTTCATAAACCAACCAAAAATTTCCCAACTTTGCAAGGGCACACATCCTTCAATTTTAATGCTATGAGGGTGTTCTTGGACATTTTGGAAAGCTTGAATAGTCCTCTAACCAACCCCACTGGTTTCATGTCCATATCATTTACCAATCTCAAGTTATGCCCTTTTGAAGTTGTTGACTTTTTGTTGACTTTCAAAAGGACCTATAATGTCTTAGCTCATACCTTCCAAATGAAGCATTTTTGGGCTTGGCTTGTGAGACACAAAGTTGTAGAGAATTCAATTTCCTTCAAAATGAGATTTGGATGGAGACTTGGTGATGAAGCATGCGAAAGTTATGGCTGGTCAAAGTTCAGTTGACTTTTACTGAGGAAACCCTAATTTAGAAACCCCTGATTCTTGATGATCTGAAATCTCCTCGATGAATCATGATCAACCCTTGATCAAATGATGAGTTTTACTTCATATAATTGATGTTGGCAAAAAGTCATGAAGTTTGACTTTGGTTTGACCACAGTTGACCTCAGTTTGACTTTTTAACTGCTTTGACTGATTTTGACTTATCTGATCATCTGACTGAGCAAAACTTTGGGAAAAGTCTTGAAATTTGTCATAGGGATTCTTAAACACATATAAGATGTTATGAAGCCCACTTGAAGCCTTGGAAATTCATTTAGCCTGATTAAAGTCAAAACCCTAGTTTTGGATGCACTGCTTAGGAGGTGCATTGTCTGAGGGAGTTGTCAAATCTTCTGACTATTTGTGGACTTTGTGAACCTTGTGAACCATCATAAGATGTCTTGTGAACCTTATGAACCTCATGGGAGGTCTTGTGAACCTTGTGAACCTCATAAAGTGACTTTTAGACTTCATGAACCTCATGAAAGGTTTTGTAAGCATTGTGAATCTTGTGAACCTTGTGAACCTCATAAAGTGACTTGTAAACTTCATGAACCTCATGAAAGGTCTTGTAAGTGTTGTGAATCTTGTGAACCTTGTGAACCTCATAAAGTGACTTGTAAACTTCATGAACCTCATGAAAGGTCTTGTAAGTGTTGTGAATCTTGTGAACCTTGTGAACCTTCTTAGTACACAAAGTCTTGTATTGTGAGGGCAAATTTTGGGGTGCAACAGCTGCCCCTGTTCAATTTTCTGAAACCTGAGGGGTTAGATTGGTATATGTGCCAGTCGTGACCGGGAAGGTTTAAGGGGATTGAACACAAAAGCCCAAAAATTTGCACTCACCGGTGCGTAAACTGATACAGAGGGTTGGTTGTATATGCTTGAGTGGGCTTAAAGATGCCACTTGGAAGAACTGGAGATGGGCTTAGAGATGCCATCTAAAGAACTGGATGTGATGATAGCTTTGTGTTGATACTGGATCTCAGTACTAGGTCTTCGTATAGGCCGTCTCTGAATCGTTTATAATTTGAATTTGTTGAATAGACCAGTAGAAATAAATCTTCGTGACGATTATCTCTTCTAGAAATATCTTGGATTAGGGAATAGATCTTTTTACAGACCGTTTGCCTACTCTCCAAGGTCAAAAGAACGTCAGGATTTGTTCTTCTGAAAAATATCTTGAACCAGGGAATGGATCTTTGTATAGACCGTTTTCCTGCTATTCAAGGTCAAAAGAACGGCAGGATTAGTTCTTCTGAAAAATATCTTGAACCAGGGAATGGATCTTTGTATAGACCGTTTTCCTGCTATTCAAGGTCAAAAGAACGTCAGGATTAGTTCTTCTGAAAAATATCTTGAACCAGGGAATGGATCTTTTTACAGATCGTTTGCCTGCTATTCAAGGGCAGATAGATGAAATCTTCTGGAAATATCCTGGATTAGGGAATGGATCTTTTTACAGACCGTTTGCCTACTCTCCGAGGAAAAAAAGTGTCAGGATTAACTCCTGAAAATATCCTGGATTAGGGAATGGATCTTCTTACAGACCGTTTGCCTACTCTCCGAGGAAATAGATTAAATCTTCTAAAAATATCTTGAACCAGGGAATGGATCTTTGTACAGACCGTTTGCCTGCTATTCAAGACCCGATAGATGAAATCTTCTGGAAATATCCTGGATTAGGGAATGGATCTTTTTACAGACCGTTTGCCTACTCTCCGAGGACAAAAAAGTGTCAGGATTAACTCCTGAAAATATCCTGGATTAGGGAATGGATCTTCTTACAGACCGTTTGCCTACTCTCCGAGGAAATAGATTAAATCTTCTGAAAATATCTTGAACCAGGGAATGGATCTTTGTACAGACCGTTTGCCTCCTATTCAAGACCAGATAGATGAAATCTTCTGGAAATATCCTGGATTAGGGAATGGATCTTCTTACAGACCGTTTGCCTACTCTCCGAGGACGAAAAAGTGTCAGGATTAACTCCTGAAAATATCCTGGATTAGGGAATGGATCTTCTTACAGACCGTTTGCCTACTCTCCGAGGAAATAGATTAAATCTTCTGAAAATATCTTGAACCAGGGAATGGATCTTTGTACAGACCGTTTGCCTGCTATTCAAGACCAGATAGATGAAATCTTCTGGAAATATCCTGGATTAGGGAATGGATCTTCTTACAGACCGTTTGCCTACTCTCCGAGGACATCTTGAGTAATGTACGGATCATTTCTGACTTGTTGTGAATTGTTGATGCTGTTTTATCTGCATATAACTATCCTGCAAGGAGAATGTTAGTTTATGCAATATGTATGCATGCATAGTATGATGCACCTAAGTAAATGTATTATGCATTTATGGATATGTATGTTATGGTATGATATAAATGATGTATGTATGATATGATGCTGCCGGAAGAGTCTGGATGTCTTCGTATAACAACTGCTGGCCAGGGAAAATAAATCCTGATTCGTTGTTGAGGAATATGAGGATCTTGTTCCCGTCTTGTTTGATAATAAGGTATACATAACCTTCCGTATGCTGGGGATAACAAGGTATATATAACCTTCGTCTTCGTTTGATAGTAGGGTAGATATAACCTCCCGTCTTCGTTTGATAGTAGGATAGATATAACCTCCCGTCTTCGTTCGTCGTACTCTTATTGGAAAGTAAATTCCCGAATATCCGTATGAGGATAAAAGAGATGGATATAAATTCCAAGGGAGACATGACTTTATGAAGATGGATTTGTCCTACTGAGAGTTTTGTAACTGTCTTGTAGAGATGAACCGACGAAGCTTCGTTGAAATCCTTCCCTCGTTCGTCCTTAGTAAATACTATTACTGCATTTTCATGCATTTCTGGTAAACATCAATCATATTAAGCACACATGCATTCAAGCCCAACTAATGGACGTTTCGCTTATGTAAAATAGGGTAAAAGTAAATCTGGATTCAGAGGGAAAAGTAAAGCTGAACTTGAGAACAGAAACGTTTCAACTTCGAGAGTGTATAACCAATTGGATTTGGAGCTCCTGAAATTTTTAACTTTCCTGAATACCTTCCCCGAAATCCTCATAGCTGGATCTGAAGACATGATATTGACACCATCTGATACTACTGGCGTAGACAATTAATTTCCATCATGGTTTCAGCTGAGAATCCAATATCAAGGTAATACAACGAGAGGAATGTGTCTTCAAATTGTGATGGACCATATGCGCTCCGGGTATTAGATTTGAAGAGAAAGCATTGCCCCTTGGTTGAGGATGAATTATACCATGATGGAAGTATCTGAATGTAGTTACCTCAAGAGAAATAAACAGAGTGCTTCACAATAATATGTTTCTGACATCATGAAACTCACATATATGAGGAGAGCTGCCTCTGGCTATTAAGCATTGTTGAATCTGGACCTGATTGCCCTGAATGAATTGAACAGTAACTTGGTATGCCCCCTTGATTAGGAAACAATGACCATGCCCCTGGCATTATGAATTCTGTAATGTTACCCTTGGCACTTCAGATAGATGAGGAGATCTGCCTCTGGCTGTTTAAACATAGTTGAATCTTGTCCTGATTGCCCCAAATGAGTTAGGCAGTATCATGGCCTGCCCCCTTGATTGGGAGATAATGACTATGCCCCTTTGTATACATGGGCTTTCATCCAGGAAGCAACTTTGTTTATCAGAAAGACTTTGATTTATTGAACATTCATCCTGTAAGTTTCTCTGTTTATCATACACTCAGGTATATGCAAACAAATATACGCAAAAATGCAATGCTTATGTCTGTCTTGAAATTTTTGAAAAAGAGTTATTTTAGAAAAAACAATTTTTATGAAAACTGTGATATTAACTCAAGTTTTATAATAAGCCCTAAAGGAGTCAGGATACCTTTTTGTAGCAGTACGCTTTCAAACTAACCATGCTTCAGTTAGGACTTTTAAAGGGTTATAACGTGGCCTGGTTCATGGTTTAAGAAACAAAGGATAAAGGATCAAATTTTATTTGTACCCAACCCATTCTCCATGATGTTCTTCAGTCCTATACTCAGTTAACTTATGCATTGAGGCTCAAATGAGTTTGGAATTGTAACACTGACATTTGTGATGGTTCAGAAACTCTAAATTTATTTGAACATTCAGTCATCTTTCTTTGTTGAGGATTCATAGTGACCTCTTTTTTTCTTTTGACTTTGTTATCCCTTCTTTTTGCCTGAACTGTTTATTTCAAAGTTACAGTCAGCGGGATGTCTTAATTTTTTTTACTAAGTCTCCTTCATAGGTTTTGACTTAGTGGGTTTTTCTTTTTGCTGGATATTGACTGTCAGGTTTCATGATTATAGAGAACCATCATTAGTTGTGTACAACACAAATAATTGGCATATTTGAGTTAACCGAGTAACTACCCTGCCCCGGGTTATGAATAAAGGTTTTGATTTGTGCGAGAATAAAAGCTCCTACTTCATAGGCTCAAAAGGGTTGACTAGGGATTAACTTCCTTATATCTCCACTGTTTAGGAATTGAAACAATGCCTGTACATCGTCAGCATAGTCTGTTCAAAAGCATACTGCCTAATATTATGGTATTGTTTTCGTCATCCTCCCTCTACAGGCTTATAGCTTTATCAGGAGTTAAATATCACAAGATAGAAATAAGAAGCATAATTCAAAATATAGTGGAACGAATGGATTAATTCAAGACAAACATATGCAATGCATTAATGAAAACAAAAGTTTAACATAATAATAAGTGTTCAAACAAATAAAAGAAATTACAAATGAAAATTCAAATGTTCTCAAAGTCTCTTCCTCTAAACTTGTCACTCCAGTTATCTGGAAGCTTTGATGCTTGATGGACGATAGAAGAACTCAACCTGGCCTTCTGGCGTAACCTCGAGTATTCCTTCGTCAATTAGGTCTTGAATCTTATTCTTCAATGCCCAACAGTTATTTGTGTCGTGTCCGGGACTGTCGGAGTGGTACATACACCTTGCTTTGGGATTATAGCGAGGAGAAGAGGTATTAGGATTTTTAGGAGAATTTTCCAAGGAAATCAGCTTCATCTCCAACAGGCATTGCAAAACTTGTGACATTTTTGTGTTGAACCGGATGAATTGTCTTCTACATTCCTTGTATCAAAGTGGATTAACCTTACAAGGTCTTCTTTCTTCAATTGAAGGATGATCAGGAGTAGCCTGTCTCTTTCCTTCTTTTATCATTATCTTCCTTTCAACCAAGTCGGCTTGTTTCAATGGAGGTTGACTGATGATTAGATTCCTAACTCCGTTATGTCGAAGCTTATTGACAAAGCTTCTCAACTCTTCTTGCCCCTGGGCCAAACTCTGGATAAGAGCCATTTGGCCATTCATCTGGATCCTCATCTCTGCCATCTCAGTTTGTAGTTGTTTCAGCTGATCATTCTTGTTGTCCTCAGGATTCTTCTTCTTAGCCAGCAGTGTCTTCAATTCATCCTGCCCCTTGGTCAGGTTCAGGATCAGCTCTTGGAACTGTGCATTTTGTGCCTGGAGATCCTTAACTGTTTGTTCAAGAGCCATTGCTGAAATAAACAGCGAGAAGATGAGAAACCTGTGCACAAGAAACCTGTGATGCAATGATATGGTATGCATATGCAATGTTTTCAAGGACCGCAGGATTTAAATTTGCTTAAACAAACAAGAAGGTAAACTTTTATTAGTAATAAATTTGTTTTGCCTCTTGGGCTTACAGAAAATGAAATGAAATAAATACAAAAGATAGGGTTTTAAGTCTCCCATGGACGTTTCCTCTTTGTGTTGAGGTATGAGTTTAGATTCCGTTCCTCGTGAAGTTGCTTTGTTAGTTCCAGGATTCTTTCTTGGCTTGTTTTGTAATGAGCCTCGAAAGTATCCCTTTGCTCCTTCAGTTGGATCCAAGATCTCTGCAAGTCTTCCATGTCAGTAGGCATGTCTGGGTGAAGGATGGTATAAGCAATGTCTCCTTCAGCAACAGGTTCCATGGTAACTGGAAGGATAACAGGATATGGCATCATGAGAGTCTGAGCACGAGATCGCACCCATCTGAGATAAGCTTCCATAGGAATAGTGTACTTAGGTTCCAGTGTCTTGCTGTCAACCCTGTTTACTTTTCCCCATGCTCGTATGAATCTCTGACGGTAACCTTGAAGATCGTTGTCGTAGTCAAACACAATGCCCTGGATTAACATGTCATGTGGACCATCGCTCCGAGCGTAACCAAACTGTCGTAAAGCTAGAGAGGGGTTGTAGGTGATGCCTCCTCTTATGCCTAGAAGTGGCACATTAGGAAACTCCCCACAACGGTCAATGATGGTGACATTCTCCATAGATCTGGAGCACCAATGGATATCTGAGTGAGAAAGTGACATGATCCTCTTGGACCATCTGAACCCTGGCTCATTCTTCATTACTGAGCGAGGAAGGTGAGAAATAAACCACCTAGAGAGCAAAGTTATGCAGCACATCAAAGTTCCTCTTGCCCTTGTAGTACGGGTGTGAAGAGAATGCAGGATGTCTCCAAGTAAGGTAGGCACTGGATTGTGACTCAGGAATATGTTAATGGCATGAACATCTATGAACTGATCTGGATTGGGGAACAATACTAAGCCATAAATCAACAAGGCTAAGATCTCCTCAAAAGCATCATAGCTCATGGCCTTCAAGAACATTTGAGCCTTCTCTATCAACACTTTAGCAAGAATACCCTTGACTCCGCTTCTCGTTTCTAGAACAATGTCAGACTTCTTCAGATGTAGAGCTGTAGCAATAACCTCTGGTTTAAGCTCCTTCTCCAAGCCTGTGAAGGGTCTTTGATCAAGAACAGGTATACCCAGAAGTTTAGAAAACTACTCCATGGTTGGAACCAGCTGATAATCAGGGAATGTAAAGCAGTGGTGCTTAGGGTCAAAGAACTGAAACAGAACACTCATCATGTCTTCATTGAACCCTGAAGTGACTAGATCCAATAGGTGACCATGTCTCTTGATGAACTGGGAGTGATCAGACACTTGAGAAACCAACTCTTTAAGCTTAGGAGGTATCCCTACAAAGTTGATCCTGATGGTGTTTCTACGAGCAGAAGCCATGACCTGCAACAAAGAACAAAGATAAATCCTTTGGTCCTTGAAATGGTTAGTGAAAATGCTATGCTTATGATGCATGATGATGTCATGATGTTATGTTCAATCACAAACATGTGGCACACACAAACAAGTCACACAATAGCCCTAGGTTTAAAGGCTTGCATGAGGTTTAAAGGTAAGTACCCTCCCCTGAAGTTAGTTGGTTCATCCTGTCCTACAAAAGTAACCAGGTTCTAAGGGATCTCAATATCATTGATCCTTCACAAGGGTGGTTGTTCAGTAGGCAACTTACTTGCCAACCAAAACCCTCCAAGTTTAGAATCTCAATGAGTGTAACATCGAGTATCAACCAACTTCAGTCTTCACCAAAGCCGGTTATCTCACTACTTTCTAAAGGCCAAGATGGGATAACTAGGGTTCTAAAAGTTAGTTAGTGCATTGACAACATATGGCAGCCTCATATTATCCTCAACTTGACTTAAGGAACATAAGCACCAACCAAGAAGTCACACTAACTATGGCCACCAGATCAACCATATCGGTATACGCCGTACAGTTTCCTTGGTCTATTGCCATTTACCTAAGGTACACTAGATCCGGGTTAGGATCTTTCACACATAAGAGCCCAACAAGTAAGTATAAAGCAAACAAGGCAAACAATTCAAAGTGATCTAATTCCTAAGGGTACCCCTCTTTTATTAAATCCCCAGCAGAGTCGCCAGTTTTGTAACACGGTGGGAGAACTGACTTTAGTTATGTTGCGGATAGCAAGAGTCGCCACCGACTTTTATTTTATCCAAAAGGAAAGGGCATAAAAGAACAGGAAAGACCTTAAAACGATTTTGAGTTCGGGGGGTAGGTTATACAAAGGGAAGGTGTTAGCACCCTTTATATCCATGGTTATCCATGGGCTCTTAGTTACCTAGCTCACTTTAAATTGTTTTGAGAAAGGTGTAGTGTGTGATTAAAAAATTTCTAAGTACTTTATAATGATCCTCGTATGGATGTATATAAAGACTTTGTTTCAAAAATTTGTTTAAAATGTGAAGTGTAATGAAGTATTTTGAAAAGGTGAGCAAGTACTTAAGAGGAACCTACCCTATAATAAGTCTTTACTGTTCTTATGCTCTTTCAATGGTAAGACTATCCCTATTATTAAGGAATAGGTAGTCATTACCTTGGATGTGATAAGGGACATGTATATGGATATTTGTTTATATAGGCAACTGTAGGGTGTATTAAGCAATTTTGGAGGGACTGTCATCTTTATTCGAAAGGGACAAGATCATTATGAAGGCAACATTCGAAAAGGGACTTGATCTTTTATTATTAAGGGACTAGATGACTTTATTTTGAGGGACTTTTGCTTTATACACCCTACTTGACCTTTTAATTAGGCAACGATGAGGGGTAACCCTAGAAAGTGAGATGGCGATCAAAGATCGACTTACGTGTGTGAGTGTTCAATATTAATATTTATCTTTTGAATTAGGTGATCTAAATCAACTTTAAATGACATACATGTTTACACTCCCTATTTTTACTAACCATGACATAAAATAGATAATTTAAACATTTAAAAAAATATTACATCCAGGAGCAATTACAATAATAATAATAATAATAAAAGCAAAATAAGCAAAAATAAATAATAATAATAATTGGGTTAGTGAAATAATAATAATAATAATAATAAATCACAATGGGGTTAGTAATAATGATAATAATAAATCACAATATATCTAAATGGGGTTAGTAATAATAAAATAGATATGAAAATAAATAGCATTAATGATAAAATAAATAAGAATATTAGCATAATAATTAAAAAATCAAATTTTTATGAACAATTATTATTTAAGATTAAGAAGAAAATATAAACAATTAATTATCATAAAGTCTTAAATGCTATAAAAATTAAGTTAATTATAAACATATTATGAAAATAAATTATATTAAATTAACAAGTTTTAATTATTTTTTTAAACATGTATTGAAAATTACTTATATACAAGAATTAAATAATAATTATAAACAAATTATAAGATACATACATAGTACAAAGATAAGGTTAATTATAATTAAATAATCATATTATTATATTTTTAGAATCTTATTGTTTTAAACATGATTTAAAATTATTTACATTATTTAGATAAGATTACATATAATGATAATATAATAAATGATAATAATAAAAATAGAGAAACATAATTAACATTTATATGAAAATAATTAGGGTTTAAGAAGTATTATTAGGGTTTATATAAAAAATAGGTTTTTTACATATAAAATTTTTAGGGTTAATTAATTAATTTATTTATACAAAACATATAATATTAATAATTTACAATAGAATAAATATTAGATATAATAAATATTAAATAATTTTAGTGATAAAGTTTAATTTTGAAAAAAAAAATGAATTTTGAATTATAGAAAAGAAAAGAATATGAACAATTTATTATTTTTTTTATCATTTTTATAATTTATTAAACTAATTATAATATAAACAAAATTAAATAGAATAAGAAAAAGTGACAAAAATACTTACCTGGGGCTGGGATCGAACCCATGTCCTGAGCTTTGCCACCCTTAGACGTACATAGTTACCACTGGGCTGCCTGCGCGTTGTGAACATGATCCCAACAACAATCTTTTTATTATATGCCCTGCAAAAATCATAAAAACAAAATAACACAAAAATTGGCCTAATGGAAATCGAACCCAGGCCAGAGAGCTTTTACACGCACACATTCACCATCTGAGCTACGCATGCGTTGTGAAACAAACTTCAAACAATTACATAAAATATTAAAACAAATTTTCAAATTAGAAATTGGCGCCTCTGGACTTCATCTTCTCCAAATTACCTGCGAATTTACTTCATATACCTGCGAATCATGATCAACCCTTGATCAAATGATGAATTTTACTTCATATACTTGATGTTGGCAAAAAGTCATGAAGTTTGACTTTGGTTTGACCACAGTTGACCTCAGTTTGACTTTTTAACTGCTTTGACTGATTTTGACTTATCTGATCATCTGACTGAGCAAAACTTTGGGAAAAGTCTTGAAATTTGTCATAGGGATTCTTAAACACATATAAGATGTTATGAAGCCCACTTGAAGCCATGGAAATTCATTTAGCCTGATTAAAGTCAAAACCCTAGTTTTGGATGCACTGCTTAGGAGGTGCATTGTCTGAGGGAGTTGTCAAATCTTCTGACTATTTGTGGACTTTGTGAACCTTGTGAACCATCATAAGATGTCTTGTGAACCTTATGAACCTCATGGGAGGTCTTGTGAACCTTGTGAACCTCATAAAGTGACTTGTAGACTTCATGAACCTCATGAAAGGTTTTGTAAGCATTGTGAATCTTGTGAACCTTGTGAACCTCATAAAGTGACTTGTAAACTTCATGAACCTCATGAAAGGTCTTGTAAGTGTTGTGAATCTTGTGAACCTTGTGAACCTCATAAAGTGACTTGTAAACTTCATGAACCTCATGAAAGGTCTTGTAAGTGTTGTGAATCTTGTGAACCTTGTGAACCTTCTTAGTACACAAAGTCTTGTATTGTGAGGGCAAATTTTGGGGTGCAACACTATGGTATGATGTAAATGATGTATGTATGAATTATGCAGCCTGAAGTGTCTGAATATCTTTGTGTAACAATTGTTGGCTAGGGAAAATAAATCCCGATTCGTTTGATAGTATAGTACTTATAACCTCTCGTCTTCGCTTGTCCCACTTCTATTGAAGGAATAAGTTCCTGAGTATCCTGACTGAGGATAAAAGAGATGGACATAAATTCAAGGGGAGATGTAACTCGAAGTGTTTATAAAGATAGATTTTCCCTGCTGGGGATTTGTAGTTGTCTTGTGGGGATGAACCGGAGAAGCTTCGTTGAACTACTACCCTCGTTCGTCCTTTGTAAATACTATTACTGCATTTCATGCATTTCTGGTAAACATCAATCATATTCAAAAGCATACATACATTCAAACACAACCAATGGACGTTTTCGCTTATGTAAATAGGGTAAAAGTAAATCTGGATTCAAAGATGAAATTTTATTTATATTACAAAGTGACCTATACATAGGCAAGTTTGTACAAGGAGACAGAAATCCTAGTAAGAGGAATTCGTCGCAAAATTTTTACAAAACAAAGAAAACAGCTATGTGAGAAATAATCCTATTGAGTTTCAAGTCTACTATTGCCATTATCTTCAAGTATCTCATCTTCTGCCGTTGGGACGGAAACGATTGGATTGATCTTTATCTGTTCGAGCTTGATTTAAGTAGCACAACTGGTTGGAATTACATGGGTGATCCAAACGAGACATAGTCATACGCTTTAATCCCTAACTTTTGTCTGGATTTCCCTTTCAGGTTTTCAATCCACCGAAATACCCTTTTTTGCCCAAGCCGCCCTTTCAGGTTTTCGACTTGCCGGGTGTACATTTTTTTTATATATATATCCGTAATTTTTGCCCGAACCCTTTTGGTTCGCCGGGATGCCCTTAATTTTGCCTAGGCGAGTCAACCTAGCGGGTCTCTTTTTATGCGTAGTATTTTTTAACTATGTCTGCGTTTACAGGTTGTGGGAAGTCTTCACCATCCATAGTAGTAAGCATCATGGCACCTCCTGAAAATACTCTTTTGACCACAAATGGTCCTTCATATGTAGGAGTCCACTTGCCCCTAGGATCAACCTATGGTAATATGATACGCTTGATTACCAAGTCACCATCCTGATATACCTTTTGCTTAACTTTCTTATTAAAAGCTTTGATCATCCGTTCCTGGTACATCTGGCCATGACAAACAGCTTCCAGCCTTTTCTCATCAATCAAATTTATCTGGTCAAGTCGAGTCTGAACCCACTCATCTTCATCCAAGCCTGCATCCTTCATGATTCTTAAGGAAGGGATCTGAACTTCAATGGGCAAAACTGCTTCCATACCATAGGCTAAGGAGAATGGGGTTGCCCATGTTGAACTACGTATTGTAGTACGATAACCATGAAGGGCAAATGGTAACATCTCATGCCAATCCTTGTAAGTAATAGTCATCTTTTTTAGAATCTTCTTAATGTTCTTATTAGCAGCTTCTACTGCCCCATTCATTTTTGGACGATACAGAGAAGAGTTGTGATGTTTAATCTTGAACTGCGTGCAGAGATCAGTAATCATGGTGTTGTTCAGATTAGAGCCATTGTTTGTGATAATCCTTTCAGGGATGCCATACCTACATATGAGATTATTCTTAATGAATCGAGCCACCACATTCTTAGTAACAGATGCAAATGAAGCTGCCTCCACCCACTTTGTAAAGTAATCAATAGCAACCAGGATGAAATGATGCCTGTTAGAAGCAGTAGGTTTGATCTCACCAATCATATCAATGCCCCACATGGAAAAAGGCCAAGGAGCAATCAACATATTCAATGGAGCTGGAGGTATATGTACTTTATCAACATAGATTTGACACTTGTGACATGTTCTGGAATGTTGATAGCAGTCAGCTTCCATGGTAGACCAATAGTAACCTGCTCACTAGAGTGAGTGCCAAAGATCCCATCATGCATGTCTTCCATAATCTCTGTTGCTTCCTTTTTATCCACACAACGAAGCAAAGTTGAATCATGATTGCGCTTGTACAAAATTCCATTACTCAAGAAGAACTTAGCAGAAAACCTCCTCAGAAACTTCTTATCTTTGACAGATGCCCCTTCAGGGAACTCCTGAGTTTCAAGATATCTTTTCACTTCATAGAACCAATGCCTTTCCTCTCCTCCTTCAGTATCAATTTCATTGCAGTATGCAGGCTTCTCAAATCTATCAATAGTAATCTTGGGAGCTTCATCATCCCAGCTAATCTTAAACATAGATGCCATGGTGGCTAGTGCGTCATCCAACTGATTCTCTCCTCGTGGAATGTGTCCAAAGGTAATCTCTTCAAAATATGGGATCAAAGACAGCACATGCTCTCTGTAGGGAATAAGATTTTCATGTTTGGTATCCCAATCTCCTTTAATCTGACTTACTACCAGGGCCGAATCTCCATATATGTCTAGGAACTGAATCTTCATATCAATGGCAGCTTTAATACCTAGGATACATGCCTCATACTCAGCCATGTTATTGGTACAATAGAAATAAAGTCTTGCAGTAATCGGGGTATGACAACCTTCAGGGGAAATGATCACAACACCAACGCCATTACCAAGTGCATTAGAAGCTCCATCAAAAACCATAGTCCATCGGGATCCTTGTTCAGGTCCGTCATATTGTCCAGGTTCTTTGGTAATAATCATAATGTCTTCATCAGGGAACTCAAAACTCATTGACTGATAATCATCCACTGCTTGATGAGCCAAATGATCAGCTACCACACTACCCTTAATGGCCTTCTGAGTAGTATACTATATATCATATTCTGTTAAGATCATTTGCCATCTTGCTATTCGTCCGGAGAGAGCAGGTTTCTCGAATATGTACTTGATTGGATCCATCATTGAGATCAATAAGGTGGTATGAGTCAACATATATTGTCTTAGTCGGCGAGCAGCCCATGCCAAAGCGCAACAAGTTTTCTCGAGCAGTGAGTATCTTGTTTCACAGTCGGTAAACTTTTTTCTAAGGTAGTATATTGCCTGCTCTTTTCGACCAGACTCGTCATGTTGCCCCAACACATACCCCATTGAGTTGTCTAACACTGTTAAGTACATAATCAAGGGTCTTCCATCAACTGGTGACATAAAAATTGGAGGTTCTAGAAGATATCTCTTGATTTCATCAAAGGTTGTCTGGCATTCATCATTCCATTCCATCACCTAATCTTTCTTCAGCAACTTGAAGATTGGCTCACAGGTAGCAGTTAACTGGGAAATAAATCTTGCAATGTAATTTAGTCGTCCCAAGAAACCTCTAACTTCCTTCTTAGTACGGGGAGCTGGCATCTCTTGTATAGCTTTCAATTTTACAGGGTCTACTTCAATACCTTTTCCACTGACAATGAAACCCAGGAGTTTACCAGATCTTACTCCAAAAGTACATTTGTTTGGGTTCAGTCTCAACTTGTATTTCTTCAACCTTTCAAACAGCTTATGCAGATGATCAAGATGTTGCTCTTCATTCTGGGATCTGGCTATCATATCATCCACATATACCTCTATCTCATGATGAATCATATCATGAAACAAAGCCACCATAGCACGTTGATATGTTGCCCCAGCGTTCTTTAAACTAAATGGCATCACTTTATAACAAAAGGTGCCCCACTGTGTAACAAACGTAGTCTTCTCCATATCTTCAGGTGCCATCTTGATTTGATTGTAACCATAGAAACCATCCATAAAAGAGAATACCTTGTGTTGAGCAGTGTTGTCTACCAGAACATCAATATGAGGAAGTGGAAAGTCATCTATGGGACTGACCTTGTTCAAATCCCTGTAATCTACACACATACGTACCTTACCATCTTTCTTAGGTACTGGTACCACATTTGCAACCCATTGAGGATAAGAAGTCACAGCTAAGAACCCTGCATCAAACTGTTTCATCACCTCTGCTTTAATCTTTTCTGACATTTTAGGACGCATGCGACGAACCTTCTGCTTCCTTGGACGACAATCTTCTTTTACTGGTAAACGGTGAACCACAATGTCTGTATCCAACCCTGGCATATCTTCATAGGACCAAGCAAAGATTTCCACATAATCACGTAACATCTGAATTAATCTGCTCTTAACATCATCCTCTAATTCAGCCCCTATCTTGACCTCTTTCCTGTTTTCTTCAGTTCCCAGATTTAGAACTTCGATTGGCTCTTCATGTGGCTGTATAGCTTTCTCTTCTTGTTGTAACAACCTAGCAAGCTCTACAGGTACTTCACAATCTTCCTCCTTTCCATCTTCAGCTTGATAGATCGGATTCTCGAAATTATAATTGGCAATAGTAGAACTGTTATCAACAGGATCCAGAGTGGATGAGGATCTGCATTTTAGTGATGTGGGTGTGTGTAAGAACACATAGCTGATAAAACAAAAAATAAAATAAAAGAAAGACAAAGAGCACAATATTTACGAAAACGAAACGTCCATTGATTTTTATTGAATGAAGTATGCAAATGAAATGACATCCCGAAACAAGCATACCATTGTGCCCCGGGTAAGGCACAAGGCTTAAAAGTTTAACTGTTCAAAATTACAAACTTAAAAATAAAAACACAGTAATAGTATTTACTCCTGACTAAATGAGATAGGAATACCGTCTACAGTCTTCCAATTGTTGAGCCTATCACCCACAGTAGGAACGATCCAGTTATCCAGGTTGTAGTCTTCATTATAGTCATCCACAACATTGATTTGATCTCTCATGACCCCTTGATTGGTGATACGAACAGCACGAGCACGACGAACAACCTTCTGGGACTCTACAGTGAAACCCAAACCAAATTTGTCAGACTTGTAAGGAATGTCAGGAAGCTGACCCCAAATAGTACAACCACCTTCTTCAACCACAGCTCTAGCATCTTTGAGGGAAGCCATTGTAGGAGGTACTATGGTAACCACAGGAACTCTTTTGACAACAGGAGGAACTTCAGTAGCAGGAACGACCCAAGGAACTACTTCAAATGTCTGGCAAGGAGTCTCAACATATTCACCTTCCACTTCAACATACGTAAATGTATTCACATGACTGACCATATATTCCTCCTATCCATAAACAGTGACGATCTTTCCCTTCACTGGATATCTCAACTTCTGATGTAGAGTGGAGGTCACAACACCTGCCCCGTGGATCCAGGGGCGCCCAAGAAAACAGGAGTACACAGGACGAATATCCATTACATAGAAGGTAGAATTGAAGATTTGAGAGCCTACTTTGATCGGGAGATCTATTTCTCCATGCACCACCCTTCTTGAACCATCAAAGGCCCTGACCACTATATTACTTGGTCTTAACACAGCATCTTCAGGACTGAGCTTGTTCAGAACCTCTTTGGGAAGTACATTCAATGAAGAGCCATTGTCTATCAACACATGAGACAAGGTAGTGCCCCTACATTCAATGGAGATATGCAAAGCTCTGTTATGGTTTCTTTTGGCAGGGGTTAAGTAAGCATCAAAAAAGCCTAACCCATTATCATAAGTCAGATGTGCAACACAATTTTCAAATTGATCCACCGAAATCTCATTTGGCACATGAGCAGTCTTCAAGAACTTGATTAAGGCTTTAGCATGAGCCTCAGAACACAGCAACAAAGATAACATGGAAATTTTGGAGGGAGTATGCCCCAACTGGTCAACAATATCATAATCACTCTTGCGAATGATCGTCAGCACTTTTTCCATCTGTTTAGAAAGATTCTCAGCAGTCGGTGCCTCAGCTTGTACAGGTTCTACCATAGGACCTTTGCCCCGAGCGTCAGTACTTGGTTCAGAAGTGGAGGTAGTAGTTGGAGTAACTGCACTTTTGGAGGTTGTCGGAGAAGCGAAAACTCTTCCACTTCTGGTGATCTTACTGGATCCAGCAATATTATCAACATCAAGATTGTCATCAGTAACATGTGTATCAGTCAGAGGTTCCTGCTTAACACCATGGATATAAACATTAGAGCCGTAATTCCAGGGTATAGCTTTATCAAAAGTATACGAAATAGGGCCAGGAGTGGTAATAATCATGGGAGGCACTCTAACTTCAGCAACAGTCTTCACCAGGCCTTCAACAGTAATTTTGATAGGACCATTGGAAGAGATCTTGACAGGGCCTTTGGATGTAATCTTCACTGGCACTTTATCAACCATATCCACCCCTTCAACCTTCGTACCTCGAGTCAGATGTTCACACATACTTTCCACATAAGGCGTCCTTTCAAACAATATAGTATAATTGTCCATGAGGCGTTGAATACCATCCTTCAACTTCCAGCAGCTATCAGGTTTGTAAGCGCAGTAAAAACAATCTTCATTGCAACCTGGAAAGAATCCAGCCTGCACCAGCTTCTTCTTAATAATAGATAGGGGAGTAGTCACATCTGCTACTGAGGAAACATATGAAACTTCATCAATAGCATTAACCGTCTTCTCATGATTGGGCATGGGAGCAGTAATCACATTTGGAGTCCCAGGAGGGTCAAATTCAATCTCTCCAGCTTCAATCATATCTTGAATCTTGTTTTTTAATATCCAGCAGTTGTTGGTGTCATGTCCCGGACAATTAGAATGATAGGCACATCGTGCATTAGGATTGTATCGAGGAGAGGAAGTATTAGGATTCTGAGGAGGGTCCTTCAAAGTAATGAGTTCCCCTTTCAACATGTGTTGCAAGGCTTGGGCCAGTGACATGTTGATCTTGTTGAATTGTCTTCTAGGCTTTTGTTAATTGTTCTGTGGTAGCTCTGGTGCTGCAGGAGTAGGATTGGATATGTGACAAGCTCTCTTGGAAGAAATGAATCCATAACTTCTTATCAGCAGTATGTGGTTGAATCCTCCGGACATAGGATCTTAAATGCAGCTTGGGACATGAGACACCATCATACACCACAAAAGCAGGAACCTTGAAACCAATAGGTATAACCACTCCAGATATTAAGCTCAGATCTTCAAAATCAAGCCCAGAAGATTTTTGTAACTCCATGGCATTCATCCTGTCTACCAGCATCTTGTACTTATCTTCATTAGGATCATGATAATAATTTGCTTCAGACTCAGAATCTCCCACAGTATCATGGAGACTACCTCCCTCTTTCTCAGAATTTTCAGACTCAGAATCATTAATCTGTTCCTTTGTCTTGATAGGACCTCTGAATCTTCTTCCCATATTGATAAGGCCTCCTGATCTTCTAGTCTTCTTATTCTTCTTAGCCAGCAGTGTCTTCAACTCATCTTGTCCCTTGGACAAGTTCAGAATCAACTCTTGGAATTGGGCATTCTGAGCCTGGAGATCTTTGACAGTCTGTTCAAGAGCCATTTCTGCTGAAATAAACAGCGAGAAGATAAGATACATGTACATAAGAAACCTGTGATGCAATGATATGGTGTATAAATGCGTATGCAATGTTTTCAAGGACCGCAAGATTTAAATTTGTTTAAACAACCAGAAAGTAAACTTTTATTAGTAACCAATAAACTTGTTTGCCTCTTGGGCTTACAACAAAAATGAAATAAATACAAAGATGGGGTTTTAAGTCTCCCATGGACGTTTCCTCTTTGTGTTGAGGTATGAGTTAAGATTCCGCACCTCGTTAAGTTGTTTTGTTAGCTCCAAGATTCTTTCTTGACTTGCTTTGTAATGAGTCTCAAAAGTATCTCTTTGCTCCTTCAACTGGATCCAGGACCTTTGTAAATCCTCCATGTCAGTGGGCATGTCTGGGTGAAGAATGATATAAGGAGTATCTCCTTCAGCAACAGGCTCCATGGTAACTGGCAGTATGGCAGGATATGGCATTATAAGAGTCTGAGCACGAGATCGCACCCATATGAGATAAGGTTCCATAGGAATAGTGTATTTGGGTTCCAGAGTCTTGCTGTCAACCTTGTTCACTTTACCCCATGCTCGTATAAACCTTTGACGGTAACCTTGTAGATCGTTGTCGTAGTCAAACACAATACCCTGAATAAGCATGTCATAAGGACCATCACTCCGAGCATAACCAAACTGGCGTAGAGCTAAGGAAGGATTGTAGGTAATGCCCCCTCTTATGCCAAGGAGTGGCACATTAGGGAACTCCCCACAACGGTCAATGATAGTAACATTCTCCATAGATCGAGAGCACCAATGAATATCTGAATGAGAAAGTGACATGATTCTCTTAGACCATCTGAACCCTTGTTCATTCTTCATCACTGATCGAGGAAGATGAGAAATAAACCACCTAGATAGCAAAGGTATGCAGCACATCAGAGTTCCTCGTGCCTTCGTAGTACGGGTATGAAGAGAGTGTAATATGTCTCCAAGCAATGTAGGCACTGGATTATGACTCAGAAATATGTTGATGGCGTGTACATCTATGAACTGGTCTGGATTGGGGAACAACACTAAGCCATAAATCAATAGGGCTAAGATCTCCTCAAAAGCATCATAACTCATAGCCTTCAGGAACACTTGAGCTTTCTCCATCAATACCTTAGCAAGAATACCCTTAACTCCATTTCTCGTTTCCAAGACAATGTCTGATTTCTTCAAATGTAGGGCTGCAACAATGACTTCAGATTTAGGCTCTTTTTCCAAGCCTGTGAAGGGTCTCTGATCAAGGATAGGTATACCCAGTAGCTTAGAGAACTCTTCCATTGTAGGAACCAGCTGATAGTCGGGGAATGTGAAGCAATGATGTTTAGGATCAAAGAACTGAAATAGGACACTCATCATGTCTTCATTGAACCCTGAAGTGACTAGATCCAATAGGTGACCATGCCTCTTGATGAACTGGGAGTTTTCAGAAACTTGAGAGACCAATTCCTTAAGCTTAGGAGGTATTCCTACAAAGTTGATCCGGATAGTATTCCTATGAGCAGAAGCCATGACCTGCAACAAAGAACAAAGATAAATCCTTTGGTCCTTGAAATGGTTAGTGAAAATGCTATTCTAATGATGCATGATGATGCTATGATGTTATGCTCAATCACAAACATGTGGCACACACAAACAAGTCACACAATAGCCCTAGGTTTGAAGGCTTGCATGAGGTTTTAAAGGTAAGTACCCTCCCCTGAAGTTTAGTTGGTTCATCCTGTCCTATAAAGTAACCAGGTTCTAAGGGATCTCAATATCACTGATCCTTCACAAGGGTGGTTGTTCAGTAGGCAACTTACTTGCCAACCAAAACCCTCCAAGTTTAGGATCTCAATGAGCGTAGTATCGAGTATCAACCAACTTCAGTCTTCACCAAAGTCGGTTATCTCACTACTTTCTAAAGGCCAAGATGGGATTACTAGGGTTCTAAAAGTCAGTTAGTGTATTGACAACATATGGCAACCTCATATTATCCTCAACTTTACTTAAGGAACATAAGCACCAACCAAGAAGTCACACTAACTATGGCCACCAGATCAACCATATCGGTATACGTCGTACAGTTTCCTTGGTCTATTGCCATTTACCTAAGGTACACTAGATCCGGGTTAGGATCTTTCACACATAAGAGCCAACCAGATAAGTATAAAGCAAACAAGGCAAACAATTTAAGGTGATCTAATTCCTAAGTGTACCCCTCTTTAATATCATCCCCAGCAGAGTCGCCAGTTCTGTAACACGGTGGGAGAACTGACTTTAGTTAAATGTTGCGGATAGCAAGAGTCGCCACCGACTTTTATTTTATCCAAAAGGAAAGGGCATAAAAGAACAGGAAAGACCTTAAAAGATTTTGAGTTCGGGGGGTAGGTTATATAAAGGGAAGGTGTTAGCACCCTTTATATCCATGGTTATCCATGGGCTCTTAGTTACTTAGCTCACTTTAAATTGTTTTGAGAAAGTGTAGTGTGTGATTAAAAAAATTCTAAGTACTTTATAATGATCCTCGTATGGATGTATATAAAGACTTTGTTTTGAAAATTTGTTTGAAATGTGAAGTGTAAAAGAGTATTTTTGAAGAAAAGTGAGCAAGTACTTAAGAGGAACCTACCCTATGCTAAATCTTTACTGTTCTTATATGTTCTTTCAATGGTAAGACTATCCCTATTATTAAGGAATAGGTAGTCATTACCTTGGATGTGATAAGGGACATGTGAAGGGATATCTGAGTATAGGCAACTGTAAGGTGTCTTTAGCAATTCGTAGGGACTTATCATCTTTTTCGAAGGGACAAGATCATTTACCATAGGCAACCTCGAAGGGACTTGATCTTATGAACTTAAAGGGACTTGATGATATTAATGAAGGGACTTTGCTTTAAGACACTTTACTTGACCTTATAATTAGGCAACATGAGAAGTAACCTTAGAAAGTGCAAGATGGCGATCAAAGATCGACTTACGTGTGTGAGTGTTCATATTCATATATTTATCTTATTAAGTAAGTCATTCTAAATTAATTTTAACTTACAAACATGTTATCACTCCCTATAGTTACTAACCATGGCAAAAATATTTATAAACAATAAAAATAATAATAACCTACGACTATTACAAGGCTTTCGCAATTACATTATAATATAAATAATATATATATATATATATATATATATATATATATATATATATATATATATATATATATATATATAATAAAGAAATTATAATTAAAATGGTTAGTAATAGAATAATTATAAGAAGAAGATGTTAGCAAAAAATATATACAATTTAAGAGAATATTTTTTAATTAAATAAGCAATTTTAAAGAATTTTTTAAAAGAAAATAAGATAATGAGAATAATAATAAACCATATAGTAACTATTTACAAAACATAATTAATTATATATTAGAAAAATTAATTAAATTTAATATTTAAAGTTAAACAAAAACTAGGGTTAGAAATTAGGGTTAATTTTACAATTAAGAAAAATCAGGATTAGGGTTTTGATTATTTAATCTAGGTTTAATTAAATTATAAAAAATATATACAATAATAATATAAACAAATTTTAAATTAAATATAAACCAAATTAAATTTTAGAAAATAAATTAGAATTTTTAGAAAATATGAAGTTATATATATATTTACATATTATTATTCAAAAATAATTTTCTTATAAGAAATATAATTTGGATTAATTATAAAAACAAATAAAGACATAATAAGAAAATGAATGAAAAAAACTTACCTGGGGCAGGGATCGAACCCACGCCCTAGGCCCTTGCAAGCACTAATCCAGCAGCGTGACAACCAGGCCAGGCGCGCGCTGGTGTTAGGGTTTGGGCAACAATTGTTTTATTACTAACCTGCAAAAACACTAAAAATAAAACAAAACAAAATGGCCTGGGGGAGGTTCGAACCCAGGACCATTCGTTTACAAACAAACGCACAAACCAGCTGAACCAAACACATTAGTTGATAATGAAATCACAAATACATATTATAAAAACAATCTAAATTTTGAATTCAGATTTTTCGCGCCAAGTACTTCATCTTCTTCACCAAATTTCCTGTGCATTTTCATACAACTTTTCCTGCGAATTTTCTTGCGTGTTCTTCCATGTTTGTGACCTACGAAACTCAAACATCAAGTAAATGGTAAAATTTCTTCAAATTAATTAGTGCAATGTGATCCTTATGACTCATACGATCTTCCTATGTTTTTAAAAGTCATTTATATTTGGTTTATCATGAAACCCCAAATGAGAGGCTGAAACCCTAACTATGGTGAATCCTTCAACCTGCAATGAAAACTCAATCCAAACACATAGAAACATTCCAGGCACCTTCATTGAAATTTTGTGATCAGGTATGAGATGTCCTATGAGATGTTCCAACACTTGACAGATTTAACCAAAACTTAAAGTGCAAGAAAATTAAACAACACAGAAGTTTGTTAACCCAGTTCAGTGTATAACCACACTTACATCTGGAGGCTACCAAGCCAGGAGGAAATCCACTATAAGTAATATTAATTCTAGACTTAAACCACCCAGTTTAATCTTTCACTTAATATCTACCCAATACAATTTCTACCTAAGACACTACTTAGATATGAGTACCAACTCACTCCCCCTCAATCACACAGTGATCTTGTTTACAAGTTTAATAAAATTAAAGTCATACTTCAAACAAAACAGCTTGATTTTACTTCACAGTTTCAATCAAGTCACAAATACACTTTTGCTTAAAAGCTCATAAAGTGGTACAATAAAAATAACCTGCTATTAAAACACTTAACACCCTATTTTGTCTTGTTAAATTCGTACTCAATTCTGAGGTATTCTGTTGCTTAAATAGGTGTTTGTATTTTGGGCTTTCTGTAGGTTAATCCAGTCCTAAAACGCATGCAGCTTCCACCTTGAATTAGGGTTTGTTACTTCCTAGATTCTAGGTGATTTAGTTCTTCTGATTATGCTGAAGCCTCATAACAAAACTCTCTACAGATGCGCCTTATTCTGTTTTTGTCCATCCATAATTAATTCCAGATAACTCTCCTTAAATTTCTCAGATCAGTTAGTCATTAATTAATTCTGGTAGCAGGTTTGAGATGTCTCAACATTTGTTGGGACATCCTGAAAAACTGAACTTAAATCATTTACACAATGTCCCAACATCTGGTGTGACATCCTGAATTAAGTTCTTATACTCTTTTTGATAATGTCCCAACATCTGATAGGACATTCTGAACTGAATTCAATATTTCTTGTTGGTCAAAAATTCTGCCAATTCTAAACATCTACAAACTCCCCCTTTGGCTAATTTTTGGCTAACATTCTTTTCTGTTTTTCAGAGTGCAGCAGAAGTTCTTTTATCAGAGTATAGCATTTCTTTTCTGTTGAATCATGTGTGATATTAATCCCCCTCAAACATACATGTATTCAGTCTTGTTGCAACAGAAATATTTTACAGATTTAGTTCAGAAGCAAACGGAGATTTTTCATTCATTATACATTGTTGTTGTTGTTGTTGTTCTCCCCCTTGTTAGACATAAATTTGGGGCCAAAGATACTAATTCAAAAATACAATGCAGAAGCTGTCATTACATAATCCTCACATACAATTTTCACTCAGATTCCTCACAGTCAGTTTCTTCATCTTCCTCAGTCTCCTCATCAGAAGCAGCAGCTTTTTGATCACTTTCAATCTCCAGCATTTGGATAATCTCCTCAAGCTTCTGCTTCCTTGCATCCAGTTCTTTGCAAGTACTCTTCAGTTCAGCAGTTGAAGGACCAGCAGATGTCCCAGAGGGTGCTTCAACATCAGCTGCATGATGACTCAGAAACAACTTGTAGTGGAAGGCCAGAGGGCTTTCTCTTTTGCATATTGTGTCCTTTTCAGTGAGGATCCCAGGGTATTGACTCAGCACTATTCCACATAGCAAGGAAGGGAAGGCAATTGGCAGCTTTTTTGCAGATGAGCCAGCATGTTTCAATGTCTGATCAAAGATGTAGGCTCCATAATCCAGCTTAGTTTGAGTGCCCACAGCATAAATGAACCTGCCCAGGCCAGTGGATATTGAGGATGTATGATTGGTAGGTACCCAGTTTGCTGTACCAATCCTGTTCAGCATGGCATATTTCCTTGTCAGCATGCTCACTGAGATCTTTCCTTTAACTGGCCAAGCCTTGACCTGGTTAGCAGTGATAACCTTGCAGACCTGGTTATCAATCTTCCCTAACTCATTTGGACCATCAGATTCTCTTCCAAGGTATTGGTTGATGACCTGAGGAGAGAATTCTACACACCTGCCTCTTACAAATACTTTTCTAAAGTCAGCAGACTTACCATTTGCACAATCTTCTTGAAGATTGACTATGAATTCTTTGACAAGCAGCTCATAGCAGGGAGAGAAGTTGGAGACAGTTTTGAAGAGGCCAGCAGAAGAGATGAGATCAATTAACTCTGTGCACTCAAGTGCATTACTGCTCAGCTCTCTCTCAAGTGCTATCCTTCTTTGATACACAAACTTCCATCTATTCACACTTGAAACATGATGAAAGGAGATGTTGTCCAAGGGAGCTTCTGGGACAGCAGTTGATGACCTTGAGGGTGCTGATTTCTTCTTTGGAGGAGATGTTGGGACATCTGCTTCAACATCTGAATCTGGAGGAGTGACAGCTTTCCTCTTTTGAGTGTGCACCTTGCTCCATTGTTTTGGAGGACCAAAGACACCTTTAGCTTTGTCCTTCTTTGGGGTAGCTTGCTTCTTCTCAGGAATTGCATGTCCTGCATGCATCTTTTTTTTCCTAGTCCTGAGCCTTTTGGCTATGCTAGGTTTTACAGAGGCAATGATTTCTGTATCAGAATCATGCTCTAGGTTCACAACAGGAGGAGATTGAGCAGTCTCCTCTTCAGCTGGTGGATCAACAGAGATGTACTCTTCAGTTGAGGCCTTGTGCTGGTCCTCAGATGCTTCTTCATCACTATCATTGGAGGCCTTTTTCTGGTCCTCAGTTGTTTCAACAGCAGCATCAGATGAGGCCTTTGGCTGGTCCTCAGATGTTTCAACATCTATTGGGACATCCTGTTGAGCAGGAGTGTCCTTTGCAGCCTGAGTTTGTTGATCTTCTTGTGGGGCTGGCATAGTTTTCAGAGGGATAGATATGCCACTTACCACTCTTTGCTCAGATAAGATCTTGGTCACCAACTCCTTTATGGAATCATCCATATATTCATAAGCTTTTGGAGTGTTGTACAATGGTGAAGGTATGCCTTTGGTCTTGCTGAACACTTGATCTTTTGATCTTTTTGGAGTTCTTGGCTTTTTAGCATGAGGAACACTTCCTCTGATTTCGTCCATTGGTGTTGACTCCATGGGTACCACAGAAATGGGGGTTGCATGCACCACATCTTCCTTGTTAAGGATTTCTTCAGAACTGTTAGGGTTTTGAGACATTTTCGAAGGAGGTGGATGAAGAGTTTTAGGGTTGATGAGTTCTGAAAAACAGTTAGAGAATGCAAGTCGTTTTTGAGAGTATGATGAGAATATGGATAGCTGAAGGCAAGCTGACATTTTATAAGTAGCCGTTACATTGAGACTTTTTAGGAATGGAATACCCAAGGTGCTTGACCAGACTGGTGTTGCCATCTGGTGCTTATGCCACACAATGTCATATGACATGTTGGCACATCTCCATAACTACTAAATTTCACATAGGCAGATTCCCAATTTACCCCTTAAATTTTCAAATTGAGTAGCATCCAAGGCTTTGGTAAATATATCAGCCAACTGCAGATTTGTAGCTACATGTTCCAATGAAATCACTTTCTTTTCTACAAGATCTCTGATGAAATGATGTCTGATATCAATATGCTTGGTTCTGCTATGTTGGATAGGATTCTTTGATATGTTAATTGCACTTAAGTTGTCACAGTACAATGTCATGACATCTTGTGGGACATTGTACTCAGTGAGCATTTGCTTCATCCAAACCAACTGTGAACAACTGCTTCCAGCTGCTATATATTCAGCTTCAGCTATAGATAAGGATACACAATTTTGTTTCTTACTGAACCAAGAAATCAAATTGTTTCCTAGAAAGAAGCATCCTCCTGAAGTGCTTTTTCTGTCATCAGCACTTTCAGCCCAATCAGCATCACAGAAGCCAGTGAGAATTGGTTTGCATCCATGAAAGTACATTATGCCATAGTCACAAGTACCATTAACATATTTCAGAATTCTCTTGACTTGGTTAAGATGACTAACTTTTGGTTCAGCTTGATATCTTGCACATACACCTACTGCAAATGCTATGTCTAGTCTGCTAGCAGTCAGATATAACAAGCTTCCAATCATACTTCTGTATAGGCTTTGATCTACATTCTCACCCTTGTCATCTTTAGTTAGCTTTAAATGTGTGGGGGCAGGAGTTCTCTTATGAGTAGCACTATCCATTCCAAATTTCTTGACTATGTTCTTAGCATACTTGCTTTGGGAAATGAACATGGAGTCCTCCATTTGCTTTATTTGTAGTCCAAGAAAGTAGGTTAACTCACCTACTAGGCTCATTTCAAATTCAGATTCCATCTGGTTGGCAAAATGTTTGACCATCCTGTCTGACATCCCACCAAAGACAATGTCATCTACATATATTTGAGCAATCATGACATTTCCTTCTTCATCTTTAACAAACAAGGTTTTGTCAATTCCACCTTTCCTGTACCCTTGCTTGATAAGAAAAGTAGTCAGTCTTTCATACCAAGCTCTTGGAGCTTGCTTCAGACCATAAAGAGCCTTCTTTAGTTTGTATACATGATTTGGACAGCTTGGATCAACAAATCCTTTAGGCTGTTCTACATATACCTCTTCATTAAGATAACCATTTAAAAAGGCACTTTTCACATCCATTTGAAATAGCTTGAACTTTAAGATACAAGCAATTCCCAAAAGTAGTCTGATTGATTCAAGCCTTGCTACTAGTGCAAAGGTTTCATCAAAGTCTACTCCTTCAATTTGTGTGTATCCTTGAGCTACAAGTCTAGCTTTGTTCTTTGTAACAACTCCTTGCTCATTTGACTTGTTCTTATACACCCATTTAGTTCCAATTACATTTATGTCATCAGGTCTAGGAACAAGGTTCCACACTTCATTCCTTGTGAATTGACTTAATTCCTCTTGCATAGCACAAATCCAGTATTCATCAGTAAGAGCTTCCTTGATGTTTTTAGGTTCTATTTTAGAAACAAAGCAGGAACCTAAAATCACTTCTCTTGATCTAGTGCTTACACCTCTGTTGGGATCACCAATTATCAAATCTTTGGGATGATCCTTCTGGATTCTGATGGAGGGAGGTTTGCTGGATTGTTCTGTCCTTGCATCAGTTTGAGTGAAATCATAATGATCACTCTTTTCTTCAGCTTCAGTCTTGATATCAGCAGATGTTCCAACATCTTCTGGGACATCTGTAGGAGCATCATCAATTATCACATTTATGGACTCCATGATAACCTTGGTTCTAGAATTAAATACTCTATATGCTCTGCTGTTTATAGAGTATCCAAGAAAAATCCCTTCATCACTTTTAGGATCCATTTTTCTTCTTTGCTCCCTATCTGCCAGAATATAACAGTTACTTCCAAACACATGGAAGTACTTAACTGTGGGTTTTCTGTCCTTCCAGACTTCATAGATTGTGGACAAAGTTCCTTTTCTTAGAGTAACTCTGTTATGGATGTAACAAGCTGTGTTCATAGCTTCAGCCCAGAAGTACAAAGGTAACTTTTTAGCATGGATCATAGCTCTTGCTGATTCTTGAATAGTTCTATTCTTCCTCTCAACAATCTCATTCTGTTGAGGAGTGATTGGTGAAGAGTATTCATGATTGATTCCTTCTGAAGAACAGAAATCTAAGAATTTTTTATTCTCAAATTCTTTTCCATGATCACTTCTTATTCTGACCACACAGCTGGCTTTCTCCCTTTGTATTTTTTGGCATAAGTCTTTGAATACATCAAATACATCAGACTTTTCTTTGATGAAATTTATCCATGTATACCTTGAAAAGTCATCAACCACCACATAGGCATACCTCTTACCACCAAGGCTCTCAACCTGCATAGGTCCCATAAGATCCATATGCAATAGTTCCAAAACTTTGGAAGTTGTCAGATGTTGGAGCTTTGGATGGGACATCTTGGTTTGCTTGCCTATTTGACATTCACCACATATTTTGCCATCATCAATCTTCAGTTTAGGAATACCTCTCACAGCATCCATAGATATGATTTTCTTAATGCCTCTGAAATGAAGATGACCTAGTCTTTGGTGCCATAGTTTCACTTCTTCTTCTTTAGCTAAAGAGCAAGTTGAAGTGAGACTGAAATCTTGAGGTTCCCACATGTAACAGTTGTCTTTAGATCTGGATCCTCTCATGACAACCTATTATTCTTTGTTAGACACTATGCATTCAGTTTTGGTAAAGTTTACACTGTACCCTTGATCACATAATTGACTTATGCTGATCAGGTTAGTAGTTAAACCTTTAACCAGCAGCACATCATTTAGTCTTGGTACATCTTGACAGTCCAAGGTCCCAACTCCCTTGATTTCTCCTTTAGCTCCATCACCAAAGGTTACATATCTGGATGAATGTGACTTTAAGTCTACTAGCAAATTCTTCAATCCAGTCATGTGTCTTGAACATCCACTGTCAAAGTACCAGTCTTCTTTGGCTGATACTCTTAGTGATGTATGTGCTATATATTGTCGCTCCCGAAAGATGGGACTGGCCCAAATAAAGGTACAGACGCGAACGGTCGGCGAGAGGAACAATGAGAGCACACAGCAGTGAACTCACTGGAGATGAAAAGAGTCGCCAGCTAGGCATTTTTATCCCAGAGGAAAGGTAATGCTGCATAGACCTAGGAAAAGATGGATAAGACGGTTGCGAACCAAAGAGACTGAGAAAGGGGGTTGGTTACAACCTGGGAAGGTATTAGCACCCAGATTGTCCGCCGTACTCGACGGGATCCACGCTTAAAAGATTTGTGTTTTAAAGGGGTAGTGTCAGTGCAATCTGTGTATAAAAGAGCTGGAAAAGGATGTACAGGTGTCAGTGTAAAAGAAGTGAAGTGTATAAATATATAGTGCCAGGGTAAGAATAGGAATAAGATGCTCAAGATCATGAGGTTAAAGAATAAAGCTGGAAAGAAGGGGAATATACAGAGACTTTTGTTCGATAACTGTTAAGTTATGCCTACGTATCCTCTCGTGCAATGAGGAAGTCAGAACACCGTAGTTCGACCCAAAGAGACTGAAAGATGAATTGACTTGTGAACTGCTTGTTTGCCTATGCTCAAGTGTATGATCTGTCTGGCACAGACGTAAACTGTCTTGCATTAGACGGAAGAAGCAAGTTCTCGTTTGTGATTGGAGGTGAGAAAAGAATCCCGAAGGAGACGATTATTGCTTGTTTTTGTATTTTCAGTCTTTTATTGCTTTTGAAAGTTTGTCATAAGTTAATGAGCTTAGGCCTAAACCAATGGGCTAGTAAACTCATCACATCTTCCCTCTGATTAGGGGTAATGAGAATACCTTAAGTGTGAAGTCAGCTTCTCACATTTAATCACCATGATGTAGGATTAAGATCATTAACCCACTTGTGATTATTTAGATGTTTTTGTTGTTTTTGTTTAGTGTTAAGTAATGAGATTAAGCCATAATCAGGGATTAAACAGACTCATTACACCATCCTAATAGAAGGATAATAGATGAGAATGTTTAAGCTGAGGAAGACTCCTCAACTTAATCCATGATTAGGGATTAAACTCATGACAAAACAAGCCGTTGGTTAAGTGGATTTTATTTAGTGATATGATGATGAAGTGATTTTTAGGGTTTGTAAGACAACTTGAGGGGGACTTGTCCATTAACACTAGGGTTAGTCCTTCTTAACCAATTAAGGAAGAATTAGAACCCTAATGCAAGGCCCAAGTTACAAGCTTGATGTCTTGATGATTATTAGATGAATTGATTAAAGTATTTAAACACATTAAGGGTTTAACACTTAGGATTAAAGTTATACACACCATCCTAATAGAAGGATGCAGGCATAAGCTTAATCACAAAGCCTTAAAGCCTTTAGGGTTTAGTCCCTGATTATGAGGTGAGAAGAGAAGACTCAAAAGAGACACAAAGGTAAAACTAAGGGGGGAAACTAAACAAAACCCTAATTATTGTCATGCTTGGTTGTTCCTAAGGTTTGTGAGGTTTACAAGAGAAGATCTTCAATGGAACCACCAGGAAGCAAATGAAAGGATCAGGAGAAGCAAAGTAACTTGCTTCATTGAAGAAGTCAAGTCACTTGAAGAAAGAAAGAAAGGAGAAAAAGAATGAGCAAGCTCAATCTCAAACACATACAAAAATGCAGCAAGGATGCATGAAGGGGATGAAGAGAAGTTATGAGAAGTGAAGGCAAATCCACTTCTCAAAGTGACTTACCACCTGAAAGGTTAGAAAAGAAATGCAATGCAATGCAAAATGGAATGGAATGGCATGATGAGAAACAAAACCAGAAGCTCATACATGATGCTAATGATGCTATGAGATGCTACAAACATGAAACAACACATGGGGATGATCATACAAGCTTATGGATGCAAATGAAACAAGCTAAGGAGCATGAACATACATGAAAAGTTATGAAGTGCAAATGGCATACAACATGGAAAATGCAAGATGCAATGATCAAACATGCTTTCAATATGTCTTAAGATGTTCAATGAATCACAAGAATGCATAAAATGCTATGGCAAGTCAAGTTGTGCAAGCAAATGCAAAATGGATGCATATGGAAGCCCAAATTAGGGTTGATGAACAATACATCAAACAAAAACCAAAATCAGAGGCAAACAACATTACAAAAAATTGAAAATGCCCTCAAAGGATCCCTAAACCTATGCTAACCCAATGCCCAAAGGAGAAGTCCCAACTCTTAACCTAGTTCAAGTTATGATTTTTCTAAGTTTTCTAGGGTTTTAGGGTTCCTTAACAAGAAAAATGCCAAACAAATGGAAAATGAAAGATCAAATCATGGCCATTTAATCTTACAAGCTACATGATATGCTAAACACAATACAAAAAGAATAAAAGTCCAACTCTTTATGGTTAGGCAGAAATAAATTTTGGAAGTTTGGATCAAAATAATGCATCAAAATGATTTTAATTCTATGAAAAATTCTCAAAATGCATCAAGATCAAAAAATAAATTTGGTTTGAAGGTTGGAAAATGTTTCTAAATGTTTTTAAATGTTTCATGAATTTTTTTGTGATTTTTAAATACTTAAAAGTATTTTTAATTAATTAATTCTCATTAATTAATTAAAAAGAAACTTTTAAATATTTAAAAATACTTTTTTAATGCTAAAAATAAAAATAAAAATATTTTTGTGTTCTGAAATTAAATAATAACTTGTATAAAAAATTTCAGAATTTTTAAAGTATTTTTGCTATTTTAAAATAAATGGAGAAAATAAATACAAAACAAATGAAATAAAATTAATAAAAATGAGAAGTAAACACAATGGATGGCCAGGATGGATTCTGGGGAAGAAGCTGTTGACTACGCGCGCAGATCAATGGTCCATATTCAAACTTCCTAATTTCTGATTTATGAATTAATTAATTGAGATTAGGGTTTAATGAGTGCATCTGGGCCACACATACACGCGCCAAGTCAACCAAGTCAACAGATCCAACGCGTCAGATTCAAACTACATTTAATGACGTGATTAAGCCCTAATTATTTTCAGGTGGCCGGAGAAGACCTCCGGTCGTCTTCTCCGGTGGGAACCCCAACTGAAAATTCCTAGAATCTTCAAAACGCAACTAAAATGAAATCTAAACAAACAGAAATCCTTCCCATACTTCACTGAATCAAAACCCTAACATAAACATCATTTATATTTCATCAAACACATGAATCGAAACAAAAGAAAATTTAGGGCAAAACTTTCAGAACACGATTAAACTCTCATATCTTCACCATTTTCAAAACCAACAACATCAGAGTGATCAGTGAACTACAAAGAACAACTTTGGAACTTTAAAAATCATTTCTGGAAAAAAAGTTCTTGAGCTACCTGAGTTTTGAAGCTTTCAGTTTACAGCTTTCTGGCCTTTCTACTTTGTGCAATCCACTCCTTATGGTCCCTTGATGATGTCTGGATGCTTAGAGAAGGTTTGTGCTGGCTGGTTTGGGAGTTTGAACAGGTTCTGTTCAAGCTCAGGTGAGAATCGTGTTCTTGATTCTTTGAGCTTCAGGTTGATTTTGGGGGTGCTTTGTGATCAGGGTGATGTGTTGAGAAGGTCTGTGTAGTTTGTTTGAATGTTTGTGACTTGTATGAAGAATTTCGAAGGCTTTTGCTCCAAGGGTGGAAAGTGAGGATGCTGAGTTCTTGCTTGTTTCAGGCTTGTGTGTTATGATGTTTGGCTTGCATTTTGTTTGTATAAACAATGCTGATTGGTCAGAAGATGTGACATGCCCTTTTGTGATAGGTGTAGCTACTTTTGCCAATTTGTCAACTTTGTGTAAGAGAAGCATGGGTCATGTTCTAGCCAAGTACAATGGGTGTGGGCTGTGCAGCATGGTGTGAGGGAAAGGCTAGGATGGTTCAGCAATGTAGCTAGCAAGTGGATGAGAAACTATCATGACTTTTGCAACTTGCTTGCTTTTGATCTTCATGAAAATATCTTGCTTCACAAGCCATAAAACACGTGATCTTTTTGGCCCATTCTGATTTTTAGGACTTATATCATGTTTGTGTAATGGTTTGACAACAATTAGAGGTCACAAATTGCCTTGATACATGATTTTGCAAGTTTCCTCTTTGGTGCATAACTTGAATTTTAGTGATTTTTGCCAACTTTGATGCACCATAACTTTTGATCCAAAATGAATTAGGTCATGTTCTTGTACTTTTTGAAAAGGGAAAGATCTAATCTACAACTTTCATGACCAAAGTTTTTCCATTTGAAGCATTTTTGAATCAAAAAGTAAGGGTTGAAAGAGTTGCATAAAATGACCTTTTCATTAAAAGTCAAACTTGCCCAAAAAAGTCAATTTTGCAAAAACTTCAAATTCTTAAATTTTGTGAACTTCCAACCTCTTCCATGATCAAATAAAGATCAAATATACTCAAAATGATGAAGATCACCCCTTGGTTGGGTCATTGGGGGCCTCAGATGCCCTGATTTTGCACTGACTTGTCTGAAAAGTCAACTCTTGATCAGATGACTTCCCCATGGAATTTCTTCATAAAAATTGATATGCATACTCCCTATACCATATAGAGACCAATAGAAACAAGAATGACCAAAGAAATTGGAGTTATGGCCTCTGAAACCAAAACCCTAATTTTAGGTCATTTGTGCAGTCAAGCCTGGCTCTGCTTCCATACCAATCCCAGTTCTTGTGATTCTTTGACATTATTGACTTTGAAAGGATATAATATGATACTTGAACACACATAGACCTCTTTGAAGTGATTGTTGACCTTTGGAGTGGCTCAACAAGCTCTTGGATTGCTCAGATCACAAACCCTAGATGCAGATGACTTAGAAACAATGCAATGACTCAAAATTGTGGTATGAGATGTTATGATTGTGTTTAAGCATATGAAATGATCACAAGCCATGGTGTGAATGGGTGAGGGCAAATTTGGGGTGTTTACAGCTGCCCCTATTCAAACATGAGTTAGCTGTGCAGGATGTAAGCAACGGCTTAACAGGCAAACAAGATAACTTGTGGTTGAATACCAAAGACAATCCAAATTTTTGCACTCACAGAATGAAGAAGAAAAGGGATATAGATTGTAAAAGAAAGAAAAGTATATTGTAAAGTGTGGGCGACGGAGGACGACCGTCGAGCAGAGGACGACTGCTGGGTAAAGAGCAATGACGGGGACGACCGACATGCTGGGAAAAGTGCGGGAAATAAAGCGATGACGGGGACGGCCGACATGCTGGGGATAAAAGGTATTATGATGGGGACGGCCATCAAGTAAAGTTGCAAGATTCTCTGGGGATTAATGAAACATGACGGGGACGGCCATCAAGTTCAGAAAGTAAAGCAATCAACGATGGGGACGGCCATCGGGCTAAACTGAAAGGAGAAGGGACCACGACGGGGACGGCCATCGGGTTAAAGAATAAATGAAATAAACAGATGATGAGGTACGGTCATCAAAGGTGAAGGACGATTCACCTAGCAGGGGACGGCTGCTCTGTTGGGTTAAGATGAGGGACGGTCATCTAAGGTGGAGGACGACCACCTGGCAGGGTACGGCTGCTGAAAATATCGCGACATAGGACGGATGCCGGATAAAAGGTCAACGATGGGGACGGCCATCGGATGAGCATGATGGAGGACGACCATCAAGAGGTGGAGGACGACCACCTAGCAGGGGACGGCTGCTCTCAAGGTTTATCATGACATAGGACGAATGCCAGATAACCAAAATCAACAATGGGGACGGCCATTGGATAAAATGATGAAGGACGATCATCAAGAGGTGGAGGACGACCACCTAGCAGGGGACGGCTGCTAAATATCACGACATAGGGCGAATGTCGGATAGAAAATCAATGATGGGGACGGCCATCAGATGAGCATGATGGGGGACGACCATCAAGAGGTGGAGGACGACCACCTAGCAGGGTACGGCTACTCTCAGGGTTTATCATGACACAGGACGAATGTCAGATAAAAAGAAATTTGTTTTGCTGGCGATCTACCGGGGAATAGTAAACACGGACGAGTGTTTACATCCAAGAAATAAAGGTATAAGTGTTTAGATGTTTGTGTATAGATTAAAGATGCGGACGAGCATCCTTAAGACTACGATACGGACGAGTATCGGGTAGAAACAAATACTGACTCGTGTTCTGAGATGCTGGTACGGACGAGTACCAACTGGTTAACAAAGAACAAGGACTAGTGTCGAATCTGTGGGGATATACATGGTGTATACAAGATACGGACGAGTATTTGTACAAGTAACATGAGTGGTGTATAGATGAGTATTTAACTGCTGGGGGAAATGACACGGACGAGTGTCGAAAGGAAAAGAGTATAGTATGAACTGAGTATCTGATGTATAAAGTGTTTATGTTACTGGTGTTAAGAAAATTGTGAGTGCAGAGAGGATGTCTTTGGCTTTCTGCTGGGGTTATGACACAGACGGGTGTCAAAAAGTATCGGTAACACGAGTGGTACTGTTTGCACAGAGTGTTCGGGCGACTTTACTGGGGAGAATTGACACGGACGGGTGCCAAAGAGAGTATATATTGGTGCTTGTGAATGTGAGGCAACTGATTTTGCTGGGGAATCTCCGCTGGGGATTTTGGGGAAAGTATCTGTATATTGACGGATTGTCATTATTCACAAGTATTGATTCAAAACATGGCTTATGATTATGCTATATGTTTGATTTTTGCCGTAATGCTCCGTGCTAGACGGAATGCTACGCTTTATGGGTGAATATGATGCGAATGCTATGATTATGCAAAGATAACGACCCGGGATACGGATCCCGCTGTTGTGAAGATCTCTGGTTGATCTGCTTGAAGTGGACATCCCAGCTGGGGATGAGGTCATTTGATAGATTTGATGAGATGATATCTGCTTAGGGATTCAGGTCACTGATAGACCTGTCTCAGTAATGAGGGACCCAGCTGGGGTTTGTAGCAGCTTTCTTTACTCTGTTGTGATTCCTTCGTGCGCTGCTCTTCTGGATAGAGGCTGGAGCTCTGTGGGGAGATGGTTCCCTGACTTTTGTATTTTGGCTGAGGATGAAATGGCAACTCGACTGGGGAGAAAACACTTTGAGTGTTAAGACTGAGCGTTGATTTGTCAGCTTGCTGGGATGAAGCTTTCATGCCCCAAGCTGCGTTCTGGATACCTGCAATCCTGAAAAGATAAAGAAACGCACAAGTATTCCCGAGGTATCCTTTACTGGATTCCGTCTTAGGAGTTTAGACACTTCTGAGAGTAAGTATATTTCCTGCGAGCACGCGGATTTTATTATATTTTTGAAGATAAGCATTTGTATTCATGCAATCAGTTTTTTCTTTAAGACATCAGACATTTTTTGCAAAAATAAAAAAATGTACAAGACGAAACGTGACTGAAAATCCTGATTTTATTAATTCATGTGCCCTGAATTGGCAAGATACAGTCAAAGAAACAGATCTCCTAAAATGAGGAGATTGTTACAAATTGAGAAACAAAATGCTGGCAATGTTGATGACGCTTTGAGGAGCTTCCTCTTTCACTATGACTTGTATGACTTTTGACGTTCTTCTCGTCTTGCTTTCTGAAGAAGGCTGATTCTGATTGAAACTTGATCCTTTCGAAACTTGCCAAGTTGTAAGTGATACAGACGAATTCAGAGTGTAGTTGTTCGCTTATTCCCTTATTTTGCATGGATCGCCCTTTCGGGTTTTCAATCCATCGGGATACCCATTTTTGCCTGAGCTGTCCAATGCGGCTTTTCAACTCAGCGGGTGTACATTTTTGTTTATTTTCCCTTATTTTTGCCCGAGTCTTTTATTCTGTTTTTGACTCGCCGGGATGCCCTATTTTTGCCTGGACTTACATTCTGTTTTTGTGTCCAGCGGGTCATTTTTATGCGAAGTATTTTTTAACTGCATCTGAATTCACAGGGGACGGGAAATCTTCATCATCCATGGTGCTGAGCATCAGTGCTCCACCAGAGAAAACTTTCTTTACTACAAATGGTCCTTCATAATTTGGAGTCCATTTGCCCCTGTGGTCTGTATGAGGAGGGAGGATTCTTTTTAGCACAAGATCTCCCACTTGGTATTCTCGGTGCCTGACTTTATGATCGAAGGCTCTCTTTATTCTCTTCTGATACAACTGCCCATGACAGATTGCAGCCAATCTTTTCTCTTCAATCAGACTCAGTTGCTCGTATCGGGCCCGAACCCATTCTGCTTCGTTCAGCTTAACATCCATTAGTACCCGTAGGGAGGGTAGCTCAACTTCAACAGGTAGGACTGCCTCCATACCATAGACAAGCTGATATGGTGTTGCCCCAGTGGATGTTCTGATTGACGTGCGGTACCCATGCAGGGCAAACGGTAGCATCTCATGCCAGTCCTTGTAGGTGACTACCATCTTCTGCACAATCTTCTTGATATTCTTATTAGCCGCCTCAACAGCGCCGTTCATCTTTGGCCTGTAAGGAGAAGAATTGTGGTGTTGGATCTTGAAGTCCTGGCATTGCTCTGCCATCATTTTGTTATTCAAGTTGGAACCATTGTCAGTAATGATTCGCTCGGGAACTCCATATCGACAGATGATATCTCTCTTCAGAAATCTGGCTACCACTTGTCTTGTAACATTGGCATAGGAAGCTGCTTCTACCCACTTGGTAAAATAGTCAATAGCAACCAAGATGAATCTGTGGCCGTTTGAAGCAGTTGGTTCAATCTTGCCAATCATGTCAATGCCCCACATAGCGAAGGGCCAGGGTGAAGACATCACATTCAAAGGATTGGGAGGCACATGCACCTTATCCGCATAAATCTGGCATTTATGGCATTTTCTGGCGTAGGCACAACAGTCTGCATCCATTGTGATCCAATAATATCCTGATCTGAGCAACTTCTTAGCCATGGCATGCCCTCCTGCGTGGGTACCAAAGGATCCTTCGTGCACTTCATGCATCAACAAGTCTGCTTCTGTCTTATCAACGCATCTGAGGAGTACCATATCGAAGTTTCTCTTGTACAGGGAACCATCAGTGTTCAGAAAGAAACTACCAGCAAGCCTTCTCAAAGTCTTCTTATCATTGGAAGATGCCCCAGGTGGGTATGTTTGATCCTCCAAGAAGCACTTAATGTCATGGAACCAAGGCTTATCGTTTTTGACAACATCTGCTGCGAACACATATGCTGGCCTGTCAAGTCTGGACACTGAGATTTGAGGTACAAAGTTGGCAGCCTGAACTTTGATCATGGACGAAATGGTAGCCAGAGCATCTGCAAACTGATTCTCGTCTCGAGGAATATACTCAAGCTTGACTGTTGTAAAGAAAGTCAATAACCTCCTTGTATAATCCCTGTAAGGTATCAGATGATCCTGGTGGGTGTACCATTTGCCATTGGTTTGATTGATTACCAAAGCTGAATCTCCGAACACGGTCAATGTCTTGATCCTAAGGTCAATGGCTTCCTCAAGACCCATAATGCAAGCTTCGTATTCAGCTTCGTTGTTAGTGCAGTTGAAAGTGAGTTTTGTCGAGAAAGGCATGTGAACTCCCTTAGGTGTAATGAGTACTGCACCAACACCACGACCATTCATATTAACAGCCCCATCAAACATCATAGTCCATTCTTCTTCTGGGTCGGGCCCTTCAGTGTGAACAGGCTCTTCATGATATTTTGCTTTTATGAACATGATGTCTTCATTGGGGAATCCAAATCTCATAGGCTGGTAATCATCAATGGGTTGCTCAGCAAGATATTCAGACAATACACTGCCCTTGATGGCCTTCTGCGAAGTGTACTAGATGTCATATTCCGTAAGGATCATTTTCCATCTTGCAACCCGTCCGGTAAGTGCTGGCTTCTCAAATATGTACTTAACTGGGTCCATTTTTGAGATCAACAAGGTAGTGTGGGTCAACATATACTGTCTCAGTCGCCGAGCAGCCCACGCTAAAGCACAGCAAGTTTTCTCGAGCAGTGAATAACGTTGTTCACAGTCGGTAAACTTTTTGCTTAGGTAGTATATTGCATACTCTTTTCGACCAGACTCGTCATGCTGGCCCAGCACACACCCCATTGACTCTTCTAATACTGTCAAGTACATTATCAGAGGTCTTCCTTCAACTGGAGGCATAAGGATTGGAGGTTCTTGTAAGTATTCCTTGATCTTGTCAAAAGCCTTCTGGCAGTCTTCGTTCCACCTGACCGTCTGTTCTTTTCTCAACAATTTGAACAAGGGTTCGCAGGTTGCTGTAAGGTGAGATATGAACCGTGAGATGTAGTTCAATCTACCTAGAAACCCTCGAACTTCTTTCTCTGTCTTCGGTACAGGCATCTCTTGAATAGCTTTGACTTTATCAGGGTCAACTTCAATCCCTTTCTCGCTTACAATAAATCCCAGCAACTTACCCGATCGCACCCCGAATGTGCATTTATTGGGGTTCAACTTCAGTTGGTACTTCCTCAGACGCTTGAATAGTTTCGACAGATTTACCAAGTGGTCTTCTTCAGTGAGGGACTTGGCAATCATATCATCCACGTAACACTCGATTTCTTTATGGATCATATCGTGGAATAACGTTACCATAGCCCGTTGATATGTCGCACCGGCATTCTTGAGCCCAAATGGCATTACCTTGTAGCAGAACGTGCCCCAGGGTGTGATGAAGGTCGTCTTCTCCATGTCTTCAGGCGACATCTTAATCTGATTGTATCCTGAAAATCCATCCATGAAGGAGAATACCGAGAACTGAGCCGTATTATCAACCAATACATCGATGTGAGGTAAAGGGAAATCATCTTTCGGGCTGGCTCTGTTCAGATCCCGGTAGTCAACACACATCCTTACCTTGCCGTCCTTCTTAGGCACTGGTACTATATTAGCAACCCACGGTGGATAGCTAGTCACAGCAAGGAACCCAGCGTCCCATTGCTTTTGTACCTCTTCCTTGATTTTCATTGCCATGTCTGGGCGAGTACGGCGCAGCTTCTGTTTAACCGGTGGGCATTCTTCTCTTAAAGGCAGCTTGTGTACCACAATGTCGGTGTCCAACCCTGGCATATCTTGATAAGACCAAGCAAACACGTCCACATACTCTTGCAGCAGGTCAATCAACTGTCTCTTCACTGAGTCTTGTAAGCAGGCCCCGATTTTAACTTCTTTCACGTCTTCATTTGTACCAAGATTGATCGTTTCAACCTCCTCCTGGTGAGGAGTAGTAACCTTTTCCTCTTGTCTTAACAACCTGGCTAGCTCTTCAGGAAGCTCATATTCTTCTTCAACCCCTTCATCAGCTTGATTGATCGGATTGTCAAAGTCATACGAAGTCATAGCCGTGCTGTTGTCGGTGCTATCTGGAAGGCACACTCTGCAAGGGTTCAGTTTGTTCATTTTAGTGATTTGATTTTAATCTTGTTTAAAAAAGTGAAATAAGGTTGTCATTTTGAAAACATTGCCATTTATTTTTTTGTACAAAAAGAAAAATGGAAAAACAGTGAGCGGAAAAGGAAAAGACTCATTTGTAAAAAGATGTCTGATATTTCATTGATTAATCTTGTTGCACAAAAATTACAGATGGCCCGATTACAAAATGAGTCTTGTCATCTTGGGCAAGATGCAAGACTTGATGCATGCTATAAAAATACAGGAAATAATAATTACTCTGCATGAGTAACTCTTATAATTTCCTGGGAAGACCAGTTTGAGATACTGCTCCCCGGGATCTTTGGACGAATCCAACTCTCCAGGTTGCGGTCGCTTTCATCCTCGTCTTCCAAGTTGTTGACAGCATCAGGGGTGAGCATCCCCCCACTAACAAAGTTGGGCTCCTTAGTAGCATCTGCTTGATCTTGTTGAGTTGGTTTGTAACCCAACCCAAATCTATCCTCTTTCTTCTCCACCGGTAACAGTTTGCCCCAGCCTTGGACGTTTCCTTCTTCAACAACCTTCCGGGCTTGTTGGTATGACGTCATTGAGGTTCCGGGTACAGCAGATGTTTCATTTATGTTCAAGGCCTCGAACCCTTGACTCATTGTTTCGTGGATTTCCCCATCCATCTCAATGTATTTATAGGTAGCCAGGTGGCTAACAAAAATATCCTCCTCTCCACAGATAGTAACGACTTGGCCCTCCCACTCGAATTTTAACTTCTGGTGAAGGGTTGAGGTCACGGCGCCAGCGGCGTGAATCCATGGCCTACCCAATAGACAGCTGTAGGCAGGCTGTATATCCATCACGTAGAAGGTCGTTTTGAAAGTTTGTGGGCCAATCGTTATAGGCAACTCAATTTCTCCCAGAACCGATCTCTTAGAACCATCAAAGGCTCTTACTACCAGGTTGCTGGGACGTAATGCCAATCCGTCATACTCTAGCTTCACAAGGGCTTTTTTAGGTAAGACATTGAGGGATGATCCTGTGTCTACCAGCACATGGGAAAGAACTGCACCTTTACATTCCATGGTAATGTGCAAAGCCTTGTTATGATTGCGGCCTTCCGTGGTCAAATCAGTGTTGGTGAACCCTAGTCCATGACTAGCATTAACATTTCCAACCACAGCTTCCAACTGATTAACGGTGATCTCTTCAGGCACATAAGCTGCGTGCAAGACTTTTAGTAGTGCGTTCCGATGAGCCTTGGAGCACATAAGCAATGATAGGATTGAGATCTTGGAAGGCGTCTGGTGAAGCTGATCCACTATTTTGTAATCACTTTTCTTGATGATTCTCATGAATTCATCAACTTCTTGATCAAAGGATGTTTTCAAAGATTCTTTAACAATTTTCTCTTCTTGCACCAAGCTTTTCCCTTTTGCCTTGGCAGCAGCTTCTGCTTCGGCAGTGGGTCTTTGAATTTGTGGAGCAAAGAGACGTCCGCTTCGAGTGAAGCCTCCGCCTCCTCCCACATTGTCTATTTGTGGTGCAAGGGTTGATGATTCAAGAGTGATTTTCTGTCCTTCGCAGTATAGATCAGAACCGTAATGCCAGGGGATGGCATTACTGCTTTCATAAGGTACTGGCCCAGGCACTGTGATAGTGACTGGACTGATTGCAGCTGCGGAAGGGACTGTGATAGTCTGTGGATCGTAGTATATTGTGACTGGTGCTCTTATGGGAGTGGCATTTTGTGAGTTGTAGGCAGAATCATTTTCAGGATCATAATAAATTGTAACCGTTGAGACATTTGCTGCTGAAGTTGTAGGAGACATTGTTGGAAGGATGGGTGTTGTTGTTGTAGGAGTTTCTGAATGGAATGGTGCTGAAGTTGTAGAAGGAATGTTTGCTGATATTTGGTCCGTTGAAAGAAAAGATGAAGCACTTGTTGATGAGATTGAAGAGTTACTTGGAGCAATGGTTGTTGTATTTGTAGAAGACACAGGGATTGTTGCTGACGAGGTTGCTGGATTGGTAGGAATTGATGTTGTGATTTGAAGCAGGCCGCTCTGGATGAGACCATCTATGCCATCCCTCAAATTATCACAACCATTCACTGAAATGTTGCAATAAGCACACCCTAGCTCACATCCCGGGAACATTTGACATTCGAGGAGTTGAGCTTTGATCTCTACCAACGGTGTCCGAATCTGACCCACACTGGTTATCAAGTAAGACGGCTTGTCTTCTTCAATAGCATTGATTCTGGGACCTCCATGGTTTGGCATAGGGTTCTTATTAACATTTGGTGGTGGTGCAAAATTCAGAGCCTTAGAGTCTACCAAGTCTTGTACCTTCATGTGCAAAGCTCTGCACTTTTCTGTACTGTGGCCAGGTGCATTTGAATGAAAAGCACATCTGGCGTTGGAGTCGTAATTTCTGGGTAGACTGGTGGGATCTGGAGGTGCCAACGTCCTTAGCTCAACCAGGTTGAGTTTCAGGAGTTGTGGCAGTAATGTGGCATATGGCATAGGGATCAGATCGATCACCCTATTGGCCTGAGAAGGTCTCTGTTGGAACGGTCTTTGCTGATTGTTGTTGTTGGTGTTGTTGTAGTTTCTCTAAGGAGGATATTGAGTTTGTTGCTGATAATTTTGCTGCTGTGGTCGATAAACTGGTTGGGGATGAATTGGAGCGGGGATGGTGACTGCTGCCACAGACCTATGAACATATTGGGGTCTGCCCCTGTTGGTGTGGATAGCATTGGTCTCACCAGTTCTTCTTGGGCCTACAAAAGGCTTCCTTGTGTTGCTGGATGAGCTGGCACCATTGTCAGAAATCTTGCCCATCTTTAACAGGCTCTCAATTCTCTCTCCAGCTATAACGACATCTGCAAAGCTGGTAGAAGAGAAAGCAGCCAGCCTGTCAATGTATGTTCCCTGGAGGGTGTTCATAAACATATCTGCCATCTCCCTCTCTGACATAGGTGGTTGGACAGCAGCAGCCAGCTGCCTCCACCTCTGGGCGTACTCGCGGAAGCTTTCTCTAGATGACTGTGACATCCCCATCAGGAGGGTCCTGTTGGGTGCCATATCCAAATTATACTGGTATTGTCTAATGAAGGCCTCTGCCAAGTCTTTCCAACACCTGATGGTTGCTCTAGTCAGATGGGAGTACCATTCCCTTGAAGCTCCCGTTAAGCTATCCTCAAAATAAAACATCCATAGCTTCTCGTCCATAGTATATGCTTTCAACCTTCCCAAAAAGGATTGTAAGTGGGTCCGTGGGCAAGAAGTCCCGTTATACTTCTCAAAACAAGGAGGCTTAAACTTATGGGGAATCCTGACCCCGTCCACTAAGCCCATGTCCATAACATCAAAACCCAAAGAGTTTTGAGACTCCAAGGATCTTAATTTTTCAGCAATTTCCTCCAGCCTTCTGTCATATGCTTCTTCCCCAGCACCCATCACTGTGAACTGATCCTCCTGGGGGTCCTCTTGCAGCACTCTACCTGCAGTGGCAGTCCCTTGAACATTAGCAGGAATGTTGACCTCTGGATGAAGGTGGGGGCCAAATACAGGGGGATTGACATGAGGTTGGACCCTCTCATTGTTGCTTGTCCCAGCAGTCCCTACATGGGGATCTTCTTGATTCTTCCTTTCCACCATTGCTCTCAATCTTTCTTGGCTCTGAGCCATGTTGTTCATCACTTCCATAAACTGCGTCATCTGAGTTCTCATTTCCAATCTTTCGTTGGCCATTTGGTTTCTGACCTCTGCAAGGTCCTGTTGTACCTGATCCATTTGTATGCCCGGAAGGTTGTTGCGGGTTGGATATCGGTGTGGACGATTGAGTGGAAATACCCGACGTTGAGCAATAGTTCCTGAATATCACAACAGAGTTAGTAACAATAAAACAAAAACCTGCAAAACAAAACAAAAGGTTAGCATGCAATGCAGTATGCTTATTTGTTTCCAAGGTATCCGGCTTGGCACTTGGTTTTGACCCTTCCAGACCCTTGAGGAAACTGTTGATGTTGCTTTTGAAGTAAACTCAGATGGAACAAACGGATACATATATTACAAAAAGCAAAAGATACATAATTTGTTCCCTTACGAAACATGCCCTCTGAGGGGTCAAAATACATCACGAGAAAATAAAAATACATAAAATGAAAGCAACAACAAGCAAAAAGTCAAACACCAAGACCAAACTCATCCTCCTGAACTTCCTTGAGAAGTGCTTCAGTCACAGGATCAGCTGGACGCTCCGTGAGATTCCTGATAAGGAGATTCCGGGTAGTAACAGCTGTAGTTAGCTTCTTGTGTTGACTCTGGTCCTTTGACCTCTTCACTCCAGCTCTGATCTTCAGCTCTGAAATCTCCCTCTGGGCTGCTGCCAGGGCTTCCTGCTGTTCTTTTGCACTAGCTTCTAGCTGCTCTATCTTGTCCTGAGTCCTCTTATCTTCCAGAGTACGAGCTTCGGTGATCCTGACCCACCTAGCTTGACTCTCCTTCAGATACAAGTTTGTCCTGGCTTTCTGGAACTGGGCTTCCTTGCAAGCATTCTTCAGAATTTGCTCTCCAGCCCTAGACTTCTTGATGTAATCCTCAGACTTCTCAATTTTAGCCAGATGCTCCACCCTCAACTTTTCCAACCTTTCAATATCCAACCTACCATCACTCCTCTCCCAGAGGGTCTTCTGCAAAGCTTGAGTCAACTTCTCATTTCTCTCTTTCAAGCTCTCAAACTCCTCTAAGCTGACAGTGGCAGGAGGTGGTGCCGAGGATGATCCAGGCATATCCTCCATGGTAAAGGGCATTCCAGAAAATTGAGCCCTGGCATGGGACCACTCATAATATTGTGCTGATGCCACATTGTTGCACTTCCCCAGAATGGTCACTCCTTTAGTTTTAACATTGTCCCAGGCCCAGGTTGCCTGCCTAACAATAGCCAGATTAGGCTTGTTCTCACAGTAAAGAGTCTCAGCCAAGTCTTGTGCCTTAGGAGTGTGGACCAGTGCATAGCCCAGTTGTCTTTTGAACAGCAGAGGGTTGTAATTGATGCAACCCTTAACCCCTATCAGGGGCACATTGGGAAAATGCCCACAACTGGTAATGATATCCCTGCCCTTTGTGCTTTGAGTGCACCACCTGATATCAGCTGAAGTCAGAGCAGTAAGTCTTCTAGCCCAGTTTCTTTGCTGATGAGGATTCAAAAATGCATCTGTCTTGGGCAAATGCTTGAGAAGCCAAGTATGGAACAAAGGAGCACAGCACCTCACTAATCTTCCCCTTTGCTTTTCATTCCTCTGGTGCACTGAATAGTAAAAATCCCCCAATAAAGTGGGCACTGGGTTCCTCAGAATGAAAAGATGGATTGCATTCTTGCTAATGAATCTAGGCTCATCTGCAAATAATATGATCCCATATATGCTCAGGGCCAATAAAGCACAGACTGCTTTCCACTCTCCCAAAGAAGCCTTCAAAGTAGCCTGAGAGATCAAGAAATCCAGGTGCAGGCCAGAGATTCCAGCCTTAGTAGTCATATGCTGCCCAATCAGAACTGGTTCCAGATGCAATGCCTTTGCTACTTCTTCATTACCAGGAAAGACCATCTCAAGGTTGAAAGGGACTCCACCCCTGATAGGTATACCAACCAATGATGAGTACTCTTCCAATAAAGGGCCCAACTGAAAATCCTGAAAAGTGAAACACCTCAGTGGGGGATCATAAAACTGAAGGCAAGTATGAATCAAGCTCCTCTGTGAAGGGTCCAAATCCATAACCACATCAAGTATGTCCCCATAGTGCTCCCTGAAAAGTGGTATATGGTCTGGAGTAATCAGGGTCTGAATCCTCCTGATGTCAGCCAGCTCAGGCTGGAAGAAGTGGTAGGAGATGTTACTCTTTTTAGGTGCCATGTTGTTGAATAAGAGTTGAGACAGGTGCTGATGATAACACTGAAAATGGGCCACTGACTGGCTGGTGCAGGTGACTGAAGCAGATAGCTGATAGCTGAAGCAGATGTTGATGAAGATAGGTCTATACTGATGATGGGGTCAAGACCAAGCCAAAAAATGAAGATGGATACCCTGAAAAAAAATAAACAAATGTCAAAATGATGCAATGAGGATGTATGCAAATGATATGCAAGGGTTTGTGACTGAGCTGGATCTGATCAAGTGCTCTGATATAGGTCCAGGTATGTTCAAGAAATCCAGATGGGGGTCTATAAGTCCAGTAACCAAGGTGGGGGACTCAAATAAAGAGCCACATGTCCAGGGTTTAGAATCACAAGAACTGTTCCAACATGGAGTACTCTTAATCATACAAAGTAACAGGGTATGCTGTGGTCAAGGGTACCTGCAAACCTGTAAACAGCCCAACCCCCTCACAGGTGGTGTTCTAAAACAAGGATCCTCAGACTTGGATCAGTTATGAGAAGTGTAAACACTTCTAACCCGGAGGTACAGTGTTTACAATAACCATACAAGTTCCTCCTCTAATTCACCTAAGTTTCTGAAGGTCAATACTAAAGGTCATCCAGACTTAGCAGGCTTCCTAGATAGCCCTAGCATTGCAGGAAATCTGCAACACAGAGTTCTCAAGAAGAAACCCATATTTGAACCGTGTTTCATATTCCCGCACCAGACCGAAATGGAATGGGAAAGAATATGAACCACTCTAGCCTAGGTGTCACTCAGGTCCCAGGTATAGGACCTCAACTCTCAATAGAACACCCACCCACTAAAGCAAACAAACAGATCCAGCCAGCACAGTATGACAATATGATATAATGCAAAGCTATACAGAAAGCAGTAAAACAACTGTACATAAAGCAAAAATAAATACAAATATACAAACACAAATAACACATAGCACCCCAGTAAACACAAATCAATCAAGCGCTAGGAGGAACCCACAAAAAGAACCAGAAGCCCTGGTTGCAGTATAAGGGTCCCCAGCAGAGTCGCCAAGCTGTCGCTCCCGAAAGATGGGACTGGCCCAAATAAAGGTACAGACGCGAACGGTCGGCGAGAGGAACAATGAGAGCACACAGCAGTGAACTCACTGGAGATGAAAAGAGTCGCCAGCTAGGCATTTTTATCCCAGAGGAAAGGTAATGCTGCATAGACCTAGGAAAAGATGGATAAGACGGTTGCGAACCAAAGAGACTGAGAAAGGGGGTTGGTTACAACCTGGGAAGGTATTGGCACCCAGATTGTCCGCCGTACTCGACGGGATCCACGCTTAAAAGATTTGTGTTTTAAAGGGGTAGTGTCAGTGCAATCTGTGTATAAAAGAGCTGGAAAAGGATGTACAGGTGTCAGTGTAAAAGAAGTGAAGTGTATAAATATATAGTGCCAGGGTAAGAATAGGAATAAGATGCTCAAGATCATGAGGTTAAAGAATAAAGCTGGAAAGAAGGGGAATATACAGAGACTTTTGTTCGATAACTGTTAAGTTATGCCTACGTATCCTCTCGTGCAATGAGGAAGTCAGAACACCGTAGTTCGACCCAAAGAGACTGAAAGATGAATTGACTTGTGAACTGCTTGTTTGCCTATGCTCAAGTGTATGATCTGTCTGGCACAGACGCAAACTGTCTTGCATTAGACGGAAGAAGCAAGTTCTCGTTTGTGATTGAATGAGGTGAGAAAAGAATCCCAAAGGAGACGATTATTGCTTGTTTTTGTATTTTCAGTCTTTTATTGCTTTTGAAAGTTTGTCATAAGTTAATGAGCTTAGGCCTAAACCAATGCGCTAGTAAACTCATCACATCTTCCCTCTGATTAGGGGTAATGAGAATACCTTAAGTGTGAAGTCAGCTTCTCACATTTAATCACCATGATGTAGGATTAAGATCATTAACCCACTTGTGATTATTTAGATTTTTTTGTTGTTTTTGTTTAGTGTTAAGTAATAAGATTAAGCCATAATCAGGGATTAAACAGACTCATTACACCATCCTAATAGAAGGATAATAGATGAGAATGTTTAAGCTGAGGAAGACTCCTCAACTTAATCCATGATTAGGGATTAAACTCATGACAAAACAAGCCTTTGGTTAAGTGGATTTTATTTAGTGATATGATGATGAAGTGATTTTTAGGGTTTGTAAGACAACTTGAGGGGGACTTGTCCATTAACACTAGGGTTAGTCCTTCTTAACCAATTAAGGAAGAATTAGAACCCTAATGCAAGGCCCAAGTTACAAGCTTGATGTCTTGATGATTATTAGATGAATTGATTAAAGTATTTAAACACATTAAGGGTTTAACACTTAGGATTAAAGTTATACACTCCATCCTAATAGAAGGATGCAGGCATAAGCTTAATCACAAAGCCTTAAAGCCTTTAGGGTTTAGTCCCTGATTATGAGGTGAGAAGAGAAGACTCAAAAGAGACACAAAGGTAAAACTAAGGGGGGAAACTAAACAAAACCCTAATTATTGTCATGCTTGGTTGTTCCTAAGGTTTGTGAGGTTTACAAGAGAAGATCTTCAATGGAACCACCAGGAAGCAAATGAAAGGATCAGGAGAAGCAAAGTAACTTGCTTCATTGAAGAAGTCAAGTCACTTGAAGAAAGAAAGAAAGGAGAAAAAGAATGAGCAAGATCAATCTCAAACACATACAAAAATGCAGCAAGGATGCATGAAGGGGATGAAGAGAAGTTATGAGAAGTGAAGGCAAATCCACTTCTCAAAGTGACTTACCACCTGAAAGGTTAGAAAAGAAATGCAATGCAATGCAAAATGGAATGGAATGGCATGATGAGAAACAAAACCAGAAGCTCATACATGATGCTAATGATGCTATGAGATGCTACAAACATGAAACAACACATGGGGATGATCATACAAGCTTATGGATGCAAATGAAACAAGCTAAGGAGCATGAACATACATGAAAAGTTATGAAGTGCAAATGGCATACAACATGGCAAATGCAAGATGCAATGATCAAACATGCTTTCAATATGTCTTAAGATGTTCAATGAATCACAAGAATGCATAAAATGCTATGGCAAGTCAAGTTGTGCAAGCAAATGCAAAATGGATGCATATGGAAGCCCAAATTAAGGTTTATGAACAATACATCAAACAAAAACAAAAATCAGAGGCAAACAACATTACAAAAAATTGAAAATGCCCTCAAAGGATCCCTAAACCTATGCTAACCCAATGCCCAAAGGAGAAGTCCCAACTCTTAACCTAGTTCAAGTTATGATTTTTCTAAGTTTTCTAGGGTTTTAGGGTTCCTTAACAAGAAAAATGCCAAACAAATGGAAAATGAAAGATCAAATCATGGCCATTTAATCTTACAAACTACATGATATGCTAAACACAATGCAAAAATAATCAAAGTCCAACTCTTTATGGTTAGGCAGAAATGATTTTTGGAAGTTTGGATCAAAATAATGCATCAAAATGATTTTAATTCTATGAAAAATTCTCAAAATGCATCAAGATCAAAAAATAAATTTGGTTTGAAGGTTGGACAATGTTTCTAAATGTTTTTAAATGTTTCATGAATTTTTTTGTGATTTTTAAATACTTAAAAGTATTTTTAATTAATTAATTCTCATTAATTAATTAAAAAGAAACTTTTAAATATTTAAAAATACTTTTTTAATGCTAAAAATAAAAATAAAAATATTTTTGTGTTCTGAAATTAAATAATAACTTGTATAAAAAATTTCAGAATTTTTAAAGTATTTTTGCTATTTTAAAATAAATGGAGAAAATAAATACAAAACAAATGAAATAAAATTAATAAAAATGAGAAGTAAACACAATGGATGGCCAGGATGGATTCTGGGGAAGAAGCTGTTGACTACGCGCGCAGATCAATGGTCCATATTCAAACTTCCTAATTTCTGATTTATGAATTAATTAATTGAGATTAGGGTTTAATGAGTGCATCTGGGCCACACATACACGCGCCAAGTCAACCAAGTCAACAGATCCAACGCGTCAGATTCAAACTACATTTAATGACGTGATTAAGCCCTAATTATTTTCAGGTGGCCGGAGAAGACCTCCGGTCGTCTTCTCCGGTGGGAACCCCACCTGAAAATTCCTAGAATCTTCAAAACGCAACTAAAATGAAATCTAAACAAACAGAAATCCTTCCCATACTTCACTGAATCAAAACCCTAACATAAACATCATTTATATTTCATCAAACACATGAATCGAAACAAAAGAAAATTTAGGGCAAAACTTTCAGAACACGATTAAACTCTCATATCTTCACCATTTTCAAAACCAACAACATCAGAGTGATCAGTGAACTACAAAGAACAACTTTGGAACTTTAAAAATCATTTCTGGAAAAAAAGTTCTTGAGCTACCTGAGTTTTGAAGCTTTCAGTTTACAGCTTTCTGGCCTTTCTACTTTGTGCAATCCACTCCTTATGGTCCCTTGATGATGTCTGGATGCTTAGAGAAGGTTTGTGCTGGCTGGTTTGGGAGTTTGAACAGGTTCTGTTCAAGCTCAGGTGAGAATCGTGTTCTTGATTCTTTGAGCTTCAGGTTGATTTTGGGTGTGCTTTGTGATCAGGGAGATGTGTTGAGAAGGTCTGTGTAGTTTGTTTGAATGTTTGTGACTTGTATGAAGAATTTCGAAGGCTTTTGCTCCAAGGGTGGAAAGTGAGGATGTTGAGTTCTTGCTTGTTTCAGGCTTGTGTGTTATGATGTTTGGCTTGCATTTTGTTTGTATAAACAATGCTGATTGGTCAGAAGATGTGACATGCCCTTTTGTGATAGGTGTAGCTACTTTTGCCAATTTGTCAACTTTGTGTAAGAGAAGCATGGGTCATGTTCTAGCCAAGTACAAGGGGTGTGGGCTGCGCAGCATGGTGTGAGGGAAAGGCTAGGATGGTTCAGCAATGTAGCTAGCAAGTGGATGAGAAACTATCATGACTTTTGCAACTTGCTTGCTTTTGATCTTCATGAAAATATCTTGCTTCACAAGCCATAAAACACGTGATCTTTTTGGCCCATTCTGATTTTTAGGACTTGTATCATGTTTGTGTAATGGTTTGACAACAATTAGAGGTCACAAATTGCCTTGATACATGATTTTGCAAGTTTCCTCTTTGGTGCATAACTTGAATTTTAGTGATTTTTGCCAACTTTGATGCACCATAACTTTTGATCCAAAATGAATTAGGTCATGTTCTTGTACTTTTTGAAAAGGGAAAGATCTAATCTACAACTTTCATGACCAAAGTTTTTCCATTTGAAGAATTTTTGAATCAAAAAGTAAGGGTTGAAAGAGTTGCATAAAATGACCTTTTCATTAAAAGTCAAACTTGCCCAAAAAAGTCAATTTTGCAAAAACTTCAAATTCTTCAATTTTGTGAACTTCCAACCTCTTCCATGATCAAATAAAGATCAAATATACTCAAAATGATGAAGATCACCCCTTGGTTGGGTCATTGGGGGCCTCAGATGCCCTGATTTTGCACTGACTTGTCTGAAAAGTCAACTCTTGATCAGATGACTTCCCCATGGAATTTCTTCATAAAAATTGATATGCATACTCCCTATACCATATAGAGACCAATAGAAACAAGAATGACCAAAGAAATTGGAGTTATGGCCTCTGAAACCAAAACCCTAATTTTAGGTCATTTGTGCAGTCAAGCCTGGCTCTACTTCCATACCAATCCCAGTTCTTGTGATTCTTTGACATTCTTGACTTTGAAAGGATATAATATGATACTTGAACACACATAGACCTCTTTGAAGTGATTGTTGACCTTTGGAGTGGCTCAACAAGCTCTTGGATTGCTCAGATCACAAACCCTAGATGCAGATGACTTAGAAACAATGCAATGACTCAAAATTGTGGTATGAGATGTTATGATTGTGTTTATGCATATGAAATGATCACAAGCCATGGTGTGAATGTGTGAGGGAAAATTTGGGGTGTTTACATATATGCAACACCTTTCTTTGACCATTTGAGTTGAGACTTCTTTTGATACCTCTGCCCTGTGTATTGTTCATCAGTAGAGCTCCAAGGTTGTTTGTTGATCTTGTTCTTGGGTATGTAGCTTTGATCAGCATGAAGACTAGCTTTTGGTCTCCATACCTTCTTGATGACCTCTGTCTTAAGCTTAGGAGGTTGCTGATCTCTTTGATGTCTATGCAGCACTTTCTTGGTAACTTCTATCTTCTGCTTAGGAGGTTGCTGATACATCTGATTTGGATATCCATGCAACTTATAGCAATGAGGTTTGATATGTCCAAATCTTCCACAATGATGACATCTCCATCTTTGATATTTCTTCTTCATTATGTTCTTTTTAGAATGTTGAGACATCTGTTGGAACAGTATGTTTGACTTTGTGTTCTTTTCATGATGTTGAAGCATCTGTTGGGACATTTTGTTTGACTGTATGGACTTTGAAGTAGTTTTGCTAGAGCTAGCTTCATCCTTATGAACTCTGTTAAATCCCAGTCCACTTTTATCCGCTGAATGCTTATTGTTGTTGAGAATAACATCCAGTGTACTTGAGCTACTGTTCAACATTCTAACAGATTTGGACATGTGTTCCAACTTGGAGTTGAGAAGACTTACTTCACTTTTCAAGGTGTCAATGATCTCTTGATCACTTGCTTTTTCATTTTTTTGTGCCTCATTCTGCTTTTTTAGCTTTATAACCTCACTGCATATTTCAGTGCTTCTTTTGAATAGGTCTTTGTATGCTTGCTCAAGTTCTTCAAAAGTAAGCTCCCCATCACTGGATTCACTTTCAGATTCACATAATCCAGCTAGAGCAGTGATATGCTTAGCTGTTTCTTCTTCTGAATCACCTCCTGAGTCTTCATCAGACCAGGTTACAGAGAGTCCTTTCTTTTGCCTTTTTAAGTAGGTAGGACATTCATTCCTGATGTGTCCATATCCTTCACATCCATGGCATTTAATTCCTTTTTCTTGACTGGTCTTTTCATCATAAGTTGACCTTCTATCATTAGGTCTTTTGTTCTCAGAAGAGTTTGTGTATCTTCCACTTGGTCTGGACTTGTTTTCCATATTTCTGAGAATCTTTTTGAGTTGTCTTCCAAGCATAGCAATGTTGTCTGATAAGCTTTCACCAGTTTCTGATTCATCATCTTCTTCTTCATCAGTATTTGTCACCAAGGCTATGCTTTTGTTCTTCTTAACATTTGTGTCATTTATTCCCATCTCAAATGTTTGAAGGGAACCAATGAGCTCTTCAACTTTCATTGTGCATATATCTTGAGCTTCTTCTATTGATGTGACTTTCATGTCAAATCTTTTTGGCAAAGATCTGAGAATCTTTCTTACAAGGTTTTCATCAGTCATCTTTTCTCCCAAGGCTCCAGAAGTATTGGCTATTTCTAAGATGTTCATGTAGAATTCATGAACTGTCTCATCTTCCTTCATTCTCAAGTTCTCAAACTTGGTGGTGAGAAGTTGAAGTCTTGACATCTTTACCTTTGATGTTCCTTCATGAGTTGTTTTGAGAGTGTTCCACACATCTTTGGCCAGCTCACAGTGATGCACAAGTCTAAAGATGTTCCTATCAATGCCATTGAATAAAGCATTTAAGGCCTTGGAGTTGCCTAGTGCTGAATCTTCTTCCTCCTTACTCCATTCTTCTTCAGGTTTCAACACTTTTGATCCATCTTTGGTGTCTTGGACAGGATGTTCCCATCCAATGTTGACTGCTCTCCAGGCCCTGTTGTCAAGTGATCTTAAGAATGCAATCATTCTTGGTTTCCAGTAGTCATAATTAGATCCATCCAGTATAGGTGGTCTATTTACTGATCCTATATCTCTGTCCATGTTTCCAGAATTTGTATTCCCTAGATCTCACCCAGTATAAACAGGCAGGGTGCCTGCTCTGATGCCAATTGAAATTCTGTAATCAGGTATGAGATGTCCTATGAGATGTTCCAACACTTGACAGATTTAACCAAAACTTAAAGTGCAAGAAAATTAAACAACACAAAAGTTTGTTAACCCAGTTCAGTGTATAACCACACTTACATCTGGAGTCTACCAAGCCAGGAGGAAATCCACTATAAGTAATATTAATTCTAGACTTAACCCACCCAGTTTAATCTTTCACTTAATATCTACCCAATGCAATTTCTACCTAAGACACTACTTAGATATGAGTACCAACTCACTCCCCCTCAATCACACAGTGATCTTGTTTACAAGTTTAATAAAATTGAAGTCATACTTCAAACAAAACAGCTTGATTTTACTTCACAGTTTCAATCAAGTCACAAATACACTTTTGCTTAAAAGCTCATAAAGTGGTACAATAAAAACAACCTGCTATTAAAACACTTAACACCCTATTTTGTCTTGTTAAATTCGTACTCAATTCTGAGGTATTCTGTTGCTTAAATAGGTGTTTGTATTTTGGGCTTTCTGTAGGTTAATCCAGTCCTAAAACGCATGCAGCTTCCACCTTGAATTAGGGTTTGTTACTTCCTAGATTCTAGGTGATTTAGTTCTTCTGATTATGATGAAGCCTCATAACAAAACTCTCTACAGATGCGCCTTATTCTGTTTTTGTCCATCCATAATTAATTCCAGATAACTCTCCTTAAATTTCTCAGATCAGTTAGTCATTAATTAATTCTGGTAGCAGGTTTGAGATGTCTCAACATTTGTTGGGACATCCTGAAAAACTGAACTTAAATCATTACACAATGTCCCAACATCTGGTGTGACATCCTGAATTAAGTTCTTATACTCTGTTTGATAATGTCCCAACATCTGATATGACATTCTGAACTGAATTCAATATTTCTTGTTGGTCAAAAATTCTGCCAATTCTAAACATCTACATTCATAAACAAGCATCAATGATCAAAAACAATTTATATTACATGAATATATGAAATCGAAAATTAAAAAAAAACAAGAATATGATGATTCAGTTAGCATGATTCAGTGCATGAATGGATGGTTTTATGATCCAGAAACACTCAGTGATCTTCAAGGAACGATTTTCAACCTTTATTTTGTCTTGAAAGTCCCTCTAAGTCCAAAACCGTATGTGACTTTTTCTTGATATTTTGATGTTTGAAGGATATGTGTGGAGGCTGGAAAATCGTCCTCTGCTTGTTGGGATGTATTCAGGTATATGTAGAGATGAAAATTAGGTCAAAAAGTTATGGATTTATGGGCTTTGTATTGATTACTTGATCATGAAGTTTCCTTCTTTCAGATATTGAAAAAGATCACATCTAACCTTTCCAAATCAAGCTAGCACGAATTTGGATCAGATCAATCATCTATAATTGATGTTTATGACTTTCTAGAATCATAATCTCATCCAAATATTTGATTTTCATATTTGATTTTGATTTAATTTGTATTTTAATGAATAAAATTCAAATAAATATTAAATAAAATATAAAAAATTAGAAAAGGCATGGGTTGGGTCGTGCTTGATGACATTATGAAGATTGGATGGCAATTTGGTAGGCCCATTTAGCAAAAATTGGTTTTAAGGCCTCATTTGCTTCATAAACTTCCCAAATATTTCCCAACTTTGCAAGGGCACAAATCCTTCAATTTTAATGCTATGAAGGTGTTCTTGGACTTTTTAGAAATCTTAGAGAGTCCTCTAACCAACCTCTTTGGTCTCATGTCCATATCTTTTACCATTATCAAGTTATGCTCTTTGGAAGATGTTGACTTTTTGTTGACTTTTAAAAAGACCTATAATGTCTTAGCTCATACCTTCCAAATGAAGCATTTTTGGGCTTGGCTTGTGATACACAAAGTTGTATAGAATTCAATTTCCTTCAAAATGAGCTTTGGATGGAAAATTTTTGATGATGCATGTGAAAGTTATGGCTAGTCAAAGTTCTGTTGACTTTTCCTGTGAAAACCCTAATTTAGAAACTCCTGATTCTTTATGATCTGAAATCTCCTTGATGAATCATGATCAATCCTTGATAAAATGATGAATTTTACTTCATATACTTAATGTTGGCAAAAAATCATGAAGTTTGACTTTGGTTTGACCACAGTTGACTTCAGTTTGACTTTTTAACTACTTTGATTTATTTTAGCCTATCTGATCATTTGACTGAGCAAATCTTTTAGGAAAGTCTTGAAACTTGACATGGGGATTCTTGAACACATATAGGATGCTATGAAGCTCACTTGAAGTCTTGGAAGCCCATTTAGCCTGATGAAAGTCAAAACCCTAGTTTAAGATGCATTGCTTAGGAGGATGCATTGTCTGAGGGAATTGCCAAACTTTCTAACTAATTATGAACCTTGTGAACCTCATGAGATGTCTTGTGAACCTTGTGAACCTCTTGGTACACAATGTCCTGTCTTGGGGAGGGCAAATTTTGGGGTGCAACAGTATGTGAGCCAAATTTTTGTCGAAACTTCGACGGTTTACATTATTTATTTCAGTCATAAAATAGCTTTGATCTGCTTCAATATTCTCAACAATTCCATCAGGACTCCAGATAGCTATTCATTGGTGCATTGAAGAAGGTACGACTCCTATTCCATGAATCTACTCTCTTCCAAGCAGTAAGTTATAATTCACCCTTGAAGCAATGACTATGAACATTGTTGGTCTTGTTATGGTTCCAACAGTCAAGTTCACCTGGATAACACCCATGGTAGTTCCTACTTTCCCTTCATAATTTGACAACACCATATTGTGAGGCTTTGTGTCAGAATCATCCTTCCCAATCTTCCTTAGCATGAAGTGGGCATCAAATCCACTGTAGCTCCACCATCCACTGGTATTTTATTTATACCGACACTTTCGACCTTTTCCTTAATGAACAAAGGCTTCAGGTGTCCTTTCATTGAATCATCTAGCCTTTCAAAGAATGCATTTTGCTCTTCGACGCAACCGTTATTCATTACATAATAACACACTGGCCTAGACCCCATTGCATTGTCCTCCATATTCTCTTCTTCATCTTCGACCTCCATAATCCTGTCGTAGTCCTTGGGAAGGACAGACACCACATTGTAGACCACGTCGAATGAGTCCTCTGAGTCAGACTTGAGATCATCAGTTAGTTCATCATCTTCTGGCACTTTATTGAGTTTCGACATCTCTAACACGTTGCTTAGTTTGTCCTTTTGGGAAGGCTCCTCTTCGCCTATGGCCTGGGCAGTTTTTCTTGATTGGATGTTATTCTTGTTTACATTTTCCTTTTCGATCATGCTTCCTTCTGCAACTTCTTTTTCTGCCCTCTTCTGCCTTTGGAATCTTCTCCATTGGGATCTTGACATAGGATTCTTCCCTTTGTAGTTCTCTGATGGGTATGGTCTTAGTTTTGGCCTTTCAATCTCCTTTTTTTCTTCTACTGAAGATCCTCTATGAATTTCAAAATTTCTCCACTTCTTTGGTCCTTGAGCATCCCTAATGGGTTGGACCCATCTATCATCAGAAACTTTGCTAGATGGTTTATAAGTGTTGTAGTGTCTTTCTCCAAACCTCTGGAGGTGGTGCTCAGTTCTTCTTGGGTCATATCTTCCATTTTTGATTGCTGGGATTTTCCTCCAGTTTCCTTTTTTCTGGGACTTATACACTGCTTCTAAGTTTGATGTTGCCTTCCTGTCAAAGATTGCATTGCAACTTGGACATAACATCACTTCAGTCTTCTTCCTTTGACACCTTTGGATGAATTCTGTCAGATTCTCATCCTCCTTTGGATATGCCAGCCTCTGGTACTCTTCTTGACGGTGATCCTCATCAATTTTCTCTTGGATTCTCTGGGAAAAGTCTACCATGTTGATATCTATTTTCTATCCATCATGTGAGACATGGCATGAATTTTAATGTGTCAAAAACTTGGCATGATTGAAAGTATAAGTGGTTCTCAAAGAAAAAGGAAGAAATGGCATTTTTGGGAAAATTAACTAAATGAGCCAACTCATTTAGTGTGGTTGGTGCCTAAAACACGCGGGTCCCAACAGGCTGCCTGAGGCAACATTTTGGCCGACTCATTGGTATGGATGAGCCGGCTGAAACTCCTTCATGAGCCGACTCATCAAAGTGTTTTCCTTCTCAATTCTTGCGGGTCTCAACAGGCTAACTCTCTGTCATTTTTGGCCGACTAACCAAACAATTTGAGCCAGCTCATTTTGTGATTTGAGCCGGCGCATTCTTGTGCTGTCTTATTTTTTCATTTAATTTTCCTTTCTATTTTTATGCATTCACTAACCAATATAAATATCTAGGTTCATTTCTTTTGAGAAGAAAACAAGAAAAGTGAAAGATATACACACTTCTCTCTTCATCTTCTTCCTTCTTGCATCCATCAATAATCACACACAATAATCTTTGTTGATTAAGGTGCTTGCTTCGAAGATAACGTTCAATCGTGAATTATTGTTTCAAATTGGGTCTAGAGAATGTGGTTTTTTCTTGGAAAAATGAAGGATTTTCTCCTCCAAGATCATAGAATATTTTGGGGTTTTGCACACAACTATCATTCGTAGATTCATCCGAGTGAGGTAGATTGAAGATCAAGTGGATCGTTATTTCATATCACGGTAGACGGAGGATTGCGAAGATCTTTGTGGGTTCACAAGTATTTAAAAACTCAGCCGTGCTTAAAGTTTGGAGGATCGTAAATCCTTTCAAAAAGGGAGCAATTAATCAGAGGCTTTCTCGACACGCGTGGAAGACTTGATTCCATTTGTTTAGCCTGTTGACAGAGAGTTAGACTTGATTCTACTTTGACAGCATATTCAACACGGTTTGGTTTGTTGGTTCATCTATTTTTCTTCTTGTAAAACAATTGCAATTTAATAAAATTTCCAAATTCGATTGTGAATTGGGGGCAGAGTACTTCGAGCGAGGACGATGAAGAAACTGCCTAAACAAATTCCTTGTGTTCTTTACGATTCTCGCATTTTACTTTTGCTCATCTTGATTTTGTGTGCTTTAAAATTATGGTGTATCAAAGTAGTGTACTCAATGTGTTTGATAAATTGTCACACTCAAAAGTGATAACTATATTGCGTAAAATTCTGCACTACTTGATACAACAAAATTATACGTTGGTTTTTGCACACCAAGTATTTGTTAAAAAGTTTAACCACACAAAATCATTTTGCTTGTGCTTATTTTCTTACTCTATATCATTGTTAAGAATAGTTTCATCAAGTGTTGAATTATCAAGTGAATCATTTGTGAAGTATTAATTCTTCTAGTCATCATTCAAATTCCATTTGGTTCAAGCGTATATCCGATCTTCGGTGACTTCAATTTTAATTAGACGATTTTCCGGGAAACATCCGCAATACATTTTCAATTAATTTTTGAAAAGTAATTTTTGAAAAAGGGATCTATTCAACCCCCCTTCTAGATCCGTGCTATCGTCTAACAAGTGGTATCAAGAGCACCAGTTCATCTAGTGCTTCACATACAACTTATTGGAAAATGGACAACAATCCAACGGGGGCGTATAATAAAGCTCCAGTTTTTACTGGAGAAAACTATAGTCACTAGAAGGATTGTATGCGCATTCATATCTACTCTGTTGGTAGAAAATTTTGGAAAGTTATTCAAGACGACCCTTTTCAAATAACTATGGCCGATCTGGATAATGTCCAAATTGAAAAATCGGAAGCACAATGGGATGCGAATGATGAAAAGAAATATAGCTATGATTGGAAAGCTCGAAATATGCTCATAGCTTCTTTGTGAGCGGATGAATATTTTAGAGTTTCTCATCACACCTCGGCTAAGGCTATATGGGAAGCTTTACAAGTTTCCCATGAGGGAACCGATGATGTAAAGCTTGCTCGAATTAATACTCTACAACAAGAGTTCGATCGATTTCACATGAGCCAAAGGGAAACCATTGGTGAAATGGGAAAAAGGTTTTCTCACTTGACAAATCGATTAAACGCTCTTGGTAAAACTAATCCTAACGATGTAGCTACTAACAAGATTTTGAGATGTCTTACTAGGGAATGGTTGCCAAAAGTTACGGCAATCAAAGAAGCCAATGATGTAAAAACCTTGGATTTAACTACACTCATTGGAAAGCTACAAGAGCATGAACAAGAGCTCTTAAACTTACATGAGCATGAAGATAATGAAAAGAAAGAAAAGAACGAGAAGAATAAAGATCATGAGAAGAAGAAGTCTATTGCATTGAAGGCTTCTTCCTCAAAATCCTCCACTAATAAAGATAGTGAGAGTGATTCTAGTGATGATGAAGACGAATCAAACGAAGATATGGGTTTGTTTGTAAGAAGATATAATCGGTATCTTAAAAAGAATGAAATATCTCATCCGGACAAGCGTCTCATCAACTATTGAAGAAAATCTAATCCTTTCAAGCAAGAGTTTATTAAAAGTACTAAAGGTAAGGGATCTTGTTACAACTGTGGAAAACCGGGTCATTACAAACCGGATTGTCCTATGCTAAAGAAAGACAAAGCATAAGATAAGCATCAAAGAAAAGGTAACAAGGCTAGAAGAGCATATATTACTTGGGAGAGTGATAGTGATTCGTCTAGCAAAGATAGCTCAAGCGATGAGGAAGAGAGAGTAAATTTTTGCCTCATGGCTCATAAGAAAGACAAGAAAGAGGTAAGACATGCTAAATATGATAATGCTGAAAAATTGTCTTATAATGATCTACTAAGTACTTTTATTGTTCTCCATCAAGAGGCTAAGGAAGCTTTCAAGCGCATTGCATCCGACAAAAGATTTTTTGCATATTTAGAGAAAAAGGTTTCGGATAATCAAAATGTAATGAAAGCTCTTAAGACATCGATGGTAGAATCTATGGTAGAAGACAAGCGAGAATGACATAACTTTCATAGTTGTGAAACATGTTGCATTTGGAAAAAAGAAGTTAAAACTCTTCAAGCCAAACTAGACAAGTTGTCACAACCAAAGATGACCTTTACTATTGATCGTTCAAACTTTAGAGAATCAATGAACAACCCATATAAAAATTATACTTACGTTGTGAAGGATCAAAATAGTAAATGCAAGTCTAAACCATTCTTGAAATGTCACTATTGTTGCAAGGAAGGTCATACAATTGCCATATGTCGGTTTAGAAGATACTTGGTCCCTAAAGGCATTTGTCAATGGTTGCGCAAAAGCAACAAAATTTTCACTCACACTCTAGGTGTAACACGGTGGGAGAACTGACTTTAGGTTATGTTGCGGATAGCAAGAGTCGCCACCGACTTTTATTTTATCCAAAGGAAAGGGTATAAAAGAACAGGAAAGACCTTAAGAGATATTTTCGGGTCCGGGGGGTAGGTTATGTAAAGGGAAGGTGTTAGCACCCTTTGCATCCATGGTTATCCATGGGCTCTTAGTTACTTAGCTCACTTTAAATTGTTTTTGAAAGTGTAGTGTGTGAATAGAAAAATTTTCAAAATAGTTAATAATAATCCATGTACGGATGTGTAAAAACTTGTTTTTGAAAATTTGTTTGAAATTTGTTAAGCGTTTGAAAAGTTTTTGAAGTGAGCAAGTACATAAGAGGAACCTACCCTAATGTTTAAAGTCTTTCTTGTTCTTTATCCTTTCATTGGTAAGACTATCCCTACTATTAAGGAGTAGGTAGTCATTACCTTGGATGTAAGGGACATGAGAGGGACATTCTGTTTTAAGAAGGCAACTGTGGGGTGTATTAAGCATATAGGAGGGACTATCATCATTATTCGAAGGGACTCGATTCGTATAGGCAACCATGAGGGACTTGATGATTTTCTTTTTAAAGGGACTTGCTTTATACACCCCACTTGACCTTATTAATAAGCAACATAGAGGGATAGCCTTAGAAAGTGTAGGATGGCGATTAAAAAATCGACTTACGTGTGTGAGTGTTCAATATTAATTATCTTATGATTAAATGATCTAAGTTAATTTTACATAGAATACATGTTTTTGCACTCCCTAATTTACTAACCGTAGCAATAATAAAATAATTAAAATATTACAAAATTTACATCCGAGAAACAATTACAACATAATTATAAAAATAATAAATAGCAAAAAAATATAAATATATAGCAAAATAAATATAATAGACAAAAATAAATAAGCAATTAAAATAGGGGTTAGTGATAAATATAATTAGATAATAAGCATAAAGTTAGTAATAATAACATAAGAGAGGTTAGTAAAATATAATTATAAGAACAAAATTAGAATAATAAACAAACAAAAAAAAGTTTGATTATAAACAATTATTTAATAATATGAAAGAATATAGACAATTAAATGATTATGATAATATACAAATTATTAATTTATTTTTAGATATATTTTAATTACAAGATTTAATTTTTAATAGCATGAAATATATTTATATCTTATATGAGAAAAATAATTTATAATTATATTTACAACATTTACATGAATCATACTAAATAAATAAATAAATATACATTATAATTATATTAATAATTAGAAAATAAAATTATTTAGAAAAAAATAGAATTAGGTTTTATTTTAGAAAATATTTTAGGGTTTGTTAAAAAAAAAAAAAAATTAGGGTTTATTTAGATACAAAGTTATTTTAACTAATATATACCTATATATTATAATTACATAAAATAATAAAATAAATATTTGAATTACTAAAAAAAAAAACAAGAAAGTTTAGAATTTCCAGAGAACAAGATATTATTTTGAATTTTGAATATATATGATTTTTATTAATAATATAAAACAAATAAGCTAATTAATTGAAGAAGATAGAAAAAAAATGATGAAAAAAATTTAGAACTTACCTTGGCTGGGTTTGAACCCAGGTCTTCAAGCCTGCCAGTACAAAAACTTTCCACTAGACCAACCATGCGTTGGTGACAATGAATGAGCTTCAATTGGTTTTATTTCATGCCTTGAAAAATCCAGAAAAAATGATGAAAACAAAAAGGCCTGGGATGGGAATCGTACCCAGGACCTCATGTATACAAGCATGCGCGTATTACCACCTGGCTGGAAGAGCCCATCTGATTATTGAATGGCAAGAAACTATAATATATTCAATCTTCTTTTATCCTGAAAAATAGAACAAAAAATATGGTACAAGCCAGATTCGAACTCATGCCATCATCCAACAAGCCTGCAAGCCTTACCACTGAGACACACACGCGCGTGTGATAACAAAATAACAAAACAACATAAAATAAGTTAACATAATTTGAATTTCTGAGCGCGCGGGAAGCAGTCTTCTTCAACCTCCAGAGCTGCGAATTTTCTTATGAAAATACCTACAAATTTTCCTGCGAAAAAACCATTCCCAGCAAAACCTACAAACATCAACAAGCAACAAAACCGTACAATTTTACAAAATTAGGCATGGCATTATAATCCAGACATTCATACGATCAAGCCTATGTTGTTAGAATCCATTTAAGTTTCTTAAATCCAAAATCCCTAAACCTAGGTCCAAACCCTAATAATGGCATCTCATGAATTAGGTACGGGTTCTTTGATTTTCCTGTCCAGAAACGAGCTACACAACATTATAAACAACATTAGGCAAGCAAAATCCATTTAAATGCAGTGAATTGATGTAATCGAAAAAATATTTTCAAGCATGAACAAAGCTTCGGGTTCATCATTATAGCATGCTTTAGATGAATGTGAGTGATGGTTTTGCTTCCATGATGTCCAAGGAACACGTCTATGAGCTTATTTTACCTTGAAACCTCTTGGATGATGGAATCCGAATTGGTGTTTTTGCTTGAAATTTTTGAAGTGAAAACCTACCTTTGAAGCTGCTGGATTTCTGTCTTGAGGCTAGGGTTGTGTTTAGTATATATATGTGAATCATTCTAGGTCAAAAAACTGATTAGTTGTGTGGAGATTTGATCCAAAAAAGATTGAAAAAGATCATGATGTAAAAGTCAAATATTTATTCATGAAGACTTGCTATTCTTGGATTAATCACATGATTTCCTTCTCTTTCAAATTCAATCAACATTTATGAAATTCTAGAAGCTCAATCTTCACCCAAAAATAGATTTTCATATTTTATATTTATTTAAAATGATTTTTATGAATTAAATCAATAATAAATAAAAATAAAATAATAAAAATTCTGAATTTTGGTCAATTGGGTCGTGCATAATGATATGATGTGGATTGGATCACAATTTAGCAAGCCCATTTGGAAGGAATTGGTTCTAGACCCCCATTTTCAACATAAACCATCACAAAATTTCCCAACTTTGCAAGAGCATATCTCCCTCAATTTTGAAGGTATGAGGGTGTTCTTGGACTTTTTGGAAAGCTTGAAGAGTCCTCTAAACAACCCCATTGGTTTCAGGTCCATATCATTTACCAATCTCAAGTTATGCCCTTTTGAAGTTGTTGACTTTTTGTTGACTTTTGAAATGACCTATAATGTCTTAGGTCATATCTTCCAAATGAAGCATTTTTGGGCTTAACTTGCAACATCAAAGTTGTATAGAATTCAATTTCCTTCAAAATGAGCTTTGGATGGAGACTTGGTGATGAAGTATGTGAAAGTTATGGCTGGTCAAAGTTAGTTGACTTTTACTGAGGAAACCCTAATTTAGAAACTCCTGATTATTGATGATCTGGAATCTCCTTGATGAATCATGATCAACCCTTTATCAAATGATGAATTTTACTTCATATACTTGATGTTGGAAAAAAATCATGAAGTTTGACTTTGGTTTGACCACAGTTGACCTCAGTTTGACTTTTTAACTGCACTGACTGATTTTGACTTATCTGATCATCTGACTGAGCAAACTTTTGAGAAAAGTCTTGAAACTTGTCATGGGGGTTCTTACACACATATAAGATGTTATGAAGCTCACTTGAAGTCTTGGAAGTCCATTTAGCCTGATTAAAGTCAAAACCCTAGTTTTGGATGCACTGCTTAGGAGGTGCATTGTCTGAGGGAATTGTCAACTCTTCTGACCAATTGTGAATTTTGCGAACCTTGTGAACCATCATAAAATGTCTTGTGAACCTCATGGGAGGTATTGTGAACCTTGTGAACCATCATAAAATGTCTTGTGAACCTCATGGGAGGTATTGTGAACCTTGTGAACCTTGTGAACCTCATAAAGTGACTTGTAGACTTCATGAACCTCATGAAAGGTTTTGTAAGCATTGTGAATCTTGTGAACCTTGTGAACCTTCATAAAGTAACTTGTAGACTTCATCAACCTCATGAAAGGTCTTGAAAGCATTGGGAAACTTGTGAACCTTGTGAACCTTCATAAAGTGACTTGTAGACTTCATGAACCTCATGAAAGGTCTTGTAAATGTTGAGAAGCTTGTGAACCTTGTGAACCTTCAAGAAGTGACTTGTAGACTTCATGAACCTCATGAAAGGTTTTGTAAATGTTATGGAACTTGTGAACCTTGTGAACCTTCTTAGCACACAAAGTCTTGTATTGTGAGGGCAAATTTTGGGGTGCAACAGCTGCCCCTGTTCAATTTTCTGAAACCTGAGGGGTTAGATTGGTATATTTGCCAGTCGTGACCTGGAAGGTTGAAGGGGATTGAACACGAAAGCCCAAAAATTTGCACTCACCAGTGCATTAGAGTGATATGATTGAGTGGGCTTAAAGATGCCACTAGGGGAAAGCAGTCCAAAATATGGAGGTATAATGAAAGCTGTCAGGAGTCTGGAGCAGTCCTGAGGTATTGATGATATGCTTTCAGGAGACTGGAGTAATCCTGATGTAACAGCATGTCTTCAGGGGGGATAAAGCAATCTTGATATATGAGAAGCTATCAGGAGGTTGGAGCTGTCCTGAAGTAACAATATAATTTCAAGAGGGTAGAGCAATCTTGAGAGGTTGATGATATGCTTTCAGGAGACTGGAGTAATCCTGATGTAACAGCATGTCTTCAGGAGGATAGAGTAATCAATAATGATAACCCTAAAGCAGTCTTGAAATAATAATATGATTTCAGGAGGATAGAGCAATCAATAGCTCTAAAGCAGTCTTGAAGTAATAATATGATTTCAGGAGGATAGAGCAATCAATAGCTCTAAAGCAGTCGTGAAACAATGAGAAATTGTCAGGAGGATGAAGCAACCCTGAGGTAATAGTATGATATGCTTTCAGGAGACTGGAGTAATCCTGATGTAACAGCATATCTTCAGGAGGATAGAGCAATCCTGATGATAATTTGTTGGATAATTAACCTGAAAACAAGGTAGCATTCTGTATGATAGTGTTAGTTTATGCATTATGTACGCATGTATAATATGATGCACTTAGGTAATGTATTATGCACTCATGGATATGCATGTTATGGTATGATGTAAATGATGTATGTATGATATGATACTGCCGGAAGCGTCTGGATATCTTCGTATAACGACTGCTGGCTTGGGAAAATAAATCCCGATTCATTGTTGAAGACTATATTATACATAACCCTCCGTCTGCTGGGGATAACAGGGTATAGATAACCTCCCGTATGCTGGGGATAGTAAGGTATATATCACCTCCCGGATGCTGGGGATAATAAGGTATATATAACCTTCGTCTTCGTTTGATGGTAGGGTAAATATAACTTCCCGTCTTCGTTCGTCGCTCCCTTATTGGAAAGTAAATTCCCGAATATCCGTATGAGGATAAAAGAGATGGATATAAATTCCAGGGGAGATAAGACTTTATGAAGATGGATTCGTCCTACTGAGGGTTTGTAACTGTCTCGTAAAGGTGAACCAGCGAAGCTTCGTTGAAATCCTTCCCTCGTTCGTCCTTAGTAAATACTATTACTGCATTTCCATGCATTTCTGGTAAACATTAATCATATTAAAAGCATACATGCATTTCTGGTAAACATCAATCATATTCAAAAGCATACATACATTCAAACACAACCAATGGACGTTTCGCTTATGTAAATAGGGTAAAAGTAAATCTGGATTCAAAAGATGGAATTTATTTATATCAAAAAGTGACCCATACACGGGTAAGTTTGTACAAGGAGACATAAACCCTAGTAAGAGGATTTTGTCATAAAGTTTTTACAAAACAAAGAGTATCAGCTATGTGGGAAACAATCTTATTGCGTTTCAATTCTACTATTGCCATTATCTTCAAGTATCTCATCTTCTGCTGTTGAGACGGAAACGATTGGATTGAGTTTTATCTGTTCGAGCTTGAGTAAGTAGTACAACTGGTTGCAGTTTCATGGGTGATCTAAACGAGACATAGTCATACGCTTTAATCCCTAACTTTTGCCTGGATTTCCCTTTCAGGTTTTCAATCCACCGGGATACCCTTTTTTGCCCAAGCCGCCTTTTCAGGTTTTCGACTTGCCGGGTGTACATCTTTTTATATATATCCCTAATTTTTGCCCAAACCCTTTTGGTTTGCCGGGATGCCCTTATTTTTGCCTAGGCCTGTCAACCTAGCGGGTCTCTTTTTATGCGTAGTATTTTTTAACTATGTCTGCGTTTACAGGCTGTGGAAAGTCTTCACCATCCATTGTAGTGAGTATCATGGCACCTCCTGAGAACACTGTCTTGACTACAAATGGTCCCTCATATGTTGGAGTCCACTTGCCCCTAGGATCACCCTGTGGTAATATGATACGCTTGATTACCAAGTCACCAACCTGATATACCTTTGGCTTAACCTTCTTGTTAAAAGCTTTGATCATTCGTTTCTGATACATCTGGCCATGACAAACTGCTGCTAACCTCTTCTCATCAATCAAATTTATCTGGTCAAGTCGAGTTTGAATCCACTCATCTTCATCCAAACCTGCATCCTTCATAATTCTTAAGGAGGGAATCTGAACTTCAATGGGCAGAACTGCTTCCATACCATAGACCAAGGAGAATGGGGTTGCCCCTGTTGAAGTACGTATTGTAGTACGATAACCATGAAGAGCAAACGGTAACATCTCATGCCAATCCTTGTAAGTAACAGTCATCTTCTGTACAATCTTCTTGATGTTCTTATTAGCAGCTTCAACTGCCCCATTCATCTTTGGACGATACGGAGAAGAGTTATGATGCTTAATCTTGAACTGCGTGCAGAGATCAGTAATCATAGTGTTGTTCAGATTAGAGCCATTGTCAGTGATAATCCTTTCGGGGATGCCATACCTACATATGAGATTATTCTTAATGAATCGAGCCACAACATTCTTGGTAACTGATGCAAATGAAGCTGCCTCTACCCACTTCGTGAAGTAATCAATAGCAACCAGGATGAAACGATGCCCATTAGAAGCAGTAGGTTTGATTTCACCAATCATATCAATGCCCCACATGGCAAAGGGCCAAGGAGCAGTCAACACATTCAATGGTGATAGAGGTACATGAACTTTATCAGCATAGATTTGACATTTGTGACAAGTTCTGGAGTGTTGATAGCAGTCAGCTTCCATGGTAGACCAATAGTAACCTGCTCTCAATATCTTCTTTGCCATAGTATGACCACTAGAATGAGTGCCAAAGATCCCATCATGCATATCTTTCATAATCTCAGTTGCTTCCTTCTTATCCACACAACGAAGCAAAGTTGAATCATGATTGCGCTTGTACAGAATCCTATTACTCAAGAAGAACTTAGCAGCAAACCTTCTCAGAAACTTCCTATCTTTGACAGATGCCCCTTCAGGGAATTCCTGAGCTTCAAGATATCTTTTTACTTCATAGAACCAAGGCTTCTCCTCTACCCCTTCTGTGTCAATCTCATTGCAGTATGCAGGCTTTTCAAATCTATCAATGGTAATCTTGGGAGCTTCATCATCCCAACTGATCTCAAACATGGATGCCATGGTGGCCAAAGCATCTGCCAACTGATTCTCTCTCCGTGGAATATGCTCAAAGGTAATCTCTTTGAAATGTGGGATCAAGGACAACACATGCTCTCTGTAAGGAATGAGGTTATCATGCTTGGTATCCCAATCTCCTTTAATCTGACTTACTACCAGGGCTGAATCTCCATACACATCAAGGAACTGAATCTTCATATCAATAGCAGCTTTAATACCCAGGATACATGCCTCATACTCAGCCATGTTATTGGTACAATGGAAACAAAGTCTGGCAGTAATCGGGGTATGACAACCTTCAGGGGAACTAATCACAACACCAACACCATTACCAAGTGCATTAGAGGCACCATCAAAAACCATAGTCCATCGGGATCCTTGTTCAGGTCCGTCATATTGTCCAGGTTCTTTGGTAATAATCATGATATCTTCATCAGGGAACTCAAAATTCATTGACTGATAATCATCCACTGCTTGATGAGCCAAATGATCAGCAACAATACTTCCTTTAATGGCCTTCTGAGTAGTATACTGTATGTCATATTCTGTCAAGATCATTTGCCATCTTGCAATTCTTCCGGAGAGAGCAGGTTTCTCAAATATGTACTTGATTGGATCCATCTTCGAAATCAACAAGGTAGTATGGGTCAACATATATTGTCTTAGTCGGCGAGCAGCCCATGCCAAAGCGCAGCAAGTTTTCTCGAGCAGTGAGTATCTTGTTTCACAGTCGGTAAACTTTTTGCTAAGGTAATATATTGCCTGCTCTTTTCGACCAGACTCGTCATGTTGCCCCAACACACACCCCATTGAATTGTCTAACACTGTTAAGTACATAATCAAGGGTCTTCCATCAACTGGTGGCATCAAAATTGGTGGTTCTAGCAGGTATCTCTTGATTTCATCAAAGGCAGTCTGGCACTCATCATTCCATTCCATCACCTGATCTTTCTTCAACAACTTGAAGATTGGCTCACAGATGGTAGTTAACTGGGAAATAAATCTTGCAATGTAGTTCAACCGTCCCAAGAAACCTCTAACCTCCTTCTCAGTACGGGGAGCTGGCATCTCTCGTATAGCTTTCACTTTTGCAGGATCCGCTTCAATACCTTTTCCACTGACAATAAAACCCAGGAGCTTTCCAGATCTAACCCCAAAAGTACACTTGTTTGGGTTCAACCTCAACTTGTATTTCTTCAACCTCTCAAACAATTTATGCAAATGATTAAGATGTTGTTCTTCATTCTGAGATCTGGCTATCATATCATCCACATATACCTCTATCTCATGATGAATCATATCATGAAACAAAGCCACCATAGCACGCTGATATGTTGCCCCTGCATTCTTCAAACCAAATGGCATCACCTTATAGCAAAACGTGCCCCACTGTGTCACAAATGTTGTCTTCTCCATATCTTCAGGTGCCATCTTGATTTGATTGTAACCAGAGAAACCATCCATAAAAGAGAATACCTTATGCTGAGCAGTGTTGTCTACCAGAATATCAATATGAGGAAGTGGAAAGTCATCTTTGGGGCTAGCCTTGTTCAAATCTCTGTAGTCCACACACATACGTACCTTACCATCTTTCTTAGGAACCGGTACCACATTTGCAACCCACTGAGGATAATAAGTCACTGCCAAGAACCCTGCATTGAATTGTTTCATTACCTCTGCCTTGATCTTTTCTGACATTTCAGGACGCATACGACGAACCTTCTGCTTCTTTGGACGACAATCTTCTTTCACTGGTAAACGGTGAACCACAATGTCTGTATCCAACCCTGGCATATCTTCATAAGACCAAGCAAAGATCTCCACATAGTCACGTAACATCTGAATCAACCTGCTCTTGACACTGTCCTCTAAATCAGCCCCTATCTTGACCTCTTTTCTGTTTTCTTCAGTTCCCAGATTCACAACTTCGACTGGCTCTTCATGTGGCTGTATAACTTTCTCTTCCTGTTGTAACAACCTAGCAAGCTCTACAGGTATTTCACAATCGTCCTCATTTCCGTCTTCAGTTTGATAGATCGGATTCTCGAAATTATAATTGGCAATAGTAGAACTGTTATCAACAGGATCCAGAGTGGATGAGGATCTGCATTTGAGTGATGTGGGTGTGTGTAAGAACACATAGCTGATAAAACAAAAATAAAAGAAAAAGAAAGACAAGGAACACAATATTTACGAAAACGAAACGTCCACTGATTTTATTGAATGAAGTATGCAAATGAAATGACAGCCCGTAACAAGCACACCATTGTGCCCCGGGTAAGGCACATGGCTTGAAAGTTTTATTGTTCAAATTTTAAAACATAACACAGTAATAGTATTTACTCCTGACTAAAGGAGATAGGGATAACATCTTCAGCTTTCCAATTATTGAGTCCAGCACCCATAGTAGGAAAAATCCATGCATCCAAGTTGTAGTCTTCATCTTGATCTCCCACAACATTAATCTGGTCCTTCACAACCCCTTGATTAGTGACACGGGCAGCACGAGCACGACGAACAGCCTTCTGGGACTCTGCAGTGAAACCCAAACCAAACTTGTCAGACTTGTATGGAATATCAGGAAGCTGACCCCAAATAGTACAACCACCTTCATCCACCACAGCTCTAGCATCATTGAGGGAAGCCATTGCCACTGTTGGAGGCTTTCTGGTGACCACAGGAACTTTCTTCACAACAGGAGGAGTTACATAATCATTAACAACCCAGGGAACCACTTCAAATAACTGACACGGAGTCTCGATGTATTCACCTTCCACTTCCAGATACTTGAACGTGTTTACATGGCTGACAAAGTATTCTTCCTCTCCGAAGACAGTAACAACTTTTCCATTCACCGGATATCTCAACTTTTGGTGCAATGTAGAGGTTACAGCACCTGCCCCATGGATCCAGGGACGACCAAGCAAACAAGAGTATGAAGGACGAATATCCATCACAAAAAATGTAGCAGTAAAAACCTGGGAACCAACTTGGATTGGAAGATCAATTTCCCCATGCACTACTCTTCTAGAACCATCAAAAGCCTTTACCACAATATTACTGGGCTTCAGCACAGCATCTTCAGGACTCAGCTTGTTCAGGACTTCCTTAGGCAACACATTCAAAGAGGAACCATTGTCTATCAGCACATGAGACAGGGTAGTGCCCCTGCATTCAATTGAAATATGCAAGGCCCTGTTATGATCCCTCTTGGCAGGGGTCAAGTCAGCATCAGAAAATCCTAACCCATTGTCATAGGTCAGGTGGGCAACACAGTTCTCAAATTGATCAACAGAAATTGCACTGGGTACATGAGCGGTTTCAGAAACTTGATCAAGGACTTGGCATGAGCCTCAGAACATAACAACAAGGACAGCATAGAAATCTTTGAAGGAGTATGCCCCAATTGATCAACAATGTCATAATCACTCTTGCGAATGATTTTCAATACTTCTTCCATCTGCTTAGAGAGATCATCAGCAGCTGGCACATCAGTAGATACAGGCTCAATAACAGGACCTTTGCCCCGAGCATCAGTAGTAGAAGTAGCAGCAGGAGTAACTGCATTCTTGGAGGTATCTGGAGGAGAGAAAACTCTTCCACTACGAGTGATCTTACTAGATCCAACAATATTGTCAACATCAACAGGCACATCAGCTACAGGCTCTTGCTTGACACCATGGATGTAAACATCAGACCCATAGTGCCAAGGCACAGCTTTGTCAGACGTATATGGGATAGGACCAGGAGTAGTAATGACCATAGGAGCTACTCTGGCTTCCGCAATAACTTTCACAGGACCTTCAGCAGTAATCTTGATTGGACCCTGATGAGTGATTTTAATAGGACCCTTTGAAGTGATTCTTAGTGGTACTTTGTCAACCATATCAACCTCTTCAATCTTCTTACTCCGAGTCAGATGATCCACCATACTTTCTACAGAAGATGGCCTCCTTTCAAATACAATGGTGTAATTATCCATGAGACGCTGAATTCCATCCTTCAACCTGAAGCACTTCTCTGGATTATACTCACAATAAACACAATCTTCACGACAACCCGGAAAGAACCCAGCTTGCACTAACTTCTTTCTGATGACAGACAATGGTGTGGTCAACTCCGCAACTGAATAGACATGTAGGTCTTCATCAATGGCATTGACAGTCTTCTCGTGATTTGGCATTGGAGCTGTAATCACATTTGGAGTACCTGGTGGATCAAACTCAATCTCTCCAGCATCGATCATATCTTGAATTTTGTTCTTCAAGACCCAGCAATTATTAGTATCATGTCCTGGACAGTTTGAATGATATGCACATCGTGCATTGGGATTGTACTTGGGAGAGGTAACATTGGGATTCTGAGGAGCCTCCCTCAGGGTAATAAGTTCAGCCTTCAACAAGTGTTGCAATGCCTGAGCCATTGACATGTTGATCTTCGTGAACTGCCTTCTAGCCCTCTGTTGGTTGCCCTGTGGCTGCTCTGTTGTTGCAGGAGTTGGATTTGAAATATGAACTGCACTGACAGACTGATGCCTTCTGTTACGATCAGGCTGACCATAAACAGCATTAGATTCTTTCTTCCCAGTGGGAGGCTTCTTTGCAGTACCTGATGAAGAAGCGCCCACATGGATTTTACCATTCTTTATACCATTCTCTACTCGCTCTCCTGTCATGATCAACTCAGTGAAGCCAGATGATGAGCTTCCAATGAGATGACTGTAGAACGGACCATTCAGCGTACACATGAACATATCAACCAATTCCCTGTCAGTCAAAGGGGGTTGAACTCTTCCAGCTAAATCTCTCCACTTCTGAGCATATTCTTTAAAACTTTCTTTGGCACCCATAGACATGCTCTGAAGCTGCATGCGTGTGGGGGCTAAGTCAGCATTGTATTGGTACTGCTTATAGAAAGCTTCAGCAAGATCATTCCAGTCTCTGATGTTGACACTCTCCAACTGATAATACCACTCCAACTGAGCTCCAGATAAGCTCTCTTGAAAAAAATGGATCCACAGCTTCTTATCAGCAGTGTGGGGTTGAATTCTTCTGACATATGACCTCAGATGCAGCTTGGGACAAGAGACCCCATCATAAACAACAAATGTAGGGACCTTGAATCCAATGGGTATGACTACCCCAGATATCAGACTCAAGTCTTCAAAATCCAGCCCAGATGACTTCTGCAACTCCATAGCATCCATTCTATCCACCAGCATCTTGAATTTGTCTTCATTAGGCTCATGGTAGTAATTAGCCTCAGAATCAGAGTCCCCCATTGTATGGTGGAGACTGCCTACCTCTTGCTCAGATTCTTCAGATTCATAGTCTTCAGCTGGTTCTTTGGTCTTGGCAAAACCTTTGAACCTTCTTCCCATGTTGATCAACCCAGCAGACCTTCTAGCCTTCTTAGTCTTCTTGGCCAGCAGTGCCTTCAATTCATCCTGCCCCTTGGACAGGTTCAAGATCAGCTCTTGGAACTGTGCATTTTGTGCCTGAAGATCCTTAACTGATTGTTCAAGAGCCATTGCTGAAATAAACAGCGAGAAGATGAGAAACCTGTGTACAATTATAAACCTGTGATGCAATGAAATGATATGGTAATGCAATGTTTTCAAGGACCGCAGGATTTAAATTTGCTTAGACAAACACGAAAGTAAACTTTTATTAGTAATAACTTTGTTTTGCCTCTTGGGCTTACAAATATGAAATGAAATAAGTACAAAAGATGGGGTTTTAAGTCTCCCATGGACGTTTCCTCTTTATGTTGAGGTATGAATTGAGGTTTCGTTCCTCATGAAGTTGCTTTGTTAGCTCTAGGATCCTTGCTTGGCTTGCTTTGTAATGAGCCTCGAAAGTATCCCTTTGCTCCTTCAGTTGGATCCATGATCTCTGCAAGTCTTCTATATCAGTAGGCATGTCTGGGTGAAGGATGGTATAAGCTGTGTCTCCTTCAGCAACAGGTTCCATGGTAACTGGTAGGACGGCAGGATATGGCATCATGAGTGTCTGAGCACGAGATCGTACCCATCTGAGATAAGCCTCCATAGGAATAGTGTACTTAGGCTCCAGTGTCTTGCTGTCGATCCTGTTTACTTTCCCCCAAGCTCGTATGAATCTCTGACGGTAACCCTGAAGATCGTTGTCATAATCAAACACAATGCCCTGAATCAACATGTCATGTGGGCCATCGCTCCGAGCATAACCAAACTGTCGTAAAGCTAGAGAGGGGTTGTAGGTGATTCCTCCTCTTATGCCTAGTAGTGGCACATTAGGAAACTCCCCACAACGGTCGATGATGGTGACATTCTCCATAGATCTGGAGCACCAATGGATGTCTGAGTGAGAAAGTGACATGATCCTCTTGGACCATCTGAACCCTTGCTCATTCTTCATTACTGAGCGAGGAAGGTGAGAAATAAACCACCTAGAAAGCAAAGGTATGCAGCACATCAAAGTTCCTCTTGCCCTTGTAGTACGGGTGTGAAGAGAATGCAGGATGTCTCCAAGCAATGTAGGCACTGGATTGTGACTCAGGAAAATGTTGATGGCATGAACATCTATGAACTGATCTGGATTGGGGAACAATACTAAGCCATATATCAGCAAGGCTAAGACCTCCTCAAAAGCATCATAGCTCATGGCCTTCAAGAACATTTGAGCTTTATCCATTAATACCTTGGCAAGAATACCTTTGACTCCGCTTCTCGTCTCTAGAACAATATCAGATTTCTTCAGATGTAGAGCTGCAGCAATAACCTCTGGTTTGAGCTCCTTCTCCAAGCCTGTGAAAGGTCTTTGATCAAGAACAGGTATACCTAGAAGCTTAGAGAACTCCTCCATGGTTGGAACCAACTGATAGTCGGGGAATGTAAAGCAGTGGTGCTTAGGGTCAAAGAACTGAAACAGGACACTCATCATGTCTTCATTGAACCCTGAAGTGACTAGATCCAATAGGTGACCATGTCTCTTGATGAACTGGGAGTGATCAGACACTTGAGAAACCAACTCTTTAAGCTTAGCAGGTATGCCCATAAAGTTGATCCTGATGGTGTTCCTACGAGTAGAAGCCATGACCTGCAACAAAGAACAAAGATAAATCCTTTGGTCCTTGAAATGGTTAGTGAAAATGCTATGCTTATGATGCATGATGATGTCATGATGTTATGCTCAATTACAAACATGTGGCACACACAAACAATTCACACCATGGCCCTAGGTTTAAAGGCTTGCATGAGGTTTAAAGGTAAGTACCCTCCCCTGAAGTTAGATGGTTCATCCTGTCCTACAAAAGTAACCGGGTTCTAAGGGATCTCAATATCATTGATCCTTCACAAGGGTGGTTGTTCAGAAGGCAACTTACTTGCCAACCAAAACCCTCCAAGTTTAAGATCTCAATGAGTGTAGTATCGAGTGTCAACCAACTTCAGTCTGCACCAAAGCCGGTTACCTCACTACTTTCTAAAGGCCAAGATGGGATAACTAGGGTTCTAAAAGTTAGTTAGTGCATTGACAACATATGGCAGCCTCATATTATCCTCAACTTGACTTAAGGAACATAAGCACCAACCAAGAAGTCGCACTAACTATGGCCACCAGATCAACCGTATCGATATACGTCGTACATTTTCCTTGGTCTATTGCCATTTACCTAAGGTACACTAGATCCGGGTTAGGACCTTTCTCACATAAGAGCACCCCAACAAGATAATATAAAGCAAACAAGGCAAACAATTTAAAGTGATCTAATTCCTAAGGGTACCCCTCTTAAATTTTAAATCCCCAGCAGAGTCGCCAGTTCTGTAACACGGTGGGAGAACTGACTTTAGGTTATGTTGCGGATAGCAAGAGTCGCCACCGACTTTTATTTTATCCAAAGGAAAGGGTATAAAAGAACAGGAAAGACCTTAAGAGATATTTTCGGGTCCGGGGGGTAGGTTATGTAAAGGGAAGGTGTTAGCACCCTTTACATCCATGGTTATCCATGGGCTCTTAGTTACTTAGCTCACTTTAAATTGTTTTTGAAAGTGTAGTGTGTGAATAGAAAAATTTTCAAAATAGTTAATAATAATCCATGTACGGATGTGTAAAAACTTGTTTTTGAAAATTTGTTTGAAATTTGTTAAGCGTTTGAAAAGTTTTTGAAGTGAGCAAGTACATAAGAGGAACCTACCCTAATGTTTAAAGTCTTTCTTGTTCTTTATCCTTTCATTGGTAAGACTATCCCTACTATTAAGGAGTAGGTAGTCATTACCTTGGATGTAAGGGACATGAGAGGGACATTCTGTTTTAAGAAGGCAACTGTGGGGTGTATTAAGCATATAGGAGGGACTATCATCATTATTCGAAGGGACTCGATTCGTATAGGCAACCATGAGGGACTTGATGATTTTCTTTTTAAAGGGACTTGCTTTATACACCCCACTTGACCTTATTAATAAGCAACATAGAGGGATAGCCTTAGAAAGTGTAGGATGGCGATTAAAAAATCGACTTACGTGTGTGAGTGTTCAATATTAATTATCTTATGATTAAATGATCTAAGTTAATTTTACATAGAATACATGTTTTTGCACTCCCTAATTTACTAACCGTAGCAATAATAAAATAATTAAAATATTACAAAATTTACATCCGAGAAACAATTACAACATAATTATAAAAATAATAAATAGCAAAAAAATATAAATATATAGCAAAATAAATATAATAGACAAAAATAAATAAGCAATTAAAATAGGGGTTAGTGATAAATATAATTAAATAATAAGCATAAAGTTAGTAATAATAACATAAGAGAGGTTAGTAAAATATAATTATAAGAACAAAATTAGAATAATAAACAAACAAAAAAAAGTTAGATTATAAACAATTATTTAATAATATGAAAGAATATAGACAATTAAATGATTATGATAATATACAAATTATTAATTTATTTTTAGATATATTTTAATTACAAGATTTAATTTTTAATAGCATGAAATATATTTATATCTTATATGAGAAAAATAATTTATAATTATATTTACAACATTTACATGAATCATACTAAATAAATAAATAAATATACATTATAATTATATTAATAATTAGAAAATAAAATTATTTAGAAAAAAATAGAATTAGGTTTTATTTTAGAAAATATTTTAGGGTTTATTAAAAAAAAAAAAAAAATTAGGGTTTATTTAGATACAAAGTTATTTTAACTAATATATACCTATATATTATAATTACATAAAATAATAAAATAAATATTTGAATTACTAAAAAAAAAAACAAGAAAGTTTAGAATTTCCAGAGAACAAGATATTATTTTGAATTTTGAATATATATGATTTTTATTAATAATATAAAACAAATAAGCTAATTAATTGAAGAAGATAGGAAAAAAATGATGAAAAAAATTTAGAACTTACCTTGGCTGGGTTTGAACCCAGGTCTTCAAGCCTGCCAGTACAAAAACTTTCCACTAGACCAACCATGCGTTGGTGACAATGAATGAGCTTCAATTGGTTTTATTTCATGCCTTGAAAAATCCAGAAAAAATGATGAAAACAAAAAGGCCTGGGATGGGAATCGTACCCAGGACCTCATGTATACAAGCATGCGCGTATTACCACCTGGCTGGAAGAGCCCATCTGATTATTGAATGGCAAGAAACTATAATATATTCAATCTTCTTTTATCCTGAAAAATAGAACAAAAAATATGGTACAAGCCAGATTCGAACTCATGCCATCATCCAACAAGCCTGCAAGCCTTACCACTGAGACACACACGCGCGTGTGATAACAAAATAACAAAACAACATAAAATAAGTTAACATAATTTGAATTTCTGAGCGCGCGGGAAGCAGTCTTCTTCAACCTCCAGAGCTGCGAATTTTCTTATGAAAATACCTACAAATTTTCCTGCGAAAAAACCATTCCCAGCAAAACCTACAAACATCAACAAGCAACAAAACCGTACAATTTTACAAAATTAGGCATGGCATTATAATCCAGACATTCATACGATCAAGCCTATGTTGTTAGAATCCATTTAAGTTTCTTAAATCCAAAATCCCTAAACCTAGGTCCAAACCCTAATAATGGCATCTCATGAATTAGGTACGGGTTCTTTGATTTTCCTGTCCAGAAACGAGCTACACAACATTATAAACAACATTAGGCAAGCAAAATCCATTTAAATGCAGTGAATTGATGTAATCGAAAAAATATTTTCAAGCATGAACAAAGCTTCGGGTTCATCATTATAGCATGCTTTAGATGAATGTGAGTGATGGTTTTGCTTCCATGATGTCCAAGGAACACGTCTATGAGCTTATTTTACCTTGAAACCTCTTGGATGATGGAATCCGAATTGGTGTTTTTGCTTGAAATTTTTGAAGTGAAAACCTACCTTTGAAGCTGCTGGATTTCTGTCTTGAGGCTAGGGTTGTGTTTAGTATATATATGTGAATCATTCTAGGTCAAAAAACTGATTAGTTGTGTGGAGATTTGATCCAAAAAAGATTGAAAAAGATCATGATGTAAAAGTCAAATATTTATTCATGAAGACTTGCTATTCTTGGATTAATCACATGATTTCCTTCTCTTTCAAATTCAATCAACATTTATGAAATTCTAGAAGCTCAATCTTCACCCAAAAATAGATTTTCATATTTTATATTTATTTAAAATGATTTTTATGAATTAAATCAATAATAAATAAAAATAAAATAATAAAAATTCTGAATTTTGGTCAATTGGGTCGTGCATAATGATATGATGTGGATTGGATCACAATTTAGCAAGCCCATTTGGAAGGAATTGGTTCTAGACCCCCATTTTCAACATAAACCATCACAAAATTTCCCAACTTTGCAAGAGCATATCTCCCTCAATTTTGAAGGTATGAGGGTGTTCTTGGACTTTTTGGAAAGCTTGAAGAGTCCTCTAAACAACCCCATTGGTTTCAGGTCCATATCATTTACCAATCTCAAGTTATGCCCTTTTGAAGTTGTTGACTTTTTGTTGACTTTTGAAATGACCTATAATGTCTTAGGTCATATCTTCCAAATGAAGCATTTTTGGGCTTAACTTGCAACATCAAAGTTGTATAGAATTCAATTTCCTTCAAAATGAGCTTTGGATGGAGACTTGGTGATGAAGTATGTGAAAGTTATGGCTGGTCAAAGTTAGTTGACTTTTACTGAGGAAACCCTAATTTAGAAACTCCTGATTATTGATGATCTGGAATCTCCTTGATGAATCATGATCAACCCTTTATCAAATGATGAATTTTACTTCATATACTTGATGTTGGAAAAAAATCATGAAGTTTGACTTTGGTTTGACCACAGTTGACCTCAGTTTGACTTTTTAACTGCACTGACTGATTTTGACTTATCTGATCATCTGACTGAGCAAACTTTTGAGAAAAGTCTTGAAACTTGTCATGGGGGTTCTTACACACATATAAGATGTTATGAAGCTCACTTGAAGTCTTGGAAGTCCATTTAGCCTGATTAAAGTCAAAACCCTAGTTTTGGATGCACTGCTTAGGAGGTGCATTGTCTGAGGGAATTGTCAACTCTTCTGACCAATTGTGAATTTTGCGAACCTTGTGAACCATCATAAAATGTCTTGTGAACCTCATGGGAGGTATTTTGAACCTTGTGAACCATCATAAAATGTCTTGTGAACCTCATGGGAGGTATTGTGAACCTTGTGAACCTTGTGAACCTCATAAAGTGACTTGTAGACTTCATGAACCTCATGAAAGGTTTTGTAAGCATTGTGAATCTTGTGAACCTTGTGAACCTTCATAAAGTAACTTGTAGACTTCATCAACCTCATGAAAGGTCTTGAAAGCATTGGGAAACTTGTGAACCTTGTGAACCTTCATAAAGTGACTTGTAGACTTCATGAACCTCATGAAAGGTCTTGTAAATGTTGAGAAGCTTGTGAACCTTGTGAACCTTCAAGAAGTGACTTGTAGACTTCATGAACCTCATGAAAGGTTTTGTAAATGTTATGGAACTTGTGAACCTTGTGAACCTTCTTAGCACACAAAGTCTTGTATTGTGAGGGCAAATTTTGGGGTGCAACAGCTGCCCCTGTTCAATTTTCTGAAACCTGAGGGGTTAGATTGGTATATTTGCCAGTCGTGACCTGGAAGGTTGAAGGGGATTGAACACGAAAGCCCAAAAATTTGCACTCACCAGTGCATTAGAGTGATATGATTGAGTGGGCTTAAAGATGCCACTAGGGGAAAGCAGTCCAAAATATGGAGGTATAATGAAAGCTGTCAGGAGTCTGGAGCAGTCCTGAGGTATTGATGATATGCTTTCAGGAGACTGGAGTAATCCTGATGTAACAGCATGTCTTCAGGGGGGATAAAGCAATCTTGATATATGAGAAGCTATCAGGAGGTTGGAGCTGTCCTGAAGTAACAATATAATTTCAAGAGGGTAGAGCAATCTTGAGAGGTTGATGATATGCTTTCAGGAGACTGGAGTAATCCTGATGTAACAGCATGTCTTCAGGAGGATAGAGTAATCAATAATGATAACCCTAAAGCAGTCTTGAAATAATAATATGATTTCAGGAGGATAGAGCAATCAATAGCTCTAAAGCAGTCTTGAAGTAATAATATGATTTCAGGAGGATAGAGCAATCAATAGCTCTAAAGCAGTCGTGAAACAATGAGAAATTGTCAGGAGGATGAAGCAACCCTGAGGTAATAGTATGATATGCTTTCAGGAGACTGGAGTAATCCTGATGTAACAGCATATCTTCAGGAGGATAGAGCAATCCTGATGATAATTTGTTGGATAATTAACCTGAAAACAAGGTAGCATTCTGTATGATAGTGTTAGTTTATGCATTATGTACGCATGTATAATATGATGCACTTAGGTAATGTATTATGCACTCATGGATATGCATGTTATGGTATGATGTAAATGATGTATGTATGATATGATACTGCCGGAAGCGTCTGGATATCTTCGTATAACGACTGCTGGCTTGGGAAAATAAATCCCGATTCATTGTTGAAGACTATATTATACATAACCCTCCGTCTGCTGGGGATAACAGGGTATAGATAACCTCCCGTATGCTGGGGATAGTAAGGTATATATCACCTCCCGGATGCTGGGGATAATAAGGTATATATAACCTTCGTCTTCGTTTGATGGTAGGGTAAATATAACTTCCCGTCTTCGTTCGTCGCTCCCTTATTGGAAAGTAAATTCCCGAATATCCGTATGAGGATAAAAGAGATGGATATAAATTCCAGGGGAGATAAGACTTTATGAAGATGGATTCGTCCTACTGAGGGTTTGTAACTGTCTCGTAAAGGTGAACCAGCGAAGCTTCGTTGAAATCCTTCCCTCGTTCGTCCTTAGTAAATACTATTACTGCATTTCCATGCATTTCTGGTAAACATTAATCATATTAAAAGCATACATGCATTTCTGGTAAACATCAATCATATTCAAAAGCATACATACATTCAAACACAACCAATGGACGTTTCGCTTATGTAAATAGGGTAAAAGTAAATCTGGATTCAAAAGATGGAATTTATTTATATCAAAAAGTGACCCATACACGGGTAAGTTTGTACAAGGAGACATAAACCCTAGTAAGAGGATTTTGTCATAAAGTTTTTACAAAACAAAGAGTATCAGCTATGTGGGAAACAATCTTATTGCGTTTCAATTCTACTATTGCCATTATCTTCAAGTATCTCATCTTCTGCTGTTGAGACGGAAACGATTGGATTGAGTTTTATCTGTTCGAGCTTGAGTAAGTAGTACAACTGGTTGCAGTTTCATGGGTGATCTAAACGAGACATAGTCATACGCTTTAATCCCTAACTTTTGCCTGGATTTCCCTTTCAGGTTTTCAATCCACCGGGATACCCTTTTTTGCCCAAGCCGCCTTTTCAGGTTTTCGACTTGCCGGGTGTACATCTTTTTATATATATCCCTAATTTTTGCCCAAACCCTTTTGGTTTGCCGGGATGCCCTTATTTTTGCCTAGGCCTGTCAACCTAGCGGGTCTCTTTTTATGCGTAGTATTTTTTAACTATGTCTGCGTTTACAGGCTGTGGAAAGTCTTCACCATCCATTGTAGTGAGTATCATGGCACCTCCTGAGAACACTGTCTTGACTACAAATGGTCCCTCATATGTTGGAGTCCACTTGCCCCTAGGATCACCCTGTGGTAATATGATACGCTTGATTACCAAGTCACCAACCTGATATACCTTTGGCTTAACCTTCTTGTTAAAAGCTTTGATCATTCGTTTCTGATACATCTGGCCATGACAAACTGCTGCTAACCTCTTCTCATCAATCAAATTTATCTGGTCAAGTCGAGTTTGAATCCACTCATCTTCATCCAAACCTGCATCCTTCATAATTCTTAAGGAGGGAATCTGAACTTCAATGGGCAGAACTGCTTCCATACCATAGACCAAGGAGAATGGGGTTGCCCCTGTTGAAGTACGTATTGTAGTACGATAACCATGAAGAGCAAACGGTAACATCTCATGCCAATCCTTGTAAGTAACAGTCATCTTCTGTACAATCTTCTTGATGTTCTTATTAGCAGCTTCAACTGCCCCATTCATCTTTGGACGATACGGAGAAGAGTTATGATGCTTAATCTTGAACTGCGTGCAGAGATCAGTAATCATAGTGTTGTTCAGATTAGAGCCATTGTCAGTGATAATCCTTTCGGGGATGCCATACCTACATATGAGATTATTCTTAATGAATCTAGCCACAACATTCTTGGTAACTGATGCAAATGAAGCTGCCTCTACCCACTTCGTGAAGTAATCAATAGCAACCAGGATGAAACGATGCCCATTAGAAGCAGTAGGTTTGATTTCACCAATCATATCAATGCCCCACATGGCAAAGGGCCAAGGAGCAGTCAACACATTCAATGGTGATAGAGGTACATGAACTTTATCAGCATAGATTTGACATTTGTGACAAGTTCTGGAGTGTTGATAGCAGTCAGCTTCCATGGTAGACCAATAGTAACCTGCTCTCAATATCTTCTTTGCCATAGTATGACCACTAGAATGAGTGCCAAAGATCCCATCATGCATATCTTTCATAATCTCAGTTGCTTCCTTCTTATCCACACAACGAAGCAAAGTTGAATCATGATTGCGCTTGTACAGAATCCTATTACTCAAGAAGAACTTAGCAGCAAACCTTCTCAGAAACTTCCTATCTTTGACAGATGCCCCTTCAGGGAATTCCTGAGCTTCAAGATATCTTTTTACTTCATAGAACCAAGGCTTCTCCTCTACCCCTTCTGTGTCAATCTCATTGCAGTATGCAGGCTTTTCAAATCTATCAATGGTAATCTTGGGAGCTTCATCATCCCAACTGATCTCAAACATGGATGCCATGGTGGCCAAAGCATCTGCCAACTGATTCTCTCTCCGTGGAATATGCTCAAAGGTAATCTCTTTGAAATGTGGGATCAAGGACAACACATGCTCTCTGTAAGGAATGAGGTTATCATGCTTGGTATCCCAATCTCCTTTAATCTGACTTACTACCAGGGCTGAATCTCCATACACATCAAGGAACTGAATCTTCATATCAATAGCAGCTTTAATACCCAGGATACATGCCTCATACTCAGCCATGTTATTGGTACAATGGAAACAAAGTCTGGCAGTAATCGGGGTATGACAACCTTCAGGGGAACTAATCACAACACCAACACCATTACCAAGTGCATTAGAGGCACCATCAAAAACCATAGTCCATCGGGATCCTTGTTCAGGTCCGTCATATTGTCCAGGTTCTTTGGTAATAATCATGATATCTTCATCAGGGAACTCAAAATTCATTGACTGATAATCATCCACTGCTTGATGAGCCAAATGATCAGCAACAATACTTCCTTTAATGGCCTTCTGAGTAGTATACTGTATGTCATATTCTGTCAAGATCATTTGCCATCTTGCAATTCTTCCGGAGAGAGCAGGTTTCTCAAATATGTACTTGATTGGATCCATCTTCGAAATCAACAAGGTAGTATGGGTCAACATATATTGTCTTAGTCGGCGAGAAGCCCATGCCAAAGCGCAGCAAGTTTTCTCGAGCAGTGAGTATCTTGTTTCACAGTCGGTAAACTTTTTGCTAAGGTAATATATTGCCTGCTCTTTTCGACCAGACTCGTCATGTTGCCCCAACACACACCCCATTGAATTGTCTAACACTGTTAAGTACATAATCAAGGGTCTTCCATCAACTGGTGGCATCAAAATTGGTGGTTCTAGCAGGTATCTCTTGATTTCATCAAAGGCAGTCTGGCACTCATCATTCCATTCCATCACCTGATCTTTCTTCAACAACTTGAAGATTGGCTCACAGATGGTAGTTAACTGGGAAATAAATCTTGCAATGTAGTTCAACCGTCCCAAGAAACCTCTAACCTCCTTCTCAGTACGGGGAGCTGGCATCTCTCGTATAGCTTTCACTTTTGCAGGATCCGCTTCAATACCTTTTCCACTGACAATAAAACCCAGGAGCTTTCCAGATCTAACCCCAAAAGTACACTTGTTTGGGTTCAACCTCAACTTGTATTTCTTCAACCTCTCAAACAATTTATGCAAATGATTAAGATGTTGTTCTTCATTCTGAGATCTGGCTATCATATCATCCACATATACCTCTATCTCATGATGAATCATATCATGAAACAAAGCCACCATAGCACGCTGATATGTTGCCCCTGCATTCTTCAAACCAAATGGCATCACCTTATAGCAAAACGTGCCCCACTGTGTCACAAATGTTGTCTTCTCCATATCTTCAGGTGCCATCTTGATTTGATTGTAACCAGAGAAACCATCCATAAAAGAGAATACCTTATGCTGAGCAGTGTTGTCTACCAGAATATCAATATGAGGAAGTGGAAAGTCATCTTTGGGGCTAGCCTTGTTCAAATCTCTGTAGTCCACACACATACGTACCTTACCATCTTTCTTAGGAACCGGTACCACATTTGCAACCCACTGAGGATAAGAAGTCACTGCCAAGAACCCTGCATTGAATTGTTTCATTACCTCTGCCTTGATCTTTTCTGACATTTCAGGACGCATACGACGAACCTTCTGCTTCTTTGGACGACAATCTTCTTTCACTGGTAAACGGTGAACCACAATGTCTGTATCCAACCCTGGCATATCTTCATAAGACCAAGCAAAGATCTCCACATAGTCACGTAACATCTGAATCAACCTGCTCTTGACACTGTCCTCTAAATCAGCCCCTATCTTGACCTCTTTTCTGTTTTCTTCAGTTCCCAGATTCACAACTTCGACTGGCTCTTCATGTGGCTGTATAGCTTTCTCTTCCTGTTGTAACAACCTAGCAAGCTCTACAGGTATTTCACAATCGTCCTCATTTCCGTCTTCAGTTTGATAGATCGGATTCTCGAAATTATAATTGGCAATAGTAGAACTGTTATCAACAGGATCCAGAGTGGATGAGGATCTGCATTTGAGTGATGTGGGTGTGTGTAAGAACACATAGCTGATAAAACAAAAATAAAAGAAAAAGAAAGACAAGGAACACAATATTTACGAAAACGAAACGTCCACTGATTTTATTGAATGAAGTATGCAAATGAAATGACAGCCCGTAACAAGCACACCATTGTGCCCCGGGTAAGGCACATGGCTTGAAAGTTTTATTGTTCAAACTTTAAAACATAACACAGTAATAGTATTTACTCCTGACTAAAGGAGATAGGGATAACATCTTCAGCTTTCCAATTATTGAGTCCAGCACCCATAGTAGGAAAAATCCATGCATCCAAGTTGTAGTCTTCATCTTGATCTCCCACAACATTAATCTGGTCCTTCACAACCCCTTGATTAGTGACACGGGCAGCACGAGCACGACGAACAGCCTTCTGGGACTCTGCAGTGAAACCCAAACCAAACTTGTCAGACTTGTATGGAATATCAGGAAGCTGACCCCAAATAGTACAACCACCTTCATCCACCACAGCTCTAGCATCATTGAGGGAAGCCATTGCCACTGTTGGAGGCTTTCTGGTGACCACAGGAACTTTCTTCACAACAGGAGGAGTTACATAATCATTAACAACCCAGGGAACCACTTCAAATAACTGACACGGAGTCTCGATGTATTCACCTTCCACTTCCAGATACTTGAACGTGTTTACATGGCTGACAAAGTATTCTTCCTCTCCGAAGACAGTAACAACTTTTCCATTCACCGGATATCTCAACTTTTGGTGCAATGTAGAGGTTACAGCACCTGCCCCATGGATCCAGGGACGACCAAGCAAACAAGAGTATGAAGGACGAATATCCATCACAAAAAATGTAGCAGTAAAAACCTGGGAACCAACTTGGATTGGAAGATCAATTTCCCCATGCACTACTCTTCTAGAACCATCAAAAGCCTTTACCACAATATTACTGGGCTTCAGCACAGCATCTTCAGGACTCAGCTTGTTCAGGACTTCCTTAGGCAACACATTCAAAGAGGAACCATTGTCTATCAGCACATGAGACAGGGTAGTGCCCCTGCATTCAATTGAAATATGCAAGGCCCTGTTATGATCCCTCTTGGCAGGGGTCAAGTCAGCATCAGAAAATCCTAACCCATTGTCATAGGTCAGGTGGGCAACACAGTTCTCAAATTGATCAACAGAAATTGCACTGGGTACATGAGCGGTTTCAGAAACTTGATCAAGGACTTGGCATGAGCCTCAGAACATAACAACAAGGACAACATAGAAATCTTTGAAGGAGTATGCCCCAATTGATCAACAATGTCATAATCACTCTTGCGAATGATTTTCAATACTTCTTCCATCTGCTTAGAGAGATCATCAGCAGCTGGCACATCAGTAGATACAGGCTCAATAACAGGACCTTTGCCCCGAGCATCAGTAGTAGAAGTAGCAGCAGGAGTAACTGCATTCTTGGAGGTATCTGGAGGAGAGAAAACTCTTCCACTACGAGTGATCTTACTAGATCCAGCAATATTGTCAACATCAACAGGCACATCAGCTACAGGCTCTTGCTTGACACCATGGATGTAAACATCAGACCCATAGTGCCAAGGCACAGCTTTGTCAGACGTATATGGGATAGGACCAGGAGTAGTAATGACCATAGGAGCTACTCTGGCTTCCGCAATAACTTTCACAGGACCTTCAGCAGTAATCTTGATTGGACCCTGATGAGTGATTTTAATAGGACCCTTTGAAGTGATTCTTAGTGGTACTTTGTCAACCATATCAACCTCTTCAATCTTCTTACTCCGAGTCAGATGATCCACCATACTTTCTACAGAAGATGGCCTCCTTTCAAATACAATGGTGTAATTATCCATGAGACGCTGAATTCCATCCTTCAACCTGAAGCACTTCTCTGGATTATACTCACAATAAACACAATCTTCACGACAACCCGGAAAGAACCCAGCTTGCACTAACTTCTTTCTGATGACAGACAATGGTGTGGTCAACTCCGCAACTGAATAGACATGTAGGTCTTCATCAATGGCATTGACAGTCTTCTCGTGATTTGGCATTGGAGCTGTAATCACATTTGGAGTACCTGGTGGATCAAACTCAATCTCTCCAGCATCGATCATATCTTGAATTTTGTTCTTCAAGACCCAGCAATTATTAGTATCATGTCCTGGACAGTTTGAATGATATGCACATCGTGCATTGGGATTGTACTTGGGAGAGGTAACATTGGGATTCTGAGGAGCCTCCCTCAGGGTAATAAGTTCAGCCTTCAACAAGTGTTGCAATGCCTGAGCCATTGACATGTTGATCTTCGTGAACTGCCTTCTAGCCCTCTGTTGGTTGCCCTGTGGCTGCTCTGTTGTTGCAGGAGTTGGATTTGAAATATGAACTGCACTGACAGACTGATGCCTTCTGTTACGATCAGGCTGACCATAAACAGCATTAGATTCTTTCTTCCCAGTGGGAGGCTTCTTTGCAGTACCTGATGAAGAAGCGCCCACATGGATTTTACCATTCTTTATACCATTCTCTACTCGCTCTCCTGTCATGATCAACTCAGTGAAGCCAGATGATGAGCTTCCAATGAGATGACTGTAGAACGGACCATTCAGCGTACACATGAACATATCAACCAATTCCCTGTCAGTCAAAGGGGGTTGAACTCTTCCAGCTAAATCTCTCCACTTCTGAGCATATTCTTTAAAACTTTCTTTGGCACCCATAGACATGCTCTGAAGCTGCATGCGTGTGGGGGCTAAGTCAGCATTGTATTGGTACTGCTTATAGAAAGCTTCAGCAAGATCATTCCAGTCTCTGATGTTGACACTCTCCAACTGATAATACCACTCCAACTGAGCTCCAGATAAGCTCTCTTGAAAAAAATGGATCCACAGCTTCTTATCAGCAGTGTGGGGTTGAATTCTTCTGACATATGACCTCAGATGCAGCTTGGGACAAGAGACCCCATCATAAACAACAAATGTAGGGACCTTGAATCCAATGGGTATGACTACCCCAGATATCAGACTCAAGTCTTCAAAATCCAGCCCAGATGACTTCTGCAACTCCATAGCATCCATTCTATCCACCAGCATCTTGAATTTGTCTTCATTAGGCTCATGGTAGTAATTAGCCTCAGAATCAGAGTCCCCCATTGTATGGTGGAGACTGCCTACCTCTTGCTCAGATTCTTCAGATTCATAGTCTTCAGCTGGTTCTTTGGTCTTGGCAAAACCTTTGAACCTTCTTCCCATGTTGATCAACCCAGCAGACCTTCTAGCCTTCTTAGTCTTCTTGGCCAGCAGTGCCTTCAATTCATCCTGCCCCTTGGACAGGTTCAAGATCAGCTCTTGGAACTGTGCATTTTGTGCCTGAAGATCCTTAACTGATTGTTCAAGAGCCATTGCTGAAATAAACAGCGAGAAGATGAGAAACCTGTGTACAATTATAAACCTGTGATGCAATGAAATGATATGGTAATGCAATGTTTTCAAGGACCGCAGGATTTAAATTTGCTTAGACAAACACGAAAGTAAACTTTTATTAGTAATAACTTTGTTTTGCCTCTTGGGCTTACAAATATGAAATGAAATAAGTACAAAAGATGGGGTTTTAAGTCTCCCATGGACGTTTCCTCTTTATGTTGAGGTATGAATTGAGGTTTCGTTCCTCATGAAGTTGCTTTGTTAGCTCTAGGATCCTTGCTTGGCTTGCTTTGTAATGAGCCTCGAAAGTATCCCTTTGCTCCTTCAGTTGGATCCATGATCTCTGCAAGTCTTCTATATCAGTAGGCATGTCTGGGTGAAGGATGGTATAAGCTGTGTCTCCTTCAGCAACAGGTTCCATGGTAACTGGTAGGACGGCAGGATATGGCATCATGAGTGTCTGAGCACGAGATCGTACCCATCTGAGATAAGCCTCCATAGGAATAGTGTACTTAGGCTCCAGTGTCTTGCTGTCGATCCTGTTTACTTTCCCCCAAGCTCGTATGAATCTCTGACGGTAACCCTGAAGATCGTTGTCATAATCAAACACAATGCCCTGAATCAACATGTCATGTGGGCCATCGCTCCGAGCATAACCAAACTGTCGTAAAGCTAGAGAGGGGTTGTAGGTGATTCCTCCTCTTATGCCTAGTAGTGGCACATTAGGAAACTCCCCACAACGGTCGATGATGGTGACATTCTCCATAGATCTGGAGCACCAATGGATGTCTGAGTGAGAAAGTGACATGATCCTCTTGGACCATCTGAACCCTTGCTCATTCTTCATTACTGAGCGAGGAAGGTGAGAAATAAACCACCTAGAAAGCAAAGGTATGCAGCACATCAAAGTTCCTCTTGCCCTTGTAGTACGGGTGTGAAGAGAATGCAGGATGTCTCCAAGCAATGTAGGCACTGGATTGTGACTCAGGAAAATGTTGATGGCATGAACATCTATGAACTGATCTGGATTGGGGAACAATACTAAGCCATATATCAGCAAGGCTAAGACCTCCTTAAAAGCATCATAGCTCATGGCCTTCAAGAACATTTGAGCTTTATCCATTAATACCTTGGCAAGAATACCTTTGACTCCGCTTCTCGTCTCTAGAACAATATCAGATTTCTTCAGATGTAGAGCTGCAGCAATAACCTCTGGTTTGAGCTCCTTCTCCAAGCCTGTGAAAGGTCTTTGATCAAGAACAGGTATACCTAGAAGCTTAGAGAACTCCTCCATGGTTGGAACCAACTGATAGTCGGGGAATGTAAAGCAGTGGTGCTTAGGGTCAAAGAACTGAAACAGGACACTCATCATGTCTTCATTGAACCCTGAAGTGACTAGATCCAATAGGTGACCATGTCTCTTGATGAACTGGGAGTGATCAGACACTTGAGAAACCAACTCTTTAAGCTTAGCAGGTATGCCCATAAAGTTGATCCTGATGGTGTTCCTACGAGTAGAAGCCATGACCTGCAACAAAGAACAAAGATAAATCCTTTGGTCCTTGAAATGGTTAGTGAAAATGCTATGCTTATGATGCATGATGATGTCATGATGTTATGCTCAATTACAAACATGTGGCACACACAAACAATTCACACCATGGCCCTAGGTTTAAAGGCTTGCATGAGGTTTAAAGGTAAGTACCCTCCCCTGAAGTTAGATGGTTCATCCTGTCCTACAAAAGTAACCGGGTTCTAAGGGATCTCAATATCATTGATCCTTCACAAGGGTGGTTGTTCAGAAGGCAACTTACTTGCCAACCAAAACCCTCCAAGTTTAAGATCTCAATGAGTGTAGTATCGAGTGTCAACCAACTTCAGTCTGCACCAAAGCCGGTTACCTCACTACTTTCTAAAGGCCAAGATGGGATAACTAGGGTTCTAAAAGTTAGTTAGTGCATTGACAACATATGGCAGCCTCATATTATCCTCAACTTGACTTAAGGAACATAAGCACCAACCAAGAAGTCGCACTAACTATGGCCACCAGATCAACCGTATCGATATACGTCGTACATTTTCCTTGGTCTATTGCCATTTACCTAAGGTACACTAGATCCGGGTTAGGACCTTTCTCACATAAGAGCACCCCAACAAGATAATATAAAGCAAACAAGGCAAACAATTTAAAGTGATCTAATTCCTAAGGGTACCCCTCTTAAATTTTAAATCCCCAGCAGAGTCGCCAGTTCTGTAACACGGTGGGAGAACTGACTTTAGGTTATGTTGCGGATAGCAAGAGTCGCCACCGACTTTTATTTTATCCAAAGGAAAGGGTATAAAAGAACAGGAAAGACCTTAAGAGATATTTTCGGGTCCGGGGGGTAGGTTATGTAAAGGGAAGGTGTTAGCACCCTTTACATCCATGGTTATCCATGGGCTCTTAGTTACTTAGCTCACTTTAAATTGTTTTTGAAAGTGTAGTGTGTGAATAGAAAAATTTTCAAAATAGTTAATAATAATCCATGTACGGATGTGTAAAAACTTGTTTTTGAAAATTTGTTTGAAATTTGTTAAGCGTTTGAAAAGTTTTTGAAGTGAGCAAGTACATAAGAGGAACCTACCCTAATGTTTAAAGTCTTTCTTGTTCTTTATCCTTTCATTGGTAAGACTATCCCTACTATTAAGGAGTAGGTAGTCATTACCTTGGATGTAAGGGACATGAGAGGGACATTCTGTTTTAAGAAGGCAACTGTGGGGTGTATTAAGCATATAGGAGGGACTATCATCATTATTCGAAGGGACTCGATTCGTATAGGCAACCATGAGGGACTTGATGATTTTCTTTTTAAAGGGACTTGCTTTATACACCCCACTTGACCTTATTAATAAGCAACATAGAGGGATAGCCTTAGAAAGTGTAGGATGGCGATTAAAAAATCGACTTACGTGTGTGAGTGTTCAATATTAATTATCTTATGATTAAATGATCTAAGTTAATTTTACATAGAATACATGTTTTTGCACTCCCTAATTTACTAACCGTAGCAATAATAAAATAATTAAAATATTACAAAATTTACATCCGAGAAACAATTACAACATAATTATAAAAATAATAAATAGCAAAAAAATATAAATATATAGCAAAATAAATATAATAGACAAAAATAAATAAGCAATTAAAATAGGGGTTAGTGATAAATATAATTAAATAATAAGCATAAAGTTAGTAATAATAACATAAGAGAGGTTAGTAAAATATAATTATAAGAACAAAATTAGAATAATAAACAAACAAAAAAAAGTTAGATTATAAACAATTATTTAATAATATGAAAGAATATAGACAATTAAATGATTATGATAATATACAAATTATTAATTTATTTTTAGATATATTTTAATTACAAGATTTAATTTTTAATAGCATGAAATATATTTATATCTTATATGAGAAAAATAATTTATAATTATATTTACAACATTTACATGAATCATACTAAATAAATAAATAAATATACATTATAATTATATTAATAATTAGAAAATAAAATTATTTAGAAAAAAATAGAATTAGGTTTTATTTTAGAAAATATTTTAGGGTTTATTAAAAAAAAAAAAAAAAATTAGGGTTTATTTAGATACAAAGTTATTTTAACTAATATATACCTATATATTATAATTACATAAAATAATAAAATAAATATTTGAATTACTAAAAAAAAAAACAAGAAAGTTTAGAATTTCCAGAGAACAAGATATTATTTTGAATTTTGAATATATATGATTTTTATTAATAATATAAAACAAATAAGCTAATTAATTGAAGAAGATAGAAAAAAAATGATGAAAAAAATTTAGAACTTACCTTGGCTGGGTTTGAACCCAGGTCTTCAAGCCTGCCAGTACAAAAACTTTCCACTAGACCAACCATGCGTTGGTGACAATGAATGAGCTTCAATTGGTTTTATTTCATGCCTTGAAAAATCCAGAAAAAATGATGAAAACAAAAAGGCCTGGGATGAGAATCGTACCCAGGACCTCATGTATACAAGCATGCGCGTATTACCACCTGGCTGGAAGAGCCCATCTGATTATTGAATGGCAAGAAACTATAATATATTCAATCTTCTTTTATCCTGAAAAATAGAACAAAAAATATGGTACAAGCCAGATTCGAACTCATGCCATCATCCAACAAGCCTGCAAGCCTTACCACTGAGACACACACGCGCGTGTGATAACAAAATAACAAAACAACATAAAATAAGTTAACATAATTTGAATTTCTGAGCGCGCGGGAAGCAGTCTTCTTCAACCTCCAGAGCTGCGAATTTTCTTATGAAAATACCTACAAATTTTCCTGCGAAAAAACCATTCCCAGCAAAACCTACAAACATCAACAAGCAACAAAACCGTACAATTTTACAAAATTAGGCATGGCATTATAATCCAGACATTCATACGATCAAGCCTATGTTGTTAGAATCCATTTAAGTTTCTTAAATCCAAAATCCCTAAACCTAGGTCCAAACCCTAATAATGGCATCTCATGAATTAGGTACGGGTTCTTTGATTTTCCTGTCCAGAAACGAGCTACACAACATTATAAACAACATTAGGCAAGCAAAATCCATTTAAATGCAGTGAATTGATGTAATCGAAAAAATATTTTCAAGCATGAACAAAGCTTCGGGTTCATCATTATAGCATGCTTTAGATGAATGTGAGTGATGGTTTTGCTTCCATGATGTCCAAGGAACACGTCTATGAGCTTATTTTACCTTGAAACCTCTTGGATGATGGAATCCGAATTGGTGTTTTTGCTTGAAATTTTTGAAGTGAAAACCTACCTTTGAAGCTGCTGAATTTCTGTCTTGAGGCTAGGGTTGTGTTTAGTATATATATGTGAATCATTCTAGGTCAAAAAACTGATTAGTTGTGTGGAGATTTGATCCAAAAAAGATTGAAAAAGATCATGATGTAAAAGTCAAATATTTATTCATGAAGACTTGCTATTCTTGGATTAATCACATGATTTCCTTCTCTTTCAAATTCAATCAACATTTATGAAATTCTAGAAGCTCAATCTTCACCCAAAAATAGATTTTCATATTTTATATTTATTTAAAATGATTTTTATGAATTAAATCAATAATAAATAAAAATAAAATAATAAAAATTCTGAATTTTGGTCAATTGGGTCGTGCATAATGATATGATGTGGATTGGATCACAATTTAGCAAGCCCATTTGGAAGGAATTGGTTCTAGACCCCCATTTTCAACATAAACCATCACAAAATTTCCCAACTTTGCAAGAGCATATCTCCCTCAATTTTGAAGGTATGAGGGTGTTCTTGGACTTTTTGGAAAGCTTGAAGAGTCCTCTAAACAACCCCATTGGTTTCAGGTCCATATCATTTACCAATCTCAAGTTATGCCCTTTTGAAGTTGTTGACTTTTTGTTGACTTTTGAAATGACCTATAATGTCTTAGGTCATATCTTCCAAATGAAGCATTTTTGGGCTTAACTTGCAACATCAAAGTTGTATAGAATTCAATTTCCTTCAAAATGAGCTTTGGATGGAGACTTGGTGATGAAGTATGTGAAAGTTATGGCTGGTCAAAGTTAGTTGACTTTTACTGAGGAAACCCTAATTTAGAAACTCCTGATTATTGATGATCTGGAATCTCCTTGATGAATCATGATCAACCCTTTATCAAATGATGAATTTTACTTCATATACTTGATGTTGGAAAAAAATCATGAAGTTTGACTTTGGTTTGACCACAGTTGACCTCAGTTTGACTTTTTAACTGCACTGACTGATTTTGACTTATCTGATCATCTGACTGAGCAAACTTTTGAGAAAAGTCTTGAAACTTGTCATGGGGGTTCTTACACACATATAAGATGTTATGAAGCTCACTTGAAGTCTTGGAAGTCCATTTAGCCTGATTAAAGTCAAAACCCTAGTTTTGGATGCACTGCTTAGGAGGTGCATTGTCTGAGGGAATTGTCAACTCTTCTGACCAATTGTGAATTTTGCGAACCTTGTGAACCATCATAAAATGTCTTGTGAACCTCATGGGAGGTATTGTGAACCTTGTGAACCATCATAAAATGTCTTGTGAACCTCATGGGAGGTATTGTGAACCTTGTGAACCTTGTGAACCTCATAAAGTGACTTGTAGACTTCATGAACCTCATGAAAGGTTTTGTAAGCATTGTGAATCTTGTGAACCTTGTGAACCTTCATAAAGTAACTTGTAGACTTCATGAACCTCATGAAAGGTCTTGAAAGCATTGGGAAACTTGTGAACCTTGTGAACCTTCATAAAGTGACTTGTAGACTTCATGAACCTCATGAAAGGTCTTGTAAATGTTGAGAAGCTTGTGAACCTTGTGAACCTTCAAGAAGTGACTTGTAGACTTCATGAACCTCATGAAAGGTTTTGTAAATGTTATGGAACTTGTGAACCTTGTGAACCTTCTTAGCACACAAAGTCTTGTATTGTGAGGGCAAATTTTGGGGTGCAACACTAGGACCCAATGAAAATTGGGTACCTTTCTCTCTTGTCTAATCATGTAGGTGGAGTGTCTTGAGACTACGGAGAAACGTTGGTTTCTTAATAGTGGATGCTCAAGACATATGACAGGTGACATTTCCTTATTCTATGACTTCGTGGCTAAGAAGAAGGGTTTTGTTACATATGGTGATAACAACAAGGGAGCTATACAAGGCAAAGGTAGTGTAGGTAATCCCTTCTCTACATCTATCTTTAATGTCCTTTTAGTAGAAGGTCTTAAGCATAATCTTGTTAGCATTAGTTAATTATGTGACAAGAGATATAATGTATCATTCTCTAAAGAAGGTTGCATAATTGAACATAATGAAAACAAAGATGATATGTTTAAAGGATTGAGGGTTAACAATGTATATATGCTTGATTTGAATTTGATGACCATGAGTGATCCTAAATGTCTAATTTCCAAAAGTGAAGAGTCTTGGCTTTGGCATAGACGTTTAGCTCATATCAACTTTGACTTGCTAAATAAGGTTGTTTCCAAAAACTTAGTATTCGGTTTTCCAAACATAAAGTTCACTAGAGACCATCTTTGTGATGCTTGCCAAATGGGAAAGCAAACGAAGATATCTTTTAAATCAAAAAATTTAGTCTCTACTTCTAGACCTCTTGAACTTCGACACATGGATCTTTTTGGTCCTTCTAGAATCAAAAGTATATGAGGGAACTATTATGGTTTTGTTATTGTTGACGACTACTCTCGATTTTGTTGGACAATCTTCTTAGCTAGTAAAAGTGATACCTTTTTAGCTTTTGAAACTTTTTCCAAATTATCTCAAAATAAACTTGGCACAAACATTGTAACAATTAGAAGTGACCATGGAGGTGAGTTTGAAAATCATCTCTTTGAAATTTTTTGTGAAAACCATGGCATTGATCATAATTTTTCCGCTCCTAGAACTCCAACACAAAATGGTGTTGTGGAACGTAAAAATCGTGTGTTAGAGGAGTTGGGAAGAACTATGATAAATGATAGCGGTCTTCCTATATATTTTTGGGCCGATGCTATTAGCACCGCGTGCTATGTTTTAAATAGGATCACTATTCGGCCTATTCTAAACAAAACTCCCAATGAACTTTTAAAAGGAAGAAAGCTAAATGTGTCGCATATTCATGTCTTTGGTTGCAAATGTTTTGTGCTAAATAATGGAAAAGAAAACCTTGGTAAATTTGATTCAAAGGTGGATGAGGGCATCTTTCTTGGATACTCTAATTCAAGCAAAGCATATAGAATATACAATAAAAGGTTGCTTATTGTTGAAGAATCTGTACATGTATCTTTTGATGAATCTTATCTGAATGTTGTCAGAAAAGGTAGTGTTGTTATTGGTGCAGGTGCCTCTTCAAGTGAGATTGTTAAAGACCTTGATATGTATCGTGTTGAACCCCTTCCGAATATTGTTAATAAGGAGCCGGTTGATGAGTCTAGTCTAAAAGATGAAGGTCAAGCATCCTCCCAAAATGATCTACCTTTGGAATGGAAAACATCAAAAGACCATCCCATCGATAACATCATTGGAGATATCTCAAAGGGTGTCATTACTAGATCAAGGATAAGTAACTTCTGTTTTTATCATGCTTTCATCTCTCAAATTGAGCCTAAAAATTCCAAAGAGGCCTTACTTGATGAAACTTGGTTTCTAGCCATGGAAGATGAACTAAATCAGTTTAAAAGAAATGAGGTTTGAGACCTTGTTCCACCTCCGCGAGATCATCGAGTGATTGGCACCAAATGGGTTTTTAGGAATAAATTAGATGAAAACGGTATTATTGTTAGTAACAAGGACCGTCTTGTTGCTCAAGGGTATAACCAAGAGGAAGGCATAGACTATGAGGAAACTTATGCTCCTGTTTCCCGCCTTGAGGCTATACGCCTTTTACTTGCATTTGCTTGTTCACAAAATTTAGAATTATATCAAATGGATGTTAAGAGTGCTTTCCATAACGGATATATAAATGAAGAGGTATATGTGAGTCAACCTCCTGGATTTGAAAACTATGAAAAACCAAATCACGTGTACAAGCTAAAACGTGCTTTGTATGGTCTCAAACAAGCTCCTAGAGCTTGGTATGAGCGCCTAAGTAAATTTTTGATCAATCAAGGTTTTTCAAGAGGAAAAGTTGACACTACACTCTTTATTAAACGAGAAGGAAATCATTCTATATTAGTTCAAGTATATGTAGATGATATTATTTTTGGATCTACTAACATGAAGTTAGTCAAAGAATTTTCAAGTTCTATGCAAGGTGAATTTGAGATGAGTATGATGGGGGAGCTTAACTTCTTCCTTGGAATTCTAATTAGACAACTTGAAGATGGAACTTTCATAAGTCAAACTAAGTATTGCAATGAGTTGATCAAAAGGTTTGATATGACAAATTCCAAGCCTATTGATACACCAATGCCTATTGCTGCTAGTCTTGATCGTGATGAAAAGGGTAAGGATGTGGATATAAAAAGGTATCGAGGTATGATCGGATCCCTTCTTTATCTTACCGCATCGCATCCAAATATCATGTTTAGTGTATGTATATGTGCTAGGTTTCAATCGTGCCCTAAGGAATCACACTTAAAATCAGTTAAACGCATACTTAGGTACCTTTGCAGTACGTCTAAGTTTGGCCTGTGGTATCCTAAGGGTAGTGATTTCTCTTTGGTAGGTTTTTCCGACTCTGACTTTGCCAGTTGCAAAGTGGATAGGAAAAGCACTAGTGGAACTTGTCATTTCTTTTCAAACTCTCTTGTTAGTTGGCATAGCAAAAAGCAAGTTTTTGTTGCTTTATCAACTACGGAGGCGGAGTATATTGCAACCGGAAATTGTTGTGCCCAAATCTTATGGCAAAAACAACAATTACTTGACTTCAATATTTCTCTTAAACAAATTCCAATTTTGTGTGGCAACACTAGTGCAATTAATCTTACCAAAAACCTTATTCTTCATTCACGCATTAAGCATATTGAAATAAGGCATCACTTCCTTAGGGATCATGTAGAGAAAGGTGATGTGGTGTTTGAGCACGTTGATAGTTCAAATCAACTAGCCGGCATTTTTACAAAACCACTTGCAACTGATCCTTTCTTTTATATCCGTAGGGAACTTGATGTTCTTGACATCTCAGATAGATCTTGATAATCATTGCTTTATCTTTAATTATTGTTTGGTTCAACTCATCTTGTCACTAACTTCTCTTTTAGCATATTGTTATCTTACTTCTCTTTCTCATATACTCGAGGTAATATCCTTCTAAACTTAGTTATCTCTATTCATCCATGATATCTAATATAATTGTGTGGCTTTGCTTATGTTCGTGTCTTTATCTATTTCTTCTCTTCTTTTGAGTTATAATTGGTTGTTTGTCAAATGATCAACATAAAAGATGATATTATCATGATTTGATGTGGTTTAACTGCATTTTAGTGAAATTTTTCATTCAAAATTGTCGGGTCCCAACAGGCCGACTCATGATTCGGCTTATGGAACCTCATGAGTCGACCTCTTTGCTATTCTAAGCCGACTCATTTCAAATTTAAACTGAGCCGACTCATTTTAAATTTTGAGCCGGCTCACTGTCGTATCACATGACATTTGGTTGTCTTGAAAAGACGCGCCGACTGCTTTTACTCTTCCCTAGGTCGACACATCAAATGCTTTCTATCATTATTTGACTTTTAATTAATTGTGTTTATGGATTCTTATCATCAAACTCATTAAAATTTCATTTTCTTATCATAATCATCTCATATTCTCTCAAGTTTATCACATAACCCTAAAACCCCAAATTTTCTTTCAAAGCTTCAAAGTTCTTCATTCTCAACAATGGCTTCAAGAGCTACAGGTAAAAGGTCACGGGGTTATAATTCACAATCATCTCTACCGATAAACGCTTTGTCTCTTCTTCCATCTGATTTGGTTGAGGTTTATAATAAACAGTTCAAGAATAGGAAAATTGTTCCTCAATATGTGAATTCAAGAACAACTGCAAATCAGATGCACATTCCTCACATTGTTGAACTGATGGATTTTCAAGGTATCAATCCTTTTCTCTCCTGTCATGAAGATTATAATGAGGATTTATTGAGAATGTTCTATGCTGGTCTAGTTGGGACATTTAAAGGTTTTGAATTCAATTTTCGTATGAGCACTAGAATGTTTGTTGTTAATGCTCAAGTTTTGAAATACTTGTTTCGCATTGATCCTGAGGAAGCTAGTATTTTGATGACTGATACATCTCAAGTGGAGAACTACACATTTCGCTCGGAACTAAATGGTAAACTTAAAGAACCCTTCTCTGACTCCATTGTAAATTCTGAATTGTTTCCAAATTTAACTACCACTAGAAAAGTTAAGTCGTTGGATCGTATCCTTCATTGGATAGTGGCACACAATTTACAACCAAAGAAAGGAGGATTTTCTCGTATCGATATGAGTGAAGTTCATCTGATATACATTATTTGGAGTTCAAGAACTTGGCATGATTAAAAGTATAAGTGGTTCTCAAGGAAAAAGGAAGAAATGGAATTTTTGGGAAAATTAACTGAATGAGCCGACTCAAATTCCACAATGAGCCGACTCATTCAGTGTGGTTGGTGCCCAAAACACGCGTGTCCCAACAGGCTGCCTGAGGCAACATTTTGGCTGACTCATTGGTATGGATGAGCCGACTCAAACTCCTTCATGAGCCGACTCATCAAAGTGTTTTCCTTCTCAATTCGTGCGGGTCTCAACAGGCTGACTCTCTGTCATTTTTGGCCGACTCACCAAGCAATTTGAGTCGGCTCATTTTGTGATTTGAGCCGGCGCATTCATGTGCTCTCTTATTTTTTTTCATTTAATTTTCCTTTCTATTTTAATGCATTCACTAACCAATATAAATAGCTGGGTTCATTTCTTTTGAGAAGAAAACAAGAAAAGTGAAAGATATACACACTTCTCTCTTCATCTTCTTCCTTCTTGCATCCATCAACAATCACACACAATAATCTTTGTTGATTAAGGTGCTTGCTTTGAAGATAACGTTCAATCGTGAATTTGTGTTTCAGATTGGGTCTAGAGAGTGTGGGTTTTTCTTGGAAAAATATGAAGGGTTTTCTCCTCCAAGATCATAGAAGATTTGGGGGTTTTGCACACAACTATCGTTCGTAGATTTACCCGAGTGAGGTAGATTGAAGATCAAGTGGATCGTTCTTTTATATCACGGTATATGGAGGATTGAGAAGATCTTTGTGGGTTCACAAATGTTTAAGAAACTCAGCCGTGCTCAAAGTTGGGAGGATCGTAAATCCTTGCAAGAAGGGAGTAATTAATCAGAGGCTTTCTCGACACGCGTGGAAGACTTGATTCTACTTTGGATCAAGGGACAGGAAGAAGATTTGACAGCATATTCAACACGTTTTGGTTTGTTGGTTCATCTATTTTTCTTCTTGTAAAACAATTTCAATTTAATAAAATTGCCCAATTCGATTGTGAATTGGGGGCAGAGTACTTCGAGCGAGGACGACGAAGGAACTGCCTAAACAAATTCCTTGTGTTCTTTACGATTCTCGCATTTTACTTTTGCTCATCTTGATTTTGTGTGCTTTAAAATTCTAGTGTATCAAAGTAGTGTACTCAAGGTGTTTGATAAATTGTCACACTCAAAAGTGATAACTATATTGTGTAAAATTCTACACTACTTGATACAACAAAATTATACGTTGGTTTTTGCACACCAAGTGTTTGTTAAAAGGTTTAACCATACAAAATCATTTTGCTTGTGCTTATTTTCTTACTCTATATCATTGTTAATAATAGTTTCATCAAGTGTTGAATTATCAAGTGAGTCATTTGTGAAGTATTAATTCTTCTAGTCAACATTCAAATTCCATTTGGTTCAAGCGTATATCCGATCTTCGGTGACTTCAATTTTAATTAGACGATTTTCCGGGAAACTTCCGCAATACATTTTCAATTAATTTTTGAAAAGTAATTTTTGAAAAAGGGATCTATTCAACCCCCCTTCTAGATCCGCGCTATCGTCTAACACATCAGTAATACTTAATTTATTCATTCTTTCAGCGAGAGCTCCTTCGACTTCAATCTGGTTTTTTGTTAAGTGGGAACTTTTCTCTTTGATTTGTTGTTCTTTAGGATCTTCCATTGTTCTGCGCAGGATCCTGTAAGTGGTAGGTTTTACAGGATCTTTAGCAGCTTCTTCCTTGATTATGGTAATGTCCTTATTGACAGGCCCCACAGTGTTGATGCAGTTTGCAGCATTGCTCATCTTTATGAAGCCTTCAGAAACATTCTTTCCGACGCTACGAAAACTGTTAGCTATCTCTTCATTAGTGCTTGCAGGAACATCTTCCCATCCATTTGGTTGGATTTTGTTTATGTCAACGCGAGAGCTTGTGGGGGCAGTGTATTTTACCAGATAATCAAATTTTCCACTTGGTTCCCCCAAAGTATCCCATATTATTCCATCTCCAATAATTTTGTTGTTAATTCCTTTGTTGAAACCTTCAGTAGTTTCCAGCTTTTTCTGGTTATCAAAGCCTTTAGTAGCTTCAATTTTGTTCTGACTGTCGAAACCCTCTGTGGTCTCAACTTTGTTTTGACTATCGAAACCTTCAGTAGTCTCAACTTTGTTTTGACTGTTGAAACCTTCAGTAGTCTCCAATTTGTTTTGACTGTCGAAACCTTCAGTAGTCTCAACTTTGTTTGGACTGTTGAAACCTTCAGTAGTCTCATCTTTGTTGGTGTGGTCATTCAGTTCCTTAACATCAAGATATTCAGTAACCTTGGTCATTATTGGTAGAGTCACACAATCTTTGGAAACTTCTTCCACTTCAGGATGATCTGGGAGATCATCAACAATCCTCACCATGTTTATGTGAGTATCGAAGCCCTCAACAACTTCTATCATTTCAAAACTGTCCTCATATGTCTTTTCGACTTAGACCATATTCACAATGAAAGGCTCAACATAATTGGCTTCGACAATCTGCATAGGATTTGAGTCTATCCTCATTTGTTGTTTTGATTTGTCTCCAAATTTTAGTCTTCCATCACGGATTGCATTTTGAACAAGATCCTTGAAAAGGAAACATTGAGAAGTTTTATGATCCAAAACGTTATGGTATTTACAAAAACCTCTTTTTTTCTGTTGGTCAACGGGAGGCTCTCTAGCGCCTGGTGGTTTTATTAACTGACCATCTTGACCAACACGTCAAAAATTTCGTCACACTTGGTGACGTCGAACATATAAGTTCTTTTAGGAAACTTATCATTCTTTTCTGGTTCGACTGGATTCTTTCCGTTCGACGGAACCAGTGCTTTACAAGAGTACGGTGGGCCTTACTTTAGTTATGTTAAATCAATTTCTTGTTCGTCGAAATTAACTGATTCATTTTCATCATAATCATCATCTTGACATACTCCTACATAGGCCACCCTCTCTTTTTTACTTTTATTCGCTCTGAATTTTTCAGCTTTTAACCTTTCAATTTGTCTCACTCTATCTGTTAGTTGTGCCATGTCTCTCAAATATTGAGTGTCTAGTTTCTTTCTTATAGAATAATCTAGACCTCCTGCAGACATTTCAAGTAGCTTTTGTTCTGGCACTTGTGTGAAACATCTTGCTTTTAGTAATCTGAACCTATTTAGATAATCATCTATAGGTTCTGAAAATTTCCTCTTGACACTGGCTAATTCTTTCAAAGTTATTTTAGTTTGTCCCATATAAAATTACTCGTGGAACAATCTTTCTAATTGGGTCCACGTATATATGGAGTTTGCAGGCAAGGATGTAAACCAAGTAAATGCATTTTTTGTCAAAGAACTTGGGAAGTATTTCATTCTTAAATTTTCGTTTTGGGCTATTTCCCCTACTTCGATCAAATAACGTGTTATATGTTCTATGGTGGATTCGCTAGTGTCCCCTGAAAATTTGGTAAATTTGGGGATTTTCCACCTTGGGGGTAATTCCTGCTGTAGAACATATTCAGATAATGGGGAAGCGTAACTAGGCCTTTGAATCCAATATTTACCGCATTTTGCGCCATTATCCTTTCGACCATGGCTGCCAAATTGTTTTCGGCAGGCAAGTTGTTATACTGTATTTGCTGTTGCAACACATCATCAGCGTCCTGGCCTCTCTGGACTATTATCCTCCTAGGTTCTTGTTGGACGGGTATTTCGACACGAGGCTGTTTGACTACTCCTCCCTGGTTTCCTAGGTTAGGTTGGGGATTGTCTAAAGGCCTCTGATTTATTGTCGGTTCCTCTTCTACATTCACTACTGGGTTCTGAATTATTTGGTCTCTTTGTTGAACTTGAGGGACACCAAAAAAGTCAGCAATACGTGTCATCTGCGCTGCCAACATTTGGTTTGTTTGGGTAGTGTTTTGTATCAAAGGATTAAAAACTACTCCCATTTGTTGTGTCAACATTTGGACCATATCATGATTACTTTCGTCCATTTGTTGTCGTATCACTTGCGCATAATTATTTGTAATTGCTGGCATTTGGAAGCCGGGTGGGGGTTGATTCAATCTCCTATTCCCACAAGATCCTGATCCTTGAAATGGTGATGACCTATTTAATAAGGAATCAAAATAGATTGAGGATGCGTTTTGCAAACTTGCCATAATGGTAGTAGGCATCCCGTAAGGATGTTCCCTACCAAACAAAGGCATTATAAAGTTCGTCGAAAAAGACCTATGAACATTCCCTATAGGGGGAGGCGTTCCCAAGGACATTTGGTGTCCCATGGAAGAAAAACTAGGCGCATTTTGAGACACTGAAAACGCAGGTGTTGACCCTGACGAAGAGGGTATGGCTTCTGACACAGAAACTGACCCTGTATTTCCTCCAGTCGAAGGAGTGGGGGTAAGCACTGTATTATTTTCATTTTGACTATGTGGCGGATTTGTCATTCTTCTTACTCTTGTTCGTTTAGGTCTTTCTACGTCGGTTACGACTAATTTACCGCTTCTTAGAATCATACAACGAGGCAGAAAAATCTTTTAACTAAGAGTTATTCTATTGAATTTTCAAATTCTTGCACTCGTCCCACTGGGCGTGCCAATTTGTTCGCTATCGAATTTGGCGAACAACCTCTGATTTTTCAATCTCACCGAATTGGTTTACTTGCAGGACCAACCACACAAATCCTAGGACACATGTGCAAGTTTTTGATGAAATTCTGAACTCTTAGAGTAAGAAGTCTTTTGGTCTTTGATTTGATTGGTTATGTCTTTCATATATGAATGATTTTGATTATTTTAAGTAAAAGTTTTAAAGTAAATTTGACAAAACAAATTCAACCCAATAAATTTGACAAAGTAAATTTGACAAAAGTAAAGACTTGCATAAAGTAAATGACGAAAGATAAATTGGCTGGTAAATGTAAAGGAACACTACTAAAAAAAAGACATTTGGTTAAATGATTTTACATCAGGCATTTATTAAAAATGATGTAAAAAATAACGCAGTGGCAGTTTCATAAATAATAACATAAATTGTTATAAGGGATTTTACATCGGGTATTTAAAAAAACTGATGTAAAAAGTAATGCGGTGGCATTTTTGTAAATAACAAAAAAGTTGATCGAAAGCCTATTACATTGATTTATATGATAACCGATGTAAAATGTTACATTAAAAAAAATTAAATTTTTTTTCAAAAATCACAAACAACCTATTACATCGGTTTTGATGATACCCGATGTAATATGTTTCTTAAAAAAAATAAACAAACAACCTATTACATCGGTTTTACGTATACCCGATGTAAAATGTTCATTAAAATAAATGAAAAAAAAACAAACAACCTATTACATCGGTTGCTGTCAACCCGATGTAAAAAGTATCTAAAAAATAAATTTAAAAAAAAAAGAAAACCCTATTACATCGGTGGATATACACCCGATGTAAAAAGTATCTAAAAAATAAAATTAAAAAAAAAACAAACAACCTATTACATCGGTGGAGAATTAAACCGATGTAAAAAGATTAAAAAACTACAACCTATTACATCGGTTATAATTAAAACCGATTTAAAAAATTAATTAAAAATTGAAAAACCCTAAACCTAAAAGTTACTTTCATTTTACTGTAAAATTAGATTTCCTCTCTTCTTCTTCCCAAACCCACGTCGTTTACTCTCCATCTTCCTCGATCTCTTCCTCTTCACCTCGCGCCGTCTCTGTCCTGCCGCCCTCCGCCGTCCCGCGCCGTCTCCCCTCCTCACGCGTCTCCCCTCCTCCCGCGCCGTCACCCTCCTCCCGCGCGTCTTCCCTCCTCACGCAGTCCGTCCACCATCCGCCGTCGTCTCCACCACTGTTAAAGGTACTTGTTACTGTTTTATTAATATTTATATATATATATATATATATATATATATATATATATATATATATATATAATATATATAAATATATATATATATAAAACTGAATATTTATATATATATATATATATATATATATATTTATATATATATATATATATATATATATATATATATAGTTTTATATAGTTTTATATATAATTTAGTATACATGTTGTATATATATATAGTTTTGTGTGTGTGTATATATATATATATATATATATATATATATATATATATATATATATATATATATATATATATATATATATATATAGTTTATTTTATACATGTTGTGATGATATTGTTTTTCGTAGAAGTTGTGTGTCGATGAGAACTTCTGCATCGTCACCCGTGAGTCATCCGGCCGGCCACACGATATTAATTACAGGTTCTTTTTTAATTATTTATAACTTCTCACTTCTTCTTTATGCATGTCACGATATTAATTGCATTGTTTTTAATGTCCAAGAGAGCGACTATTATAGGTGTCTAAATTATTTATCTGATCTGTATGCATTAATTCCGGAACATAGGTATGAATCATAGTTGGATAAAAGCTAATCGATTAAGTGTTGAGTACGAACATGGAGTGAAGGAATTTCTACAATTTGCTGAAAGCAATGCTAAAAAAAATCTTCCTCCTCCTAAAAGTAATGGTGAAAAAAGTGTTGATGTGCTTTTTCTCTGTCCATGTGTTTGTTGCGCAAATCGCGAACCAAAACTTAATAAGAAGGCAATCATGGATCATCTAATTTGTCATGGGATTTGTCAAAGTTATACACAATGGATATGGCACAGTGAGGTAGTAGAAAAGTTAAATGTGTCCCAAAAAGATAATATTGGTGTAGAAATGGATGATGATTGTCTGAAAGACATGATGCGTGATATTGGACAAGATTCGTTTAAAAAGGCACATGCATATGATACTTTATGCAGTGACAAGGATAAACCTTTGTACCCGGGATGCACTAATTTTACACGTTTGTCAGCCGTGTTAAAATTGTTTAATTTGATGGCAAATAATGGGTGGACTGACAAAAGTTTTACCGAATTGCTTGAATTGTTGACACATATGCTTCCAAAAGGTAACGTATTGCCAAATCGTTATTACGAGGCAAAAAAGATATTGTGTCCAATGGGTTTGGAGTATGAAAAGATACATGCATGCCCTAATGATTGCATATTATACAGAAAAGAGTATGTAAACTATAATCATTGTCCGAAGTGCAAGGCGTCACGCTACAAAAAGAAAGATGGTGATTCTAGTGATGATGAGGTTGTCAAAAAGGGTCCTCCCGCGAAAGTGGTATGGTACCTACCAATAATTCCAAGGTTCAAGAGACTCTTCGCAAATGCAAATGACGCAAGGAATCTTAGATGGCATGCCGAAGAAAGAAAATGTGATGGACAAATTCGTTATGTAGCTAATTCTTTGCAGTGGAAGAAAATAGATTCTTTGTTTCCAAAATTTGGCAAAAAGTCGAGAAACCTTAGACTTGGACTTTCTACGGATGAAATGAATCCGTTTGGTAATCTAAGTACTAATCATTCTTCTTGGCCTGTTCTCCTGATGATTTACAACCTATCTCCTAGGTTATGCATGAAGCGTAAATATATTATGTTATCCATGATGATTTCGGGCCCAAAACAACCGGGAAATGACATAGATGTTTATCTAAGTCCCTTGATTGATGATTTAAGAGTATTATGGGAGGAAGGGGTGGAGGTTTTTTATGCCTATTTTGGTGAACATTTCAATATGCATGCCATGTTGTTTTGCACCATAAACGATTTTCCGGCGTATGGTAATTTGTCTGGTTATAAAGTTAAAGGGCATAATGCATGTCCTATATGTGAAGAAGACACTAGTTACCTCCAACTTGAGAAAGGAAAGAAAACTGTTTATCTTGGACATCGAAAATTTCTAGCTCGTTATCATCCATATCGTAGATTGCGAAAAGCTTTCAATGGGGAACAAGAGCATGGTGAAGATCTAAAGCCCTTAACTGGAGAGGAAGTTTATCAACGACAACAGGGTATTAATGTTGTGTTTGGAAAATACAAAAAGAAATCAAATACGAAAAATTTATGGAAAAAGAGGTTAGTTTTCTTCGATCTTCCATATTGGTCTAGTCTTGATGTAAGACATTGTATTGATGTGATGCACGTGGAGAAAAATGTATGTGATAGTTTACTCGGAACACTTCTCAACATTCATGGCAAAACAAAAGATGGTTATAATGCTCGTGTGGATTTGGGTTTGATGGGTATACGAGAAGAGTTAACTCCACAACATATAGGCAACAAGATATATTTGCCTCCTGCCTGCTACACTTTGTCTAAAAAAGAGAAAACAAGTTTTTGTGAGTGTTTACAAAGTATTAAAGTTCCGCATGGTTACTCATCAAATGTCAAGAGGCTTGTATCTGTTAAAGATCTCAAACTAATTGGCTTAAAATCTCATGACTGTCATGTCTTAATGCAACAACTACTACTAGTGGCTATTCGTGGGATATTGCCTAACAATGTTAGGAAGACTATAACCAGGTTGTGCTTATTTTTCAATGCAATTTGTTGTAAATCCATTGATCCATCAAAGTTAGATGTTTTGGAAAATGAGGCTTCAGTTTTCTTGTGCCAATTAGAGATGTATTTTCCTCCTTCATTTTTCGACATTATGGTTCACTTGATTGTTCATCTAGTAAGGGAGATTAGATTATGTGGCCCAATTTTTTTACGATGGATGTATCCAACAGAACGATACATGAAGATCCTAAAAGGTTATACAAAAAATCCACACCGGCCGGAAGCATCGATTGTTGAGAGGTACATTGCAGAAGAGGCAATTGAGTTTTGTTCAAACTATTTGTCAGAAGTGGATGCTGTAGGGGTTCCTAAGTCTCGTCATGATGGAAGATGTGAGGGTATGGGTACACAAGGGTTAAATGTCAAGAGCTTAAGTATTGATGTGGTTGTATAAGCTCATTTGTATATTTTGAATAACACGGATGAAGTTCAACCTTACTTATCTGCTCACAAAAGCATCATAAAGAAAAGGCACCCCAAGATGAATGAAAGATGGTTGTTAAAAGAGCACAATAAGAGTTTCTCTGAGTGGTTTAAAGAGAAACTTGCTAATGATGATATTGCATCTAATACAATTAAGTGGTTGTCCTATGAGCCGAAATGTAACATAATAACTTGGAGTGGATATGATATTAATAAAACTTGCTTTTATACAAAGTCAAAGGATGACCGTAGTACCACACAAAATAGTGGGGTGATGATTGTGGCCGAGTCCATGCACTTCTCTAGTGCTAAAGATAAAAATTCGGTTATGGTATCTACACCCTACTTTGGGGTGATTGAAGAGATTTGGGAAGTTGATTATGTTGTGTTTAAAGTTCCCGTATTTAAATGCAAATGGATTGATATCAATAATTGTGTAAGAATCGATGAATTTGGAGTTACATTGGTTGATCTTAGCAAGTTAGCTTATGCGGACGAATCTTTCATTATGGCGTCTCAAGAAAAACAAGTGTTTTATGTCACAGATCCTTCTGATAAAAGGTGGTCGGTGGTTATACAAGGAAAGATGCATGATAGTGATGAAAATCAAGATGCCAACCTTGATATTTCCGAAACTCCTCCTTTCTCAATAAATGTGCCTACCTTCATTGAAGAAAATGAAGAGGATGATGTGCATGCTATTCGCACAGATCATGGAGAAGGAATATGGGAGGACTAGTAAGTTATTTATTTATTTATTTTGTGCTTGCTTTGATGTCTAATTGTTTATATTTTTGCTTAATTTACTGTCTAATTGTTTATATTTTGTGCTTAATTTAATATCTAATTGTTTATATCTTTTGCCTAATTTGATGTCTAATTGTTTTTATTTTATGTGAACAGATACATGGATGATTCAATAGACAACCCTTCATCATCTAGTGACCCTACAAAAAAAAAGAGTTAGAGGTCCCACTTTGATGACACGGATTGACAAAGTTCACCAAACAGGTGAGAAGATAAAGGTGAAGTTTGATCCAAGAACCCATGAATGTACGGGTGTTGGTAAAAATGCTTCAAATTTTAAGAGTTACATAGCATCTCTTGCTCGACAGAGATGTAGTATTTTGAAAGATGAGTGGAAAAACGTAGATAATGACATGAAAGAGGCTATTTGGACTGATGTTCAGGTATTTTTGCTTATTTTGATGTCTAATTATGTATTATATTCATATGCTAATAACATATGCTATATATTATATGTGTAGGCTCATTTCACTATTCCAGAACCTCATGATGCAAAAAAGGATCCATTGAAGAAAGAATGGATTAAATATGCTGGAGAGCGATGGAGAGGTTTTAAGACACAGCTCACAAGTGAATATATTAGAAAGCCCAAAGATGGTCTCGCTCCTGCATATATCAGATATCCTTATATTAAAGAAGAAGTATGGAAAGAATTTCTGAAGTCTCGAGATTCATCTGAATTTAAGGTTAGTATGAGTTATAACATTTTTATAAATTTTTATTATGTTTATTGTGCTTAATAACATTGTTATTATGTTTAGTATGATTAGTAACTTTTTCAGTTTATAATAGGAAAAAAGTGAAAAGGGTGCAAAAAATGTGGCTAAGAATGCATACCCACATGTATTATCTTGTGGAGGGTATCGTTTGCTTGAAGATAAAATGATAAATGAAAGGAGATTATCGAGAGATGATTCTAATTTAGATGATACGGGTAGCCCATCTCCACCTTCACGCCATGAGTTATGGAAGAGAGCACGACAAAAGAAAGGGGGAGAATACACATCACAGGCTACACAAGTTGTTGCATAGAAAATTGTAAGTAAAATTCTTCAAGTATCATTATAATTTTGTTTGATAAAAACTATATTGACAAAGTTGTGGTGCATTTGTAGGATTCTCTAGTTGAAGAAGTTGAAAAGGGTGCATTTGTTCCGGATGGACGTCACGATATCTTAACAGCAACCATTGGAACATCTGAGCACGGCGGCCGTGTTCGTGGTGTTGGAAAACACCATAAACAGAGCACTTTCTTTGGAAGATCACGTCAAAGACAAGATATCGATGTATCAGAACAATTTGCACAATTGTCATCTCAATTGGAAGCAAAAATTAGAGCGGATTTAGCGCAACAGTGGGTTGAAGAGCGTAAGGCAATGCAACAATCTTTCATGGAGACACTTATGTCTATGGGTATCTCCCAAAGCACAGCAAATAATAATTGCATTGAACAAAGGGAAACTGTGGATGGAAGCGGAAAAGGAAGTTGTTCAGTTGTAAAAGTAAGCAAAATGGAAGAGGAAGACTATGTTGAGAGATTAGTAAAAATGGTTATGAAAAGGAGTGACACACAAATGGATTACTTTGAATTAGAATTAAGTCATTGTGTGAATGTCTCAAATTTTTATATGTCAGCAAAATGTATCAGAGAGTTGTTGATGGGACAACATTGGCTTGATGTTTCTACTTTGCAAGTATGGTCCACGTAAGTATATTTTCTTTTTTATTACTCTCAAATATTTTAATATGTTATAACTCTTGTCACTTTGATTCTAATGTTTATGTTATAATTATTAAAGTATATTTATCGTATGTGTATTGATACATCACAATTAGAAGTATATGGGATATTGGACTCTGCTTTGTGTTCGTATGTTGATAATGTGACAAAAACTGAAGCAAAAGTTAGAAAATACATACAAGACAAGTTACGTGATCACGAAGACAAAGTGTGTCACTTGCTACCATTTATTCATGGGTATGTGTATGAAATTCTATTTTATAACTTTGTTAATATGAAATTCTGACTTTTGTACTTCAACACGCACATACAAAACTCATTGGCAATTAATAGTCATTTGTCCAAAAGACAATACGGTGGTCGTCTTCTGTTCACTTCATCGGGAACTTAATCAAACCATGACAAAACTTGTTAAAAAGTAAGTTTATCTTTTATGTTCACTATATCTTATATACATAATTTGTTACAAAAGTAATTCCATATTTTATGTGGCTTTATATGGATTTTTCCTTCTTTATTAGTGCTTTAGGGGTTCATCAAGCGGCACATGGCATTAGAAGAAAGCCTACATGGTTTCGACCCATAGTAAGTGGTGTAAATTATAAGTATAAATTTAATTTTATCATATAAGTATTCACTAATAATGTCATATATTCATTTGTAGACAAGGAAACAAAATAACTCTGGTGATTGTGGGTACTATGTGATGAAAAATATGTTGGATATTGTCTCTGCAAAGATAACCGATAATTGGATGACGGTAATAAATATAACTTTACTTTGTTATTTACTTTGCATTTTGCAACTTAATGTGATTTTTCCAAAATAACTCTATATTGTTATTTATGTGTTGTAGGTATTTAATGACCCAACAAAATTAAAAGAAGATGATTTGTATGATTTGCGACTCCGTTGGGCAACATGTTTCTTTGAGTTATATAAAAGTTAAGCTTTATCTGGTAAGATATATAGAATTGTCTGATTTGATCCTATTGACTTTGGTGTTGTCTTTTGGTTAATTGGTGTTATTATTTATTTTCAGGAAATTTGATTTTTGTGTTTTCTACCGAAGTTACAACTCATATTCTTGTGGATATTGTAAGTTGATATTCAAGTGGGGGGAATATTAGTTGAATGTGTATTTTTTGTTGTTGTTGTTGTAGTAGTAAATTTTAGTATAAACCTCCTATATATTGAAATGATTATATGTGTATACTAGTACATTTGGAAGAATATATGTGTACTAGATATTTGGTTTATTGAATATTGGTGAGAAATATATGAAAATAGCGACCTAAATGTGGTCTATGTGAAGGAAAAATTAGGTACCAAAATAATTTACAGGAATTGCTAAAAAATTAGATACCAAAAAAATTACAGGAATTGCTAAAAAATAGTCATATTATATAAAATTTCTACAGTACTTTTTACATCGGGCGAAAGGATAACCGATGTAAAAAGTACTATATGACACACTTTTTACATCGGGCGAAAGGGGAACCGATGTAAAAAGTCCCCTGTATGGCAAACTTTTTACATCGGACGAAAGGAGAACCGATGTAAAAAGTCCCTTGTATGACACACTTTTTACATCGGGCGAATGGGGAACCGATGTAAAAAGTCCCCTGTATGGCACACTTTTTACATCGGTTATAAGAAAGCACCGATGTAAAAACCCACCTATTACATCGGTTTTAGCAACCAACCGATGTAAAAAGTACCTTTTACATTAAAAAAAAATTATATTTTTTTTTCACATCAGACTTAAAAATTAACCGATGTGGTTGACATATTTTTTACATCGGTCCTAAAACCGATGTAAAATGTCTTTGACTTATTACATCGGCTGCCTTTACATCGGACTCGGAACCGATGTAAAAAGTCATTTTCGCCCGATGTAAAAAGTCATTTCTGCACTAGTGGAAAGAACTAGATAAAGAACTTTGAATTTGATAAAAACTAAAATGAATGGTGTTGTTCACACATACATTTTCCAGATAAAACTCTTTCTCTCACACTGGTACTTTAGAGTATTTTTGCAGGAATTTTGTACAAGTTTTTCCACACACTAATCTAACAAACATTATCCTATTTATATACAAATAAAATAACGGCTACTAACGGAAAAATCTTCAGATCAATGACACTTGACTTTCTGCATGTTCTCTTTTCCTCAAAAGCTTCCACGCGTCCTTCTGCCAAACGAAACAACTGTCTGATTTTGAATTCTTCCTAATGTCGAAGCGATGCGTCCCTTCAGGCTTTTCGAATTGTCAAAACATAACACATCAACCAAATTTGTAGAAAAAAATGCATCGTTCTCCTTGTCGAAATGTCGAACGCTTCAGGTGTCACCCAATTTCTGTCGAACTGTCGAAAACAACATATCAACTGAAACTATCGAAATATCTCTTCAAATATATTTCTACAATTCTCTTCCTTTGTCGAATTTCTTCCTCTGTCAAAGAACATAATTTTATCTTTCAAATCATGTTGTCGAAAATACGTGTCTACAAAAGGTTGAATAAATTTTGTTGATTTTCAACTAAATGAGAGCAAATTTGGTTACTGAACCAAAATAATAGATATAAAGTTGCATAACAAAACAAAATATCAGTCTCAAGTGTTAGTTTGGTTGGAAAAAGTAAATTTTGGACCAAAATTACCCCTATTTTGTGGATGTGGCAAAATCATAAGCAAGGGTAGAATTGTATTTTCCAGAGCAACAACTTTTCTTATATTATGGATTAGAAATTTGGATAATATTATCTTCGAAAGTGACTCCCAAAGAGTGGTCCAAACTATTTTGTTCAATAATAATGGTATTTCTGAATTTAGTTTGATTATTCGTTCTATTCAAAATTTGTTATAATTTTTTTCCAATTTTGAGGTAAAGTTTGTTAAGCGTCAAACGAATATGGTTGCTTACTCCTTAGCGAAGGTGGCCGATTCTTGATCAAGGTGTCATATTATTAATTTTATTCCTCGTATTGAACAAAATATCTGTTGAATGAAATGTGTTAAATTTGATTTTGTCAACCAAAAAAAAAGTAAATTAGAAATTACTTATTTGAAACGTAAACACCGGGCCATTATTGACTATTATTTGAAAGAGAAATAAAACTTAATAATATTAATATAACCAATTTCATCAAGAACCGTTACAGATAGATAACATTTTTTATTAATAATATACATTACTTTGCTTTCACATGATCAAACATACATGACTCATCTATTATATAATGTACGTGCAATGGGCTCATCCTTAAACTAAATTGTACTCACAAAAGTCTCTTGACCAAAAAAGAAAAATACTAAAAAACAAGAGATGGATTTAGCACAAGTACTCCACATGAATGGAGACGTCGAAGAAACAAGCTATGGAAACAACTCCTTAGTTCAGAGAGAGGTGATTTCTTCGACAACACCTTTGCGAGTTAAAGCTATAACTAATCTATATTGTAGCTTGTGCCCTAGAAGTTTCGCAATTGCAGACTTGGGTTGTTCTTCGGGACCAAACACTCTATTGGTGACCTCAGAAATTATTAAGGTTGTTGAGAAACTTTGTCAACAGTTGAATCTTCAATCTCCCGAATATAAGGTTTTTTTGAACGATCTACCGGGAAATGACTTCAACAGCATATTCAAATCTCTTGAAGCATTCAAAGAAAAACTACACGATGAAGTGGAAACTGAAATAGGTCCTTGCTACATCTTTGGTGTTCCTGGATCCTTTTATGGAAGAATTTTTCCTAACTCGAGTTTGCATTTTGTCCATTCTTCATATAGCCTTCATTGGCTATCTAAGGTTTGTTTATGTTAATTATATCTCTCCTTTTATATGCTAGTTGAATTTCTACTATACTCGTAATAGACTTTTCACTCCACTCCAATATAGATAATTTTTGTTTGTGTTTAAATAGGTTCCCATAGGTGTAGAAAATAATAAGGGCAACATTTACCTATCGGCCACAAGTCCATCAAATGTTCTCAAGGCTTATTACGAGCAATTTCATATGGATTTCTCTCTTTTTCTCAAGTGTCGTGCTCAAGAATTAGTTGAAGGTGGTTGTATGATTCTAACACTTATAAGCGAAGGGTCTACTTACGGTTGGGAACTTTTGGCTAAATCTATTAATGATATGGTCGTGGAGGTAACACACATATATATATATATATATATATATATATATATATATATATATATATATATATATATATATATATATATATATATATATATATATATATATATATATATTCTGATCCATTATTATCGTTCAAGGCATTAGTTTGACAATATTAATATGAATTTGTGTTGTAGGGAACTATTGAAGAAGAGAAACTTAATACTTTTAACATGCCGAACTATTTTCCATCTCCATCGGAAGTGAAATTGGAAGTTAAAAATGAAGGATCATTTTCAATCAATGAATTGGAGGTTTCAGAAGTAAATTGGCATAATGTTCCTGATATGGCTGAATTAGTAGTAAAAACCACGAGGGCTGTAATTGAACCTTTGTTAATTAGTCACTTTGGTGAAGGAGTCATTAAAGAGATATTTGAGCATTTTAGAAAAACATTAACAAGTGGAATATCCAAAGAGAGAGCTAAGATGACAAATCTTACCATAACATTGACTAGAAAACTATGAGCAAATCATCATAGCCAAAATGTAGAGATTGTTGTGAAATCAGGTTGAGAGATTCCTCTACTATGGATGTATATTGTATGAAAGATAAAGAGGGATTCTTACCCTCCTCTAGTTTTTTCTCCTTTTGATCATGGTTGGTTGATACGTGTGATGTTCTTGATAATGAAATTGTGATGAATCTATTGTGATTGATAATTTTACATTAAATTCGTGTATTGTGTTATGTTGAAATTGTACACGATGAATGGATGTGAAATATGTACGTTGTTGTTATTGAGGTGTTATTGATTTCATGAGAATAATTTTGAATCATGATTTATTGGCGAAATTAGATGTTAATTTATGTGAAATTGACATGTTTAATGTATTATACTTTATGTATGATGAATTATCTGTAATTGGATATTTTGGGGATCGAAATCAGGGCTTAATTTGAAAGTGCTTCAATGATGAAAATCACATTTTTGCGTTTGTGTACAGTAGTAACCGATTAATGCATTGGTGTAACCGGTTACAGTTGAAATTGATAAACTTTTTTTTTTAAATTTTTGTAACTATAACCGGTTACAGCGGTTGTGTTTTCCAGAAATATTGATTTTTCGTTTCCAATTGTTTTTATCGTAACTTGAGTTTAATGAATTTATTTGAGACTTAATTTGAAAGTGCTTCAATGGTGAAAATCACATTTTTGCGTTTGTGTACAATAGTAACCGATTAATGCATTGGTGAAACCGGTTACAGCTGAAGTTGATAAACTTTTTTTTTTAATTTTTGTGACTATAACCGGTTACAGTTGGAATTTTTTTTTAATATAACATACTTTATTAAATAAATTTCCAAAATAACATAACTTTGAAAAAAATTACCAAACTAACATAGTTTGGTAATGCATTCGCCATTTGAATTGAAGAACTAGTGCAAATTATGTTGAATTCGCCAAATGGATTGGCTAGCATCAAAAAAATTTGCCTAATTCGCCATTCCATTTGGCGAATGTGTTGTAATTGCATGCATGCATTCGCCAAATGGAATGTTGCATGTTTAATGTTAGCAATTTTTTTACTATATATATGTCTCACTCATAAACATGTATGCCTCACTCATAAACATCAGATTTATCTCACTCCTTCCTTAGAAACCCTAAAAATTCATTCCTTTCAATCTCCCTCTCTCACAACATGGCTTCTCCCCGTCCATCTAGTTATGCATCGACACCGTCTTCCTCAACATTAGAAGAACCACTTCCAAAATTTGATATCTTGAAGAAAAATGCTTTAGTGTTTTTCTCGGCAACAAAGCCTCCTCTGAAGATGCTGTTATGGAACCCCCAAACTTTGAACACTTGCACAGAGAATTAACCCGCTGGTTAGAAGGAGAGATCGGCCACAAAGAAAAGATAATTAAAATTGAGAAGCGGGTTGTGGAGTCTGGTGTGACGAAATGGAGAAAAATTGTCAATGATGCAGGTGTTCTTTCGATGATGCTAGGCGGAGGTGAAGTTGTCCTGATGGTTCTGATAGGCTAGATTTGTTGAATGTTGCAGTTGTTCTATTTATGTATGGTCATGTTTGAATTTATGTATTTTTCCGTTTTATTTATGTACGCTGATTTTCTGAATCATGTATTTCCTTGTTTTATTTATGTATGTTCGTGTTTGTGGTTGTATGATTTTACTGATATGAATGAAACGAACTAGGCTTCCATTTAAAATAAATACGGTTACAATGATTTAATTTACGATGTTGAGCTTGGTCCAACGTTGGGACATTTTTTACGATTGTGACCGGGATGACGACATGAACTACACAGTCTCACCATCTTATTCGCCGTATCCATTTCGGTGCGAATACGCGTGCTGTTAGGACGGTCTTTTTTCTTTCTTCGCATGTTCTCATTGTGCCAGACTATTTCCCCGTTGTAGGAGGGCCAGTAGTCCTCATTTGCAACAACCGGAAAGCTTTTGTTGTAGACGTTGCAAAGATTGTGCACTTGGTAAACAGGGGATAGTAAGCCTGAAGGGTCCAGCCGAACCTTCGAACATGCCGCTATGACATGGGAGCAAGGCATGCGAAAGGCTTGAAATTTTCCACAGTCGCACCAATTGTTATCAAGTTCTACCCGATAGGATCCCCTCGGTCTCCCTTCGTTGTGATCCATGATCTCATCAACATTGAAATGTCCCTTATTGCGGTTAAACACGGTGACCACATGTGTGTTAGACTTGGATGATTCGTCTTTGATGAATGTCATAGAACTATCGCTGAACACTTGACCAGACTGTAGGATTGAACTCCACTTTGAACGCCTGGTGTCAAAAAGTGCTCCGAGCCTAAAGTAGGTTGACCTCACCAAAGCGGTTATCGGTAGGTTGCGGATTCCTTTGAAAACAGAGTTCATTGATTCAACGAGGTTTGTTGTCATGTGACCCCAGCGTTGTCCTTTGTCGTAGGCCCTGGTCCACTTATCTAAAGGAATCTGGTTTATCCATCTGAACGCATCTTCATTTGCCAGTCTGATTTCGTCACGATAATGTTTGAATGACGGTTCGGTTAATGAGTACCCTGCGTTCACGACCTTCTTCCGCAGTGTCTTGTCTTTGATCTCTCTCATGAAGTTTTGCGCTATGTGTCTAATACAATAGACATGTGTTGAAGGCGGTTCCTGCCAGCCATTGTCAACATTCTTCCATGCACTCTCAATTGATGCATGTCTGTCCGAAATCAAACATAAGTTAGACTGGGGAGCCACATGCAAGCGAAGATTTTTAAGGAAAAAACTCCATCCCTCGGCAGTCTCTCCCTCGACGATAGC